>OY998262.1:57998505-59202255 GCA_963922045.1 Persicaria maculosa
CTATGTGTATCTACATATAGAAAGTTAATTAGGGTTGAGAGACAACAAGAAGGGGGTTGTAAATTTTGCGATTTCATTGCACAAGAAAACCTCCCATTGTTTCAAAATCAAGCAAGAGCATAAAATATGGAAAAAAACAAGTGAAATTTAACAAATTATGAAAATTAAGGGCGCATTTTTGTTCCTGAAATTGGTACACAACACCGATCTAGATTAATTATGCAGGTTGTAGCCATGAAGAGGGCAAGAAATATATATACAGATAAATAAAAATAAAAAATAAAAATAGATATATACCGCTAAGATGGTGTTGCAGAAGTTGCAGTGAACATAGCAGAGACGCTCGGAGGCCATTTCCATTATTTAAAAAAAAAGAAAAAGAAGGTGAAGAAACTAATCAAAGGCCACTAATTAATTAAAAAGCTGGAAAATAGGAGGAAATCACAAAAAGGGGAAATTAGGGATAGGTAGCCCAGAACAGATGAGAGGGAAAGAAGAGAAGATTCTGAGAGAGGTTATAGAAATAGAGGGATAGGAGAGAGAGTCATCAGGAACAAGATATGGGACTGCAAATGACAAGGTTAGTGAGGGTTGGAGAGGTCATGTCAAGGGGGACAACTACAAGATGAACTAAAATACAAGAAAATATAAAAGAAAAATGAAATGAAATGGAAAAAGAGGATAAATTGTGGTGGGTGGTTTTTGGGTGGAGGAGAGGAGGTGGAGATGAAATGGTGGTGGTGGAGGAGGAGGGAGTGGGAATATGTAGTAGAATTAGATTGCTTTTGTTTGTTTCTTTTTACTCAAAATGGAAAAGAAAATGTAAATGTGAATGTGTTATACTGTATGTGTTGTTGTGTGTGTGTGTGGAGAGAGGGATAGAGAGAGAGAGAGTGTGTGTGTGTGTGTGAGGAAGATGATGACATGATTGAAGGAATGAGTTGGCAGAAATAAGGCACTGTGCACTTCATCACTAACCCATCCTTGCTTTCTGTAGCTGATGGAGTGGGGGAGCTCTTTTCAGTTTTCTCATTAAGAATTGACAATTTCAAGGTCTTGTTTTTTCACATTTTGCAGCGATCACATTTATTTACCAGCTACAGTGGTGCGGTTAATTTTAATTACATGTGGGAATAGAAAGAGTATTAATTTGAGACAATAATTGCAAAACTTGAAAGAATCAAAGCAAAAAAAAAGTTGGAAACAGGGAAAATACACCAATAATAAGGAAGAAAAATCTGCAATGGAGAAAATGTAGGTCTTTTAAGATTAGCTTGAGGGATTTGAACTCCTGATTGGAGACTAAGTTGCGGGATTTGTGATTCGTGACCATGGCTCATGAGATGTTAGGTCTTGTAACACTTTATGATAGCCTTGTGTTGAGAGATGTGAATGAGAGCAAAAGAGTCTCACATCTAGCACAATTAGTGCATGTGTGCTCGGAACCGCGATCCTTCGGTCACGAATCGTAATCGACTTCAGCATCTTGTAACACGTACATCACAATATGGACTGGTCTCAGGTTTGATGACGGAGGTGTTCGCTTGGGTTCTGTTGTTCCTTTTTACTCACACGTGTTTTTTGAGGTCAACCAAGTAAAAGCGGCCTACATGCGACACTCGTTGGACTAGGACTTGATTGAGTCTCATCAAGAGCTCTTAGATCTCATCCATAAGAACACCATTGGGTAAGCTAGTCAATCAATAGCGTCTGATATCATCCAAAGTTTTGCATTGTTAAAAAAAGTAGAACGGTTAATTCATATAACTAATTTTTTTTCCAAATATGTTGTAGATATCATAATTTCATTTTCTTAAAAAGATATCTAACATAGTAGTGCATTAGTTTTCTTAAAAAGAAATCTAACATAATAATGTGAAAAATTGATAGGAAACAAAAGAATTGAAAAAAAAAACACATAATTTGTACGCAGTTTAAATATGACATTTATAGTAAAAAATCTTTATAGGAATAAAAATCAATAGAATATTTTTAATATAGGTGTCACTGCACCATTTTGCAACTTGGGTGACGGAAATAAATGGTCACCTAAAAGTCGAATTGGGTTACCTGAGAATTCAGGTGACGAATAGTCGTCACCTGAGCGTCGTCCCCTGAGTTTATAGGCGACGACTCTATCAAAGTTGGTCGTTGAAAGTGATTTAGCACATAGAAGTCAAAGCCCGACAAAAGCCCGTCCCGGACGAGTCAAGCGACCAAGTTTTCGTCGCCTAAAAGATGACCAACATTGTCAGGGAGGGCATTCAGGGGACCGAATATGTTCGTCACTTGAACATTCAAGTGACCAAAATGTTTGTTGCTTGACAAATCAAGTTCGTCACTTGAACATTCAAGTGACCAAAATGTTTGTTGCTTGACCAATCAAGTGACGTAAGTGTTTATCACTTGCTATTGTGAAAGGACTAGTATGTTCATCACCAAGCTATTCAGGTGACCAATAATATTCTCTATATTTGTTGCCTGAATCAATATAAATTTTATAATAAAAACATATATGTTTACAATATTGTTGGTACCCCTGTTTTCAACATACCAAATGCACACATCCTAAACCAAAATACCATTCATACTATACAAAAACTAGCTCACAAATACAACACTTCCAAACATATGTGCCTTCAAGGTTTACAACAAAAAAATGTCGGATCCTAAGAGCCTTCACGTACATGTTCACAACCATTCGTGCACATCCTATACATTCACACTTCCCACCCAAATACTACGGTATAAGAAGCATAGAGGTCTAGAGTCTCCTACTGGCTTGTTTATGAGTTGGCGAAGTTGTGGATGGGCAGATAAGGTCCAGCCCCAATGATTTAGGCTCTCAGTTGCCTACGGATTCTAAGAAGAGCAATATTTTCAGCTGTAAAAATACGAACAAGTAGAAAATCCTGAAAATAAAGTTTGAATTCAACATTGACCTTGCTAGTCTAATTTCCTTTTAAAAAAAAAAACAAGATTGCTGTTGTAATGTTTTAGTTGAATTCCATAAATTCCAATCAAGAAATTCAGGTAAAAGCATACCATAAACAAATGAAGAAATTCATCTAAAAGCATGTCAAAAATAAGAATTTGGCTGTATATTTTAGCCACGAAGCGAGTCCACCAGCAGCAATAATTTTCTCTTGGTTTGCCCTTATATTTTAGACACGAAGTTGAAATTATCATCAAATAGTCCAGCGGAAAACAGTTAAAAGAAAATTATTTGAAAATATTTCATTTTATCCCAACCAACTAAAGCAACATCCAAGCAAAAAAAAGTTCATGTAGCCCTCCACACTCCTCCTTAGTTACTGGTTGTGCACAAAGAAACAAGATGCTGGTTGTGATTAATGTGAGCAAAGAAAATCATAAGTAAGCTAGTGTGATGACTGTGAACAAAGAAACATACAAGACATATTGGAGAATGCTAAGTCTTGTGTTGTGTTATACCTGAGCTCCAAGAGTATGAAGAAAAGTCCATGTAGACCTTCCAAACTCCTTAGTCACTGGTTGTGCAGAGTCACAAGATGCTGGTTTATGCTAGCAAATCGGAAGGCATATTAGATAAATTCGTGATAGCTATTAGCTGAAAAATATAGCCAACAAAGTGTGAAAGGAACCTTGTGTCTTCCTTGTAAATATGCAATAAAGAATGGTATGAAACATGCCATACGTGTTCATTCAAGAAAAGTAAATCATGAAAAAAAAAAAAACAAATGCAATTCCAAGAGGAAAAATATGGATGATATAAATACAATAAACCAAAACTGAACAAGGTTGAACGAGGAAAAAACTATTTTACATAGGCTGCGCTAACAAGTGTTATCTCACCTTTTCCCCCCTTTTCTTCTTTTCATCTATTCCACCTAAACCTGAACAAGGTTGAACTTCATCAATCTATAAAAGGTTTTAGTTTTACAAACAATTCTTCAACTTGACAATAGATTTAAATATGGATGATATATATACAATAAACCAAAGTATTATGTAATATTAATACAATATCTAGGTCCCATATTTCAATGGAAGGTCCCATGGATCCAACATCAACGAAGTTAAGATTGCAATGAAAAAAACATTCAGTAAAAAACTAGAGAGATTGTAATGACAAAAACTAGAGAGAAACATTTATCAAAGATACTAAAGAGAGAATTAGACTAAAGAGCTCTTTAGTGAATGATAATATCCATATGCTTCAACATAGTAGTTCAATAGTTTATATTACTTTTCAGATACAATATGTTTCAAATTTCTTTTGAAAAGGTTTCTAACTTGGGAATCTATGATGCAAGTTTTCAGTGGAGGATATGAAAGCACGGGATATTGGAAGCATATCAATAACTATATTCCCAAATATTGTGCAGCAAAATAAATCTCATCTGATATTCTAATCTAACGTCTCAACACTAATAACCTAAAATCTGATTTCCTATTGTCAAATCTAAGTACTAAAACATCTAAAATAATCAGTGATAGTAATAAAAGAAATAACAGAAATTAGAGTACATAGATTGAAATTAGGGTTACAGATTCGAAAAGGAGCCTTGGAGCCGGCAGTGGCGGAGCCAGAACCCGAAGAGGGTGGGGGCACACCGATGATAAATGACAATGAATTACACGAACTCGTACAATACATAACATCTCCAACACTACAAAATAGTGATAAAAAATAAAAGAGTTCACTAGTACAAAAAATTCGTCATTGCTAATTTGAGTTTTATAATGAAATAGTTCAACTCGATAATACCCATAGCAGAGAAAGCTCTTTCCAATAGAGTTTTTACAACCGGTAACACGATGAGACGACATACTAAATCAAAAGCTTTGTTAATTCCTACATCATTTTCCCTGATTTAAGCTTTCATAATTTCTTACCTAATTGTTGAAGGAGTAATATAACATCCCATTTCAAAGATCTGTCAATCTAAATAAAATATAAAAGCATTGTGAATTATTTAAATAAGATTTAAAGTGATTAATATACATTCAATTTTCAAACACTCATAACTTTTTACTCGGATATCAAATTAATACGTATTATATATCAAAACGAAGCTATCGACGAGGAGAATACATATAGGGGGTTTTCGGATGAGGGTGGGGGCACGTGCCCCCACATGCCCCCGTTTGGATCCGCCTCTGCTTGGAGGGTTGGGGCGGTGCGGTTGATGGCGGAGCCTTGGAGGGCTGAAGGCGGAGCAGACTCTCTAGCTGCCAAGTCCATCTGCAAAATGAAAAAATGAAATCAAGAAAAGTTCAAGGTTTTTTTACAGATTTAGATGAGAGAGAGACCTGTTAAGGAGGAAGATGAAAAGAGGAACTATTAAAACTAAACGACGGAGGGCGGCGGAGATGAGAATCGAGAGAGTGTGCTCGGAGGAGGCGCGGCTCTGTTACTCTGCTCTGTGTGCGCGCCAGCCGGAGTGGGGTTGCTCGGATGAGGGCAATTTGAGAGATGAAATAGGGTTTTGGTGGGTGAATACGAGATTTGAGTGAGAGGGAGGTGCTTTGGAGAGAGGGACATCAGAGATTTGGAGGGTGAATATGCACTGGTCGGCGGCGTCGGGTTGAGGCGAGAGCGAGGGCGAGCAAACGAGAATGGAGAGAGGAACATTAGAGAATGAGAGGCCGAGGGAGGAGAATGAGGCAACTCTGGAGAAAGAGAAACGAGATACGGGAAAAGATAGATTTAGGGTTAGCTGATTAGAGGGAGTTACAAAATTTTGGTGAAATTATAGGCGTGAAAAATATCCCGCCAAATACAATTTTTTTTATTAGATATCCCGCCAAATAGATGATTTCATATCTATATTTTATAACATTATATATACTCCCTCTGATTGGAAATGTAAGGCATTTGACTTTAATGCACGTAGTTTAAGGAGCTAAAAATTATATAAAATATTCATTTTTTTACATTATAATACTTATTAATAATAAGTATTATAATGTACAAAATTTTAATTAAAAAAATCAATATTTCATATAGTTTTTAGCTCCTTAAACTACATATACAAAAGTCAAACGCCTTATATTAAAAATCGGAGGGAGTATTTAATATTTATATGTTTATAACTTTTGAGTGGTTGCTAATAAATTTTATAAATATAAAATTATAATATTAAAAAAATACATGAACTCGTATAAATATGAAATTATACATTTAATATTTGTATGATTGTTATTTTTATTTTTATACCACTTATATATTTAAATATAAAATTTTGTTATTCTATTAAATTGATTGTCTATAAAATTAGAATCAATATATTCTATAAAATTAGAACTCTCTTAATCTGAATCTCAATCTCAAATATATCTCGATTTTGCCTGATCTTAATTCAACTTTTATCTCAATCACAGTTTCAAATCTCAAATATGAAATGTCCATAAATTAGTGCCAATCTCAAATCTTGATCTCGATATAAATCTCAATCTCAAATATTGATCTTGATCTTAATCTTGATTTCAATCTCAAATCTCAAATTTTAAATCATGATCTCAATCTCGAAGACAAATTGGGAATTCATAATATTTAACTTATATCATACAAACTCTATATATAACTACCAAAGTTTCAATCTCAATTTGTGGATCAAGACGTATTTATACTTTTTAAAAGGAGAATTCAAAGACCTACAACTTTCGTGTTTACCAATTTTTCAAATTCGGCCTCGAGAATAGCAAAATCGGGACTTTAATTTGATGGATAGGGTAGAAATCGGGACTTCAGTCTCGATCTCAATGTTTATCTCGATATCAAATCTCAATACCAAACCTCAATCTTGATCTCAATCTGAAATCTCGATCTCAAATCATGATCTCAACCTCAATCTTAATCTCAAAAGTCGATCTTGATCTTAATCTTGATTTCAAATCTCAATGACAAATCTCAAATCGCGATCTCAATCTCAAATCTCGATCTCGAATTTAATCTCCATCTCAAATATTAACTCTCACTCTCAATTCTCAAATATGAAATCCCAATCTCAAAAGTCGATCTTGATCTTAATCTTGATTTCAAATCTCAATGACAAATCTCAAATCACAATCTCAATCTCAAATATCGATCTCAACCATTAACTCAGTCTCAAACATCAAATCTCACTCTCAATTCTCAAATATAAAATCTCAATATCAAAGTCGATCTTAATCTTAATCTTGATTTCAAATCTCAATGACAAATCTCAAATTGCAATCTCAATCTCAAATCTCGGTCTCAAACTTAATCCCAATCTCAAATATCAAATTTCACTCTCAATTCTCAAATATAAAATCTCAATATCAAATGTCGATCTTGATCTTAATCTTGATTTCAAATCTCAATGACAAATCTCAAACTCAAATATCAACTCTCCCTCTCAATTCTCAAATATAAAATCTCAATATCAAATGTTGATCTTGATCTTAATCTTGATTTCAAATCTCAATGACAAATCTCAATCTTAAATTTAATCTCAATCTCAAATATCAAATCTCACTCTCAATTTTCAAATATAAAATCTCAATATCAAATGTCGATCTTGATCTTGATCTTGATTTCAAATCTCAATGACAAATCTCAGTGACAAATCTCAATCTCGATCTCAATGTCTATCTCAATTTTAAGTCTCGACCTCAAACTTAATATCAATCTCAAATATCAATTCTCCCTCTCAATTATCAAATATAAAATATCAATATCAAATGTCAATCTTGATCTTAATATTGATTTCAAATCTCAATGACAAATCTCAAATATCAAATCTCGATCTTAATCTCAATCTCAAACTCAAATTTGGGTCTCAAAACCTCGATCATGGTCGTAATCTTGATCTCGAATATTTTACCATGATTTATGTTATAATATTTTTTTTATTAATGTTTTATATTTTTAATTTGTTACAAAATCTACAATTTTACCTTGAGTTCTTTTTAAATATTTTATCCACAAAAATCATATATAAATCTTCTGATTTTATACAGATACATCACTTACTTCTCAAAATTAGAGCGGGAAAACTTGGCGCCTTTGTTTTAGAAACTCAAGTGACGAACATATGCTATGTTCGTCGCTTGAATGTCTGCGAATTTTCCCCAAATAAGCGGGAACTTTGGCTCCAATTATATTGCTAAAAAGTCCACCAATTATATTACTAAAAAATGTCTTAAATATTTCCAAAAAATGCATCCCAGATTATTATTTTCTCAAATTTTCTTTAAATGAATTATACATATATAATGAAATTGAAAAAACTTTCAAGTATAATAAATGCGACTATATATTTACATGTTTATTCAAAAATCAACAGAGGAGATAAGATGGAAATGGAGAAGGAAGATGGAGTGCCCAGAGGGTCGAACCACATAAAATGTTACAGATACATTAAATGTGGAAAGTAACATTCATTAAAACGACTTTCAAAAAAGTCACAACTGAGGCGACGTACTTAGCATATGTTAGTTGCCTAGGTGATATAAGTAATAAATTTGTCAAACCTACCCTCACTCAGGCGACATACTTATTCAAACTTCGTCTCCCCAACATCCTGCAATTTAAGTTAGGCCTACCGACTCTCACTCAAGTGACGACTCTACATACGTTCGTCGCCTTAATTTACTCAAGCGACGAACAAATGATAACTTCGTCGCCCGAGCTTCGGTCTCCTTTGGCTTTCCTTGGATTCGACTCAAGTGACGAAGATGTATATGGTACGTCACCTGAATGCTTCTCAAGTGACGAACCCACAAATGTACGTCACCTAACTTGCAAAATGGCATAGTGTGTAGTATATGACGAATATTTATAAAAAAAATTCAAAGAAATTAAACTAAAAATATGTCATTTTTATATATAAAAAATTGTTTAAAGTGAAAAGTATTGAAAAAAGGTACATCACTCCTCAAATGAATGATAACAAGATCACGGAGAAGAAATTGCAGCTAAAATGTGTTGAGATGTGAAGATCAAAATAGTCCCAAATCGCAAGTATGAACTACATTAACAAGCTAGTCTAGTAGTATATGAGCTGATAAACTACATACTTTAGCTTCTTATTATCCATTGGTCTTATCATAAAACCTCACCGTCTTAATTTTACTAAACTCCTAACACATATGCGCCCATATACACTACCTAGTAACACTATACCATTTTTACATTCTAGACATTGACGTATTATTACTCGTGGAATGAATACGCTTCTAGCGACTGACATAGACTTTATTGTCGCTTGAAATGGGACCAGATGTCATGCACCCCATCCAAGAGAAGCTATCAGGTGATGAGTTTTTACATAGTCCGTTGCCTTAGAGTTGACCACATCATTCAAGGGACGAAGATATATATGTTTGTGGCTTGAGGAAAAAGTGAATTTTGACCGCACGTTGACCACATCATTCAAGGGAAGAATATATATATATATATATATATATATATATATATATATATATATATATATATATATATATATATATATATATATATATATATATATATATATGTTTGTGGGTTGAGTAAAAAGTGGCTTTTGACCACACGTTGACCACATCATTCAAGGGACAAACATATATATGTTGGTGGCTTCAATCAATTTTCCCAACCACCACATTAATAACTATGTACGTGTTACCTTAAATGTTTTAAGGTTTGAGATTTGTTGGATATATGGGAGTAAACATCAGCCGAGGTCTTCTTCTTCTTCTTTCACTCTTCCATCATCTTCTTCATATTTTCTCACAATTCTTCCCCAGATTTGTTACAACTGAAGACAATAACTTGGATAAGGAGGCATGTGCTAATGTTAGTAATGTAAAACATTTTTTTTTGTTTTTGTTTTTATATATACGTGTTTATGTTGTGATTGGGTTGAAATTGTGGAATTTGTGGTAGATTTGAAATATAATGACATTTGGATGAAATGTTGAGAGAATATTGAAGTTGGAAAACATATATTTGTGGAATATTTTTGGTGGAGAATGAAAGTTTGTTAAATAGTTGAAATTGAGGTTAGGAATTGTCACATATGTTTGTATTTTTGTTGCTTAAAGAGTTGAAATTGAGGTTAGGTTGTCACATATGTTTGTATTTTTGTTACTTCATACATATAATATGTAGTATAGATGTGTGTGTGTGTTGATAGAAACTTTAAATTGTGAAATTGTGGAATATTTTTTGTGGACAATGGAAATTTGTGAAAGAGTTGAAATTTATTGAATTTATGGTGGATATATTTGACAATAGGGATTGGTTCGCGAAAAGATGGACAATAAGAGTTGGATGCAACTTCCTTTTCAATCTAAAGGATACCTTGATGGGATAGTCGATTTTGTGCGAGTGATCCATGAGATTGAACAAGCAATTGGGAGGACCCATTTTCATTGTTCGTGCAACCGTTATCGTAATGGTCAACAACCATTGACACTTGGACAAATATTTTCACATTTGTATCGGAACGGTATGTGGCCATGTTATGCGGTATTTGGAGCAAAGGGCTTCAACTTCCTCTAGTGTTGATCCGGTGATGGACATTCTTCATGAAAACTTCCCTTATCATGCTGGATACGGGGCAGACGACGATTTAGTTCATTTAGAAGATGTGGTTGATAGCTCCCTTGCTTCTCCTTGATGAAATACATATGCTATAGTACTAATTTTGCAGGTTGATGAAAGAGAAAGAATAAGTTATTATAGTCTTATAAAAATTGGATATTTTATTATGCAGATTACATATTTTTCTTAGATCTAATTTGTTTAGATTTAAAGATTGTTTTAAATCTAAAATTCGGATAAACTTTGGTTTATATCTTTTCAAGTAATATATCTTCAAGTTGCACATATTTTCGGTTAAGGTTTAATTGGATTTAGATAAGATATTTTGTGGATAAAAAATATGGTGCCGTGTTCTAGAACTAATCAAGTGCAAGGTTTCAAGTTCAATCAAACCGGCCGAGATTCTAGTAACAAGAAGATCTCAACAGCATCCGAGATTCTAGAAAGAAGATATGAAGGAAGGCTCCTTCAAGTCCACAAATGAGACGCTCCTTGCGATTCAAAATTCAAAGGAATGTTAGACTGTTGAGAAAATCAGGGAGCAAGATCAGCAGCAAAGCAAAGAGGTGTGAGACTATAAAAACAGAAAAAGGATGTGCTCATTCATACAAATCTTCACCAAGCCTTCTCTGCAATCAAAAGCGCTCCTCAAGTTTTCACTGACGTCTGCTGTTCTACAATTCTTCTTTTTTCATCCTATTGTAAACACTTTATATTTTTGAGAGTTAGGAAGAACGTGAGCTACATAGTATAAGTTAATCCTTGTTATACTAAGAGTATCACATACTCAAACATATCACACTTCGGCGTGGCAAAGGGGACTTTTATTTCTCAGTATCTTGGGTTGACTAGATAGAAGTGAGGTAGGCTTCGGGATATAGAAGAGAGAAAGTTCTTCTAGGTTGTATCTAGGTCTCATAAAGAAAGAGAAATGAAAGTTGTTTGATTCCTATGGGTTGGATAACCCTAGGAGGAGACGTAGGCTGGTTTAGAGCCGAACTTCGTTAACAAGTCAAGTGTTATTTATTACTTTCGCATTTACATTTAACTGATTGTTTTTGTAAGAACACTGCAGTCATCTCAAGATACCTAAAGAGGAGTTCAAGACCTTGAGATAAAAGTTCAAGACTTTGAGATCGAGTTCAAGGCCTTGCGATTTGATATCAAGCCCTTGAAGTTGCTGTTGCTGGAGACTTTGCGAAAAGATTTCATACTCTATTCAACCCCCCCTCTCTAGAGTATTTACATTATTGTTATTTATTTTAAGTACTCGATTCTTCAGTGGTGGACAATGATTACCGGAAATATGAGAGACTGTTAGTGGAAGCTCGAACTCCATTGTATCTTGGATGTAAAGAAACTATTTTGAGCTCTGTTTTGAAGGCAATAAAGTTAAAGGCAAAACATGGGTTGTCAGATAAGTGTTTGAATGACAATTGTGGCCTTGTGGATATATCAACGATCTGTTTCCGGCTGATCACAAATATCCTCTGGATTGGAAAAGGGATCAAAAGGTGTGCAAGGATATCGGGTTGCTTTATGTGGATATACATGCTTGTGAGTACAATTGTGTATTGTTTTATAAGAGTTATGCAGATCTGGAAGTGTGTCCCATATTCAATACTTCAAGATGGAAGATAGAGGTAGGTATGGATGGATGCAAGATCGCTAGAAAAGTGCTGAAGTACTTTCCTTTGACTCCTAGACTGAAATGCTTATTCATGTCCAAAAATGCTGCAAAGCAAATGCGTTGGCATGACTCACGGGTGAAAGATGATGGATGTTTGAAACATCCTACAGATGGGGAAGCCTAACAAGAATTTGATAGACTATTCCCTCATTTTTCTAACGATGCGAGGAACGTCCGGCTTGGGCTGGCAACTGATGGATTCAATCCATTTTGGACTATGACAACTAAACACAGTTCATGGCCTGTCTCTACTTCCATATAATTTACCGCCATCGATATGCATGAAGAAGGAATTCAACATGTTAAAATTGATGATCCCATGTTCGAAGTCACCTGGGCAGTGTCTGAGTGTGTTCCTAAAGCCTTTGGTCGACGAGTTTCTTCAACTATGGCACACCGAAGTCTATACAGTTGATCGTTACTCGCAATCGACGTTCATGATAAGAGCAAAGGTGTTGTGGACTATTGATTGTGAGGAAATGTCACACTACTTAAATGCGCATGAGGAGCTCTACACACAAAATTATCCAGATCACAATGACAAGGATCGCATGTTGCATTTCCATCACTATTTCATTGGTTGGGTAAGCATTCATCGTACATATACTATTCGTGGGTTAATCACCTCGTTGCGATCATTGCACTAATCGAAACTTATTTATAAGTCTATGGGCTCTAGAGAGACGAGGATGCATAACTTAAACCAGAGATTCTTAATTTGGCTAGAAAACTACAACTTCATATGATTTACTCATCATGTGTTATGAACGGGGTGAAATTCATGTTGTGGAATAGAGATAGAAAATTGTTTACCCAAAATTGTGGAGTGATGGTAAATACAGAGGACACCACCTATTATGGGATCCTTGAATCTGTGGTTGAACTGTTGTACACTAACACATTCCCAGTTGTGCTATTCAAGTGCAAATGGCTGGTATGACACTGATCCCAACAATCTCGGTACCACGCATATGTTCGATCATTCTCCATTTTGTCTCGCAACCACAGAAAAGAAAGTGTTCTATGTTGATGACCCAAAGGTGGGCGATTGATGGAAAGTGGTTAATGTAATGTCACATAGGAACATCTATGATGCTAGAATCTTGGGGACAATTGAAGGTGATATCATTCCAAGCGGAGAGGAAGTCTGTCAAGAGGACGCCCCGATCATTACTAGGCATTTTAACCTTGCCGTTGATCTTCAACTATTCAACAATGTAGAAGAGAGCGACGATAAAGAAGAGAGAAAAGATGAAGAAGAGGATGAGATTGAAACCGAAGTTGAGGAAGAGGACGAGGTTGAAACTGAAGAAGAAGTCGACCAAGAGGATGAGATTGAAACTAAAGTTGAGGAAGAGGACGAGGCTACACAGTAAGTCTTTGAAGCAAATTAGTTGACATATCGACCAACTTACCAACCCATCTTGGTCGATACCGTTCGTCCAGCCTAGCCACCTCTGTCAACGATGCTACTTCACCACTGACTCCCTCTTTAGCCATCGCTTCGGAGACCCCCACTCCTCGAAAGTCACCTCGAAGGACAACTCAGACAACACCACCACCACTTCGGAGGATCCCTCGAAGACAGCTACACCTCCGAAGCCACCGCCTTAGAGGACACTGGAACGCGGTGGCTCTTCATCGCTGGAAGCTACCTCCTCTCCAACACCAACGCCCCCTGCTATCAGTTGGTAGAGCAGAAGTTAAGGCCACCGCCCCACCGCCCCCCTATTAGTCGGTGGAGCACATGCTAAGGAAGCCCCCCATGAAGTGTATCTATCAATTAGAGGTATGTTTTTCTCCTTCTTGTGATTCTCCCTATTTTTAGGGTTTTTCTCCTTGTTGTGATTCCCCCACCGTAGAAGACATCATAATAGAATTAAGGCATAACTGAGGTCCCCTCAATACAGGAGATGTAAATCCTTCAGCTTTTTTTATATATCAAATTGCATGATGGGTAGATTAATTTATACAAAATTTCCCTTTTAATACAACTAAGGAGTATTAAGGCATAACTTATTTGCAACAGTTAGCTCGCATCATTTTGCTCAAGAATGAAAGCTTCTTATCCTGGTTTCAAGCAGGGAAAGCATCATAAATGCGAGTACACACACATATGAAGTGAGAATTATTTAGAATAACAACTATGCTAGATTATCTATTAACATCCTTATCATGTTCATTTGTAGGGAAAGAAAGAATCGTGGTCAGTAATAAGACTATGCAGATAGTGAGTACCTTCGGCAAGATCAAAATTTCGCGGTCGAAGTTCCATGGAAACCCTGAGCTCAATCCACACAGCTTGCTGATACGGGACATCGGGACTGCTGTGAAGACCCATGTGTCGATGCTTGCCTCCTCATTCGAAAAGCTTGAGAAAGAGCACCAGGATACACTTACAACATATCTGGAGGTTCTTAATTTCTTCTCTTCCCTCTTTTTATTGCTTTGTCTGCTGGTTTCTGAGTAATTGTGAATACATTTTATGGAAATGGCTAGTTTGCTGCATTTGATAATGGTTCATGAGTTTGGTAGTTTAACCATTCCAATTTGTTGTTAAAGTTGCTGAATTTGGTAATTTGATGAAGCTGATAGTGGTTTATGAGTTTGGTACGTACTTTGCTGAATTTGAGATATTATTTATTGTTGTGAAGACATTTTTGTGTTGTGTACGTACCACTAGCTAAATTTGAGTTGTTATTTATCAACTCTAAAATTTATGAACTTCTATTTGACAGACTTCCATTCTTATTTTTGTAGACTATCTACGTTGTATCTCCTAACGATGAGAAATTGAAGAAGTACATTGAGATTCAGGCAGCCTCAAGATACCGCAGTTGGAAGTACAAATGTCATTGCCACTTCTTGAAGCATGGTCCAGCCATACCTCTTGAGTTTAAAGTCCGTCTCGAGCAATGACGCTACCTTGTGGAGAAAGAGTTCCTTGACCCTTAGCTTCGATTTTTCTTTTATTGTACAATTTAGTTTTTTTTTTCATTCAAGTGTTTCTATTATAGCTTTAGATTTTTTTTCTCTGATTATTATATCGTCATGTGTATTTGGAGGCCATAAGCAATCGCAACAAGCTGAATAGAACTAAGAATCCCAAGTCGATAGTCCACCATTCGGATCCCAGACCCGCATGTTACCGGGAAGAGAAGCTCTACAAGAAGGGACACTTGGCCCCATATGTGCAAGCAACAATAAACGAATATCTCCTAGATGAAGACGAGGAGATGGTGGTTAGTGTGTGCTGACAGATTTATCTAACTCCGAATTCTAGGATGTCACTGCTAAATTTTCTAGGATTTTTTTAGTATATGATGTTAATGTTTTGTTTGGTTGCTAGGACATTATGCAGAAGGCAATTCACGAGTTTGTGGATTCCGATCAGAGGAAGAAGATGATGTTGTCATACCAGTAGCTGATGAGTGTGAGATAATCATCAAGGCCTTTGGAAAACGGAGAGGCACTACTATACGAGGTAACCAATTGTTGATATAGTCAATATTTTCAACTTTAAAAATGGCTAAAAACTCACCAAATGGAGACTTGCATAGATGAAGTTATACATATAGTAATATTCAAATGATCAGTTATATATAAGTTCAATTTTGGTGGGTTGATTTGTTGTGAGCCTAATTTGCCATGTTTTACACTTACTTTTATATTGATTTTTGCATGCATTTCATACATTTGGGCTGTAATAGTACAAATTCTATGTAGTTTATGCTTATTTGCAAATTATGGAGTCTACACTAGTTTCTGTTTAATTTCACAGAAATCGAGGCGATTTACAGTAATTCAGAGAAAGGAGGAAAAGCTCGAGGTCAACTACAGAAAGTCTAAAGTCAAGGAGTAGCGGAACCAGGACAAATCGAGCTGGAAATGAGGAAAGAAGCACTCAACAAAAGAGGTCGATATCGACCTACACTGGTCGAGATCGAGTCAAAGTCGGTCGAAAATCCTCCTGGAGCCGAGATCGAGTGTCAGGAAGCAAAGCTGAGAAGACGAGGTCAATATCGACCTATGTTGGTCGATATCGACCGATACACAGTGGCCGAAATCGAGCTGAATCCGAGTCCGAGTGCTGAGCTGGCTTTCTTCCACATTAAGCAATAGATATTCTATCAACTCAAGAGGAGATTTATCAAGTTCTATCAAGATGGAAGGAAGATCGATCCATATTAGTCCTATTTCCTTTTAGATATATTTCCTTTATTTCCAAGTTTTATCTTTATGTTATAGATAGATAGATTTAGATATAGATAGAGTTTCTTTCCTATATTAGCTTGGAATGAAGCCTATAAATAAAGCCCTAAGGGCTGAGTTTTATTCATTCAATCTTACAATTTAATTTTTACACACAATATCGAGTGAGTAGGAGAGAGAGAGAGAGAGCTTGTGGCCGAGTGAAGCAAGAGAGGCGAGAGCGAATTTGGCTTTGTTCGGTTGTAAGCTTTCTTTAGTTTATTTAATGCAATTTAGTTTCCATTTATTATTAATGTCTTTCTTGATGATGAAGAGCGAGTAGTCACCCAACTTTTAGGGTCGGGGTGAGCCCGGCGGTAGCCATGTAAGGTGATGCGGTAAAGGTACAATCTTTTGATGTGAATTCGTCTTCTATCCCTACAAGCATGATTCTTTTGCGAAAGTTGAAGATGATCCTTGTTTGTTTTATTGAAGCGAAAGTGATCTTAATGCAACTTGGATTAATTATGTGAAAAATGGTTAGTAACAATTAGGGTTTATGCGAAAGCCTCTATGTTCCTATTTGTTAATAACGAAAGTTATTTGATGAAAAGCATGATCTTTTATGCCTTTATGTGTTATTTTACATGGGTATCGTTGTGGTGTTGATGCCCTGATCTTGGAAGTATTTTAGTTTATTGATTTATTTCACAAATTTTGAGTTCTGTTCTGCGAAAAGTCTCTGTTTTTGGTCGAAATTGAGTCACTATGGTCGATAATTTGGGTCGATATCGAGTGAATTGGGTCGATATCGACCGTTTTGTTTATGTTCTATTTTTTCTGCTTTTCTCTGTGTTACTATTTTCTGTTGACGTAGTGGTCGATATCGAGGTAAGTAGTCGATATCGAGTGTTCTTCTGGTCGAAATTGAGAGGTTTTCTGAACTGAAAAGGCGGGCACTGACACGCTTCCTCGTGGATCGATCCTGACTGCCTTCTACTACAACGGGAGGAAGTCTTGTATTTATTTACTGAGACAGGGAGTCAGTTTGCTTTATATTTTATTTATATTTCATACTTGACACATCCTCCTGCAACAGCAAATTTGGCGTCGTTGCCGGGCAAGCCATCAATCGCGCCCTTTTTAGTTCCTTTTGCTTTTCTTTATATTTGTTTTTGTTTTTAGTTCCTTTTTACTTGCTTTTTCTTTTTGTCTTTGCTTTTCAGGTGTATGCGAAGAACTGATCGCACGCCTATCGATCCGCTTCTAGAACTAGAGCGATACTTCCACCTTCGACAAAGGTTCAGGAGGATGTCGCAAATCAACGATGAGAATGCGGTCCCGCTCACACCTGCACAGGAGCTTGAGAAACTCCGCCAACAAATTGAGGCATTCACCACCACAGAAGCTGAACACGCCCGACGAGAGGCGGAATATGCACAGAATCAGCAATGGTGGGAGGCAAGGGTAGATCGCGAGATCGACGCAAGAAGGGAACTTGAGAAGCAGATTGGGCATATCCCAGCCAACGCAAAGGAGTATCTGCATCCTACTCTGGAAGTTCCAGAATCGCCGATCGTTCTTCCTGCTATTAATTTTGAAATTCGTCCTTCTTTTATTACTGGAATTAGGAGGAGTCAATTTAGGGGAAGAATCAATGAATGTCCTTTAGAACATATCACCACTTTTATAGACTTATGTGAAGCTATTGCAAATGGTGCTAATTTAGAATATCTAAAACTAAAGGCTTTTCGTTAGTCCCTTGCAGGAATAGCACAACAGTGGATGGAAGGATTGCCTGCACGATCAATTCCCACCTGGAACGAACTACATGACATGTTCCTCAACAAGTTCTTTCCTCTTGCAAAGACAACTGCCCTCAGACAACAAATCACGGCTTTTAGACAAAAGCCAGGAGAACCATTAGCACAAGTCTGGGAGCACTACAAGAGGCTTCTGAAATCTTGTCCTACGCATGGACATCCACCCTACGTCATCTAGGAGATCATCTTCAACTGCCTGGATGCACCTACTAAGGATAGGATCAACAACTACAAAGCCTATGGGTATCTCGGATACACTCCGCGCCGAGCATAGGAGGTATTTGAGACACTGGCCAACTACGACAACACATATGGGACTTCTGCAGCCACTTCTGACGAAATGTATGAAAGGCCTGCCCCATCTATGCCATTATATGTGCCACCCAAGGAAGTTGATCCGGACGTCAGGGAGCAATTCCAAAACAATCAGGTACTCCGTCTCACCAAATAGGTTAAATTCCTCTCTAAAGATAAACCTTGTTTGGAATGTGGGTCTGTGAAGCACAACACTACTGCGTGCCCACACGTCGATCAAGTACATCAAGAAGAGACCCACAAGGAGGTAAGGTATGCGAGGGGGCACTACTCAGGGCCACATCAGAACCAAAACTAGAGCTACTATCGACAGCCCCAGCATCAGAATACCCCTCCCTACAGAGCTCCTGGTCACCCTGACAGAGAAGGAAAGAAAGATGACCTGCAGACTATTCTTGAGGAGATGCGGAGGAATCATTCAGACACCAAGCAATATATCAATTCCATCCACACTCAGCTGCATGGTGTCAACTCTAGGCTTGGGGAAATCGATATCTGGAGGAAATCGATTGATACACAGATTGGCCAGCTGACAACATCCGTCCCCAAACAATCAGGTACGCTCCCTGGAACCTCTGAACCTTACCCTAAGGGTAAATCTACTGGACAGGTGGCGGCCATGAACCTAAGGAGTGGGCGACAGATGCAAACGCCTGCGCAAACGATGGAGGAAAAGAGCACTGGAGACCAGTCGATATCGACCAACCCAGTCGATATCGACCAGTCCCCAGTCGATATCAACCCCCCACTGGTCGAAATCGACCCAAATCCTCCACAAATCCCGAGGCCAACAAGTTAACTCGATATCGACCAGACACAGGTCGATATCGACCAAGCACCAGTCGATTTCGACCCTCCCCACTCGACATCAGCACCCCCGCTAAAGAAAAAGTTGTCTTTGCCGACGAAATCTCCAAAGGACCCGGCAGAGAAGAAGTTCCAGCGTTTCATCAAGATGCTTCAAAGGCTCAACGTCACAATACCCTTCACAGAAGCTCTTAATGAGATGCCATCCTACGTCAAGTTCCTCAAGGAGATTCTGAGAAAAAAGCGGTCAACAGCTGAGATTGCATAGGAGTGCAGCCAAATGGACGTTCTTGAGAAAAGGCCAGATCCAGGTAAGCTTGCTATAACCATTGGATTTGGTCAATACAAATTTAATGCTTTATGTGACTTGGGAGCCAGTGTGAGTATAATGCCTTTATCAATCTGGTCCAAGATTAAGATAGGTGCTCTAGAGCTTGTGGATGCTAAACTTTACATGGCGAACAACACGGTGGTCATCCCAACAGGCATGGTGGACAATGTACCAGTGCAAGTAGGTACGTTCTTTGTCTCTGCTGATTTCTTAGTTATTGATATGGCAGAGGACCCTGCTTGTCCAATCATTCTAGGAAGGCCCTTCTTGGCGACGGTGGATACCAACATAAGCGTAAGGAAGGGAGTGCTCACTTTCAACATCAGTGATGAGGTAATTGAGTATTCCTTTAATAAAACTGGAAGGCATACATGTCCCATGGAAGAGGTAAAGTCCATATCAGCCGGGTACATTACTTGTGGGGAGCCAAAGGTAAGAAATATGACCCTCAAGGAGCTAGAAAGAGGGATATGGAGGCCCAGGTGGAAGAGATCATGGCTGTTGGAGGGTAAATTTTTGTGAATTCATTGAATTCGTGATCTCATAAATGATATTGTCACATTTATTATCTATTAAAAATGTGATTAATTTTCTCCATTTAAGCATGAAGCTTGAATAATAAAAAAATTGGGCCTTATAGATATGGGTTTGTGTTTAAGCCCAGTTATTAAAGCCCAATGCTCAACCCACTCTCAAGGTGAAAACTGCTCAACCGGTAAAATGTACAGTTGAGTTGAGAAACTGTATCCTAGTTCTCAGAAATAATTGAAAAAAATAAATATACAAAGTGGGTGGGAGGTTTTGTGGTAACTGCTTCTTTCATGGTATAAAAGGTGCAACTGCAGAGAGGTTGCTTTTTCTTCCACTACGGCCGAACATCAGCAAAGCTCTAATCACAATCTTCTTCCTCCTTTCCCACTGGTTTCGTCCTACAGTTTCTCTTGCCTAGCTTTCTTCTCCCTCCTGGAATTTCCTGCTCCTGGAGCAACTTGCAACAACAAACACAAGCAAGAAAAAAACACATGTTAGCAAACATTTGTCCCTGCTGCAGAAAAGAAGATTCAAGGTAGTTTTCATGGTTTCTAAAATCCCCCTATACAAAATGATATAGCTTTGTACAGTTATATTGTTTTAAGTATATGGTATGGGTTTTGGAATCCCAAAATCGCCTCAAACATAGGCGAAACTCTGGAGAAATTTTCACCCAAATGGTTTGCCATAAAACTGCTATTCAGTTAGGCAAATTGAAACTTAGCCTCTGCAGCCAAAAATCTCAGCAAGGAGGCACTGAGTTTCAAGGGATCCAAAACAGCCACAAAGGCAAAATAATCATGAATTGGGGATCTAAAAACTCCATCAGAGACATCAGAAGGGTAGAAAATGCAAGCCTAAATTGGGTATTTAGAAAAATCAGACGCTACTAAAGGGCAAACTGATGAATCCAAAATTGATATACTCAATTAATCAAAATCAGGCCTACCACAAATTGAGATTCCAATTCAGAAGAAACAAAGGAAAAGGGGGATTAACATACCTAGTTTTTGGCGTCGCGCCTGCGCGAGGGTTGCAGCAGCGTGTCCGAGCACACACCTTGCTGCACCGTTCCTCCTTCTTGAAGGCTCAAAGTCAAAACCCCTTTGGCAATTTTCAGATATTGCGAGTTTGGAAAAGGACTCTTAACTCAAACCGAAAGCCCTAAAAATACCCAAATCGCAAATCTGAAAATTGTAAATTGCAAAAGAAATTTAACAAAGCAATTGAGCACCTAATTGGAAGTGAAAGAGAGGAAATTTAAGATTCGGGGCACAAATCACCCAAACGATGAGCCAAATACCAAATTGGAGATTTTTGGGAAAGATTGAACATACCTAATTAGCTAGAGTTGCGTCCTCTTCCCGCATCTCCTTGCAGCAACATCCCTGAAGGCGTTGACGAGTCTGCTGCCCTCTCTTCCAATTACCTGGGTCGGGAATCATGAAACTTCCGTCGACCTTGGAGTGTTTATGCGACAGCACCGGTGAACTTTTCTCTGCAAGTCAATATGTGGTGAAGAATGAAAATGATGAACTGCGTAGTTAGGTCTCGGTTGCTGCTAAACAAATTGGGTCCAATCTACATTGAAAGATATAATGAGATGGGCTTGCAAATTGAAATTTTGGTCCATTTGAGCCCATTAAATAAACCTGCATTGGTTTATATTAAAGCTTTGCACACCATCATATATTCATACTACGTGTTAAATACACACATGTCCTCCAAAATTCAAGGTCAAATGTATTTAATTACGAAAACAACCCATTAAAATATAAAAATTATAATTGGCATAAATTAAGAATTAGAGTTTGATCAAAATATAAAATTAAACTCGTCAAATATTCTTTGTCAATTAATTCTAGTGGGTCAATCTCAAATCGGCTCCTAAATAAATAACGGAGTCAAAACCTCAAATCGAGTTTCACTTAATATAAACTCAGTTCCTTTAAGAACTACATAAGATTTGATCCCGTTCAAACGGGTATGTAGGAGGCTCGACATAAAGCAGAAAGCTCGTCGGGTTCAATCGCCAAATAAAAATTAAATCGGTTCGGGTAGAACTACGTAAAGACTTGACGCCGTAAAAACGGCTACGTAGGTAACCCGATATTAAATCCTAAGAATATATCGGGTACAGTCGTCCGCCTTTAAATTCTCTTTAAATGAATATGAGGTCAAAATCAAACAAATTAAATTGGTTCGCTTGAGAATTACGGATGATTTGATCCCGTCCTAACGGGTACGTAGGTAGCTCGACATAAAGCTTATGCTCGTCGAGTACAATCGTCAGTCCAAAAATATTAAATCGGTTCGTTTAGAACTACGTAAAGACTTGACGCCTCATATCGGCTACGTAGGTAACCCGATATTAAATTCTAAAAATATATCGGGTACAGTCGTCAACCTCTAAATTCTCTTTAAATGAATATGAGGTCAAAATCAAACAAATTCAAATTGCCAATTCTGACTCGACACAAAGCTTCCGCTCGTCGAGTTCAATCATCACCCTCAAATGATCTCATGATCAAACTCAAATACAAATTCCTATTTGTCCCGAACTACGATGACTTGATTCCACCAAACAAGTGGATACGTAGGAAACTCGGTGTAAATCAAATTCTCACCGAGTCCTGTCACACCCAAATCTTCAATCAATCTCCTCAAATTTATTTATCGACTCTAAGTCTTCCCAAAAATCAAATTTCCATTAAATCCAAAGTGTCTCCTCCGACTCGATATAAAGCTTCTGCTCGTCGAGTTCGGTCACGACCAACATTCAAAATCAAATTTCACCGTCCCCAAATTGACCTTTAAGTCAAACCTCTAAGTCAAATCAAACACCAAATTAAATCATTTTCTATGCAAATGATAGGCGGGTTACTTGAGTTACCCTTCCGAGAAGGTGGGCTCAGGTTACTCGGGTGGAGTGTTGTTCGAGCTACCCTTCCTAGAAGGTGGGCTTGAACTTCATCCTATGATGCATACAAGGAAACGAAACCAAATCCAAACCAAACACAAATCCAAAACACTCTGAACTACGTAAGGCTTGATTCTCTTCCAAGAGATACGTAGGCAACCCTCTAAAATTCGGGTGCAGCCCAAATCACAAAAACCACTCAAATCTTGGTATCGATACGACTTTGAATCAAGAGGATAACCAAAAGGGGTCGAACTCAAATATTACAAATCAGATAAAATGTGTTGTACGATTATTCGCGCATTTTTGTCCAACAATGGCCATCCTGAAGGAAGAAGCAGAGAATCCACTCGACATAGACCAAGGTAAGTCGATATGGACTAACTATTTTTCAGATGCTTTGCCAGGTCTTAAGTATGGAATCAAAATCGACCAGAGGAAATCGACTGAGCCACAGGCCAGCTCGATATCGACCAGTGATATCGACCCACACTGGTCGATATCGACCTACCCAAGTCGAGCTGACTCCACCAGAAATCGACCAAGAAAATATCGAGCAAAACAGCTCGATATCAACCAACCTTGGTAGATATCGACCACCCCCACATATCGAGTCGATTTCTCCCCCAGAGATGAAGCCAGACGATTTCGAGCAGAATCACTCGATATCAACCACCTCTGGTCGATATCGACCAGTCAAATTCGACCCGTCTTCGTCAGAATCGACCGAATCTCCACCAGAGCAGCAGAGCTCGATATCGAGTGACCTTACTCGATATCGACCAGATCCTCAGGAGGCCCCCGAGTCCGAATCTGCAAAGGTAAGCCAAGGTATGGATCTTTCTTCTCCTATTTCAATTAAAGATCTATCTATACATGGGAGAGGTTTGCCTTGGTATGTGCGCTTATGCAGGGTTTCCAATGATGAGCCCAATGAATATGAAGTTGGAGACAAGGTCTATGTTTCCAAATCAAATGATCATTGGTTCTCCAACAAGTTCAAGAAGAAAAAGATAGGCCCTTTCACGGTGAACAAGATCCATTCCGGAGGAATACAGCTGATGGACAAGAATGGAGTCCTGTTTGAAGCCCAAGCTACATGGGCCCTGCAAATGCCACCTTGGGCTTAATGAAGAATTCAGCCTAGCGACTATCAAATCTAGAGCTTGTAAATAGACATTTATTTTTTTGATTTTTTTGGACATTGTTGTTTTTGTTTTTGGTTTTGGACATTATTTTCTATTGTGGGTATTTCTCTTCTAATTTTTCAGGAACAAAGAAGGAAGGAAGCACCTAGTCGAAATCGAGCAGATTAGGTCGATATCGACCATAGTCACTCGAAATCGACCAGGGCCTACAGCAGCACTTGCACTCGATTTCCGATGATTCGCACACCTGTCTAGTGAGTTTCTTTCTTTACCCTTATTTTTTTATACAGTGAGGGCACTGTAATGTTTAAGTATAGGGTGGGGGAAGGGCTTACTTTATGCATATTTGACATTTTGCGTGCATGTTTAAAGTTTATTTCTTGAATTGCTTATACATGGCTATTTTGGAATTCATTATTGATATCTATGTGCTTACATGTGCATGTTTTCCAAAGTTTATAAAAATCACCCCCATGAAAAATTTTGATTAGTGTCATGGAAGTTTAATATTGAACTCGACGATGCAAAATTGGATTCATTAGAGATATAGCATGAAATTGCCTAGTAAAGAGAAGTCACAATGAAGTGCATATTTTTATGAAAACCATGAAAGGAGGTAAAATTGGAAATTGCTTTTGACATGTTGCATGATAAGAGGATTGAGGACTTTATATTTCCATTAATGCTCCTATTTGTTATAATCCTAGCCTTACCTATGCTTATGCATTACAAAAGCCATATTGAGCCTTATTTCATATTATTGCTCCACATGATCTAAATATTGTCCATTTTCTACCTTATTTCCTATCCGGGGATTATGTTGAGAATGAAAGCTACATTATGAAGATATTATATGGTGTTTGTGTTGTTATATATCATTATTGGAGTTTGGCAGGAAAGTTTCAAATATATAGAAAATTTAATGAGTGAAAGAAAATCCGATCACCTCAGGAGATAAAGGTAGATCGACCCTGCTTGCTGAGATAATAGTTCGGGGAGATGGGACACAAAGGTGAGGAGTCCAAAGCACTAAGTATCCGGGGCCATTCATGACACCCATGTTTGCGACTCGCGAGAAGGCAGTGCCGAGGTTAGAGAGGTAAAAGCATATAAGTGAAAAAAAGCAAAGAATGATTTATGAGAGGATGAGTGATGTGGAAATTATGAGGGAGAAAGTGCATCAAAGCAAGAAAGCAAGTTTGAAGAAGTTGTCACCGGATATAGCACCACATTGCCCAAAATAGCCCACCACTATAAATTTTACCTTTTCTTCACTATGAGCTTAATTGAAGTCCTCTTGATTATTAATGCTTTGTCACTTATGAATGGTTTTGCATAACCCTCCTTTTGTGAGTAGATGTTGCCTTTTAATTGCACATGTATGAATTTGTGACATTAGTATGGTAATTGATTGCAGGGACATATGAGAATGGATCTAATATGTAGAGAGTTTTGATTTCTTCCCATGTATGACCATTAAAAGTATTGTTTGAGGACAAACAAGCTTAAGTACGGGGTGTTTAAAAGTAGAATTCCACTTTTTCTGATTTATAAAGGAAAAATGGCTAAAAATTATACAAGCTTTAAAATTTACTAAGTTATATATAAACTATGTTCTTTAAGGTGACATTAAACATCGTCTTAGCATCGTATCAAGAACCGAATAAGAGCATGAAATCCAACTGAAAATCAATGTTATCAATAAGATTTCAGGAACTTAATTATAGGGTGATAATTGGAAATAGCGAGGCAAATATCTATGTACATCATTTTCATGTTATCAATAAATTAACATTATTTAAGAGCTAAATAACAGCATGAAATCCAACTGAAAAACAATGTCAGTTTTCATGTTATCAATCCGATTTTTTTTACTGTTTATAATGTAACTATGGATTGATAAATTACTATATTATTTTGCATAAATTAGTTTTCTTTTAAAGTGGCCATTAAATTAGTTTTCTATAAAATATCTATGTACTTTTCACTTTCTTTGCCTTAATTAGGAATGGGCGCAGCTGGGAAGAAACCTCCAAGGAAGCGAGGGGCTGATTGGTCCAATCTAAGCGCGGCAAAAAGAAAACAGCGGGAAGACCGAGCAACCCAAGCTGAGGAGCAAGCCAGGGAGGCTGACGAGTGATCAAGGAAGGCCGAGGAGGAGGCCAAGCTTGCCAATGAAAATGTGACCAGATGAGGGAACTAATGGAACACTTTGAGATGCTGATGGCTCAACAGTTCCCTCCCGAGAGGCATGTTGAGCACTTGTCGATCGAGGTAGGTGACAACATGAACTGGATTGTAGCTTTTTTTGGGTTTGCACGGCTTGTTTGGTTTACTTTTGGGTTAGTTTGTATAACTTTTGGGTCACAATTCTAGATGCACATGGTATTTTTAAACTTTAAGTGTAGTTGGTATACGGTGCTGAACTTTGTAAGTGCATTAGTAGGTGTATGGTGAATACTAGGTAAGTTTATTATTATGTTTATGGTGTTGAAATCTGTTTGGTCACTTGGTTGATGATGTTGTGAATGGAACTAGATGTACATGGTATTGCAAGTTACTTGGTTGATGGTTATTGCAGGTTATTGGTCGTTTGAACATTTTGGTTTTGTATATTTGTTGGAGCAGGTTTTATATATATATTGCATGTTTATATGCAGTTTTTGTGTTTTTTTAACATTCGGTTTTGTACAGCGAGTGCATCACAAATGCAACGTATATTTTTTTTAAAATTTTTAATAGAATTAGGCGACGAACCTAAAATGACTAAACTCCTCATAACTGAACCCACAAACCTTTTGAAGCCAATGTTGATCCCCAAAACTCTCAAGTCACAACAAACCCCATCCCTTGGAAGGTCTGGAGGAGGTTCAATAACTAAATGTTCATCACCTAAACATTTGAGAGACAAGATCAATTCACATTATGTTCGCACCCTCAGTTACCAAGAGACGAAATATTTTGGTGGCCTCAGCACTCACTAGTCTTACAAGGACTTCGGGGGATGATCAATTGTCGGTCGCTTGGATGTTAAACAAGGGAAGGAGGTACAAATGGTTCGTATATTAACTGCTTAAGGGCTTCACAAGGGACAGACCTCAGGGGACGATCATACGTCCCTAGAAATAGTAGGCGACCAAATCACGCTTCTGGAGACGAAATCTGTCTGTGTCTAGAATGTTAAAATGGAATAGTGTAATTTTGTAAATGCCCTGATATTCAGCCTTTGTTGATGATGTAGGAGCCACCAATTGTTTCCTTGAAGTCCAATTGCTGAGATTCGGACCAAAAAAAGACCACGTAGAAAAATTATGAGCGGTAATAATCGAGATCAAAGGAAACATGATTGAAATATAAACCATTGTCAAGAGAACCATGGAGATACGTACTCTTGGATCGGATCACAACACTCTAGTAAAACTCTGTACATAGCTGATGCCTTCGGAGGGACCGATCCAACAAACTATTAAGCTTCAATCAAGGACAAAAATGAAACTCGAAACACACAAATCTTTTTTTTTTGGAATTTTTTCATGAACATCTCAATCATAGATAGATCCACAAAACTTCATTACTCCATCTCTCTCTGTCTCTCACACCTTTATTTGGACAACTCTTATAAGCATCTCATTAGAAATAGTTAGACAAACAAGTTCATTCACCGGCTTCTTGCTCTGAAATTGGGCGTTAAAATAAATGACATCTCAACAAGTCGACAAAACACACTTCATTTCCAAAAAAACTTATGTATCTCGATTTAGTATGATTTTCAAGAGAGGCATGCAAGTCTTTTAACGACGAGAAGCACGAAAAGTTTTTGGCTGGTCGAAAGGGTGGTCATGAATCCCAACTAGTACAACGATGAGACAAAGTTGTCCATAGAACTAGGCGAAGAGTGGCTGGCCAACGGCAGGGCTGAGTGCCCTTCTCAATTTGAAATAACGAGATCCCAAACGCATGGAACTTGGTTTGAGTTAGGAGTTTCTTTGAGAATGGAAATACTGATGTTGTATAATGAACCTCACAATTTTACTCAAGGAACTTGTTAAAAGTTCATGTTCATCCATATGGTCTATTAGGTCTCGTAGACTTGCACAATAGACACAACATCGATCGAGTAAGAAGCAATGATAGTACAAAATACCAAGGACTCTACACTTGTAAACGAAAACATTAGAAGCGAAGTACCCTAATGATCTAGTTGACGCATAATCCACCAAGATCAAGTCATTTCAAAACAATACAAGTTACAATAACATCAAAGAAGGGAATATAGCAGAGGGATGCATTCACGACGGCATTGCTGAATAAACATTCAGCATGCCAAATTTGGTAAGGAAACTCTATCAAACAAGTATACAACATTAACAGATGCATGTAATTTTGACATCTGAAGGCATTCTAACAAAACTTGGATTGTTAAGGATGCAAACAAGCAGATAAATATAGAGACTCGTAACTATGATGCCGAAGAAGTTAAAAAACAATTATAAAAACTAATAGGTAGTACCCCATGAAACTGGTCCTAAAGACACAATCTGAATATCACATTAAACTTTTCTGGTCGTAGAACAATGAGATTCTGAATATACTAGAACCTTACTTGGCCATCATGACCTTCACGAACTCTTCATAGTTGATCTAGCCATCACCATCTACATCAGCTTCTCGGATCATTTCGTCGACCTCTTCATCGGTCAGTTTCTCACCAAGATTGGTCATGACATGACGGAGTTCAGCTGCAGAGATGAAACCATTTTGGTCCTTGTCAAAGACGCGAAAAGCCTCCTTGAGCTCCTCCTCGGAGTCAGTGTCCTTCATCTTGCGAGCCATCAAGTTAAGAAACTCTGGGAAATCAATGGTTCCATTCCCATCGGCGTCTACCTCATTGATCATATCTTGAAGCTCAGCTTCAGTAGGATTCTGTCCAAGGGAACGCATCACAGTCCCAAGTTCTTTCGTTGTTATGCATCCTGTTAACCATAAAAGGTAAATAATATTAACAAAACAAAAATAATTCTCTGTAACAGTTTGAAAAACTTAGACCATCATAAGCTTCACATTACAACTATATATTTATATAACCTATGTAATCAATTTCAGTATAACTCTAATCTGTAAATCAATCCACCCACACATACAGACTATTAACCATTTATCTTGGATTGTATGTCCATCTGAAGATGAGACATTATTGAGTTTGCACATTGACATCCAATAATGATACCGGTTTTTTACCTTCCATACACATACCATCTACACAAAAGAACTCATGATGCTTCATATAATGGAAGTAGATACTACCCACGGGTAGGATACATTTTTCATTTTACTGGTTTAAGCATCAAATTGTCACAGTGAGTAGTTATGATTCGTCCTGATATGTATGAACATATTACAAATTCAATAATAGTTGAAAACCAGATGAACTTGTCCAAACAAAAAAGATCAGAAAATCTAAATTAGATTTCATCAGAAGTCTCCAAGCAGAGAATCTAAATTTGATTTTACAAATGCAAATTCACCATAGATCAACAAGATCAAGCAAATAGGAACGATGTTAATCATCCCCAAACAATCCAAAAAAACATCAAACTGAATGAACCACATAAATTTGATCAATTTCACGTTGATCAATAATTCATAAGATCTGGAATCAACATACAAATCACACCAACAAAATTGAGAAATAACTCAACTGAATCGGTTTATCAACCCAATCGCGCTAATTGAAACTCAAAATCAAATCAAAGACGATCAACATCAACTAGGATTGGGTAATCAAGAATCCGAGATTAAAAAAATGGATCTTTCAAGGAGAAGATCGCAGAGGAACCGAAATATAGACAGAAAAATAGATAAACATTCCCACAAGGCAACAAACAAGACGTAAATTTCCCGAGCATAAAGGGATGTGAAAAATGAAAAGAAATTAAAGTAAAATTGAAAAGAAAGGAACAAACCATCTCCGTCCTTGTCGAAAAGGCTGAAAGCCTCCTTGAATTCAGAGATTTGATCGTCTGTCAATTGGTCGGCCATTTTCGCTTATCGTAGAAGGATAGGGAGAGGGAGAGGGGAGAAGGGAGAGGGGGCAAATGTGAGTTGTTGAGCTGTTCGAAGACCGTCCTATTTCAAAAAAAATCAAATACTCCACCATTTTATTACGACATCCGTTTTTTTTCTTTCATTCACTTTCCGTGTAAGTCCCCCATAAAGTTCTTCATATAATTTTTTGATGTGTAGTCTCTATCCCTGCATAAATTGGATGGTTTTGGGTAAAAAAAAAAGGATTTTTTCCAAAGTTACATTCAATCATACGAGGCGGAATGTATCCTCAATCCTCATTGCTTGAAGTATAAAGGCTACATTGGAGGGGAATATTAACACCTTTTTGTGCTTAGTCTCGTTTTCATTGGCAACCCGTCATTAATTATTTCCATAGAAAGTTCTTTATTTTTTTTGTAAGTGTCGATCTCCTATATCTAGGTCGCTCGGTCCGCATGGCTATGTGTCATGTAGGTGAGTAGATTAATTTCACTTGTCGTCGTATACCAACCATTTCTCACTGGCCACTAATACAATCGATCTTGGATTGAGTTTTGTGGGATATGAGTATTTAGGACGTCTTCCGCTAGGTCAGGTGGTGTTGTTTGGCGTGAATTTTTGTAACATATCATAGTCTATTTTGGTCAATGAATTCGATGACTGTTTGATTACATATAATATCTTCAAAGGTATTCCTAGCTAATAACGTTGTTGTTAATAATAGGACATCCCATATATTTGTCAGATAGTTTGTAATTGGAATCTGTAGCACATTTTGTGGATTTGTTTTTCATTGAGTTGATACTATTTTTGTAACATGGAAAGCTGATTTATTATAACTTACTCGTTGTCCCGATATTTGACAATATTCCTCAATATTTTTTTTGGTTTTAGTGCATGTAGACTTGGCCATGGGTCACGTGACCCGACAAATTCAGGTCCAGCGGGTGGCCGAGTAGGTGGGTTCGGGTTAGGGTCGTCGTATCTCAAACCCGTCGACCTGTTAGGTCAACCCGCCCCACCTTTAATTAAAAAATAATTTATAAAAAAAAACTAGAATGAGATGGTTTGCTTGCCTCAACCTTCTCCCTGGTGAAAAAAAGATATGTTGCACCATTATTGACAAAGATAGAGAATGAGACGATTTCAACACATTCTTTGATCCACGCAATAAATTTTTCATGAAAATCGTATTTTTTTTGTACTGCAAAAATGAATTTTCATTCAACTAGGCCTTTTTTCATATCTAATTTAACTATCATCCATCCCTCATTGCCCGATCTATTCTGAACCGAGTGAAAAATTTCGCGTTCAATTAGCACATTATCTTGGGTTGCCTTATCTAACCTGAAGGTACCATGAAGTGGATGAACAAGTTTCCCGATTAAGTTTTTTAGTTCTTTTGTCAAGATCTTGGATATTATTTTGTAGATGGTTGAGTATAGACTTATATATATAGATCTATAGTGGCTTGTTCTAGTTGCATTGTCACATTTTGGTAAAAGTGTTATGAAAGCATGGCTAACTTATAACAATTTCTTTCACATGAAGAATCATTCAACGACTTAAACACACTTGGTCGAATTATATCGTAATATTGTTTATAGAATTCTGCAATCATTTCCTTTGCTCCACATATATAAATTAAAGGATTTTGCAAGCATTCCCTCTGGTCAACACGTTGGGTTGGATCAATACTTATCACTCTAAAATGACATGTTTTGTTGAACAAAAAAATTATTGAACTTGTTACTCTTTCATTTTAAAAAAAAATAAACAAATATATTAGGGCTTTGTTTGACATCAAACCACACCATCAAGGCATCAACTAGTTTTGCAAAGCTTTTGATTTTGATATTATATAATTTAAAATGAGATAAAAAATTAATATTTTAGTTTAATTAACTTTTGGAATTAAAATTTTTCAATAGCTAACTCACCCAAACTTTTAATTTTCTATTCAAAAGTTTTCATCATCTACCTTTTCGCCATAACAATTAGGTTTACCAAACGTCATATATACTAGCTTATTAACATATATTTAACGCAAATAATTGTCATATATAGGGGTTATTAGGGATTAGAATAAATACCTATATCTTGAGTAATCATCAATGAATGAAATGAAAACAATATCTCTTTCCCTAATCCCTCTTATCTCCTTCTTCCTCACTATCTCTCTGAAACTATCCTTACCCCAGATGAGATCTCTTCCTTTTCTCTTTCAATCTCATAATCCCTACTAGGAATATTACAAATTGGTATCTAGAGCAGGTTCGGTCTCAATTCCACGAATATCATCTCAAATTCGACATTTTTTTAGTTTAAACCACAAATTGGGATCTTTGTGCTGAGTGTTTGGTCATAGACCAGACCTGAGCATGGGCGGGCTTGGGCCGGGCCTACGACTATTTTTCAGCCCACTATACCGGGCCCGGTGATTGGGCCAGTTACCTCGCCCAAGCCCGCCCTCATTGGCGGGCTGAGCTGCCCACCGGGTCAAATGGGCTGAAATATTTGAAAATTGCGCGGGACGGAGAGTTCTCGACCCGCAAATCCCGTCCCGTCCCGTCCCGCACACACACGCACGCGCGCGCACACACACAAAAATATATATATATTTATATATATATATATATATATATATATATTTTTATATCTATATATATATTTATATCTATATCTATAATTAAAATTAATAAAAACATTTAAAATATATTTATATTATATATTAATATGTATTTTATTTCGACATTAAAATAAATAAAAATATTATACAGAATACAGTAGCATAAGTATTCTGGAGTACATGAATGTAGTACTGCATGTGTGTATATACACACTGTAATGTTGTAATATACAAATAGTATGTATATATGCGCACTCGGTATAGTGTGTGTGTGTGTATATATATATATATATATATATATATATATATATATATATATATATATATATATATATATATATATATATATATATATATATATATATATATATATATATATATATATATATATATATACTGGGTGGGCCTACCGGCTCGCTTGGGCTAAACCCCCAGTCCAAGCCCGGCCCACACGGGCCTATCGCCCCGCTTAGGCCACCTACTCTACCCAAGCCCGCTCATTTTGCCGGGCGGGTTGGCCTAGGTCTGCTCAGTCTAGTCATGGTTGAAAAATGGTATCAACGCCTTCGAGAAGAAAATCGGCAGTTCATGGAAGAAAATCAGCGACAATGGAATGAGCGGCAGCGACAATGGGATGTACGACGGAGAATCGCGGATCAAGAATGGTAGTTGCGAATGCAAGACTCAGATCTGCGATTTTACAAGAGTCTCAATGAAATTAGAGTTCAATTCGGGATGCCTTCGGTGGATTACCCTTATTACGCATTCTCAGAAGAAAATCGAATGGAGGAGGAGAATCGAAGACCAGTGGAATTACGGCAAGAAACTCCAAGGCCGATTCCACTAGTTCCAGTCCCAACGACAAGAAATTCAGCATCGACAATGTCACTCGACTTTGGTTCTGATCTCAAGCGGCGGTCTTGGCGTTTGGTCGATAGAACAACGCACGATTGTCAATCTCTCACGAGGGGTATTGACCCGATAATTTATTGGTGAATCACCATTAGAGAAGGCCAAAAAATCAACTTGAATCTAGACTGGGTCGAGGATCTGAAAGACCTGCAAACTCAACGCGAGCATCCCAAGTTTGAAGGTGAAGTCCTAAGACTAGCAGTCGAAGAGAAACCGGAAGAACTCCAAACCCAATTTGATGTCTACCAGCTAACCTTCAACTCTCTCAGTAGTAGCAACTAGCAATATTGGAGTAGGACGACTTGAGGATTTCGCGGAAATGATGATCGGTAAAAGAGGGCCTTGGACGGTAAGGTGTCATGGTTAAGAAGTAGAATCTTGAGGCAATTTAGGGATATGAAGAGATGAGGAACTAGAGTAGGATGACTTGAGGATTTCGAATGGTTAAGGTTTTAGTAAGATTTGGAATGATGAAATTTGTGAATATGCTGAGACGATGATCTAGAATAGCTCGGCTGAGGAGTCGTGGATGTTTAGGTTTTGTGATATTCGGAATGGGACAAGTAGGTAGAATCTGTGATCGGTCATTGAGGATAGACGCGGGTGATGAGGAACTCGGTTATTCGTGGTTATGGGTTAGCACTAGACGATTTTCTGTGTTAGATTTGTCGAGAGTAGGCGGTTGAGTGGATTTTAGCAAGGTAGGATGCTTGTGTTGGTGATGCCGAGGATAATGATGGGAGTATCAGGTGTGATATAGTTAGTATGAGTTGGGTTCTTAGAGGTGGATGGTTAGTGAGAGTGGTTAGTGGTGCGGGAAGTATGATCAGGTTAGCAAGGTGATTTGATATGTTCTTTTGGGAGATGATGGTCAGGCGGAGTCTTGAGAGCTTAGGAAGAGTCAGCGAGATTATTAAGAAGTGTCTAGATCGATTGTGAGAGCGGTTCAGCCGAGGACTTGAGATTTCTCTTAGAAGGTGAAGATGAGACTGATAGAGGACCTCTAGGATGAGGGTATGCTTTATAGAGAGTATTGGTAGTCAGTCGAGTTGTTAAGCTTGTTGGAATAAGGGAATTGTGCGATTGGAAACTCAGAGATATGGTTTTAGGTGGTCGAGTAGGATTTGAGGTCGGGATGTCGAAGTAGGCTGGTTCTTAGATGGCTTGATGGCACATGAGTTGGGATGCTTAGTAGTTGGTTTAGGTAATTGGCCTTGATTACGGATAGTTGTAAGGCTAAAGAGTCTGTATATGAGCGGGATGCAATGGTGTTTAGAATTAGTATTCGATTATGTTGGTAGACCTAGGTAAGAATGACCTTGATGCGAAAGATAAGGAGTAGTGGTCGTGTCTTGTTATGGTTGGTAGTTGTAGGCAGATTCTCTTGAGGATGTAACCTGGTGAATGCTTTATTTGGGGCTGAGTGTCGTGCGAATTCTATGCTTTAGACGGTGATGATTCCTTGATGTATTGCCTTAGGTGATAGTGAGTTGTTAGTACTGACAATAGTTATTCCCTGAACTTGATGAAATGTTAGTGTATGAAAGTACTTGTTTGCCTCTAATGTGATGATGCTTGATAGTTAACGTAAGTATGATGTGCTTATCTGACTGATATAATGTGCAACTTCTGTTGTATGATATGATGAATTCTACTATGTACGATGCTATGCTAGATCTGTTATGGCATGTGACTACCCTGACATGAGTATGATCTGTTTATAAATGTGTGATACAATTGTTATGTTATATGATGCCGTGAACTGGAATTGTTAGGATGCTAGAACTGAATTGATACAATTTGATTCTGACTTGGAACCTAGGGAGGAAATATGGGATTAGCCCTTAGAGATGGATGATTCCACCTCCTGAATTTGAAACTTCCTTGAGTAACATCGGGTTAAGGGATTTGAATGATGTTTAAAAAGGACTAACTTGGATTTTGGGAAATTGAACGCGATAGAGAATTTCAACGATTTTGAGACCGAACCTTTTCGGACAGAGATCCCCCTTCAAATTTCCTAGCCGAGCTTGCATTATGACGCCCCACGAATTGGATACAAGCATTTTATAGGGGCCCTTATAGATTGCTTGCTAAGACCTAGTAGAGATGCTATGATGCTTTTCGAGTTATGATATAACCGAGAAGTCGGTGTAAGGATGTTGTAAGGGCCCATATCACACCCTCACTACGACCTATCGGGGATATTATGATCATGACGACAATACTATGAGAATCTCATAGGGGCACTTATGAGGCACTTAAGGGATCAATGGAATGGTCCTTGAACTCACCTACTTCCAACTTCATCCCCTACCTTGTTTTGGATTTAGTCTCGGGGACGAGACTTGTTTTCAGAGGTGGATGATATAAAGGCTCGGATTTTTAAATCCTAATTTCGGAAAAAAATAAAATTAAAAATGAAATTAAATCGAATTGAATTCGAATATTCCAAGCAAAACTCGTCCTAAATTTAATAAATCGAACTTGAAATTCTTAAAGCGAATTCCAGCCCAATTTTTAACTTTTAAGATCGAATCCGCCCTTCACCTCAGGATTCAAAAATTCCTTCCATCGGCGATATCCTATTCGGGTTCTAAAATACAATTGATCAAAATAGCCTGGTAGCTGATGAGCGGTTTTTAGTCGCGTAAACCGTATCAAAATAAAACTCAAACCTACAACCTAGTATAGCAAGTAAGTAAGAGGTCAATCCCACAGAGAATCAAGTATTCATTTGCAATGTGTATTTACCAATTAGTAGAAAGGGGGTTTTGGTTGATTGAGATTGAAAAGAAAAGAAAATAAAATAAAAACAAATTGATGCAACACAATTTAGAGATAATCGCTCTACCTACAATTATCCACTTTATTTGGTTGAATTGATATTGTAACTTCCTCTTGTCCTTTTAGTTTTCCTATGAATGCCCTTGTCCCGACCTAATATAGTTACTAGTCCAATCAGTCCTAGAAACCCTTATCAATCGAACAGTCCCTAAAGAAGGATTTAACCCAATTGATAGCTTTAAGTTCAGACATTAACCAAGGTATTTGCAGTCCCTAAAGAAGGATTTAACAACACATCCAACTTCCTACTCATCCAATTAGTTCAATCAGCCCTAAAGGGACAAGTTTGCTACTTGGGTTAAGGTTCGCAATCAGGAATCTACAAAACCCTAGCAATTGAATTGATCTAACAAGTTGGCCAGACAAGATAGAACAAATCAATAAACAATCAAGCATAAAGAAGTTGAAGCATTCAATATAGGAAATAAGGAACAAGATTCAGAAACTCACAATCAATCCAAATAAAGCTTCAATTTGCAAGTAGAACGAAGAGAGTTTAGCCGCCCATGGCGAACATCGCTCTCTCTCCAATCGTCTGATAGAACGTAGAATAGAATAGAAGTTCTTAAAATAACATAAAACTTGGCCTTTTAAAACATCAAAGTCGGCCATAAAAGAAATCAAAAGGTTCTAGGGTTTAATTTTAAACAAAACGCAGCGTATAAACGCTGTCGGCAGATGCGGCGGCCGCAGCATCAGTATTCTTTTTGCAATGTCCCTGGCGGCGGCCGCTGCACACCATGCGGCGCCCGCTGCATTGGTCTTTCACGGAAAATCCGTCTTGAATCAGCTCTCGACGTCAAGATGAAAGTTGTAGCTCTCTGAAAGAGCTTTCCAACGCATGGTCATAATAGTCGATCGGACAACCGAGGCCTCCAGAAAGTGCAAAACAAGTTCAGCATGTCTGGCGACAACTTCTGCAGACTTGTTCTTCGTTTAGGTTCGCTTCTTCTTCTCAGGACCTCTTGAGATCTTCATGTAAGCTTCTTCGATCAACTAGACATTCTCATCCAGTGCGTTATCAACCCATTTATCCTTCTCGGATCCACAGTTACCTAAAATAATCAATAAAAACGTGTAGATTCCGACTCCACCAACATAGAAAGAAAATATGCAAATTCTACTTAAATCATGCATGATATGCATCTTAACTAAGCTAAATGCAACCTATTATGCCTACCTAAATGCATGCTATCAGTAGCTTACCTCACTTTCCTCTGTACAAATTCAGAATCCAACCCATCCTTCACACATTCAATTTTAAACCCTCACTCTTTGAGTTTTGTCGAGAACCAAGGTTCTCCTTTCCTCCTCCATGTTCATCTATTCGGCCACCCTTCCACCGCCACCAATCCACCACCAAGTCACTGTCACCACCACCGTTGGCCGCCCAGCCACCCTTGGAAAAACTTCAGCCTCCTTCCTTCCCCCTTGTTTTGCCGAGAGCAGGGCACCAATTTTGCCCTCCCGTTCTCCTTCCTCCTTCAACCAGCAGCAGCAATGGCGCTCCCATTTCGTCTCCTTATTAATGATATTTTAGGATAGATTTGTATATATCTAATTATGGTTGTAATCTATCTAATTAGGGCTTTGAGATCTTTTCTCTTGTTTGTAATGTCTATATATTCTTGGGGTTGTGAATAAGAAAAGTATCTTTTTCCCTCAAATTATATTCTTTACATGGTATCAGCCTAACCCTGCGATCCTCAAGATATCTCATCACAACCCCTACCGCCACAACTCTCAACCGTCTGCCCTACCCACCACCGCCGCCAATCATGTCCGGCGATGCTTCCTCCGGGTCCGGCTCTGGAAAGGATGGCCAGATTCTCGCTGTTGTTGTCGGCCAATTCGGATCCTTTCACTTTCCTAACCTAGTTGTGCGCCTTGATCGCACCAACTACTCTCTTTGGCGTCGCATCATCCCCTCCGCTCTTCAGGCATATGGCCTTGATTCCTTGATCATGGTCGCTTCTGCCCCACCACAGACCATCGTCGTCCCTCCCTCTCCCCCTCCAGTTGACTCTAATATGCCGGAAAACCCAACCGCCACTGCCCCGCCGTCCCTCCTTCCCAATCCGGCCTATGCCGATTGGCTTCGCAAAGACCGCCTTGTCCTCCTATGGATTCGGTCAACCCTTACCCTGCCCTTTCTTGCTCATGTTTCTCGTGCAGAGACTTCCTTCGATGTGTGGTCTATCCTTGAACGTATGTTCCACGCTGAAACAAACGCCCGTCAGATGCACCTTCGTCATCAACTTCAAACGCTTCAGCGCGGCTCTCTCTCAATTCTTGAATATGTTGAGAAGAAGCGCGGTTTGGTGGATAGCCTGGCTGAGTGTATGCATATTATGAGTGATCAGGACCTTGTTTCCTACATCGTCTATGGTCTTGGCTCTGCTTATGGTCCTTTTTGTGCGGCTCTCACAATGCACGGCGGCACCATCTCCAGTGATACCATTCTCGGCCTACTTCTTTAGGAGGAACATCGCCTTGAGGAGGAGTCCAAAGCTCTTGCTGCTTCGGTTTCAGAGGTGAACTAAACCACCCGCTCCCGCAACCGCACTCGCTCCTCTCCGCAACAACCATCACCCCCTGCTCCTGGCTGCGGCTCCTCTTCCCAGCAGCCTGCCGCGCCTGGCCGCTCCACCGGCTCGGATCGCTCTACTCGTCCCCAGTGCCAGATCTGTTGCGAGACAGGCCACGAGGCTCATAATTTCTTCAATCGGCTGAACCTTGGCGAGTTTTCGGCTACCCACCGTGGCGCGCAGCAGCACCTGCAGTCCGTTCAGCAACCCTCGGCCAATGTCGTTGCCCACTCTATGTCGCCTCCGTCCGCTCTCTATGACCCTTGGGTTGTGGACTCGGGGGCCACTCATCATGTGACCAGTGATCTCGGTCTGCTCTCCAATTCCGCTCCTTATGTTGGTAATGACAATCTTATGGTTGGCAATGGTGAATCTCTTCCTATTACGAAATTAGGGTAGACTACTCTTTCTTTATTGCATAGTTCACATAACCCTAAAAGGTGACAATAACGTTTATTTGTCCCCCAAATTTCCAAGAACCTTATTAGTGTTTTCAAACTTACACGTGACAATAACGTTTATTTGGAATTTCATCCTACTCACTGTCTTGTTAAGAATTTGCAGGGCTAGACAATATTAAAAGGTGAAGCTCAGAATGGGCTCTACCGGTTGTCGTCGTCCGTGTCGCCCCCAACCCGTGTCTTCCTTGGTGTTCATGCTTCCCTTGAGTGTTGGCATCATCGATTGGCTCATCCCCATGAGTCTGTCCTGCGTCGTCTTGTTTCTGATAATCAGTTGCCTGTTACAAACAATAATTAGTTGTCTTCTGTTTGTGGTTCGTGTCAATTAGGAAAGAGTCATCGTTTACCTTTACCTAGTCGTGTTGAGCATGCTCAGCATCCTTTTGATTTGGTTCATTCTGATGTTTGGGAACCTTCTCGTTTAGATTCAATAAATGGCAATCGTTATTATGTTTCCTTTATTGATGATTGCACTAAGTTTATTTGAGTTTATTTTCTCACAAACAAGTCTCAAGTGCTTACTGTTCTTCAGCTCTTTCTCAAAATGATCCAAACACAATTCTCCAAACAAATCAAAGCATTCCAAACCGACTAGGGAGGTGAATATCGCAATGTCTCTACCTTCCTCCAAACACAGGGTATCCTCCACCACATCTCTTGCCCTTACACGCCTGAGCATAATGGCTCTGCTGAACGCCGCAATAGAGTCGTTGTGGAAAAAGGTCTAGCCTTGTTAGCCCATGCCAAATTACCACAACAATTTTGGGAGAATGCTTTCCACACCGCCATCTATCTCAATAATCGAACCATCACTCCTACGTTGAGGTACAAGTCTCCCTATGAGTGTCTGTATGGGCATAAACCTGATTATGGCTTGCTTAAATCCTTTGGTTTCCTATGTTATCCCTTCATTCGCCCTTACAGCACAAGCAAATTAGACTACAAGTCCCTCCCCTGTATCTTCATTGGTTACAGTCCCAAACACAGAGGCTAAAGTTGCTATCATGTTACTACTGCAAGAGTCTACATTGTTCGACACGTTATTTTTTATGAGTCTCTCTTTCCTTTTCCCTCTCACTCTGCCTCACAGGATCATCTCCTGATGCCCGTGTCCCCCCTTCATCCGTTACAGATGGCTTTGCAGCCGGCAGCCCTTGAGCCGTCGTCATCCCCCCAGGCTCCACCGGTGCTCCCTCCATCGTCTCCGCCACCTTCGCCCACTCCCCCGTCACCTACACCTCCGTCCACACCTCCGTCTCCCATTCTCCCTGTCAAGATCTCCCCGCCCCCCTTCGCCCACTCCCCCGTCTCCTCCTTTGCAATGTCTATTTATTCTTGGGGTTGTGAATAAAAAAGTATCTTTTTTCCTCAAATTATATTCTTTGCACTCCTCGACACCTCTCGAAGTGGCCAACAGCAGAAGCAGCCACCGGAGAGCCCGGAGGCCGAACGCGAGCGCAGCATCGACGTCCTTCCTCTGTCTCCGGTTTGAACACGGTGAGATCGATTCCTCCATCCTTTCTCTTCCTTTTTGCCTCCAAACTCAATAAAAGAGGATCTTTAACACCTTATCACTCTCCCTAGGCCGCCTCCGGCGAAGCGAATGGAACTTTTCGAGCGTTTTTCCGGTGAGACAAATACATCGGTGAGCACTCCCTTTCTCTCCTCTTTCCTTGTCGATTTTGAATCCTTGGGTGTCGGTTGGGTGGTTGGAGCTCGGAATCGTCGCCGGCGAGCCTCCTTCCTTCCCTCTCATTTCTTACATTTTCAACAGTGAGTTTTGAGGAAGGAGATGTACAGTACTCCATCAGGCCGGTTTTCCATTTTAAACAAAAGGGCTCGGTTCGGCATTTTCTTTAAAAAAAAATTAGAAACCGGTTCATTTTCTTTCATCAAGAGAGGCCGGATTTTTAGAAAGGAAAAAATGGGCCTATTTTGATTTGGGTGTTTTAAGACAAATGATTTTGGGCCTTTTATTTTCGAAATTGAGATTTTAATATAAAGGGCTTAGTTTTGGGGTTTTGGGAAATAAAAGGGTTGGTTTCGATATTTGACAAAATAAATAGGGGTCGGTTTGGTAATTTTAGAAAGGGCTGATTTTATAAAATAAAATGGTTGAGATTTTGTAAGGGATTTGGAAATGGTTATGAAAGTGTTTAATAAATAGTATTTAAAATGTTATATAATATTAATTGAGATTAAAACATAAAACATTATTGTTGAGATTTAAAGATATAATGCTATGGTGATTTAAAAATATGATATTATGAGACTTGGAGATTTAAAAAGGTATTATCGGGATTTAAATCGAAAAAAAAAAAGAATTTGATGAATATTTTTCAAGGTCGGAATTTCTAACTAGTTAACTCGGTTTTCGAAACGGTTTTCGAGACTAATTTAGGAATTATGTGATCGATGGCTAACTAGCATGATGATATGATTGATTGACTAATAGCATGTTTTATGTTGGCTAATGGCATGTTTATTGACTAATGGCATGACGAAATGTTAAAGTTATTTATCGTTAACTTGCGTCTTATGAGATATGGTGAATATGATGAACTTTGAGATGAATGGCTATGCAGATTTATTATTGTGGAAATATGAATGTGGTTGAATGGGAAGATGAGAATGATGTGGTCTTACGGCATGTGGAAATGAGATGAATGGTTGAACTTGATGGAATGACGATTGTGATATGATTGTTATTCTCGTTGAATGATGTAGGCTTTGAGTGCTTGAATGATTAGACGTAGACTTATATATGCGTTCTGATATGTATCTAGGTGATATTTAATCTATCGTAATGCTTGTCTAGTTGTTCTGCACCGCCAGGTAAGTTCCTATATGAGCTTACTCAGATTCAATAAGAACTCCCTCCTTGTAGCCATGTGCGTACTAGGTGTTCATACGCATATAAAACATGCCATGTAGTATCTTGCTAAGATTACAATCATGATTTAGCATTCGTTTACTCATTGCATTTGTAAACAGAACGTCCATTATCTGTGAAGTAACTAGAGTCTTTGCTAGGGTCATAACTCATAGGACGGCCCAATCCCATCGGGTCCCATCTAGAGTCAATCGAGTCATATGGAACTTCCTTTACATATATTATGAGCATGATTGCGAAAGCTGCATGCGGGCTTTATTTTTTCTTGTGGTTACAGGTTGGACATGCGAGCCACCCGATTATAATGGAATGCATTCACGAGCTGGCCAGTCTTCGCCCTGTCGGAAGGGGGTGGAGGTAGGAGAGGGATATACCATTTGGTATTCGGTGTTAAGGCCTCATTATATTTATGCACTTGATCTTAGGAGCATGTTAGTGTGTTAATATTCCGTCTTGCATCTAGAAGCATCTTTATTAGGACTAGCGTGTGTATGTGTTTGCTTGTTTGAGATTATATTGCGTAGGGCTTCGATCTAACACCGCCCCGCATACATATTTTTCTAGGTTTGTTTGCAGCATGATTGTTCCTTACTCCCGTGACGTGGGAACTCTTTTAGGCGATTGCGAAGAAATGGTCTAACCCCACTAACATTGCCTATTAGATTTCGATAAATACGCTTATTGATTTGGTTTTGACTCGGCTCTGTCGTGGCACCCTCTTATATTACACCTTGATTCCGCTATTTGCATGACTATTGATTTTCCAAGTTTAGACTTACGACAGGTACATGGGACTTCCCCGAGGATTCCAACTATCCCTTCGAATTTTTGGTATGAAATCCCACTTGAAAACGTTATAGTAGAATTTCAAACCTTCAACCTGTACTCGGGGCGCAAGATCCAAACGAGGGGTTTCATCCATCGAAACGTAACCCGGTAATCATAATCTCGGGCCGTTACATCTCTCTTGCTCTCTCGATCTCTAACCGACCTCTCCGGTCCCCCCACCCCTTCTGGAGTAGAACCAATTAATTAAGGAATAAACGAAAACAAAATGAAACGAAAAAAATAAAGCGGAAAAAAAAAATTACATTTGCACAACATAAAATTATATTTCCACGTTTAGATCAGGCATGCACAAGTACAATGAAATGCAAACTATGATAAGAACATTGATCACAGGTTTTGCTTTTAAGGAAATTTTACTGATATTTAAAAAAAAAAGAGTTCCTAGTTATTATTACCCTCTCAAATGAACTACTCACCATGAACTTCACCTTCTTGTTTTTTTGCTACCTGCATTTGACTTCAGGCAACAGTTTCTACAACCCTAGGTTCGAAGTATGAGAGTCTCAAATGGGTGAATGCCAAAGAACAAAACTCTTATTTGAACAATAAAATGCATGAAAGCCTATCAGTCAAAAATCTTCAGCATTCAAGCATGAGTTCTGTAAAAGGTTTTATTTTTCGTATGTTCTCAGGCATTATAAACCTCAAAGCCAAAATTGAATTCTCTCCTCAAATTCGCATATAAATTCTAAAATTCAAGCAAAATAGTCACTGAATTATCATGCTAGGCATAAATTCCTCACGATTGAATTCTAAATTCTAGCTAAAAATCCCCAAATTTATCAAGATTCACTAACCTAAAAAAAACTAAAAATCGGGATTGGGGAAGAAACTTACCTAAATTGGGCCTCGTGATCAGCAAACCGATCAACAGCTGAATCACTAAACTATGAAGACTCGACAGGATCCATGGTATCTTGGGGTTGACATCGTAGACCGAAGCAACGATCTCCGTAACTATCAACACTATCAAAACCAAAACTCAAACACCGACATTCAATCAAAGCGAAACTGGAAGCAAATAGAATGTGAAGCAAAGTATATACGGAGTACATGTTTAAATGATTTTGTCCTGACAATTCATATAGTCATTTAGTAAAGCAAAAGCAAAGTAAAGAGTGACAAATTGACACTTACATAGGTTGTGACATGTAATGGCCCGGGATTATGATTCCCAGGTTACGTTTCGAGGGATGAAAACCCCTCGTTAGGATCTTGCGCCCCGAGTACAGGTTGAAGGTTTGAAATTCTACTCTAACACTTTCAAGGGGGAATTCACACCCAAAATTCGAAGGGATCGTTGGAATCCCCGGGGAAGTCCCCTGTACCTGTCATAAGTCTAAGCGTGGAAAACCAAAGGTCACACAAATAGCGGAAGTAAAGCATAATACAAAGGGGTGCCACGGCAGAGCCGGGTCAAAATATGATCAACCATTCAAATTCGAGCCGTAATTAAATTGGTGAAGTTGGAATCTCAACTCTCTCTTTCCGCCATGTTAGACCCAGCGGTCATGGACTCAAATCAGCATCAATAGTAGTAAGCATAACGGATACCTAAAAAAATTGATAGGGGGCGGGATCAGATCGATGCCCACTTTAGCTCTGCATCCCAACCCTAAGCACACATATACGCTATACCTAATAAAGATGCTTCTAGATGCATGGCGGGATATTAACACACTAACATGCTCCTAAGATCAAGTACATAATAATAATAAGGCCTTAGCACAGAATACCAAGTGGTATATCCCTCTCCTACCTCCACCCCCTTCCGATAGGGCGGAGACTGGCCAGCTCGTGAATGCATTCCATCATAATCGGGCGGCATGCATGCCTAACCCGCTCCACAATATAGCCCGCAGACATCTCATAATATAAGGAAGTTCATGACTCGATTGACTCAGGACGGGACCCGATGAGACTAGGTCGTCCTATAACCCTAGCAATGACTCTAGTTACTTCACAGATAACGGCCGCTCTGTTTACATACACATAACGAAATAAAATGCTCAACGGTCGATGCAACCTAGCATGGTACTACATGGCATGCTGATCATGAATGCAAGCACCTAGTATATCATGCACCTAAAGCAGGGAATAGCTCTATTCAATCTGAGTAAGCTCCGAAGAGACTTACCTGGCGGTGCAGAACAGCAAGGCAAGCATTACGATAGATTAAAGATCACCTAGATACACATCGGAATATATAAGTCTACGTCTAATCATCCAAGCACTCAAGCATATCATTCAACGAGAATAACAACCACATCGCAATCACCGTTCCGTCAAGTTCAACCATTCATCATATTGCCACATTCCACAAGACCATATCATTCTCATCATTCCATTAAGCCGCATTCATGTATTCGCCACAATATATCCGCAATAATAATCCGCATATCACATATATCAAGTTCATCATATCTCGAAAGCATAAATTAACGATACACAAGTCTAACACTCATCATGCCATTAGTCAATCAACGGTGCCATTAGTACACAACAATCATGATATTAGTCAACCATTCACATCAATCATGCTAGTTAGTCACCGATCAGATAATTCCCGAGTTAGTCCCGAAACCGCTTTAAAATCCTAATCAACTAGTTAGAAATTCCGATAATTGAAAACGCTCATCAAATGCCTTTTTCGATTTAAGTTTGATAATGTATCTTTTTAAATCACCACAATATTATATCCTGAATCTCAAAATAACATTTTACATCTCACATAATATTATATAATACTTTAAACACCATTTATTATTTATTAAACACTTTTATAAACATTTCCAAATCCCTTTAAAAATCCCAACCATTTTTATTTAATAAAATCACCTCTTTGAAATTGACAAAACCGACCCTTTTATTTTATTAAATACCAAACCGACCCCTCTTTTTCTTTAACTTACCAAAACCGAACCCTTTTGTAAAACTTCTAAAACTGGGCTCCACCCTTTCAGATTTTTGGAGTAGAAACAAATAGGCCCAAATCTCTTTGATTTTTCATAAAGCTTAAAGCCCATAAATTAGGCCCAAAAACCATTCCATTTCATTCTTCCCTTATTTGATGAAAGCCGGATTTTTAAAACAAATGGGGACCACGCCAAGGTGGCATGACATGGCAAATGAGATGGGGTCCACTAGTCTCCTTCTTCCTCCCCTTTTTTCGCTGCTCGAAAGAACAAAGGCAGGAGGAAGCTTCTGCGCTTGGAGAACCGAAGGAGGAAGAGGGAAAGCTGCTCCTGCTCGCCGACGACACCCAATCCCGACCACCTAATCCCGACTACCCGAAACTGATACACACACACGGAATCGACAAGAAGGGGGAAAAATAGGTGCTCACCGAGGGGATTCGAGGTCGTCGGAGTCGCGCCGGGCTCCCCGGGGTTCGATTAGGCTCGCTGACGACTTGGGGTTGTTTCTTGCTTGTCCTGGGACGAGGGGAGTGTAAAAAAGGTGCGAGCTTTACGAGATTGTTGTTCGAAAGGGAAGGAGGAGCTCACCCGGGTTTCGAATCGGAAAAACAGGGAAGGAGGCGCTCAGGGAAGGCGTCGGCTGCTCCTGGCGGCTCCGGTCGCTACCGGTGGCTGCTGGCGACTCCCGGAGGCGTGGGTGCTCCTGCTGCTGGCGCCTCGGGGTGGAAGGATGAAGGAGGAAGTGGTGGTGTGTGGGTGTTCCTCTCGGCAAACTAGGGGAGAGTGTGAGGGAGTTGTGGTTGCGGTGGTGGTCGGCGACGGTGTGGTGCAGGTGGTGGAAGGGTGGTGCAGGGGCGGCAATGGAGGAAGCTTTGGAGCTCAGGGCTCTCGGCAATGCTCAAAGGGGAGAAGGGAGTGTTTGCTCTTGAAATGGAGGTGTGAAATGAGGGGAATGGGGCTGCCCTTCTGATTTTGTGAAGATAAGGTAAGGAGGAGCTAGCTGTCTTCAGCTGTTCAGACAAAAGGTGATGAAATTGGTTGTCTTTGGTCAAAGTTGCATATGGTTTGTTGTTTGTTTCTCAAAAGAAAGGGAATCAAGGGAGGAGGGAGTGAAAGGAGGGGATAAGATTTACCCATAGGAGAGAAAATGAGTTGGAATTGGTCAAATATGGGGACCAAGTGTAGGGATTGGATAAGAATGAGAGAATATGACGGAATTGTGGTCCCGAGTCGGGAATTTGAATTTCCAACGATGGGTCTTTCGAATCTCGTTGTCTCAATCAATTAGGAAACCCGAGTAGGATATCGTCGACGGAAGGAATTTTTGAATACCGAGATGGAAGACGGAGTTGATTTTTAAAGTTAAAAAATGGGCCGGAATTCGCTTTAAGAATTTCAAGTTCGATTTATTAAAATTTGGAACGAGTTTTTCTTGAAATATACGTTTAATTTCCATTTTCCGATAATTTAGATTGTAAAATCCGAGCCTTTACATCATCCACCTCTAAAAACAAGTCTCGTCCCCGAGACTAAAATCATTCTAAAGTAGGGGATGAAGTTTGAAATAGATGAGCCCAAGGATCACACAATCGATCCCGTAAGCGCCTCATAAGGGCCCCTATGAGATTCTCACAGTATCGTCGTCATGATCATAATATCCCCGATAGATCATAGCGAGAATGTGATATGGGCCCTTACCACATTCTTACCCCGACTTCTCAGTTATATCATACTCGAAAAGCATTATAGCATCTCCACTAGGTCTTAGCAAGCAGTCTATAAGGGCCCCTATAAAATGCCTGTATCCACTTCGTGGGGCGTTATAATGCAAGCCCGGTTAGAAAATTTCAAAAAGGGTTCCTTAGTTTGAAAAGGGTTTGTCTCACAATCATTGAAGTTCTCGATCGCATTCAATTTCTAAAAATCCAAGTTTGTCGATCCTTTTAAAACACCGTTTAAAATCTCTTAAATCTGACGTTAATCAAGCAATTTCAGAACTCAAGAGGTGGAATCATCCACCTCTAAGGGCTAATCCCATATTTTCTACCTAGGTTCCAATTCAGCATCAGATTCCATCAATTCAGCTTCTATCGTTCTAGCAATTCCAACTCAATGCATCATATAACACAACAATCATGTAGTTTATTCAATAGCAAGTCATACTCAAGTCAAGGATAGTCACATACCATAACATATCTAACATAGCATCATACATTGTAGGATTCATCGCATCACATCACAGAGGTTGCACATCATATTAATTAGATAATCCCATCATACTTACGCTGACTACCAAGCATCACCGCATTAGAGGCAAACAACTACTTCCACACACTAGCATTTCATCAAGTTCAAGGATAACGTTGTTGGTATTAACATCTCACTATGGTATGACAATACCTCAGAGAATCAACCTCATCTATAGCATAGAATTCGCACAACACCCAACCCCAAGTGAAGCATACACTAAATTACATCCTCAAGAGAATCTGTCTACAACTACCAACCATAACAAGGCACGACCACTACTCCTTATCTCTCGCATCAAGGTCATCTTCACCTAGATCTACCAGCTCAATCCAATGTGAGTCCTAGACACCATCGCATCCCGCTCATATACAAACTCTCTAGCCTCATAACTATCTGCAACCAATGCCAAATACCCAAACCAACTACTAGGTATCCCAACTCTTATGCCCTCAAGCCATCTAAACTCATATCTCAAAGTTCCCAAACGCGCAATTCTCCTATTCCGACAAGCTTAGCAACTCGACCGATTACCAAAACTCCCATAAAGCACACCCTCATCCTAGGGGTCCTCTACCGATCCCATTCTCACCTTCCAAGAGAAATTCCAAGTCCTCGACTGAACCACTCTCACGATCGATCTAGACGCCTCTTAATAATCTCGCTGATTCTTCCTAGGCTCTCAAGACTCTGCCTCACCATCATCTCCCAAAGAGACATCTCAATTCACTTTGCTAACCTGATCATACTCCCCGCACCACTAACCACTCTCGCTAACCATCCACCTCTAAGAACCCAACTCATACTGATCATCTCACACATGACACTCCCGACCAACTCTAACACGGAAACCCATCTGGGGCTACTCTCAACCACAAATCACCAAGCTCCTCATCACAAGCGCCTATCCTCCAAGATCAACCACTGATTCTACCCACGTATCCCATTCCAAAATTCACGAATCTTGAACCACTCATTACTCCTCATGCTGACCTATTCTAGATCCTTGTATCTGCATATCCCCCAAATTTCCTTATTCCAAATCTTACTAAACCTTAACCGTTCGAATTCCTCAAGTCATCCTACTCTAGTTCCTCACCTCTTCATATTCCTAAATGCCTCAATCTCCTTCTTCTTAACCATGACACCTTACCGTCTAGAGCCCTCTTTTACCGATCATCATTTTTGCAGAATCCCTAAATCGTCCTTATCCGAGTTTCCCAAGTACAACTCTTTCGCCAACCTTCTAAAATCCTTCATCCTCTAACCTTTCCAATACATTCCGCCTTACTCAATTCCCAATTCCAAGCTCCGAATCTCTCTATCTCAACCTCAAGCACCCAGTCTTACTAGAAACCTCAACGACATCCTTGCCTAGCTACCAACCTTTCCTCGAAGACTCATCTCACATCCCTAGATACCTCAATAGCCACAATAACCTCCACTCATAAATCCCGGTTCGTTCCCTAAGTTAAAATCCTCCAACAACGCATCTAGAGATCCTTCACTCATGAATCCTCCAAGCATCACCAACCCTATCTAAGCAACCCCAAGAACTCATCCTACGTACGACCTGATACTACTCTTCTTAGCGATTCCTCAACCTCAATCCGTTACCAAGACCGCTCCCAATCATCGAACATACAACCTAGGCCCAATTTCTACAATTCCTTAGACATTCCTTAGCCGGTCATCCTTAACGCCGCCCACGATCCGCTCCTAGACTATCTAGACACTCTCTCCTAGCACACTAACCCGTATATCAGCACATCCCCTCAAGAATCTTTCCGATCCACTCTTAACTCGCCCATCCACTTCTAGAACTACACTACCCGCAAACGCTATTGCCCAACACTACCTCTAACGAAGACCTCTCCCTCGGAATCTTACCACACTAATCCCACTACCCACCTAAGTCCTACCTGGAACTCAACTCTATTCACCGACCACTATCTCCGACTAGTCCTAACTCAATCAGCTCTACTCAAACTGATGCATCTTTCCTGCACCCCATCTCACACGACCAATGACCCAACTCGAAGACCTCAAATTACCTGCCACTTTCTGACCCGTCTCACCAAGAAATCACTCGACTCAAGACCAAGAAGGAAAACACCACCACCTATATAACCCATAACCGATTTACTAGCAGGTCAATACACTTAAGCATAAAGGCACATCATCACAAACACAAGTTAGGCAGGCAATCATTCACTACCAACTCAGCATCTCAGTCATCACTCATCCATTTAGTCATCTGCAAGCCTATCGCACAACACCGATTCCAATTCGCATAGGAGAGGTCGCAATTCAGATGAAGAACATCATTCCTTGAGTTATCTAGGAGGATTACGTCCGCAACCACCATCTTCGAAAGGCGTCCGTCCTTTGGTGACGTCGATCCTAGGGTCCATGGGTCATGGGCCGACCACGCCTCCATTGCACCACTCCGATGCCATTCGATCGTTCGTTTTCTCTTCTAGGTAGACGTCCATCAAGGAGATCGCGAGGGGTTAGAAGTCACGGAGATAGGGGAGGGCAAGGGAGGACAACACGACTTCCTTAAGGATTCAGACATAGAGCAGGACTAGAGATGACGAGACTCAAGACAAGACGCGAACCCGAGAGTTACAACAATGCCCTTAGGGTATTCTATGAGGTTACAAGTGCGACAAGCAAACATATAGCAATCACGAGATATCTCAATCATATTATTCCACACTAGCATGTACCTATTAACAGGAATAGCATCCTATGCATTCATAACATGTTCGCATAATCAACTTTACATGGACGCAAAACAGGCTAAAACTTATCATCTCATGGACTAATCATGCTTGGCATATTAAGATCATGTATGCACGAACCGACAATAGACATATGCAGCATAAGTTATCTATGACATAGCGAGCATTATAGGATATCACATGTATGATTCATTACTCATTTTAAGTGTTCACATAAGCAGGTCAAAGCAATGTGGGTTCAAGGTAACCATGTTAAGATGCCCTCTAATAATCATGTCAGGAGATATGGTGAAGTCATTTGGGCATAGCAACTACCACGTCAAATACAACCATGCACATGTAGTATGACAGGTATGGCACATAATTGCATGATGGTCCATAATTTAGGAGATATATATCCTACATGATACTACCAACACTCATTAAGCAAGTACATAGTCAACGAGTTTCAATTTGATCAACTTAACATGCTAAGGATTTATTTCACATGATACTCATACAAGAGGGTTGACCACACTATCATGGACCTAATTCAAGGTAGAGCAAAAATCATGGAAATTCATACATACGACACATATACTCATTCACAATGGCAATAATGCAAAATATCAGACAAGTCATACTGAAATATATCAATACATTATATCATGCAATTAGAAGGAGGGTTACTATTATAACCGGACAAAATTCTCCAAAGACAATCACCGACTCATTACCCCGTTTCCCGTGGGACACTAGGACATTCACACTATTTCTGAGAGGTGAGGGTAGAACTCGTATTTAGACTCTTGTGGAAAGAAGACATGGTTGACCATTACGAGATTCAAAGGGGGTGACTCCATGAGACAACTCACTCCTTACTCGAAACTACTTCAGTCATCATTCCCACTAACATACTCAAGTAACCCTCACATCCGACACGATTTCCGAAGGTAATTAGTTAATCAACCCAAATTTCTCGTGGAAGACACCAACCTCCGGTACAAGACTCGATAGAAGCATAGATGATGGGGTACCAAACAGGACTCGAAACGGGGAGGGCGGATGCTCTTCGACCCTTGCTAGCATGCCTAAATATTTTGGTGGGATGGATGACGGAGTCAAAATCCTCAAAGGGTTTGAATTAGGGAAGAGCTATTTCGACAGGATGGGAATTCCGACTACAAAAGGACAAGGTTTCCTCCCGCTATCTCGTTCACACATCTACATGATCAAGTTAAGGCATACCAACTAGTTTTCTACCTTAAGCACAATAACACTCAACATGGAAGCAACCAACGAAATTGATATGATCCTCTTCGAGGAGGATCGCCCTCGGGCCCAGTTCGATATAACACATATAATCACAGAGACGATCTATGCCGTCCTTCGAGGGACGGCTAACCAGAGGGGCAAATAACTCACGGTCCCCTAACCCAAGCTACTCCAACCCTCGGGCACCTTGGAGTCTTCGAACCCCGTATGTAAAAGAAAGCTAGTATTTTGCCTACCCGTTCCCAACTACATCCAATAAGGATGGTCTAGCGCATTCACTACCCCATCATTTCCCTTTGTTTGATTACCAGATTTATTGAATCAAGTTCATATTTAGTCCATTTGAGTTAGCCATTTTAAATTCATTTGGCCCTTTCTAAAACATTTTGAAAGCCATTTGAAAACCTTGGGTCATTTTCAAAACCACTTCAACCTATCATACTCGGTTTGCACAACCTCGCTCTGATACCAACTTTGTAATGGCCCGGGATTATGATTCCCAGGTTACGTTTCGAGGGATGAAAACCCCTCGTTAGGATCTTGTGCCCCGAGTACAGGTTGAAGGTTTGAAATTCTACTCTAACACTTTCAAGGGGGAATTCACACCCAAAATTCGAATGGATCGTTGGAATCCCCGGGGAAGTCCCCTGTACCTGTCATAAGTCTAAGCGTGGAAAACCAAAGGTCACACAAATAGCGGAAGTAAAGCATAATACAAAGGGGTGCCACGGCAGAGCCGGGTCAAAATATGATCAACCATTCAAATTCGAGCCGTAATTAAATTGGTGAAGTTGGAATCTCAACTCTCTCTTTCCGCCATGTTAGACCCAGCGGTCATGGACTCAAATCAGCATCAATAGTAGTAAGCATAACGGATACCTAAAAAAATTGATAGGGGGCGGGATCAGATCGATGCCCACTTTAGCTCTGCATCCCAACCCTAAGCACACATATACGCTATACCTAATAAAGATGCTTCTAGATGCATGGCGGGATATTAACACACTAACATGCTCCTAAGATCAAGTACATAATAATAATAAGGCCTTAGCACAGAATACCAAGTGGTATATCCCTCTCCTACCTCCACCCCCTTCCGATAGGGCGGAGACTGGCCAGCTCGTGAATGCATTCCATCATAATCGGGCGGCATGCATGCCTAACCCGCTCCACAATATAGCCCGCAGACATCTCATAATATAAGGAAGTTCATGACTCGATTGACTCAGGACGGGACCCGATGAGACTAGGTCGTCCTATAACCCTAGCAATGACTCTAGTTACTTCACAGATAACGGCCGCTCTGTTTACATACACATAACGAAATAAAATGCTCAACGGTCGATGCAACCTAGCATGGTACTACATGGCATGCTGATCATGAATGCAAGCACCTAGTATATCATGCACCTAAAGCAGGGAATAGCTCTATTCAATCTGAGTAAGCTCCGAAGAGACTTACCTGGCGGTGCAGAACAGCAAGGCAAGCATTACGATAGATTAAAGATCACCTAGATACACATCGGAATATATAAGTCTACGTCTAATCATCCAAGCACTCAAGCATATCATTCAACGAGAATAACAACCACATCGCAATCACCGTTCCGTCAAGTTCAACCATTCATCATATTGCCACATTCCACAAGACCATATCATTCTCATCATTCCATTAAGCCGCATTCATGTATTCGCCACAATATATCCGCAATAATAATCCGCATATCACATATATCAAGTTCATCATATCTCGAAAGCATAAATTAACGATACACAAGTCTAACACTCATCATGCCATTAGTCAATCAACGGTGCCATTAGTACACAACAATCATGATATTAGTCAACCATTCACATCAATCATGCTAGTTAGTCACCGATCAGATAATTCCCGAGTTAGTCCCGAAACCGCTTTAAAATCCTAATCAACTAGTTAGAAATTCCGATAATTGAAAACGCTCATCAAATGCCTTTTTCGATTTAAGTTTGATAATGTATCTTTTTAAATCACCACAATATTATATCCTGAATCTCAAAATAACATTTTACATCTCACATAATATTATATAATACTTTAAACACCATTTATTATTTATTAAACACTTTTATAAACATTTCCAAATCCCTTTAAAAATCCCAACCATTTTTATTTAATAAAATCACCTCTTTGAAATTGACAAAACCGACCCTTTTATTTTATTAAATACCAAACCGACCCCTCTTTTTCTTTAACTTACCAAAACCGAACCCTTTTGTAAAACTTCTAAAACTGGGCTCCACCCTTTCAGATTTTTGGAGTAGAAACAAATAGGCCCAAATCTCTTTGATTTTTCATAAAGCTTAAAGCCCATAAATTAGGCCCAAAAACCATTCCATTTCATTCTTCCCTTATTTGATGAAAGCCGGATTTTTAAAACAAATGGGGACCACACCAAGGTGGCATGACATGGCAAATGAGATGGGGTCCACTAGTCTCCTTCTTCCTCCCCTTTTTTCGCTGCTCGAAAGAACAAAGGCAGGAGGAAGCTTCTGCGCTTGGAGAACCGAAGGAGGAAGAGGGAAAGCTGCTCCTGCTCGCCGACGACACCCAATCCCGACTACCCGAAACTGATACACACACACGGAATCGACAAGAAGGGGGGAAAATAGGTGCTCACCGAGGGGATTCGAGGTCGTCGGAGGCTCGTCGGAGTCGCGCCGGGCTCCCCGGGGTTCGATTAGGCTCGCTGACGACTTGGGGTTGTTTCTTGCTTGTCCTGGGACGAGGGGAGTGTAAAAAAGGTGCGAGCTTTACGAGATTGTTGTTCGAAAGGGAAGGAGGAGCTCACCCGGGTTTCGAATCGGAAAAACAGGGAAGGAGGCGCTCAGGGAAGGCGTCGGCTGCTCCTGGCGGCTCCGGTCGCTACCGGTGGCTGCTGGCGACTCCCGGAGGCGTGGGTGCTCCTGCTGCTGGCGCCTCGGGGTGGAAGGATGAAGGAGGAAGTGGTGGTGTGTGGGTGTTCCTCTCGGCAAACTAGGGGAGAGTGTGAGGGAGTTGTGGTTGCGGTGGTGGTCGGCGACGGTGTGGTGCAGGTGGTGGAAGGGTGGTGCAGGGGCGGCAATGGAGGAAGCTTTGGAGCTCAGGGCTCTCGGCAATGCTCAAAGGGGAGAAGGGAGTGTTTGCTCTTGAAATGGAGGTGTGAAATGAGGGGAATGGGGCTGCCCTTCTGATTTTGTGAAGATAAGGTAAGGAGGAGCTAGCTGTCTTCAGCTGTTCAGACAAAAGGTGATGAAATTGGTTGTCTTTGGTCAAAGTTGCATATGGTTTGTTGTTTGTTTCTCAAAAGAAAGGGAATCAAGGGAGGAGGGAGTGAAAGGAGGGGATAAGATTTACCCATAGGAGAGAAAATGAGTTGGAATTGGTCAAATATGGGGACCAAGTGTAGGGATTGGATAAGAATGAGAGAATATGACGGAATTGTGGTCCCGAGTCGGGAATTTGAATTTCCAACGATGGGTCTTTCGAATCTCGTTGTCTCAATCAATTAGGAAACCCGAGTAGGATATCGTCGACGGAAGGAATTTTTGAATACCGAGATGGAAGACGGAGTTGATTTTTAAAGTTAAAAAATGGGCCGGAATTCGCTTTAAGAATTTCAAGTTCGATTTATTAAAATTTGGAACGAGTTTTTCTTGAAATATACGTTTAATTTCCATTTTCCGATAATTTAGATTGTAAAATCCGAGCCTTTACATCATCCACCTCTAAAAACAAGTCTCGTCCCCGAGACTAAAATCATTCTAAAGTAGGGGATGAAGTTTGAAATAGATGAGCCCAAGGATCACACAATCGATCCCGTAAGCGCCTCATAAGGGCCCCTATGAGATTCTCACAGTATCGTCGTCATGATCATAATATCCCCGATAGATCATAGCGAGAATGTGATATGGGCCCTTACCACATTCTTACCCCGACTTCTCAGTTATATCATACTCGAAAAGCATTATAGCATCTCCACTAGGTCTTAGCAAGCAGTCTATAAGGGCCCCTATAAAATGCCTGTATCCACTTCGTGGGGCGTTATAATGCAAGCCCGGTTAGAAAATTTCAAAAAGGGTTCCTTAGTTTGAAAAGGGTTTGTCTCACAATCATTGAAGTTCTCGATCGCATTCAATTTCTAAAAATCCAAGTTTGTCGATCCTTTTAAAACACCGTTTAAAATCTCTTAAATCTGACGTTAATCAAGCAATTTCAGAACTCAAGAGGTGGAATCATCCACCTCTAAGGGCTAATCCCATATTTTCTACCTAGGTTCCAATTCAGCATCAGATTCCATCAATTCAGCTTCTATCGTTCTAGCAATTCCAACTCAATGCATCATATAACACAACAATCATGTAGTTTATTCAATAGCAAGTCATACTCAAGTCAAGGATAGTCACATACCATAACATATCTAACATAGCATCATACATTGTAGGATTCATCGCATCACATCACAGAGGTTGCACATCATATTAATTAGATAATCCCATCATACTTACGCTGACTACCAAGCATCACCGCATTAGAGGCAAACAACTACTTCCACACACTAGCATTTCATCAAGTTCAAGGATAACGTTGTTGGTATTAACATCTCACTATGGTATGACAATACCTCAGAGAATCAACCTCATCTATAGCATAGAATTCGCACAACACCCAACCCCAAGTGAAGCATACACTAAATTACATCCTCAAGAGAATCTGTCTACAACTACCAACCATAACAAGGCACGACCACTACTCCTTATCTCTCGCATCAAGGTCATCTTCACCTAGATCTACCAGCTCAATCCAATGTGAGTCCTAGACACCATCGCATCCCGCTCATATACAAACTCTCTAGCCTCATAACTATCTGCAACCAATGCCAAATACCCAAACCAACTACTAGGTATCCCAACTCTTATGCCCTCAAGCCATCTAAACTCATATCTCAAAGTTCCCAAACGCGCAATTCTCCTATTCCGACAAGCTTAGCAACTCGACCGATTACCAAAACTCCCATAAAGCACACCCTCATCCTAGGGGTCCTCTACCGATCCCATTCTCACCTTCCAAGAGAAATTCCAAGTCCTCGACTGAACCACTCTCACGATCGATCTAGACGCCTCTTAATAATCTCGCTGATTCTTCCTAGGCTCTCAAGACTCTGCCTCACCATCATCTCCCAAAGAGACATCTCAATTCACTTTGCTAACCTGATCATACTCCCCGCACCACTAACCACTCTCGCTAACCATCCACCTCTAAGAACCCAACTCATACTGATCATCTCACACATGACACTCCCGACCAACTCTAACACGGAAACCCATCTGGGGCTACTCTCAACCACAAATCACCAAGCTCCTCATCACAAGCGCCTATCCTCCAAGATCAACCACTGATTCTACCCACGTATCCCATTCCAAAATTCACGAATCTTGAACCACTCATTACTCCTCATGCTGACCTATTCTAGATCCTTGTATCTGCATATCCCCCAAATTTCCTTATTCCAAATCTTACTAAACCTTAACCGTTCGAATTCCTCAAGTCATCCTACTCTAGTTCCTCACCTCTTCATATTCCTAAATGCCTCAATCTCCTTCTTCTTAACCATGACACCTTACCGTCTAGAGCCCTCTTTTACCGATCATCATTTTTGCAGAATCCCTAAATCGTCCTTATCCGAGTTTCCCAAGTACAACTCTTTCGCCAACCTTCTAAAATCCTTCATCCTCTAACCTTTCCAATACATTCCGCCTTACTCAATTCCCAATTCCAAGCTCCGAATCTCTCTATCTCAACCTCAAGCACCCAGTCTTACTAGAAACCTCAACGACATCCTTGCCTAGCTACCAACCTTTCCTCGAAGACTCATCTCACATCCCTAGATACCTCAATAGCCACAATAACCTCCACTCATAAATCCCGGTTCGTTCCCTAAGTTAAAATCCTCCAACAACGCATCTAGAGATCCTTCACTCATGAATCCTCCAAGCATCACCAACCCTATCTAAGCAACCCCAAGAACTCATCCTACGTACGACCTGATACTACTCTTCTTAGCGATTCCTCAACCTCAATCCGTTACCAAGACCGCTCCCAATCATCGAACATACAACCTAGGCCCAATTTCTACAATTCCTTAGACATTCCTTAGCCGGTCATCCTTAACGCCGCCCACGATCCGCTCCTAGACTATCTAGACACTCTCTCCTAGCACACTAACCCGTATATCAGCACATCCCCTCAAGAATCTTTCCGATCCACTCTTAACTCGCCCATCCACTTCTAGAACTACACTACCCGCAAACGCTATTGCCCAACACTACCTCTAACGAAGACCTCTCCCTCGGAATCTTACCACACTAATCCCACTACCCACCTAAGTCCTACCTGGAACTCAACTCTATTCACCGACCACTATCTCCGACTAGTCCTAACTCAATCAGCTCTACTCAAACTGATGCATCTTTCCTGCACCCCATCTCACACGACCAATGACCCAACTCGAAGACCTCAAATTACCTGCCACTTTCTGACCCGTCTCACCAAGAAATCACTCGACTCAAGACCAAGAAGGAAAACACCACCACCTATATAACCCATAACCGATTTACTAGCAGGTCAATACACTTAAGCATAAAGGCACATCATCACAAACACAAGTTAGGCAGGCAATCATTCACTACCAACTCAGCATCTCAGTCATCACTCATCCATTTAGTCATCTGCAAGCCTATCGCACAACACCGATTCCAATTCGCATAGGAGAGGTCGCAATTCAGATGAAGAACATCATTCCTTGAGTTATCTAGGAGGATTACGTCCGCAACCACCATCTTCGAAAGGCGTCCGTCCTTTGGTGACGTCGATCCTAGGGTCCATGGGTCATGGGCCGACCACGCCTCCATTGCACCACTCCGATGCCATTCGATCGTTCGTTTTCTCTTCTAGGTAGACGTCCATCAAGGAGATCGCGAGGGGTTAGAAGTCACGGAGATAGGGGAGGGCAAGGGAGGACAACACGACTTCCTTAAGGATTCAGACATAGAGCAGGACTAGAGATGACGAGACTCAAGACAAGACGCGAACCCGAGAGTTACAACAATGCCCTTAGGGTATTCTATGAGGTTACAAGTGCGACAAGCAAACATATAGCAATCACGAGATATCTCAATCATATTATTCCACACTAGCATGTACCTATTAACAGGAATAGCATCCTATGCATTCATAACATGTTCGCATAATCAACTTTACATGGACGCAAAACAGGCTAAAACTTATCATCTCATGGACTAATCATGCTTGGCATATTAAGATCATGTATGCACGAACCGACAATAGACATATGCAGCATAAGTTATCTATGACATAGCGAGCATTATAGGATATCACATGTATGATTCATTACTCATTTTAAGTGTTCACATAAGCAGGTCAAAGCAATGTGGGTTCAAGGTAACCATGTTAAGATGCCCTCTAATAATCATGTCAGGAGATATGGTGAAGTCATTTGGGCATAGCAACTACCACGTCAAATACAACCATGCACATGTAGTATGACAGGTATGGCACATAATTGCATGATGGTCCATAATTTAGGAGATATATATCCTACATGATACTACCAACACTCATTAAGCAAGTACATAGTCAACGAGTTTCAATTTGATCAACTTAACATGCTAAGGATTTATTTCACATGATACTCATACAAGAGGGTTGACCACACTATCATGGACCTAATTCAAGGTAGAGCAAAAATCATGGAAATTCATACATACGACACATATACTCATTCACAATGGCAATAATGCAAAATATCAGACAAGTCATACTGAAATATATCAATACATTATATCATGCAATTAGAAGGAGGGTTACTATTATAACCGGACAAAATTCTCCAAAGACAATCACCGACTCATTACCCCGTTTCCCGTGGGACACTAGGACATTCACACTATTTCTGAGAGGTGAGGGTAGAACTCGTATTTAGACTCTTGTGGAAAGAAGACATGGTTGACCATTACGAGATTCAAAGGGGGTGACTCCATGAGACAACTCACTCCTTACTCGAAACTACTTCAGTCATCATTCCCACTAACATACTCAAGTAACCCTCACATCCGACACGATTTCCGAAGGTAATTAGTTAATCAACCCAAATTTCTCGTGGAAGACACCAACCTCCGGTACAAGACTCGATAGAAGCATAGATGATGGGGTACCAAACAGGACTCGAAACGGGGAGGGCGGATGCTCTTCGACCCTTGCTAGCATGCCTAAATATTTTGGTGGGATGGATGACGGAGTCAAAATCCTCAAAGGGTTTGAATTAGGGAAGAGCTATTTCGACAGGATGGGAATTCCGACTACAAAAGGACAAGGTTTCCTCCCGCTATCTCGTTCACACATCTACATGATCAAGTTAAGGCATACCAACTAGTTTTCTACCTTAAGCACAATAACACTCAACATGGAAGCAACCAACGAAATTGATATGATCCTCTTCGAGGAGGATCGCCCTCGGGCCCAGTTCGATATAACACATATAATCACAGAGACGATCTATGCCGTCCTTCGAGGGACGGCTAACCAGAGGGGCAAATAACTCACGGTCCCCTAACCCAAGCTACTCCAACCCTCGGGCACCTTGGAGTCTTCGAACCCCGTATGTAAAAGAAAGCTAGTATTTTGCCTACCCGTTCCCAACTACATCCAATAAGGATGGTCTAGCGCATTCACTACCCCATCATTTCCCTTTGTTTGATTACCAGATTTATTGAATCAAGTTCATATTTAGTCCATTTGAGTTAGCCATTTTAAATTCATTTGGCCCTTTCTAAAACATTTTGAAAGCCATTTGAAAACCTTGGGTCATTTTCAAAACCACTTCAACCTATCATACTCGGTTTGCACAACCTCGCTCTGATACCAACTTTGTAATGGCCCGGGATTATGATTCCCAGGTTACGTTTCGAGGGATGAAAACCCCTCGTTAGGATCTTGTGCCCCGAGTACAGGTTGAAGGTTTGAAATTCTACTCTAACACTTTCAAGGGGGAATTCACACCCAAAATTCGAATGGATCGTTGGAATCCCCGGGGAAGTCCCCTGTACCTGTCATAAGTCTAAGCGTGGAAAACCAAAGGTCACACAAATAGCGGAAGTAAAGCATAATACAAAGGGGTGCCACGGCAGAGCCGGGTCAAAATATGATCAACCATTCAAATTCGAGCCGTAATTAAATTGGTGAAGTTGGAATCTCAACTCTCTCTTTCCGCCATGTTAGACCCAGCGGTCATGGACTCAAATCAGCATCAATAGTAGTAAGCATAACGGATACCTAAAAAAATTGATAGGGGGCGGGATCAGATCGATGCCCACTTTAGCTCTGCATCCCAACCCTAAGCACACATATACGCTATACCTAATAAAGATGCTTCTAGATGCATGGCGGGATATTAACACACTAACATGCTCCTAAGATCAAGTACATAATAATAATAAGGCCTTAGCACAGAATACCAAGTGGTATATCCCTCTCCTACCTCCACCCCCTTCCGATAGGGCGGAGACTGGCCAGCTCGTGAATGCATTCCATCATAATCGGGCGGCATGCATGCCTAACCCGCTCCACAATATAGCCCGCAGACATCTCATAATATAAGGAAGTTCATGACTCGATTGACTCAGGACGGGACCCGATGAGACTAGGTCGTCCTATAACCCTAGCAATGACTCTAGTTACTTCACAGATAACGGCCGCTCTGTTTACATACACATAACGAAATAAAATGCTCAACGGTCGATGCAACCTAGCATGGTACTACATGGCATGCTGATCATGAATGCAAGCACCTAGTATATCATGCACCTAAAGCAGGGAATAGCTCTATTCAATCTGAGTAAGCTCCGAAGAGACTTACCTGGCGGTGCAGAACAGCAAGGCAAGCATTACGATAGATTAAAGATCACCTAGATACACATCGGAATATATAAGTCTACGTCTAATCATCCAAGCACTCAAGCATATCATTCAACGAGAATAACAACCACATCGCAATCACCGTTCCGTCAAGTTCAACCATTCATCATATTGCCACATTCCACAAGACCATATCATTCTCATCATTCCATTAAGCCGCATTCATGTATTCGCCACAATATATCCGCAATAATAATCCGCATATCACATATATCAAGTTCATCATATCTCGAAAGCATAAATTAACGATACACAAGTCTAACACTCATCATGCCATTAGTCAATCAACGGTGCCATTAGTACACAACAATCATGATATTAGTCAACCATTCACATCAATCATGCTAGTTAGTCACCGATCAGATAATTCCCGAGTTAGTCCCGAAACCGCTTTAAAATCCTAATCAACTAGTTAGAAATTCCGATAATTGAAAACGCTCATCAAATGCCTTTTTCGATTTAAGTTTGATAATGTATCTTTTTAAATCACCACAATATTATATCCTGAATCTCAAAATAACATTTTACATCTCACATAATATTATATAATACTTTAAACACCATTTATTATTTATTAAACACTTTTATAAACATTTCCAAATCCCTTTAAAAATCCCAACCATTTTTATTTAATAAAATCACCTCTTTGAAATTGACAAAACCGACCCTTTTATTTTATTAAATACCAAACCGACCCCTCTTTTTCTTTAACTTACCAAAACCGAACCCTTTTGTAAAACTTCTAAAACTGGGCTCCACCCTTTCAGATTTTTGGAGTAGAAACAAATAGGCCCAAATCTCTTTGATTTTTCATAAAGCTTAAAGCCCATAAATTAGGCCCAAAAACCATTCCATTTCATTCTTCCCTTATTTGATGAAAGCCGGATTTTTAAAACAAATGGGGACCACACCAAGGTGGCATGACATGGCAAATGAGATGGGGTCCACTAGTCTCCTTCTTCCTCCCCTTTTTTCGCTGCTCGAAAGAACAAAGGCAGGAGGAAGCTTCTGCGCTTGGAGAACCGAAGGAGGAAGAGGGAAAGCTGCTCCTGCTCGCCGACGACACCCAATCCCGACTACCCGAAACTGATACACACACACGGAATCGACAAGAAGGGGGGAAAATAGGTGCTCACCGAGGGGATTCGAGGTCGTCGGAGGCTCGTCGGAGTCGCGCCGGGCTCCCCGGGGTTCGATTAGGCTCGCTGACGACTTGGGGTTGTTTCTTGCTTGTCCTGGGACGAGGGGAGTGTAAAAAAGGTGCGAGCTTTACGAGATTGTTGTTCGAAAGGGAAGGAGGAGCTCACCCGGGTTTCGAATCGGAAAAACAGGGAAGGAGGCGCTCAGGGAAGGCGTCGGCTGCTCCTGGCGGCTCCGGTCGCTACCGGTGGCTGCTGGCGACTCCCGGAGGCGTGGGTGCTCCTGCTGCTGGCGCCTCGGGGTGGAAGGATGAAGGAGGAAGTGGTGGTGTGTGGGTGTTCCTCTCGGCAAACTAGGGGAGAGTGTGAGGGAGTTGTGGTTGCGGTGGTGGTCGGCGACGGTGTGGTGCAGGTGGTGGAAGGGTGGTGCAGGGGCGGCAATGGAGGAAGCTTTGGAGCTCAGGGCTCTCGGCAATGCTCAAAGGGGAGAAGGGAGTGTTTCCTCTTGAAATGGAGGTGTGAAATGAGGGGAATGGGGCTGCCCTTCTGATTTTGTGAAGATAAGGTAAGGAGGAGCTAGCTGTCTTCGGCTGTTCAGACAAAAGGTGATGAAATTGGTTGTCTTTGGTCAAAGTTACATATGGTTTGTTGTTTGTTTCTCAAAAGAAAGGGAATCAAGGGAGGAGGGAGTGAAAGGAGGGGATAAGATTTACCCATAGGAGAGAAAATGAGTTGGAATTGGTCAAATATGGGGACCAAGTGTAGGGATTGGATAAGAATGAGAGAATATGACGGAATTGTGGTCCCGAGTCGGGAATTTGAATTTCCAATGATGGGTCTTTCGAATTTCGTTGTCTCAATCAATTAGGAAACCCGAGTAGGATATCGTCGACGGAAGGAATTTTTGAATACCGAGATGGAATACGGAGTTGATTTTTAAAGTTAAAAATTGGGCCGGAATTCGCTTTAAGAATTTCAAGTTCGATTTATTAAAATTTGGAACGAGTTTTTCTTGAAATATACGATTAATTTCATTTTTAATTTCCTTTTTTCGATAATTTAGATTGTAAAATCCGAGCCTTTACATGACAGTAGTTCGAGCCTCCCCTATACTTTGGAGGCCAATTGTTTATTAACCACACTTTTATCCCCAACAATGCTTGTTTTGAAAGTTTAACAGCAGCAGGAACCTTTGCTGACATATATACGTGTCTACAAAATAGCTACAACAGCCAAGAGATTGAAAAGTAAGTATAAGGGATTAACAAATGAACCCACAAACATGGTTGACAGCAATGAGAGCAAATGACAGACCTGATGGCTTGCCCAGTACATGCACTTGCTGATAGCAGCTGATCAGCCCAAAAATTTGCTGCTTTTTTATATATTCATTAGAAATATACACTGTGAAGGGATTTAGGAGGAGAAACAAACAGTTAAGTGATTCGAACAGATGCATAAAAAAATTACAGAACCGAAAGAAACAGAAACAATAGGTTAACACAGGAGCAGAATAACCGAAAGAAACATCAGAAGGCTAAGGTGCATAAAACTATCTGATATAAAGCATAAAAATATTTAATTACTTGAAAGCATATAAAGAATAGCCCACGACAAATATGTCAACATTATATTTTCATATTAAACCTGCTACAACATATGCAGTATTGAGGCCTTTTTATATATTGATCTGGAAGAAGGCTAAGATGCATGAATTATTTGGCACAAGGGTGTCACAAAAAAAATAAAAAATGAACTAAATGATTTCAATTATAGGGTTTACAGCATTTCCAACTAAGGCAAAAATAAATAGTGTTTCAAACAAAGGCTTGGATCCACATTTTCTTCCTAGGAATAATAATTTGCAGAAAACTAAATAATAGTCCCAATGTAGAGAAGAGGAAAAGAAAAAGAAAAGCAAGTCCACAATACAACAAACAGTAACCGAAGATGATAATTTAAAAAAGCATTTCATTAAGAGAACGATCACAAAGAATCAAACAAACAAAAGAATGTGAACGTTGTCAATGCAATAAACAATTTATAGATGCTGAATTACAAAGAATGTATTATATAAAAGAATCAAGGAAACTGAATAACCAAATGAATTCATCCAATGATTAGTTCTTTAGCATAGATTAAATAGTACCTCAAACAATCTTAAAAAGTATTTTATGAGATGCTGCTCCTAATGGGTTAGCCGTATAACAGGCTCTGGCACAGCGTAAAGCACTCAATCTAACATCTGCTACCTTGTCAGAAAACCTTTGATGCAGTGACAAAATTAGCTAAGCTGAATTTATAGAAAAGAATGGAAACTGAATTAGCTAAGCTGAATTTTACAACAAAATATATGCGAAATTTGATAAACAGATTTGAAGAAGACAGTTATAGATGCTGAAGAAAACAACTGAAATACAGAAGTGGGTTTAGGAACAAAATTACAAAACAGAAAGGATAGTCAACGAATTACCAAACTCATGTCATATAAAACTTAAAGCCAAAATTGAATTCTCTCCTCAAATTCGCATATAAATTCTCAAATTCAAGCAAAATAGTCAATGAATTATCATGATAGGCATAAATTTATCACGATTGAATTCTAAATTCAAGCTAAAAATCCCCAAATGTCTCCAAATGTCTCACGATTCACTAAACTTAAAAAAGCCTAGAAATTGGGATTGGAGAAGAAACTTATCTTGGGGTTGACATCGTAGGCTGATTGCTCTTGGTATCGAATTGAAACAATGATCTCAACAACTGCCAACACTATCAAAAAAAAACTGAAACACCGACTATCAAAGCAAAACTGGAAGCAAAAAGAATGTAAAACCCTAAAAAATTCAAGATTGAAAAACCAAAAAAGAAAAAAAACAGAGAGACACAGATTGCAACCCTAAACTTGGAACGATCTTTGTAAATCAAAGCAAAAAATGGGGAAACCTAGAATAAAAAAAGGGGAAAACTAAATAATGAAAGTGAAGATCATGGAGAAAGATGGAGATGGGGAGACGGTATAACCTTGGTGGAGGAAGAAGACGATATCCTGAGGCGGGATAACTTCAGGCGACTGCTACTTCCTACTGAGAAGAGAAAAAGGTAGAATGTCAATCGAAATTAAAAATCAGATTAAAAAGAAGAGAGAAGGCAAAGAAGCAACCTGAAGCAGCCGACGACAAACTTCGAATCGACCACAGTCGGAGGCGTAAGAGGAGCGCAGAACGACGAAGATGAGGAGGAGGGCGTCTAACCTTGCCGGCGGAGGAGGAAGAGAGAAGGAACGGAGACGGAATAGAGGAGGAAGCGGAGGAGAGGATTGGAAGGGCGATGGAACCTCAGCAAGATGAGTGAAGACGGAATTAGGAGGGCGAGAGGAGGAAGCGGTGGAGGGGCCTTCCCATAAGCGGTCTTCGGAGGAGGGACGAGCCGCATGAGGAGGAAGACGGGGTTGGCAACAGAGGCAAATGAACCCTAGCGGGATTGGGGCCAAAGGGTGAGGAGGGAGAAAAAAAATGAAAAGAAAAAAAAAGTTGATTGGCCGGGCAGGAGTGAATTGCGGGTAGATCGCCGCGTCAACGGAAGGTATACGAAAATAAGTAGGTATATAGATATAGATATAGATAGTTAGTAAGATTAAAGAAAAAAAAAGAATTAAAAGAAAAAAAGAAAAAAAAAAGAAAATCAAAAAAAAATTGGAAAAAAAAAAGATTGGTCAAGACTCCTAGAATCCCTCTAAGATTGACACGTCATCCTAAACTCTTCTAAATTAAGAGTTTATATAGATGATTAGTTCTTTAGCATAGATTAAATAGTACCTCAAACAATCTTAGAAAGTACTTTATGAGATGCTGCTCCTAATGGGTTAGCCGTATAACAGGCTCTGGCACAGCGTAAAGCACTCAATCTAACATCTGCTACCTTGTCAGAAAACCTTTGATGCAGTGACAAAATTAGCTAAGCTGAATTTATAGAAAAGAATGGAAACTGAATTAGCTAAGCTGAATTTTACAACAAAATATATGCGAAATTTGATAAACAGATTTGAAGAAGACAGTTATAGATGCTGAAGAAAACAACTGAAATACAAAAGTGGGTTTAGGAACAAAATTACAAAACAGAAAGGATAGTCAACGAATTACCAAACTCATGTCATATAAAACTCAAAGCCAAAATTGAATTCTCTCCTCAAATTCGCATATAAATTCTCAAATTCAAGCAAAATAGTCAATGAATTATCATGATAGGCATAAATTTATCACGATTGAATTCTAAATTCAAGCTAAAAAACCCCAAATGTCTCCAAATGTCTCACGATTCACTAAACTTAAAAAAGCCTAGAAATTGGGATTGGAGAAGAAACTTATCTTGGGGTTGACATCGTAGGCTGATTGCTCTTGGTATCGAATTGAAACAATGATCTCAACAACTGCCAACACTATCAAAAAAAAAACTGAAACACCGACAATCAAAGCAAAACTGGAAGCAAAAAGAATGTAAAACCCTAAAAAATTCAAGATTGAAAAACCAAAAAAGAAAAAAAACAGAGACACACAGATTGCAACGCTAAACTTGGAACGATCTATGTAAATCAAAGCAAAAAAGGGGGAAACCTAGAATAAAAAAAGGGGAAAACTAAATAATGAAAGTGAAGATCATGGAGAAAGATGGAGATGGGGAGACGGTATAACCTTGGTGGAGGAAGAAGACGATGTCCTGAGGCGGGATAACTTCAGGCGACTGCTACTTCCTACTGAGAAGAGAAAAAGGTAGAATGTCAATCGAAATTAAAAAACAGATTAAAAAGAAGAGAGAAGGCAAAGAAGCAACCTGAAGCAGCCGACGACAAACTTCGAATCGACCACAGTCGGAGGCGTAAGAGGAGCGCAGAACGACGAAGATGAGGAGGAGGGCGTCTAACCTTGCCGGCGGAGGAGGAAGAGAGAAGGAACGGAGACGGAATAGAGGAGAAAGCGGAGGAGAGGATTGGAAGGGCGATGGAACCTCAGCAAGATGAGTGAAGACGGAATTAGGAGGGCGAGAGGAGGAAGCGGCGGAGGGGCCTTCCCATAAGCGGTCTTCGGAGGAGGGACGAGCCACATGAGGAGGAAGACGGGGTTGGCAACAGAGGCAAATGAACCCTAGCGGGATTGGGGCCAAAGGGTGAGGAGGGAGAAAAAAAATGAAAAGAAAAAAAAAGTTGATTGGCCGGGCAGGAGTGAATTGCGGGTAGATCGCCACGTCAACGGAAGGTATACGAAAATAAGTAGGTATATAGATATAGATATAGATAGTTAGTAAGATTAAAGAAAAAAAAAGAATTAAAGAAAAAAAAAAGAAATAAAGAAAATCAAAAAAAAATTGGAAAAAAAAAAAGATTGGTCAAGACTCCTAGAATCCCTCTAAGATTGACACGTCATCCTAAACTCTTCTAAATTAAGAGTTTATATAGATAGTTAGTAAATGAATTTGAGTTAAGCTCAATAGTTATATTAGATTGAATAAAATGTTTTGAATTAAGCCTAATAGTTCGTAAGATTAAAGAAAAAAAGAGAATTAAAAGAAAAAAAAGAAAAAAAAAGAATTAAAGATAATCAAAGAAAAATTGCAAAAAAAAGAGGGTCAGCACTCCTAGAATTCCTCTAAGATTGACACGTCATCTTAAACTCTTCTAAATTAAGAGTTTATATAGATAGTTAGTAAATGAATTTGAGTTAAGCTCAATAGTTATATTAGATTGAATAAAATGTTTTGAATTAAGCACAATAGTTAGTAAGATTAAAGAAAAAAAAGAGAAATAAAAGAAAAAAAGAAAAAAAAAAGAGAATTAAAGAAAATCAAAGAAAAATTGGAAAAAAAAAGATTGGTCAAGACTCCTAGAATCCCTCTAAGATTGACACGTCATCCTAAACTCTTCTAAATTAATAGTTTACTAGTACGATTCCCGCGCCATGGCACGTTTTTTTAAACTAAAATATTATATATAAGAATATTAATAAATGTTAACATAAAAATCATAAAAAAAAAACTTTACAATAAATGTATCTTATAATTATCTCAAAAAATTATTTTTTAAAAAATCTTATGTAAAATAAAATACATAAATATAGGCATTTTAAACTACTCAGTAATAATAATATCAATATCATTATAACATTGTTTAAATGTGATGTGTCATAATCAATAGTTATATTGAATTCAATGTTTTGAATTAAGCCCAATAGTTATATTAGATTGAATTCAATGTTTTGAATTAAGTCCAATAATTATATTAGATTGAATTCAATGTTTTGAATTAAGCCCAATAGTTAGTAAAATTAAAAAAAAAGATAATTAAAGAAAAAAAGGAGAATTAAAGAAAATAAAAGAAAAATGGCAAAAAAAAATAATTAGTTAAGACTTAAGACTCCTAAAATGCCTCTAAGAATGACACATCATCTTAAACTCTTCTAAATTAAGAGTTTATATAGATAATTATATTAGATTGAATTCAATGTTTTGAATTAAGCCCAATAGTTAGTAAAATTAAAAAAAAAAGATAATTAAAGAAAAAAAGGAGAATTAAAGAAAATAAAAGAAAAATGGCAAAAAAAAATAATTAGTTAAGACTTAAGACTCCTAAAATGCCTCTAAGAATGACACATCATCTTAAACTCTTCTAAATTAAGAGTTTATATAGATATAGATAGTTAGTAAAATTAAAAAAAAAAGATAATTAAAGAAAAATAGGAGAATTAAAGAAAATAAAAGAAAAATGGCAAAAAAAAATAATTAGTTAAGACTTAAGACTCCTAAAATGTCTCTAAGAATGACACATCATCTTAAACTCTTCTAAATTAAGAGTTTATATAAATATAGATATATAGATAGTTAGTAAAATTAAAAAAAAAAAGATAATTAAAGAAAAAAAGGAGAATTAAAGAAAATAAAAGAAAAATGGCAAAAAAAATAATTAGTTAAGACTTAAGACTCCTAAAATGCCTCTAAGAATGACACATCATCTTAAACTCTTCTAAATTAAGAGTTTATATAGATAGATATATAGATAGTTAGTAAAATTAAAGAAAAAAAGGAGAATTAAAGAAAATAAAAGAAAAATGACAAAAAAAAATAATTAGTTAAGACTTAAGACTCCTAAAATGCCTCTAAGAATGACACATCATCTTAAACTCTTCTAAATTAAGAGTTTATATAGATATAGATATAGATAGTTAGTAAGATTAAAGAAAAAAAAAAGAATTCAAAGAAAAAAAAAGAGAATTAAAGAAAATCAAAGAAAAATTGGAAAAAAAAAGATTGGTCAAGACTCCTAGAATCCCTTTAAGATTGACACGTCATCCTAAACTCTTCTAAATTAAGAGTTTATATAGATAGTTAGTAAGATTAAAGAAAAAAAAGATAATTAAAAGAAAAAAAAAGAAAAAAGAGAGAATTATAGAAAGTCAAAGAAAAATTGCAAAAAAAAAAAATTGGTCAAGACTCCTATAATCCCTCTAAGATTGACACGTCATTCTAAACTCTTCTAAATTAAGAGTTTATATAGATATAGATATATAGATAGTTAGTAAGATTAAATAAAAAGGAGAATTAAAAGAAAAAAAAAGAAAATTAAGGAAAATCAAAGAAAAATTGCAAAAAAAAAAAAGATTGGTCAAGACTCCTAGAATCCCTCTAAGATTGACACGTCATCCTAAACTCTTCTAAATTAAGAGTTTGTGATACGGGGTTAGCCGTAGGATGGCCCGATCTTCGACAATCAAGACTCAAAGACAAGAACGGAAGCAAAGACTCAAGAATAAGAACAAAACGCAGCAAGACTCGAAACAAAGAAACAATAAAGACTCGACCGATAAGGACTGAATCGAACTAAAATAGAACGAGGCAAAGACCTCAGGCCTCCTAAGAGGGTAGGAACCAAATACCAACGACTATAAAGCCCGTCTCTACAACCTTACACAACCAAGCGGACAACTTGGAGGCACAAGGAGGGGACTTGTAATTACCAGGATCACCAAACTCTCGCGAGGTTGACGAACTCAAAGCAAACCAAGTTAAATCTATAACCAATTTGCAATCGATGAGCCACGCTTCGAATCGATTGACTTACGCTCTATGTGTTTCACACAAAAAGAGAACTTTCATAAATTTCAACGTGTTTCTTCAACAATGATCAGCCGTCAATATATAACCTATGGCTGATTTACTAATAAAGATAATAAATAAAAGTAATGAAAATAAATTAATTAAAACCCATAAATAACCTAAATAATGTGACTAATTAAGTGACGTAATTAATTAAGTCTTCATAGCTTAACAACTGAAGAGATCTCAAGCCAATTTGGCCAAGGACGAATCGGCGCCAACATTCCACAGCGCGTATGTGCACGCCCGTGCACCCACTTGCACGCCCGCGCACCTTGCTTATTCCCGTCTAAAAACAGTGACAGCTCCAAGATGTTGATTTTCGGCCAAGCTCTAGGTCGAATCTGGAAAAACCTTCAACAGCAAAGTTGTAGATCTCTTCGTCCTCGTTCCGACAATGTATGGCACGATCAAATCCGATTAATATTGAATCCGTACGACTCATTTTACTGAGACGTCGAAAAGCTGTCAAATGTTGAATGAATCTCAAAATGAACAACCCATCAAGCTTGCACCTTTGGACCTTCTCCCATGGTGGAGCCTTCTTCTTCCTCTTGAGGATGACAACATTTTCACGAGCTTGAATGATAGGTCCATCCCCAAGTATAGGTGTGTCCGAAGGTGTCTTGGATGGTCCCGCATCAGTTTATATAGATAGTTGGTAAATGAATTCGAGTTAAGCTCAATAGTTATATTAGATTGAATACAATGTTTTGAATTACGCACAATAGTTAGTAAGATTAAAGAAAAAAAGAAAAAAAGAAAATTAAAGAAAATCAAAGAAAAATTGCCAAAAAAAAGATTGGTCAAAACTCCTAGATTGCCTCTAAGATTGACACGACATCATAAGATTGACACGTCATCCTAAACTCTTCTAAATTAAGAGTTTATATAGATAGATAATTTTAAATTAAATAAAGATAACATTATTAGTTAATTAGCGTTTTGAAATTGAATATCTACCAGCTACCCACCCCAGCTTTTCAGAGCTTTTCTTTTTATATACACAAATCTCGTCTTTTATCAGCTAGTTTTATCAGCTACCATTCAACTAAGGTTACCAAACACAGTACAAACTTAATTTAATATATTTTACACAATAAACCAATCAACTTTAGTTACCTATTCAGCTATTCATTCAGCTTTAGCTATCCATTCAGCTATGTTACCAAACACACCCTTGAACTAGGGCTGATCATAATCGGTTTGAACCGAATTCTTGGGCCGAACCGAACCGAAATAACCGGAACCAAACCGAACCGAGGTGTTTCGGTTTAGGTTTTCGGTTCAGATAATTTTAATTTTCGGTTTTAGGTTCGGTTTGTACTCAGTTTCGGTTAAACCGAAAAAAACCGAATTTTTTTTAATGTTATAATTTAGTCTTAGAGAGTTACAGTTGAGTTTAGGTCACTGATTCTCTCGCGTCTATCTTCATATTTGCTCGGTTTGGGCGTTTGCACATATTTTTATTTCATAGTTTTGAGTCTTTGGACTAACAGTGACAAGATTTTAAATTGATGAAAGGAAAAATGCACTTTGTTTGTTTTGAACTTTGAAGTGGCAACGGGTCAAGAGAAGGAAGCAATTAGGAGGTTTGATTTTGATGCCAAAAATATGTACTAGCAGCTTTATCAATGAAAGATAATTTTGGTTAGAAGTATTTCGGTTCACTTAGGTTTATAACCGAACCGAACCTAAATCAATCCGGTAAAAAACCGAACCAAACCTATTCGTTTAGGTTCGGTTTTCGGTTTTTAAATTTAGGAATTTCGGTTTTCGGTTCGGTTCGATTTGACCAGGTTCGAATCGGTTTTGAGCCGATGAGCAGCCCTACCTTGAACCCATTTATATTTTGAGTCTGAGGTGAAGATTTATTTGGTTTGGCTTGAGGTTTGCCACGTTTGTGCACATGTTATAAAATGTCAAACAAACGACTCGTGTCCATCTCATTAATTAGCATGACAACAACATCTCAATATCTCCATCTACATGACGAATTACGAAGATAGAGTGATATCATAATATGTTATCTTTTCCATTGGTAAGGATCCCGTGGAGAAACTCCGTAAAATTAATATCTTATCCTATAAAAATTTATCGATCTTAAAAAATAAATTTAAAATTAATTAGATTAATTTAAATCTAAACTACTTATTTACAATTAAAAGATCTGGATATATACCCACTTGTTCCACTATAATCGTGAAGGTGAAATCGCTCACCCCGGGCGCCCCTCACCCCCGGCCCGAAGGGGATTGTGAGAGGAGGTAAATCATGGTGACTCAACGGATCACAGAGGCCAAGACCAGTGCTCACTGCGCACAAGGAGCCCCCCTCATTTGAGAGGTTGCTCCCACACTGCCGCTGGTGAGACTCGATCCTTGGTCTCTTGTTCCAAATGTCACCCCTGTGACCAGTTGAGCTAAACCCATGCGGACTATATATACCCACTCTATCCTACTTGTTTTCCAAGTATTTTTCTACACAAATTAGGCAAATCTATATATTATTTCTCTTACTTATTTTCCAAGTTTTTTTTTTTGTTTAGAATATATATTTTTTTTACTTATTTTTCAAGAATTGTAATCAATATATATAGGATTTGTAAGTTCTTATTCTTCAATATCCGAATCCTTATATTCTCTCACAAACCCGAAAGGGACAAATATCGATCAGGTAGAGGATTTGATTCTTTCAATATCTCCATCCCTTTTTACCTCTTTCGATTTCTGTTATGCCATATCTTTTTCAATGAAATTGAGATCTTCCCGCTGTTAGATTAATTTTCAATCCCAAAAACCCCATTAATCGTTGTTTGCAATCTTTGTATATTCAATCCAATTTGATCGAATTTATCCCCAAAGTAATGATTTTTTATTCCTTAAAAAAACAGTTAAATTGTAGCAAGATACGGAGTACTATTTGGCGCTAAATGCAACTGCTTCTGATATTCCGTACGACGTGGTGTCAGACGAACTCGTGAAACCCCAATCAGTCAGTCATACTCGTACTACTCTCATTTACTACTTGTTAGTTCGCAGGAGAAACAAACAATGGCGAAGATGGCGATCTTAGGCGGTCTCTTCCTCCTGCTGGCGCTCTACTGCGGCCTCGATCCCTTCAACCACCGGCCGATCCACGGCTTCCCTGACTTCGTCTCCGTCAAGGTCGACATGACGCCTTGGTCGCAGATCCCCTTCCCGGAAGACCCCCAAAATCGGCTCCAGAGCTCCCAGATTAGGTTTCTGCACCAGGTGCAGGGCCCCGAGAGCCTCGCCTTCGACCCGCTCGGCCGGGGTCCCTACACCGGCGTCGCTGACGGCCGTGTTCTCTTCTGGAACGGCCGTGATTGGACCGATTTCGCCTACACCTCTTCCAATCGGTAAGCTTTCTTCATCTCTAGGGGTTTTCTTCCTCCAATTTTTCCTGTTTCTGTTCTCTTTTTGTTGAATCAGTACTGTTTTCGCTTATTTTGTCAAGCGATCTCTGATTGGGAGGAGATTAAGACCTCAAACAAAGAAAGAATTTCTTGAATTTGGCAAACAAAGAAAGATTTTCACTTTATTGCAAACTGCATAACTATGCAAAATGTCAAGTTCTTAAAGATCGAGCCTTTTGTGATAAAAATCAGCTCGAATTTAATTTCTCAACTGATCTTGTGTTTTGGCCATGGTGGTGGCCGTACAAGGCACATCATGTGAAGGTTGAAGGTCCATTGTATATGTTCTTGTCTGATAAAGAAGAAACAATCAAATCTCTGTCAATGTTTTGTTTGCATACAGATCTCAGTGCAGCCCAAAGGCTAATATGATGGACTACTGGAAAGATGAGCACGTATGTGGGAGGCCACTCGGCCTCCGGTTTCACAAGAAAACAGGTGATTTGTACATTGCAGATGCCTATTTCGGCCTAATGAAGGTCGGACCAGAGGGTGGCTTAGCAACACCAATCGCAACACAAGCCGAAGGAGTGCCTTTCAGATTTGCAAATGATTTGGATGTCGATGAGGACGGAAACGTTTACTTCACTGATAGCAGCACCAAGTACCAAAGAAGGTAGATGACACACAAGCTATCAATTTTTTTTATCACTGCATTTATACCATCAATTCACTTCTTGGGCAGGAACTTCCTCCAGCTGATTTTCTCTGGGGACGATACCGGGCGAGTCCTGAAATACGATCCAGTAGCAGATAAGACGACAGTGCTCGTAAGGAACGTCCAGTTCCCTAATGGTGTTACATTGAGCAAGGATGGATCATCTCTTATCTATGCCGAACACTGCCATGGAAGGTCACTTATCTGCTAAACCTCGTCTTCAAATCAGTCACACATTAGTTCAATTCCTTAGTTTTTTTTATCTGTGACATTGCAGGCTGCAGAGACTCTGGCTAAAAGGCGAGAAGGCGGGAACAACAGAAGTGTTTGCTGTCCTGCCCGGGCATCCAGACAACATAAGAGCAAACGAGAAAGGCGAAATCTGGGTGGCAATTCCCTGCAGACGAAACATCTACTCACACGCCCTAGCCCTCCACCCAAGGATTCGGGGTTTGGTGCTCAGCCTCCCGATCAAACCAAGGTATCTATCCTTGATTTTCGCGGGAGGAAGGTTGCACGCAGGGGTAGCAAAGTACAGCCCCGAGGGGAAGCTGCTGGAGATGCTGGAAGACAGAGCAGGGAAGGTGGTGAGAGCGGTGAGCGAAGTGGAGGAGAAAGACGGCAAGCTCTGGCTAGGCAGCGTCTTGATGCCTTTCATAGCTACCTACGACTTGAGCTGATCCAACTATCCGAATCTCCACAAATATAGACTAGTCACCTAGCTTAGTACGTTAATAATAGTGTTGTTTGTCGTCTATGTTCTCGCGACTACTTTGGCTCAGTGCTCCGAGTGCTTAACTTGACTCGCCTTGTATGATAAAATCTGCTGCTTTTCAACCTGTTCTATGTCGTTCTTGTGTCGTTTTAACATGTTTGAACCGAATTTACATGAACTTGATTGTTGGGGAAAAACCCGGGGTAGCTAACACTCGATCTCGTGTGACTCGGATGGATCAGGTTTCACTTACAAATGAGAACTTGTATTATATTATAAATGTACACAAGTACACCTCTCACACATACAAGACTCACGCATACCACTCGACTCAAGAGACTAACCTACTCTTTGGTGGACCACACACTCGTGTGATCGAGACGCCCTCATGCTCAATCGATCACACCTACTGACCAACCCACTCTAGTGTATGATCGAGACTCCCTCATTCTCAATCGATCACACACTAGGACTCACACTCACTAGTATGTGATCGAGACACCCTCTTGCTCGATCGATCACATACTAGGCTACACAACACCTCACATGCTCGCACTCAATTGGAGAAGCACCCACCTTTACTCGCACACCACAAAATGCAACTACTCATGGCCTATTTATAGGAGCCAATGTTGGTTGCATCACCTTCATGCATCTCCTACAAAAGACTAGAAAATTCTAGGCTCACTAGACCTCACCATTCTCCTAGAATATTCTAGACCTTGATTGCTCCTCTTTATTTCTAGACTTCACTGCCATACATTTTCTAACGTTCTACAAGATTCCGGAGGACTCTACACACGTCTAGACTCTTCACGGTTCCATAACCTTCCATAGGGTTCCGCATGCTTCCGGAATCTTTCGCACTCTTCTGTGTGCTTCCAAAATATTCCGCCATGTTCCGGAGACTTCCGCTGCATTCCACATTCTTCCGGAACGTTCCACTATTTAGCCCAAAACAAATCTTCATGTATTTGAAATATGAATTATTGTCCAACATTGATAAAGCCGGTTTAGTAGCAATCGAGTATCTCTAATCTCCATGAATCTGATAGAATATAACCTCTAAAAACACAATCATATAGGGATCGTGATGAAATCTGCAAATACAGTAAGAAAATAGAGGTGGGAAAGGGACAAGTTGATAGAATAGAACCTCTGAGGCTCTGATAAACTGGAAGCTTGAGTGGTGGATAAATGGATGGAAACAAAACGCAGAAATCAAACAAATTAAACGAACAATATAAGGAATCAAAAAAATTAAACGAACAATATAAGAAACGGTTTCGCTATATAGACCTCAAATTCTTGGAATGTTGGATTTGCGGTGTATATAAAAACATCCTTTGGAATGTATATAAATTGAAAATTAGTTTTCGCCAATTATGAATATAAGGGGTTTCTCCGGTTTACCCTTTATTAAAATAAAACTTATAAAAAAAAAAATCTCTAAATAACAAACGCTCCTCGCCCTCAGATTCTCAGAAGAACGAAGCTCTCATCTCCTCTCCCTCTGTTCTCCCGCTCGCTGCTAGTGTCAGTAGCGACCGCCCACCGGAGATGGCCACCTGAAGTCTGAGAAGGTTTGTCTCCTTTCTGGTTCTTCTCTCTCTTCGGCTTCGACTGTCCACTGATTCACTGTTTGTAGTTCAGATCTAAAATTATGCAATTTTCGATTTGATATAGATCGACTGAGGTTCGTCTCTCCGGCCATAGCGAGCTTGCCCTCAGTCCCTCACCGGCCCGATCACCACTCACCAACTGAGGTTCGTCAATTTCCCATTTTTTGGCTCGAACTGACTGTTGATTAATCAAATTCTCAGTTGTGAAATTTTCGATATTCTCAGATAGTCTACTTCTAAATCTAATTCGTCCATCAATCCTGAAATATGAATACTTCTAAGCTATGATTTGTGTCATCTAAATGTGGCTTGATAGATGGCCATTTATAATTTATAGATATGAATACTAAACAGGCAACAATTATAGCAGAATGGAAATGTAAGCTGATCCGGAAAACTTATGGACCAAATTGCAGGTTGAAACAGACATTAAAGCTTGACAAATCAACACCCCCCAAAACCTAAACAATAAAACTGTTCCATTTGCTTTCTTTGTTTGGTTGCAATATCATAGACATAATGTTGTAATTGCTGAGGTGGAAGTGAATGATTTGTCCCAATGTGTCTCTTGATGAGCCGGAGTTGGAGGAAGAGTTCTTAGTTGAAGAATGATGTCTTATGGCATGTTGTTTTGAACTTGCTTGATTATGTTTGTCTTTTGAACTTGCTTTATGTTGTTGTTGAACTACAACAACTTGCTTGATTATGTTTCTCTTTTGAACTTTGACTTGGTCATTCTTGTTTTTTCCCTGGACTCAACATTAAACACTTGTTAGTTTTAAATTTTTAATGTAGTATCCTTTATATATGTTTTGATGATATATATCTATTAGTTATGCTTGGACCTTTAAAACAACATAGAATTCATGTTGTCGTATCCTTGCCACATCGTATCCTAAATTTTTTGGATTGTCGTATCCTTGCCACATCGTATCCTAAATTTTTTGGATTGTTGTATCCCCGTATCCACATCGTATCATATCCCCATATCTGTATCCGTGTCCGTGTAACATAGAGCCATGATAGTCTGCTGATGTTTTGCTCATCTCTTAGGTTCCATAAGTTTGCGTATTTTAGTGCAATGAAAAATGTTGCCAAATCATGTTAGTTTCAGGAAGACAAAATTTTGAATATCTGTGCACAAGAAGTTAGGTGTCCTAAGTAATGAGGTTCATGGTCTACCTGATTTTTTTCAAGTGATTACCTTTCCTAAAACCAACCAGACAAAACTTTTTATTTTTCCTCTACCTCCTTTCAAAGACCGAATGATTCCCTTTCTTTTCTTCCACAAGCCATACTAATGATGGAAATTAATGATCTGATTTTTATAGGATCACAATCATCTAGACCTGTCAAAATGTTATTCAAAGACTTGATCCTTTTGGTGCAAATAATTCTTTTGGAACTGTGTAAATAGTCCAACCACAATTTGAACTTTTGGAACTGTGTAAATAGTCCACTATTCAAAAATAGTACACTATTAAAAAAAAGTGTTACATGATCCGTTTGGTTGATCCGAACCCGTTAAATATGAGTTCGGGTTGAACATTTCATGACCTGTAACTCGAAACAATCAAACCCATAACTGATCTGAACCCGAGACAACTTGACCCAAACTTGACCTGCGCGACCTTAAAACTCATTTAAATCATCTGATTTAACAGGTCTACAATCATCTGATTTAGGGATTTGGGGGTAGAATCCCGAATGCCGATTGTCTTCATATTATGGTTCCTAGCCTATTTTCATGTGTAAAATTTACATAACTTCTTGTTCTTGGAACCTCCCTATGCTCGTGTTTCATTTTTGTTCATATGAACTGAAGTTATGCCCTGAAAACTCATTTAAATCATGTATACTTCAGAAAAGAGTCAAAAAGTATTATATCAATTGTATGCTTTTGTATATATTTCCTGTGTGCATATATGCAGAATGTTTCCCATTGAGCCTGATGCTTTTCCGTTGCTTTGAAATTCTTGATGAGCAACGAGCACATAGGATAGGTTGCTTACCCACCAACACCTGACCTATAACTGACATATCGCTGAATCTATGTACTGTAAGGTGGTTATAAATCTTATAATGGAGGATGATCAATTATTCAAGGGTGATAAACTTGTACTAAGGGGATTGAAGTTTCATGGATTCCACGGGGTGTTACCTGAAGAGAGGACACTCGGTCAGAAATTCTTGATCGATGTAGACGTCTGGATGGATCTACGACCAGCTGGAATATCTGATAACTTGGTTGACTCACTCAGTTATACTGAAATTTATCGGTGAGAAACAAAGGTTTATTAACTCAATGTCTATTTATTTTCCTTCATGATGCTAAAGGAAATTTTAGTACAACAGCGTTTATATGAATTGAAGTCCCTACATATATATTGCAATCTTCGGCTTGGCTGAGCCCTCGTGGGCTGAATTCACAAGCTATATAAGTTTTGTTCCACTTCTTTGAGAGTGTCTCCATCTGTTATGGTTTAACCATAACAGATTAGGTTAGTAGGTGTCTTTGTTTTGTCTATATAGATGCGGATATACCTTCTCTGTTATTATCGTGCCCATTCATGTTCTCGTCTCTAATGGCAGCATAGTGAAAGAAGTGGCTGAGGGAGAACCTCAGAATCTCTTGGAATCAGTCGCTCACAAAATTGCGGTCAATTCACTGACCGAGTACTCTCAGGTCTCTGCTGTCCGAGTGAAGGTTGGGAAACCTCATGTTTCAGTTCATGGGCAGCTGGACTACCTCGGAGTAGAGATTTTCCGGGTGAGAAAGATTGATGCCCAGAGCTAAAATGTAAGCCCTCAACTTCCGAAGCTTGAATAAGATTTGTTAGAAACAAGTAATTGTATTTAGGCAAAATTACAGGAAACCACCCTTTAAATATGGGTGTTTTCACTTAACCACCCCTTAAATTCAAAATTACATAAAACCACCTTTTAAATAGTATTTGTTTACATCTCACCACCCATTCAACTATTTTCGTTACTTTATCATTAAATATATTATATTTTAATATTTTTAAACTCAAATTTGATTGTAAATATATTCAAATTTTGAGTTTAAGGGCCCAATTATATTTTAGGGATCATTGCATTTATTTTTAAAAATAATAATCAATAAAGCCTAGAATTATTATCTTAATTTATGTTTGAAAATGTTTAAAACATTATGTAAATTACTCTTATTTAAAATATAAATAATTAAGAGTAATTTCCATAATATTTTAAAATTCTATAAACATTTTCAACCATAAATTAAGATAATAATTCTAGGCTATATTTATTTTATTTTTTTAAAATAAATAAAATAATCCCTAAAATATGATCAACCCCTTAAATTCAAATTTTGAATATATTTACAATCAAATTTGAGTTTAAAAATATTAAAATATAATATATTTAATGATAAAGTAATGAAAATAGTTGAATGGGTGGTGAGTTGTAAACAAATACCATTTAAAGGGTGGTTTTATGTAATTTTGAATTTAAGGGGTGGTTAAGTGAAAACACCCATATTTAAAGGGTGATTTTCTGTAATTTTGCCTTGTATTTATCAATACAACTTCAGCCCCTTTCAACATTGATGTTTGACTAATAAGATCCTACAGATCTACAGTTGTTGCGTTTCAGTTCCTGTTTTATGTTGGTTGCGTTTCAGTTCCAATTTGGAAGAATGAGTTATGACCTTAAAATAAAAACAATCAATTTTGATCAAGTTTATTTACTGAAAATAAAAGATACGATTTGAATAAATATTTGGGAAAATGGCAGAAAACCACCCCTTAAAATTGAAATTGCAGAAAATCACCCCTTAAATCCATTTTGTAGGTAAATCACCACCCACAACCGTTTTTTCCGTTAGGTTTCCGTTTAAAACGATGAAAAGTCATTTTTACCCCTTCCTTTTAATGTTATTTTAATGAGAGAAATGTATGAATTGAAATAAATTAATAAAATATATTTATCCATCCCGTTTAATGAGAGAAAAAGGTATTTTATTCTATTAAAATAACATTAAAAAGGATGGATAAATATATTTTATTAATTTATTTCAATTTATACATTTTTCTCTCATTAAAATAACATTAAAAGAGAGGGGTAAAAATGACTTTTCACCATTTTAAACGGAAACCTAACGGGAAAAAAGGTTGTGGGTGGCGATTTACCTACAAAATGGGTTTAATGGGTGGTTTTCTGCAATTTCAATTTTAAGGGGTGGTTTTCTGCAAAGACCCATATTTAAGGGGTGGTTTTCTGCTATTTTCCCTAAATATTTAGCTGTTAGTTATAAAGGAGTTTTTAAGATGTAAACTTGTGTCGAAGCAATGGAATGATTTCATCAACGATCCTGAGTTTGCAAAAGCTTATGACAACAGTTATTCAAGTTGTACAGCATTGTTCGTGTGTCGGGGAGTCCTCTACTGCCGACTCACAAGGCATGGCGAGAAACCCGCCAGCACCATCAATGGCAGCCATATTCCTTCCTTAAAGTTGGACCCGATACCAATACCAAAAAGGCACGCCTTTTTAAACGGAAACCTAACGGGAAAAAAGGTTGTGGGTGGCGATTTACCTACAAAATGGGTTTAATGGGTGGTTTTCTGCAATTTCAATTTTAAGGGGTGGTTTTCTGCAAAGACCCATATTTAAGGGGTGGTTTTCTGCTATTTTCCCTAAATATTTAGCTGTTAGTTATAAAGGAGTTTTTAAGATGTAAACTTGTGTCGAAGCAATGGAATGATTTCATCAACGATCCTGAGTTTGCAAAAGCTTATGACAACAGTTATTCAAGTTGTACAGCATTGTTCGTGTGTCGGGGAGTCCTCTACTGCCGACTCACAAGGCATGGCGAGAAACCCGCCAGCACCATCAATGGCAGCCATATTCCTTCCTTAAAGTTGGACCCGATACCAATACCAAAAAGGCACGCCTTTTTGAACAACGATGATACTCAATTGCTTTCGGGTCCGGATCATCCAACGCCATAGCTTGTGTCAAATCCGCAGATGGTTGCTTCCTCCTCTACAACTTGTTCACTGGATCTTGGTATGCTGCAGTGGAAGATGCGCCGCTGAAACAGATTTGGTTATGATCGTTGTGCTGATGATTATATGATAATGGCTGTCATCAACAAGAAAGGAGTGAACGACGACAAGTCTGTTTTGGGTACACAGCTTCAGAAATCGGGGTTGGAAGCGGTTCAAATGCTTTCCTTATGCTGCATACGATTGGTCATTAAGAGACGACGGAGCTGGGACAGCTTACTCCTTTAAAGGAGCCCTCCATTCGAGGATACCGGAAATTGTGTTTGGGTTACGAGATTCCGAAGCTCATCTGTGGGGCTGGTGTGTCACCGGGTGAGTCGTGGCTCGTACGTGGGTGATGAAAGAGTACGGTGTTGGAGATTCTTGGGAGAAGTCTTTTACAACTGAGGAAGACTAAACTAACGTGAGAAAGTAACCTTCACCAGAAATCGCTCAAATTAGACAAACATAATAATGAAATGCTAAAATTAAGACCCTTAATCTGAATTCTTTTTCTGGAGTCGTGTCATTATCCAGCAGGAAATAGCAAAACGTACACCAATGGACTATACACATAATTAAGGACCAAGGTAGTGTGATGCCGAACAATTTTAAGCTATATTTGTTCAACAATAGAAACAGTCAGTAATGGAATCTCTGGTTTTATTTATTCTCAAAAGAGATTTCACTTACATAGGGATGTTTCCAGATATCAAATATGTATCAAATATATATCAGAACTTTCACCCACCAAAATACATCGTTGAGATTTTAGTGGGGCTCTAAAGCGTCCAATCTCGACTTGGCTAAATTGACTCATCGCCCCATAGAAAAGCTCATGTAAGCGCTCCCATCTCTTTCAGCCGCCCACAAAGGATGCATTCTTGTAAGTTGTTGTAACTACACAAATGAGGAGTTGGAATAAGCTGAGGTAAACTTGTATTGCACCCTTTTCCTGCCTTTACAGTGTATTTTACACCCGTAAACATAATGTCGTGGGAGCATCAACACACAATTGCAGGCGTGATTCACTAGATTCGATCTTTGCATTTTTCTTTTCTTTTATTCAACTAGGGAATAAATCCTTATTATTCATGTGCAAAATGAAGTTTATCAAATATTTCTGCAGTGTCCAGAGGCAAAACTAACCTGAAAAGATGAAGTGATTCGTGTTGAAGCAGAGGCTGGGATATTATTCAGCTTGAAACTACTGGCGTTTCGATACAGGATTCACTCAGATGGCTTCCTCCAGACTGACTGGCTTCATTTACATGGTTGCCACCTGAATCAGTACCTGCCTCGCTTATTTGTTGCTCGTTTGGAGGGCCTGATACAGCACCAACATCTGAAGCACTTGGCGCAGAATCCAAGCTGCTACCAATGTCTCTAGTCTCTCTCATGACCTGATATTGAGAACCAATATCTGCAACGGGGGAGTTACGCGAAAACCATCTTTCTTTCCATCCTCTTGTGCTCTTTGATATTGACTCCTTGTACCTTTTAAAAAAATGGAGAGAGAAAAAAAAGAAGCAATGTATCAACATCATAGCTCCAACATTAGCTTTGTAATGTAATATCGAGTGTCAGTGAAAGGTCAATTAAATTATTGCCATATTGCATCTGTGGATAGTTTTCAGGGAAAAGCAAAAAACAAATTTGCAAATGAAATAAAAAGCACCTCAAATCTTTCATACGAATCATACCTCATGGACACTGCATTAAATCGAGATTTTAGAGCTTCTGAAAATGACTGAAGATCTGATGGTCCTGCTCTATCTTGGCTCCTGGGTGCCTGAGTGGGTGAACCCCTGAGAAATTGAGATTAGATGTTAACACAACAAAATAGACTTGAGATAAAATATGCTACCCTAAGCAACAAAACAAAGGAAGATATTTACTAACCGACTATGTGGAGAAGTTCCATGCTGATTTGGTGCAGCACTTGAGCCCGCAGAGGAAACCATATGTGACTGATTTGCAGATGTATATACAGATTGTTCACCAATGACAAGTGGGGATGACGGACTAGCACCTGATGTTAAGGCGTGTGGTTCATCTTCCCCTCTTTCAGGAGAAGCTGGACCAGCATGAGTAGTTGGTGGGGCAGAGAATACCAAGAAACGAGGGGGACCATGATCTGATGTCCTGTTCCTGTGACCTTCCCTTCTAGAAAGATGACGAGCTCTCCCCATAGCAGCAGCAGCAGCCAAGTGCTGAATTATCCGCTCCTCCAGCTCAGTGTCGTTGACACCAACTGGAAGCTGTATATAAAAAATGCAAATGTAAGATGAAAATCAGAGTATGAAGATACAGTCTGTGCCAGAAATGAGCAACGGCTAGAGGTTTCCAAATTGTTTACTACACACATGTTGTATTTCAAAATCCCCCAGAGTTGGATGATGAAATATAGCTGCATTTCTTGGTGGCTTAAGCCTGATGTTTCTTTCCTGTACCACTGCATCCAGTAATTCCTGGCTGTAAAAAGATCACACAAAAGGTCAAGGAAAAGTATCTAACCAACCAGAACCACAAAAAGAGAGCAGTACTATAGAAAGAATACAATGAAGTACCTAGCAGGGTCCTTTAGATTGATGGGCTGCCAACACATGGGGCATTGAGAGCTTCTCTGGCACCTGATATTACCCAATTGGAAGTCATATTTCTTTACCAGTAGTACTGCGGAACTGTCCCAATAAAAACTCATTGATATCCAACTAGTCACTCTCACTCAGATCTTCTAGCAATCATTTTCGAGTAAATATCTGTCTTAACAATCATTTTCAAAATGATACGTTAGCAGGCCATGTAGCGCAAGAACTTAAAAGTTAAAATTGCTCAGTGTGTCTCATGACATGCCTCACCTTTCAGGCCAAAATTTAAGAGTCACCTGCTCGCTCACCTGGTGTTATTTTTCCTTTCTTTTTTTAATTTTCAATGAACACTCAACTAGTATATTTTATGCAAGTGCAAGTCTATCAGGACCAATGGAACACAGCACAAACTTAAAGACTCTCTGAACATCAAAAAGCAGATTCAATTACCACTCAAGAATGCACTGAAGATGAAACTCATGCTTACAACAAGTCACCTACAAGGATAAAATAAAGCTAGTCAAGAGTCAAGGCCTCGGTCAAAGGAATGAACCAGCATCAATGCTAATAATAAACCGATATTACCGTCGAAGGATCACTTTCACAGAAATCTTCTAGGCAGATGCTACAGGCATCATCACAAGCATCTTGTATGCCACCTTCCACAAACGCAGCAGCAGACGTTAACTTAGCCTCCTCCAATTTCTTGCTCTCTTCCACTGATGGAGTCTGCAGAAACATTCAAAATCTCTATAAACATACCAATTCCACAACAGAAGATCGATCCAATTCAATCAAAGACCACACCATTTCACAGTAGACAACAAAATCATTTCAAAATTAACAATTGCTTCACGCGATCAGCTACCTAATTGCAACAATAATAGCGAGAAATCAGGGACTTAGAACTGCCGACAATTGAGTCAAAGATGGAAATCAGAAGCTTACCTCCATAATTTACTGGATCAATTAATCGGAGCGAGACGAGAAACAGCAGAATCAAATGTAATCGGTCCAATAGATGGACCCTCTGACGGTAGAAAAGTGAGGTGTGGAGTGGAAGTGGTGGTGGAAAACCCTAGAAAGGGGAGGAGGAAAGAGAGGTAGCGAAGAGGATGAGAGAGAACAAAGAAGAAGACGAACGAGTGTAGAAGGCAGGACTTTTATTTTTTATTTTTTATTTTTTAATTATTTGGCGATGACTGACAAGTGACAGTCACCGCACGATCTCCTGATCACCATATTCGTTCCACGTGGCATTTTTACAAACGCACGATTTTGTCTTCTTTCGTATAGTGAGTATGACGTGTGCTTTTGAAAACGGAAATTTATTTACTAGCAGTATATCTATGACTTTTTTATTCTTTCTTTCTTTTCTTTTTTTTTTTTTTTTTTTTGATTAGGTAAAAATTCGAGGCCAGACAAACCTGGACCTCGATGGCCGACAAGTCGGCAGACGAAAAACCGTCAAAAATAAAACAACAATACAAAAAAGTTGCCTGGGAAGCGTCAATTGTTGTTATTCTTTCTTTCAGTCCGAAGATAGTATCAGTCCCGATCCTTTTTTTTTTATTATTTATAAGGAAATAATTCGAGGCCGGACAGGCTCGGGCCTCGAGAGGCCGACGGCAAGCCGTCCCATACAACATAGCAACAGAAATACAACAGAAAACAAAAACCTTATACAACAAAAGAAACTACACTAAACAAACCCGGAAAACCCCAAACCCTAAGCAAACAAGCGGACACAGCAACGAGAAGATATAGACCCGACGTGGTGAAGTGGATAGCGAGCGCATGGGACAGCACAGCTGACACGATGTCTCGCCGCCGGAAAGACGGAAAGCAGAAATCCACATAGGGCAAAGACGACTCCTGGGGAAGTGTGGATCACACGACGTTCCCTCCACCTAGATGAAGGATCTTCGGAGACCACGAACACCACCAATACGATCACTTCGATCAACCAGGGTCGCAGAACTGCTCCTCAACCGAAACTAACCACGAACCAACAAACAGAACTCCAACCGAACTCGAGAAAATGAAGCACGACCGCGAAAGAGCAAAGAGCGCAAGAGGATTCCGGATTTAATAAAACCATCCATAAATGTAAATATATAAAAGAAATTATATATATTCTAAATGTGTATTTTCCCTACATTCCGGGCCAACCCCGGGCCCAAGGCATAACCTTGGGCCCAAAGAAAGGCCCGAAACACACAAGAGTACACAGTCCAGACCCCGGAACGAAACGATCCACAGGCGGCGCCGGGGAGGAGACTGCGCAACTGGCCGGCAGGCGGAGAGACCGGGAGGGGAACCCGACAAACCAGCAAGATACGGAGTCCAGGGGAAGGTCCGGAAGGAAGGCAGGCGCACCAGTCGGACGGCGACGAAGACGACGCCCATTAACAACCGGAGCACAGCCAGCGCCAGACCCGGGGGGAAAGCGATGGGCAAATAAGCCACCAAGTCCCGATCCTTTCGGTGGATCACTTAATTATTTCGATTATATATTTACATTTAAAAATGTTTTTTAAAAAAATTAAGATTTTATACCTTTATAATGATATGTTTATACATTTTTATCTTAATAAATCACATTTTAGAAAAATAAAAAATATATTTTCTAGAATAATCGATATTTTATTTATCTAAATTTTAAAAATGTCATTTTTTTAAAAATGTCATTTTTTAAAATTTAAATTTATAAACCTATCAATATAAGGGTATAGAACCTAAAAAAAATTTCATTTTTTTTTCAATGTAAATATATATTCGAAATAATTAAGTGATGCACCGAGGGGTGCAGGGAAAGTTGCAGAGGATTCGGACAGATATAGTATAGCGTAATTCGAGTGGTACACCCGTTAATCTTGAAGTTTTGAAACTTTTTGCGTCGCGTCCAAAACTTTTGTTTTGGTTGAAAAATGGGGTATAAATTTGATAGGATAGTAGTTTATACCATAATATTTAAAAATTATTGGGTTTTTAAAGAATAAAAGCATTCTCCCACTGTAATTAAAACTTGAAGTTTTATAATTCATTCACGCTTTTTTAGAATGATAAAAACTATATAAAATATTAACATTTTTTTATATTTGTTTTTATAAATTCATAGTTAATTGTAATAAGTATGAAATTATTTTAAAAAAATTATTAAAAAAAGTTAATGTTTTACATAATTTTTACCGTAGCACATAAAAAAGTGTGTATAAATAGTAAAATATTAAGTTTTAATTAACGGATTGAATATTAACCTATCAATATAAGGGTATAGAACCCAATAATTTTAAAAAAGCGTGAACTATCAACCGTGAACCAAAAATAATACGAACTTTAAAACAACCGAAAATAATATGAACTATCAACCGTGAACCAAAAATAATACGAACTTTAAAAATTATAAATTTATATACAAACTATACTAAATTAAACCAATATTGTTATAATGGCTAAAATTTACAAACTAAAAATTAATGTAGACTCAAAATATAATTAAAACAAAGGTTGGGCAAAAAATTGAAAAATGAATTGAAACCAATCTTTATCTTTCCTCATAATGTACCAGTGGTGGCCGGTGGGTAAGAACTGTAACTGACAACTTGAGGATGGATCTGGAACGACTGGAAGCAATCGAATCCGATTAAGAGGTTGGTGGTGGAGGGGGTAACGGAGAATTGCAAACACGGCGGCCAGACAAACGGGAATAGCAAACCCTAGATCTGAAATTTGAGGCATAGATGAACGAACTGTTAAGAACGAAGAACGGATCTTAGAACCTCGTCCATGGAACAGCAAAAGCCCTAAAGAAATTGAGCTATTGTAGCCATGGATGAGGCAAAGGGTGCGAACTGTGGTGGGGTGAAAACCCAAAGCGGGGGTTGGGGCTCCCTCAAGAGGGAGAGTTTTGGCAAGCTTTGGATTTTGAACGGCGGCGCGAAGGATCGATAGAGGTGGTCTTCAACCGCCGAGATGGAGGTGGAAACCCATAAAGGAGGTTGGGATTAGCGGTTTCGGGTTCAGCCGGGAAAGGAAGAAGAAGAAAGTTTAGCGGCGCCAACGACATTTTCGAGTCACCGGTGACAACAGAAGATGGAGAAGGCGCCACCGCGACAGATCTGGAAGAACAATGGATGGTGAAGTGGGAAGGACGATGAACAGTGATTTACCCCTTTAAACTTTCAATTTTTTACCCAACTTTATTATTAATTATATTATATTTTTAGTCCAGATTAATTTTCCTTTTGCAATTTTTGAGTATTATATCAATATTGGTCTAGTTGGAGATAGTTTGTATATAAATTTATAATTTTTAAAATTCATATTATTTTTTGTTCACCGTTGATAGTTCATATTATTTTTAGTTGTTTTTCCTTTTATTAATTAAAAAAAAGAGAAGAGAAGGACGACCAGAGAGGAGGAAAGAACGCCGCCGATATAGGAAGAAGAAGATCGACCAGGAAGCTGACACTTGCGGGAAGAGGAAGGTCGATCGGGAAGAAGAGGAAGGCGGGTAGTCCGGCGTCGACTAGAGCATATAGGAGAAGGTGGGGTGGGAGGCTACACGAAGAAGGTAGGTGATGTTTTTTTTTTTTTTAATTTTTAGGGTTTCGAATTTGAGATTTTGAATATAAGTATGTGAATTTGAGTACTGGAGTTGCTATCTTAAGTGTGTGAATTTGAGATTTTTGAGTTTGAGTTTCGAATTAGGGATTTTAATATGGCAAAGTACTTAATTCAATCGAATTAGGGGTTTTGAGTATTGGATAACAAGTTTGTCAATGGATTTGGCATTTATGTTTGTTTTGAGTGTGAATAGATTGGACAACAAGTTTGTGAATAGATTCAACAAAGGAGTTAGTTCAATCGATTCCGCATTCAATCGATTCAGAATTTAAATTGTTGTTGTAAAAACGTAAAATGAATAAAGTTGCTGTTGTAAAATTGATGTTACTGTTAAAATCAGAAATGTACAAAGTTGCTGCTGTAAAATTTTCGCTGTAAAAATCAGAAATGAAATATACCTGCAGCTGTAAAATTGTTGATGTCATGCTCTAAAATTACTGTTGTAATAACATTCAGTAAAAAAGATAACTTCATTGTGTTGTCATGTGGTATAACACATTAGATTTAAGCACTTAATTTCAGCTAGCACGTAAGAAAGAAACTAAGCATTAATCGCCTTATTAAATTTCTCTTTATCTTGGTACATTACAGAGATCTAAGCAAGCAATCAATTCATTCAAAAGAAAAAACACATTGTATATTAGACCTAACTAACAAAAACATGACAAATTGTAGTTTAAGTTTATGAATTTCAATATGCTAATGAAGAGTTTGCTCCTTATGTATGATGAATACAGGCAATGTCAAGTGCTTGCACGGTTTGTGCAGTTGCACATGGGAGTCTCCTAGTTCAAAGGAAGTTACCAAATGAGAGCCTCTTGTAAAGAGAATCAGGGAGGTTCCTTCCTTTCTCAATGAATTTGTGGTAGTATCTCCTCTGCTTTTGCTTGCTTGAAGGATTTGCAGGGATTATGTTGTAGGAGACAATTAATCATCTAGGTAAATAGTTAAATTGGATTGGGGCCAAAGTCAATTTATCTATAACAAGTTTTATCTATATATGGTTTTATATATAGGTGGTTTATTATAAATGGTTTTATCTATAATAGATTCTAGATAAGGTAGGTTTTATCTATATCTAGGTTTATCTATAGGGTTATCTATAGGAGGTTTTCTATTATAAATAGAGGGTGTAGGGTTGAATTATGAAGTGCCATGTGTATCCATCAAAGCATCACAATAATAAGAAACCCTAGCTGCAGAGAGGTTTTTCTCTGCAGGGTGTTCTGCGCGGTTCTTTCCAGAACACGGAAATCCTTTGTGTCCTATTGTTCATTCTTCTTCTCTTTAACGGTATTCACTCGGGGAAATTCACAACAGATTATATTTGAATGATAAGAATTTGACCGGTACTATACATGAGAATTAGACAAAGGCTTCCTTGGCTAAATTTCTGCTTTTGGAAAATAAATCTATATATCTCTATGCCTCATTGAACACATAACATGTTAGTCTCTTGTTTTGAAAATTTTTGCTTAGTAGCTCAACCGGTAGAGCACTGCGCTAAGACACAAGACGTGGGTTCGAATCCCACTAAGCCACAAATTCATTAGAAATTGAAGCAAGCATATGCGGGATTTGAAATAGCTCAAAGTGCAATTTTTAGCAGTTGGTTTCCTGTCAAGTTGAATTTAGATTGAAAGCATGATGTATAAATAACTTGCAAGTTGAATTCTGTTTTGTTGTCATAAACCAGCTCTAAAGTGCATTCATGTTATTAGTACTTGATGGTGTCTTGAGCCATCTAACCCAACAATTCGCAGCAAAAGAAGAGAACCATTGGTATGGTTAAAGACTACATATTTGTATATCTATGAATTACGAAACCAAGAAATGGAATTGACCCCACATCATTTTGTTTAAGATAATATATTAGCCTATGTGGAAGTCGAACCCATGTCTTTGTGTGCAAACACATTGCTCTACCAATTGAGCTAATAGGCTACTTATCAATCTAAGCTCTACCAATTGCATGACTTATCTTCTAAGTTGCTTTGATGAAGATATTTCCAAGTTGCTTTCATGAAGGTATTTCCAGCAACTCAATAGCTTCCTCACAAAAACAGAAAGGGAAATCATTTAAACAGCTCCAATTCACCCACGCACAACATCCCTGGACAAGAAACTGCCTGAAATCGCAAAAGGCAACCTAATTTCATTCAATCAGTTGATTCATCAGTGCAAAATTACACAGCGAAACGCTGCCGAAAATATCAAGAAAACCAGCGCAACTGACATAAGAAAAGAAAGATATTACAATCACTACAACGATTGAGGTTCTTTAGGGGAAAATTGAAATTCATAGAAACAAGACAGGGGCGAAAAACATGGTGAGGAAGGGAGCAACCAGCGCAAGTAACAGGCAGCAACTCAAATTCAATCCAACCACCCCTAGCGACGCCTCCGATGATCCGCAATTTGAACTAATCACAAACAAAAACCCAATTCGAAACCCTTATTTGCAAAAATCAAAACCCCAATTTCTAAACAAAAATTTAAACAATCGACATACCTGGTTGGCACCTCCACCACCACCTCCGGCGAGTCCTGCACCACCTCCACCACCCCTAGCGACGCCTCCGACGACTGCCTTGGTTGTCGCCGATTCAAGGACGGGCTCTCCTTCTCCTTCTCCTCCGGGTCGGGCATCGCTCTCCTTCTCAAATTCCTTCATTTTTTTTCGTTTCTGAGTCTCCTCCTCGTATGGCATCGCTCTCCTTTCGGCGCCTTCGGCGGCTGTCACCTCTCTTGGTGCCGATGATTCCTGCTCCTCCAGTTCGACTCTCCTCTCCTTTCTTCGTTTCTTCTATGCTGCGTTTTAGAAACTGAGCGTCTGAGAAAGAACAAACGGAGTGGTGACTAGGGCTGTTAGTTTTAACCGAGTAGGGGCACGGGGTGAAATACTTATATAACTCAGGGGTATAAGCCAAATTTGGTCAAAGTTTTGTACACCGCGTGAAATAGACGATACCTCAGGGGTACCAAGCGAAATTAGATGTATTTTTTTGGTGAAAAAAAATAAATGTATTAACAACCATTTAACTAATATATTTCATCTAATATTCGTTAATTATTATATCAATTTTAATATGAGATAATTATATAAATATACCTTTTTCAGTTTTTTTTATAAGTAATTATACTCATGGAGATTTTTTTTTATTAATTGTACTTTTTTTTTGTTATTAGTGACTGATTTGCCCATAAAGAGAGAAAAAATATCTTCTTTCAATCATGTATATTGTAATTGGCAATTTTCATCTTCCCAAATCAATTAAAACGAATATTGAAATAGTCAAAAATAAAAATAATTAAAACAAAAAGCTAAGAATATAAACTTATTTTGGATTTAGCTAAAGTAGGGTTAGATCGATGTTTCAAACCACGACTCTAGCCCAACTAAAGAAAAAAAACTAATAAAATAATAAAGTCGCGGTTTAAAACAACGACTTTGTATTTTTTTAAATTTTCTGACAAAATCTATATTTAAGAAGAGAAACGAAAAAAATAATACATATAGGTAAAGTTGTTGTTTCTCGTCTTAAATACAAATTTTGCTAGGAAAGTTAAAAAAAAAAATACAAAGTCGTTGTTTCAAAACGACTTAGCCCGCTTTGAAACAACGACTTTGTTAAATTTTTTTTCTTTTTACTCTAGCGGTTTGAAACATCGACTTAGCCCGAAAAATTCTACAAATTTTGAGTCTAGAGCCACTGCAGCAGGAATAAGAGAATGCTCCGTATAAGAGCTAGGTAATTGTAGACGACCTCCTCGGTAGGATTAGTTCACGGGCTACCGCCGAGTCTGTCTCGAGTATGAGTTGTGTGAGCCCTCGTCCACAAGCCATGCGGTGCCCATGTTCAGGGGTTGTTGTGGATGTCTAATCTTCAAGGGTATAGTCCAGGGGTTCTTAGGTGTAGCCCATGTTCGTGATCGTGGCTAAGGGTGCCCAAGCCAAAACTTCGTCTTTGCTTTCATGACCTTGACTCCTTGAGGTTGTTCTATACCTTTGCACTTCGGTTTGTGTTCAAATTTGCTTGTGGTATAAAGTCGTGTTCGAATGGGATGAAATACACTGGAGTGTTGTTGTTCATATCATAGCCTCATAGGTGATGAGCCAATAACAAGTGCAAAACAGAAACCCTAATTGATTAGTAATAACCATTAATCACAATTAAGTTGTAATATGAGTGAAATATCACATAATAATACTATCTGTACAATGCAAAAAATCCAAAGTCTTGACACACGAGCTATATAGGCCATTCGGCAGCACCCAACCTTACGGTGGTGATCGACCTCTCAGCCAATTCCATCCCCAAATCACTCACATTGCTCTCTTTCTTCCCTCGAGAAATCTCTGAACCTATCATGACGATCAACCAAAAATCAACCACGCAAATTGAGATTTTTTTATGGTTTGCGATCCTCAAAGTGCAGGAAGCATCATATCGGATGATTCACACCTAAGATGACTACTGAACTTCAAAATTGGCGTCCGAGTGTCGCTGCGAGAGGCTCCGCCCGAAGCCGGAGTTGTGGAACCTCTCCCACATTTCCCTGTCGAGGTCGACGACCTCGGCCGATCCATCAATGGAGACCTTGACGGCCTCGAAATAATTGAGGACAGGCTCCGCTGATTTGTCGTCGAAGCAGTGAATCGTACTTATCCTGCCGCTATCGCGCCCGGCGGGGTGGCCCGACATCTTCTTCTTCATCAATTTCTTCTTCAGCAACAGCTTCCTCCAAATCCTGCGACAGATGGCGGTGGGAAGCTTGTACACGGCGATGACAACGAACTCCGCAACCATGAAGGGGCAACAGCAGAAGATAGAAGCGCAGTCGGCCGCCGCGCTCCCGGCGCACTCTCCGACTTTCGCCTTCCTGTCGTGCGCAGGGGAGAGCACGGTCGCCGCGCTCCCGACGCACTCTCCGACGGTCGCCATCTTATCGCGAGGATGGGAGGACACGGACCTTCTCGGCGGAAGCAGCGGTTGCCTGCGGCTGGCGGACTCGGGACACGATTGGAGCGCAATTTGACCAGTCATCGCGATTACGATCTAGATTCGCACAATCGGAATCGAAAAGTACAGGAATCGTTCAGATTGAGAATAAAAAATCTGCGGTATATACCGGATCGATGGAGAGGGATCAAATCAACCGCTGGGCGTGGGGAAGGGGAAAACAGGAGCGCATGAGGCAAGAAGGGAGCGTGAATTGCATCGGAGAGGCGAGGGAGGAGAAGAAGGAGGTGGATGCCTCCGCCAGCGAGAGGCGGCGGCGAGAGCGAAGGAAGGGTGAGAGAGAGAGAGGGCGAGGGGAAGAGGAGAGAACGGGGGATTGGAGAAATATGGGGGGTTGAAAGAAGAAACTGGAGAACGGAAATACGTAACTGTCCTTAAACCGCGCGGAATCGGCCAATCACAAATCTCCACCAATTAAATAATGAATAATAATAAAAAAAAATATCTTTTCAAATACGGTTATAGGTAATATTTAAACAAATAATATACTCCGTAATATTTTAATCTTAATATATAATATATAATATGCTAGTAACTATAAGACTAATAATATACTCTCTCGTATTAAAACATTCTCCATCCCCACATTCAGCAAGTGACGTCCTTAAAAAAGTTATAAACTATATAAAATATTAATTTTTTATTATTTTTTAAATTAGTTTTAAACTTGTAACTGTATAAAATTATATTAAAAAAATTAATTAAAATTTTGATATTTTATACAATTTTTAACTCTTTACAAAATTTGTCAAACAATACTTTTTGTCGAACGGAGGGAGTATCATTTTGTATACAGTTTTAATATAAAAAAATAAAACAAAAATGCTTGTATTTTTAACCATTACTCATTTATAAAAAAAATTACTAGGGTAATCTTAGAGAGTGGATAATAAAATATCTAAAATAAAATGATATTTTTTCCTTGACAAGATTTACTCGCTAAAACGAGATGCTTTTTTTTAATGAAAAGAGTATTATAACTAATATATTTTCCTTAATAAGATTCATTGGTTGATCCTTAACCTAAATAATAAGGTCGATTTGCAGAAATATACCAAATCGGTGTTCGGTTTGCAATAGTATACCCGTTTTGTGAGAATAGCAAAAATAGGATATATGGGTCATTTGTGCTAAAAAATAGGTCATTTGTGCTAAAAATAATGACTGATTTTACCTTTAAATTTAAATGTAAAAATCTTTAAAAGAAGAATTATAAATTAAAAGAAAAGTAAAAAATATTTTAAAAAAATGAAATATATATTAAAATAATGCTTTTAATATCTTTTTTCCCAAAAATTTAACATTAATAACACTAGACGGATGAAAAACATTGTCTTAGTAAGAGAATTAATACTGACAGGAATAATATTTCTTTTTGACAGGATATAGGTTCTTTATGACAAAGCTGATAATTAATACTGACAAGATAGAGTCTATAATAGAGAAGAGAATAAAGATACGATTCTATCCATACTATAACTAGAAATTAAAGGCATGTCCAAGATGACAAAGTTCCTTGTTCACAACGACAGGAGTAATGTTCATATTACAAGGCTGTAGGTTTTTTTCGACAGGATTGAAGCTATAATCGGGGAGAGAGTCACTAAAGATACGATAAATCATATCTTCAGGATTATTAACCATATTTACAAAAGGATTGTCAATATATATCTTGAAACCATAATATTATCACATTGACATGATGAATGTCATTTTTGACAATCCTAAATATGAACATTGACAGAATATAATCAATAATCGGTGAGAGATTGAGTAAAGATACGGTTTTGACCTAAATCATAACCACTGACTAGATTATTAAGTAATGTTCATAGTGACAAGGTTATAGGTTTTTTTTCGACATGATTGAAGCTATAATCGGGGAGAGAATCACTGAAGATACGATAAATCATATCTTCGGGATTATTAACCATATTTACAAAATTATTGTCAATATATATCTTGAAACCATAATATTATCCCATTGACATGATAAATATCGTTAATGACAATCTCAAATATGAACATTGACAGGATTTGATCAATAATCGCCGGGAAATTGAGTAAAGATACGGTTTTGACCTAAATCATAGGATTGTTTTTTTTTAATTCCAGATTTTTTTATTTAATTATTTAATATAATTCAAAAATATTTAAAAAATATAAGAAAATCGATAAATGCCAAAAATATTCAACCTTGTTTTTTCTTGATTTTTGGGGTGGTGGGTAATTTTGATGATTAAATAAGGTATTTTTTCAAATTTTCATATATTGATGCAATTGTTTTCAAACCTATGTATTTTTGCAAACCAATTATCAAAGTGGTGTATTTACTAGTAATTCCCCCCAAAATTATCCCATAGTCTTCACGTAGACTATGTCATTTTGCCTAAGTAAAATATTAGCAGTCACATAGCAAAAATATATTCTCAAAAAAAAAAAAAAAAAAAAAAAAAAAAAAAAAAAGAGGTCATGTTGACCCTTCTACACAATGGATGTCTAGAAGTTGGGAGAACAAAGACAGGAAAAAATGGGAGTTTTGAATTTGTGCAGAACACATCCACAAGTAGACCTTTTTTTCTAAAACATGTATTTTCATTATCAACATCAATATCAATCATCAATCATCAATATCAATCAATCAATATCAATATCAATCAATAAATAATACTAAAACAGAGACGTGAAAATCCTATGTGGCGGGTTCTGATGCGATTCGCTTACGTGTAATTTTCTGGTGCAATCTGACCCGAGTTTTTGACACGTCAATTAATGATGATCCAATATATTTAAGCCACGTTGAACAATGATTTTATCCATTTATCCACGTGTCATCATATGTGTCTATTGCTTATTATAATTAATTTTTATATCTTAAGTGGTTATAAATTCTATCATTTAAATTATTAAACTTATCAATATGATTTGTTACAATTAATTTTTATATCTTAATTGTTTACCAAACCTATCATTTCACTATAAATTATTTTATAAATATTTTCCCTAAAAGAGATTAGATTTCACAATAATAAAATGATGGAAAATTATTTTACTTTTTTTATCTTCAAAATCAAACGGGAAATTCTCTAACAAATTAATTTTATCTCATATAAAGATAGAACTCATAAAAAATTTTAAGTGCTAATTCTCTAATAATGGATTTTATAAAGATTCAAAATTTTTTTTTTGTTTATAATTAAAAATATACGGAGTATTAGATATAACTCATAATTATTTTTTGAATTTCATCTCATGTAAAGATAGAACTCACAACGTGCAGTTATCAAATTTTTAATATAATTTCATCTCATAAACTAAAGGGCCATACAAAAATATAAATTGAAAAATATTTACAAAACACCAAACTAATATATTTTAAATTAATTTATCTTATCATTTTAGAACTACTCATAATTATAAAAAATGATTTTTTTTATATAAACAAATTTTTTTTATAAAGGGATGGAGGAAATTGTGTGTGATATTGGATACGTTTATGTATAACAAGATATGGTAGGATATCTTAATTGTTTACAAAAAACCTATCATTCAACGAGATATACTTAATGTTTATGACTTTAATAAATATTTTATCTAGAAAAAAGTTTAAAATTAGATTATTTTATACGAAAAAAGGTTAGATTAGTTTTACCACTAACGAAAATTGGCTAAGTTATATATAGACGGAGAATTAGTTTATATATTCTATTAAATTATTAAACAATCACATTAACCAATAGAGATAATTGAAATCAATAAGTGATTATATTTAACAAATTAACAATTAATTTATAAACCAAATTTATGCAAATATTGCTCACGTACCAAATAATTTTGTTTATCTTTAAACAATCACATTAAATAATATAAATAATTCAAATCAATAAGTGTTTATCTTTAACAAACAATTAATTTATAAACCAAATTTATGCAAATATTGCTTATGCGGCAATTAATTTATAAAGAAAATTTATACAAATACCATATCCATAATTTATACATATTGCTTTGTTTAGCGATAAAATAATTTGATTTTATGAAAAAAAAATTAGGAAAAGAATAATGAAATTACATTATACAAATTTGAAATTCAATAGATTAAATTTTACCATTAAGTATTCATATATATATATATATATAGAATGTGGTTCAAATGTTAACAAACCATTCAATATAATTATATCTTTATTTTTCTATAGCAATAATTTAATTTTATAGATGTGTGTGATATTAAAGTGTATGTGTATATATAAGAGAAAGTATATATTTTATAATATTTTAGCGATTAAAGTTAGTCAATAAAAATTATCACCAATAATAAATTGATAATCAATATATAATTAAAAAGTCAAAAAATAATATTTTATAAAAAATTTATGATTTTATAAAATTTATGTATAAATAATAAACGTCATATAAAAAAACCGCGAAGATCGCGGGCAATCGAACTAGTTATCTTAGTAAATTTATGGTAGTAATTAAACTCGTGGCCTAGTGGGAATGCTAGCTGTTTTACACACAAGATAAGTTTTTAGACTGAGACGTAGTATTTGTTAGCAATATTATATCACGCCATTGACATGTTCTAAAACTTCATTTTTCATTTTTTGTATATATATTTTCTTATTATAATCTTATATAGATAGATATGTCATTAATTGACTTTTTTTCAAGTTTGGAAAAACAAAACATGATCAGCTTCACAATCTTGTTATGCATATATGTTACTCCGGTCGAAAATGTTTGACGTTTGACTTTTGTGCACGTAGTTTTAGGAGCTAAAAACTATATAAAATCTTATTTTTTTCGATTATTTTTTCATAGTTTATTATTTATTAGTAATAAGTATTAAATTGTGAAAAAAAATTAATTAAAAGATTAATATTTTATATAGTTTTTCGCTTATTGAAATACGTGCAGAAAGTCAAAATATCAAATATTTCCGGTCGGATGTAGTATTAAGCTTCACAATCTTGTTATGCATATATGTTATTAATTACTGGTGTAGGTCCCGTCCCGTAAAATACGTTAATACAATATTAAACTAACAACTATCAAATAATTAATTTCGATATAAATAATTATTTTTAACAAAAAATAATGTGGATATAAATAAAATAACACCTATTAAATATTTATTTATAATATTTTTTAGAAGTATAACTATGAAAATGTTTTGATTTAAATTTTTATCAATTACATAAAATATATATAGATAAATTCTATTTTAAAATATCTTTCTATAAATTATGATAATATATTATTCAATTTTTTGATCGATTTTAGTATAGGTATCCATAATATATGTGTGTCAATAAAGTTATCAAAAAACAATGACCATACCCAACAAATAACTCGACCTAGCACACCCATGAATCCATGATGCTACGATTGCTAACTTTTTTTTTTTTTGAGCAGGTAAGAATTCGGGTGTCCTCAAAAAAAGACTAACTGAAGGCATCCTTTCGGATGAGATCCATGAGACCTTGGTCTGAAGTACTGGCTCCCATACTCGAGCGGGAGTGGCTAAGATATGCGACCTTATCAGTTACTCTATTACCACTACGGTAAATATGAGAAAAGGAGACAGTAGTGAAATATCTAAGTAGGTATTTAATGTCTGAAAGCAGAAGTTCAATTTCCCATTGACATGCTACCCCTTTTTCAAATAGTTGATTATTATGAGGGAGTCGCCTTCAATAATAAGGTTGTCTACATGTAGATCAATTGCTTTAAGAATGTCTTCTCGTAGAGCAAGTCCCTCGGCCATGATAGCCGTTTGTACACCTATTAGTTTTCCTCCAAGATCTATAATATTTTCCCTCGAGTCATGGATAATAAAGCCGATAGAGGATTCTTTGTTCGCCTTAGCCTCCCCGTCAAAGTTTAATTTAAAACAGCCACTGGGGCCTTTTTCCATTTAGCTGCTCGTGCTGCCGATCCTCTAGTCTTTGGCTCTTGCCTAAATGGTTTGTTCAACTTCAACCAGCCGATAGCCATGTTAACTTGGTTAGCCGTTTCCTAATTTGATTTATGCGCATTTACTTGTATGTTAAAACTATCTGGAGTTGGCAGTTTTTCATGTCTGAAGATAAATTTATTGCGGGTATTCTACACAATCCACTAACTGAACGCCAAATTAATCTTCTCCATGCTAGAAAGTGCTTGGCCAAGGTAGACCATCACTTGTCTCAAGTTTCTGAATGTAGAAATAATTCTATTAATGTGAGACATATAGCGTGGATGTAAGTTTTAGGAAAAATGGCTGAACCGACACTCAAAAAATAGATGGAATGCATCCTCATTATGGTGGTTGCACATTGAGCAATAAGAGGGAACTACTAAACCTCGTTTTGCAAGCCTAGACGTTGTTGGTAGGGCGTTGTGGCTTAGTCTCCACAGAAAGATCTTTATTTTCGGAGGGACGTTAGTCTTCTAGACCCAGACATTTTCGTCTATGGGGTCGGAAGTAGAATGGGCACACAGGTTGTATGCACCATATGTGGTAAACCAACCTTTCTTCGCTGGCCACCAATACATTCGGTCTTCGAACGGATGAATCGGTAGTGGGATGTTTAAAATCTGCTTGACAATTTCTTGATCCAGGACTAGTCGTAATTTTCCAATATTCCATTTATTGTTGGTGATATATTCCATTACTTTCTCATTCAAATCTACTCTGTCGGGACAAATACAGTGTTGTAGCAGATTTAAATTAGTGGCCCAGTTATCCTTCCCGAAGTTGATGGTCCTCCCATTACCTACCAACCAAACCAATCCCTTTTTGAAGCCCGGGATTAGAGAGCGCAGTTTAGATCATTGCCAAGACGAACTATTTTGATTGGTGTAATTTAGCAAATTCTCAGATTTGAGGTACTTATACTGAATAATTTTGACCCATATATTGTCCAGTTCCGCCATGATTTTCCACATGAGCTTTAGTTGAAGGGCGTCATTCATGTGTTTAGACTTACGTAGGCCCATACCTTCTTGTTGTTTTCGTTTACATATTTTGTCCCAGCTGATAAGCGGTTTGTAGCTTAAATCCTTATTCCAAAAGAACGACCTATTAATTTGGTCTAGTTTGTTGTAGATGTAGGTTGGAAGCATGAAGCGGGTATATAGGGGGTTTGACGATAAATTTGAGGCAATAAGAGTAGCTCTACCTTGCCGGGAGAGAGCATTAGCTCTCCATTTTGTTAGTTGATTTGAGGATTTGATGATCATTTCTTCAAAAGTAGATTTATTTACTCTACCATTAATAATGGGGCATCCAAGATATTTATCGAGATTTATTTCCTTAGAAATATTCAAGCATCCTTCTATCAACGAGATTCTAGCCATAGGTATTCCAGAAATGACTTGGAAAGCTAACTTATGATAGTTTACTTTTTGTCCTGACATCGCACAATATAAGTTAATGGTATCTTTCACTTTTTGGCAAGCTATTAAATTATCTTTTGAAAATATAATGACGTCATCTGCAAAAACTAGAAATGGTACACGGGGACCTTGTCATCCAAAGGGGAAGCCAATCAACTTCTCAGCTGAATTCGCTTCCAATTGAAGTTTCCTTGCTAATACCTCTGCTCCAAGGATAAAAAGAAAATGTGAAAGAGGATCACCTTGTCAAATGCCTCTAGATGGCTTAAAAATCGATGTTGGTTCGTTGTTGACCAAAACTGAGAAAGAGACGGTCGTTACACATTCCATAACTAGGTCAACGAATTTGTGGTGAAATCTGAATTTATGCAACACTAGTTTTGTGAAGTTCCAATCTACCCGGTCGTGTGCTTTTTCCATATCTAGTTTAATAGCTAGTCATCATTCCTTTCCTTTTCTGCTCCTAAATGAGTGGAATATTTCATGTGCGATGAGTACATTGTCTTGTATTGATCTGTCGGCCACGAACGCTCTTGAATGGGATGAATAAGTTTACCCAATCACAATTTCAATCTTTCCGTTAAAATTTTTGAGATAATTTTATATAGAGTGGAGCATAAACTGATGGGCCTATAGTCTGTACTTTTACATGGATTATCACATTTCGGAAGAAGAGTAATAAATGTATGGCTTACTTGTCGCAGTAATTTGCCATAGTGGAAAAAGCCTTTGACGGCACGAATTATATCATTACATACTATTTCCCAATAGTTTTTATAAAATTCGGATGTCATACTATTAGGGCTCGGAGATTTATTCGAGCCTAAACCGAAAACAACCTTTTTGATTTCACTATTAGAGGGGGAAGTAATAAGGGTCTCATTTTCCTCATGAGTAACGGCCATGTCAATGACGTCAAGATAGGGTGACAGACTATCTATATTGGCCATATAACCTGTACATCGTCGTTCAAAGTCTTTTTTGTAGTTCCTCCTTGATATTAACACAACCTGTTATGTGAGTGCCCTCTGATGAGCTTAGGTTTTTAATTATTTTCCTATTGCTTCTCCCAATTGCCACCCGATGAAAGTACGCAGAATTTGAATCTGCTAATTTAAGATGTTTAGCCTTGGCTCGCTGGCTCCAGAAAACTTTTTGGAATTGTAATAAACTCTCCTTCTTTTTAATAAGTATTTTTTCTTTTTTGAATGGAATTTCTTTTTTGGTGATCGTTGTTCGAAATTTGTATCTCCATGAGATTTTTTTTCCACATCGATCAGCAAGTTGACGGAAGATATTACCAGATGTGGTTTTATTCCAATCTTTTGCCTTTTTATTTAGAATCTTTGTTTTGTACATCACATTAAACATGGAAGACCCGGAGCAAGAGGCACACCAGGCTTGCTTCACAATATTTCTGAAGTCTTTTCTTTGCATCCATACGTTCTCAAATTTAAACGACGAAGGTTTAAATTCGGCGGCCGTTGGTATTTCAATATAAATGGAGCAGTGGTATGATAGAGAGAATGCACCATTAAATATTTGTAGTTCCAGAAAAAATTCCAGGAATTGGTGATGGACCAAAACTCTGTCAAGGTTTTCCAAAATATTGCCCTCGTCATCGATCTTCTTTCGCCATGTATATAAGTTCTACTCGTAGGACGGTCAATCAAAGAACATTTATTTTTGAAATTCGTCAGTCGTTGGAATCGATGACCATTGTTCTATGTGTCACCACTCTTTTCTACGCTTGATCCAATTTCATTTAGATCGCCACACGACATCGTGTCACTTAATATGATGTTTGTGAGAGTATCCCAAAACGATTCTTTATCTCTTTCATGTGGGGGTCCGTATTCTATTAATATAGTGCAACTAAAGTTCTCATCTGTATTAGAATACTTAAGACCAATAATACGAGGCAAATGGATACTCATCAAAATCTGTAAACTTGAAAGATTGTTTTCGTTCCACAAGACTCCAAGACCACCGGCCCTAACATTGGCCGGAGACCAAACAGCGTTAGTAAATCCAGTGCTTCTCCGTGTTTTATCGTCCGGGATTTTTCCAGTTTTAGTAAATTAAATTAATTTTTATCTTTAAATTATAAAAGTGGATGTTATTGTGTGCAATTTACCAAAGCAAGACAGTTCAAGGACAGTTTGTGACATCTGGAAAGCTTGAGCACCAAAAATGGGATTTACCAACAACTGATGGAAAACATCCAAATAAATGCGAATACAGCGAGAGGCAAAATCAAGCCCACACACTAAATTGGAAGAGGCCCGTCCATTAAGTAGAACTGTTGAAAGGAAACTACAGTATAATTTTACCAATTGCAGATTCATGAAAAAGGGGCAGAAAAAGAAGATTCTTGTACAAAAATCACAGAGATTATGCTTGTTCCAAATAGCAACACAAACAAACCCAAGGCAAGGAAATAAAAAGGGGGTACTGAACACGATCATAAGCCATGACCCCAAGAACCGAACCGAAATGAACCGGACCAAACGGAGCCTAGAATAAACAACAGAGGCAAAGAAAATGGAAGGCACCCCCAAACTAAATAACTCCGTATACATCTTCCCTAGCACCAAAATCTCTTGCCTTATATACTGTCGTAAAATCTGAACGGGCGCGACAGTATAAACCTGAGCATCCAATGACACCTACATACACTCATGATGGGTGACAAGATAACTGATAACTGATAACTGAAGCCTGACTGGGGCCTCTGGTAGAAACATGAAAGAGGTAAATACTGCAGGATTCTAGTTCCTCCACATGCGCACGTTACAAGAAAGAATCTGCAGAGCATTTAACAAGGACCGAAATGGCAGAAAGACCTGCATGATGACGATGATCTCGCTCGCTACAGAAGCAGACTCTTTGTCACTATTCCCGGTTAGCCATCGCTTCTAATGACAGATCCGATCAAACCCTTGAATGTTAACTGAATGAGCCAAATGCTGAAAAGGACGGCTCAAACTGCCACTTCTTTTAATCTAGTTGTATATTTTGACGGGCTTCTCAAATGTGTGTCGGTTCTGCAATGTAAAGATGTCAAAGCAGTCATTAAACGGATAATCCTCGTGATTGTATTGCACGGAGCATGCAATGGTAGAAGGGCGAATGCAAATTTGAAAGAAATGCCCATTAGTCGGTCCATTCATTCTTCTCGTTTATCAGACTTCAAACACCCACGTCAATCACAATATATTAACAGGATATCCCAGAAAAGATGCTTGCCTGGTTAGTAGCATAGGTCCTCTTAGGAGCATTATCAGCATGTTCTAATCCAAGGTACTGCTCCCAAGCCCCGTAAACATCTCTCCTCTGTAAACAAAAGTAAAGAAACATAAGCAAAAGATTATTTTACACTAAAAAATATGAACAAAACTAGTGAAAAGTACTTGAAGATCTCAATAAGGAATACCTGAAAGCGACTGGAGACAATATCAGAATCCTGGAGATACTCTGGACGTCCCAAGGAAAGAAATGCAAACTTCCACTGGCAAAACAGTGAGGGTGAAATTTACCTTGATCAGATGGGATCTTACACTTTTCGAAACACTCGTACAAAATACATTTTCAACACTCGAATAGAAAATATAACTTCAACACCTGAAACAGACACTCTTCTATGATCTGCACAATATTATTACTTGAAGGAACAAATATTGTCTTACCTTTGCAAATTCCTCATCAGGCACCTGCAATTTCTTCTGTACTCTGACCTTAATGTCTAACAATGTTTCTCCCTCATGGATCACCAAAAAGAATGGTTCTCCAAAGTTTTGTATTTGCTGTTATAAAGCAAAGGAAATCAGCAAGTCCAAGTTTGAAGAAGACATAATATATAGGAAACATTAACATGAAAGCAAATGATACAGCTTCGCATAGACAGTTACCATCTGATTCTGTGCTGTTTCCTTTGTGAAATGATAAACATGTATTAACCGATCATGGGGACCAAGATTTTTTTCCTCCTCAGGGATCTAGCAGTGTGAAAATAGAAACAACAGATCATAATCAGACCTTAAAATTGGTTTAAGTTAAAACAATAGTGATCAACAATCCGATGAGAAAATAAGATGAAAACAAAAGAAGCCTAGACTAAAAAGACCCAAAATTTATTGTGAATGTCCCATTTAATGAAGCCAGCATGGAAAACAAACCACTATCTTCCTGCATGTTTATACCAGAAAATAAGATGAAAATAAAAGAATCCTAGACTACAAAGACCCAAAGTTTATTGTGAATGTCCCATTTAATGAAGCCAGCATGAAAAACAAACCACTATCTTCCTGCATGTTTATACCAGGAGTCACTAACCTCTTCTGCTCGTAATGTCCAGTACTGATCATTTATGTTCTCAATCTTCTCAGTGAGAGGGAAAATCTGCAAGACAAAACAATAGTAAATACCAAATTCTTTGAATTCTAATGTTAGTGTCATAATATCAGAATAAAACAATCAACTATGATAACTATTTTTTCTTCTTTCTTTCCAGAAACCAGGATAACAATTTATCAAACAAACCAAGTCTGAGTGCCAACGTCTTCCTTCCAAAGAACATAATGATCGCCAATAAATGAATACATAAGAATTAACTATCTAATGAATCTAAGCTAAAATCCACCAGGGTTTCAAAACTCAGAAGGCATCATTTTTCATTCCAACTCTTATTAATTTGTTTCAATTAGCTAAACGATGACAAGAATGAGTGGCGAAAGCATTGTGTGACGATTTTTTCTAGTTCATATACAAGTAGCAAGGCTGGTTACTTGCTACAGACAATGTTTCAAGAAAACAAGAATAGCACCTTGTATATTTTGTGATAAAAAACTTCTAGGAGTCTGAGCTCAGCACTTGGAATTGACAATTCAACCTGTTATGGGAAGATCAACATGGTTCAAAAATTTATCCATTATCCAGTAAAAAAAATCAAATAGAATAGAAGATGATGAAATTGGCAATAAGTATTCATATCCACCAAATGTCCAAATCGCTCGCCTATTTTACCTTAGACTTTAGATCATTAAGGACATCTCCCACAGTACTTTGTTTTGGCAGTCTAATAGTGTGGATGGTTATCTGATAAAAAGAAAGAAAAATACAAACTATTACCCAAAAAGAAGAAAAATCAAAATGATTGTCAGACAAAAGCAGAGATGGTAAGTGAACTCACTTCATCCTTCGTCGCATGGTGGAATGCAACTTTTAGTGTTTTTAAACCTTGTAGTTCTGGAAGGGGGATGTCCAGCACTTCATAGTACAATATATCCGTACTCTGTTATAGGGGAAGCATTATTAATAGACAAGAAGATTACACCGAAATAATCAGCAACTGCCCTAAATTGCTGGTGGTAAAAAAAAAAATTGTTAGAAAAAGTTACTTGGTTATAGTGGATCAGCATGTCAGACAAATGATCCACACCCCGGTACTTGATAGGCTGGGGTTTTGGTTGCTGAGAGTAGCAATTGTGAGAAGTAAGCCTGATTTTCGATGGATCATCCAATCCAAGTTGGCGAGCAACCCTTTCTACCACATCATCATAAGTATGAAGCTTTGACCTGCATAATTTAATTCAAAGCAAGCAGTAACGACCACTGCATCAATTATTCCTGCATTTTTATCCTCCACTTTCCTCGATGTAAATTTCAACATATAATCACACAGATCCACAGATTAAGCGCTTCTACAGTCCACTAGTTCCAACAAATTTATCAAAAAGGCTTCAGAAATTATTGCCACTAGAAAACAAACCCTTTTGTTCCATGTTGCTGCAGAAAGGTCGACAAGGAGTTTAGGATCCAACAAGATGTTATGATTAAGTTGCAGATATGGTGCAAAAAGCGCCCTCATAAGATCTTCATGTTATTTAGAATGTTTGCGTGATAAGGATAAGATTTCCCATGGGTGTTATTACTCCTAGATTTAATTCAAGATTTCTTTTTGAACTCTTTACTTGAGTTTCTGCAAATGGCTCTCTAATCATATTTGGCTGCATTAAAACTTTATGATCATCAAAAGACGGCAGGTGAAGGCACAGTAACTCACAGCTCCAAGCAAAAGTCATCTTCCTTGGGACGTTCCAGAGATCTGAAGTGAACAACCTATCAAAAACAGATGAAGCAACGGAAGAATCACTCTCAAGAAGGGTAGGTAACGTGCAAAAGATAATGTTGTACTGAACTTTTTTTTTTTGAAAAATTTATAATAATAATAATAATAATAATAATAATAATAATAATAATAAAACAATCGAGTGCAACTTGAACTTCCATTAGTTCCATCTACTAACAAATAACAATATTCTAAGCATATGAAGACGTATGAGGGAGAATTCTTTTTTGTCAGCAATAAACATCACTTTAACAGGGACACTTACTTGACGATTATGTACATAGTCCAAAAATGACGGAACATCCGGATAACGGTACTTGCCAACACTCTCAGCTGGAACTGGCCTTTGAAAGCATACTATATCACCATCTTCCAGCTGAAGTAAAAATCAAAATTAAATCAAAAGAGGGGAAAAGGACAAACAGAGAGGAACCATCAAATAAAGGAGCAGGTGCAAGGTAGTACACAAGCAACAATAAACAAAGTAGAAAACATAATACCTGACTAGCTCGGAAAGTCGACTTTTTTTCAATGCTTTCACACATGACATTAGGTTCAAACTTGATTTCCTGAGCAGCACCAAAACCATATAAATAGGAACTTATTGATGATCAGGAAATAAAATTGCAACACTTGCCAAGTAAAGAAATACAAATTGAACAAAAGAACAAGCCCAGTACAGAGTGAGACTGAAAGGTAGTAAATGCCATCTCAAACTCATGTATGAAGTACTAATTATAAGGAAATGGATCACCGAGTTGTAAGGGAATGTTCAAGTAGGAACCCTTCGTACAATGAGAAGTGAACTCCTAGTTATAAAGGAGCATTAATTGTGGGTCATTAGATTACAGATTTGCGGTAGATTTAAATGACGACTCTCTTGGAATTCCCATGTGTCGACATAATTTTGAAAATGAAAACAAAGCAGTGAGAGAGATAAGGTATAGGAGGGTTGGGGAGGCGATCAGACCACAGCCAACCTAACACCCCGCCCCCCCAAAAAAAAAGGAGGGGGGGGGGGGGGGGGGGGGGGGGTTATTATAAAGCACACCAGTTCTATCATTTATGTTTCAAAAGCTTCCCATTGAACCAAAACAGAGATTATACGGCGATGGGGGCTACATGGCTATAACTACACATATTTCAATACCTTTTTAGATAGTAAGATATACAGAAGAAAAGTCAACAGTCACTATCTTCTAAAACATGATGCAATAACTAATTATGGTGAAAACCAAACCTCATAAAGTTCAATCTCCTCATCAGTTGCATAGCCTGCCAACTCATTTAGCTTATTGAGAATATCTGTGGGCTTGCCAGTGCCCTTCACAAATTGCCTTCCGACATAGCTGTCAAATATTTCCAAAGGAAGCCATAAATATAATGCCAGATCAATAAAAACTACGAAATACCAAAATAGTATCAAACCCTGGAGTTTCAAAGGAAGAGAATAAGCTGAAAAGGAACTCATGAATACCGGATCTCCTCCTTTTCGGGATCATAAAGCTTGAAGAAGAGCAAAATATCTTCTTTTGATTTGTCAGGAGGAGGAATAGGTCGCAAATCCTGGAAAAAGGAAAAAGCAGATAAAAAAATTCAACTTAGAAAGCATGCACCACTTACTGTCAGAAGAATATTGACATGTTGGGAAACTTGTATCACAATGAAATTATGATAATTACCACTCCGAGCTCAACTTCTAAGAATAACTTCAACTCTGCATTATGCACCTTATTGGAGACTTCTCTAAGTTGACCAACCTACACAAATCATGAAAATATAAAAGAACAATGTTGGACTACATATTAAATGGTATCAGCATAACATCTTTAAGGTGGAGAAGAAAAAGGTGCTGAATTAAGTCCACGTGCTAGAAAAAAAGAAAAGAACAGTAAAGATATATATACAGATTGGGTTTCTTCATGTGGTGTCAATGGGCGATTTGGACGATATGTGTGGTTTTGGCGTTTTGCCCACAACCAAAACCGCTGAAACTGCACTGGTATTCCAAATTCTTTGGCAACTTCCTCCTATTTGAAAATAAAAGTTGTGTCAGAAAATATTGCCTACTTGACATAATGTGATACATTGCAGTAAGAACAGAAAAGGGTGATCCAGCATCAGAAATATCATCTAACACAAAAGAATCCATTAAGCCCTCATAGTGCTGCCATTAAACAGGGAAAAAAGAAAGTATGTTTAATAAAATTACCTTGAAAAGGTTAAAAGGCATTTGCTTTTGAATCCGAAAACTCTTGACTTTGTCGTGATCCACTAGGTCAAAGTAAATTTCCTTCCCAATCTGCTCAGCAAGGTCGTCATCTCGTGCAACCTAGAAGATCCCAAATTTACATGTCAAAGCAATCAAACACAGGCAAGCAAGAATTGGTTATACAGTAAGATAAATATGAACCTTGATAATAGTATACAGGTGCGCCTCTGCCTTTTCTTTCTTCTTATGTTCCTTTTCCTCTTGTTCCCTCTTTAAACGTTCCTAGATAAAAACAAGACGCTTATTAAACTTGCACAGCAACAAGACCCCCTAAAGTCTAAACACAAAACAGTAGTAATCAAGTAATATCTTACCCTAAGATGCTCAGCAATGTCCTTCTCATCCACATTACACAAGATCTTATCTTTGTCACTTTCACGGATGTACACCAGCATGTAGGCATTTGAATATTTGGTAAATTTAAATGGAGTGTTATTGAATCCAGGATTTGTCTGTGGCAGCTGCAATCAAAGTTAAAAATATAAGGGGACAACATAGATAGCCAAAAAAATTTAAGAACGTAAAAGGCATACCTCTTCTTCACCACCATACTGCTCTTCCAAAGCCCTCTTTGTATCTTCTTTTGTCACCCGTTCATCATCAAATTTATACCTAAAAACAATGTGACATTTTGATCCATTCATCATTCAAGGTTTGAAAAAACCTAAAGGATGCAACAGTTAAAGATATTGCAATTTTAACAGAACTACCAGTTTACCCTGAATACAAGATTCACAAACCCATGAGCCACATGAAAAACCGTCAACAGCATAACTTACACCACAAACACGCTAAAGAGATAGAAGATGATAAAGGATTGCCTGAGGATGACAATAATAGACTGTAAAACATTCAAGTTACAGGTTAGCCTAGAGCCTAAGAATCCGCTATTTTCAAATCCAATTTTAGCTACAACATTATAAAAAAATTTCCAGCTGAAGTTGGCTAATCAGTGGCTTTAAACAAATGTATCAGTGTACATATTTGCACATTAAACTAAGTTGGTAAAATAAATATCTATTGACCTTGGCTTGGTTTATTAACATTAAGCAAAATGCGATCATGAATGCATCTACAAAGAAATACTGATGCATGTGTGTTAAAGTCATCTGGGTCCGGTGGGGTCAAGACACGCTTGAAGGAGGTTGTGTGCGGGCCCACGTACGGGAGACACAAACAACATACAAACCGAGCGGGGTTCCATCTCAAACCCAATAGGCAATGAGAGGGGTAGCTCGCTAAGCTTATACGTTGTTCATGATACACAATATTTTCAATATGGGACAACCCCATATTCCAATAGGTCTGCCGAACTTCAACTATGCAGCTTAACATGGTAAAAATACAAAAGGAAATCCCAGAACTATGGCATATTAACTGTTTTGGATAAAAACTACAAACATACCACTGTTCAGAAAGCGTTGGCCGTATGTAAGCATAATAATGCCCACCATGAACTCCACCACTATGTACCAAAACACTGCAACAAGCAGATTCAGTGATTTAGAAGTCCCCTATAACACTTGACACATTTCACTTCAGTCAACAGAAGAAAGACATTATGAACATTAGATCCATGATGGAAGGAGCAAGTGAAGAATGCATAAAAAAGAGCATAATTTAAAGACCCAATGATGAAGAATGCAGAACGCGGTGAGTGAATCTGGCAACCTTTATCAAATATCCATGAATTTAAACTTTAGAGTAAAAACCTTTTAAAGAGATTTCAAAATTTCCAAGTGACAATTATGAACTTCTTCAGAAAAAGGTGTAGGGGCTGGAGTCAACACGAGAGTTTAAACAGTTTAAATTTTAAAATAAGCAAAACCATTATTCCTTTGTGTAATTGAAATTGTAACTTGTATTCAGCACTTGTAAAGTTGTACAGCAAAGAAATTCAGGCGGGAAGAATACCTGTGTAGTGTGTACAGATTTCGAACACTTCTATCAGCATCTGGAGACAAATACTTGCCATTTTCACGATCGAGATCAAGTTCAAGAGGGAACTCATAGCGATCATTTATCTAACCAATGACAAGAAGTAATATCACATTTCCATATTTATCCATCATTTAATACTAGTTATTTCTGAGCAAAAGGAGTATTTGAGCATAGATGCAGTAAAGCACTACATGTCATATGCATGTTTCATGAAAACTTTTGAGGCATTTAGCTATTGTGATACATCATTCTATTTCAGTTAAACAACAAGGGAATATGAATGAAGAAAAAGCTCACTAGCTTAATAGACTAAACAGAGAAGTGCCAAAGAAGGAAACAAGAGTGTAAAGTTTGACAACAAGCTCATCGGCTTTTCTAGCCAAAAACTCATTCAGAAGTTTACTGAGCTCTCTCTGTGTGTGTGTGTGTGTGTGTGTGTGTGTGTGTGTGTGTGTGTGTGTGTGTGTGTGTGTGTGTTTGCATTAGCTGTAGCCTGTAGCTGAACTGGTAACATGAAATTTTAAAAGAAAAAAATCTTGGAAAATATTTAGTTTTATGTTTTGCTGGCAATTTTAGATAAGAATGGATTGCACCTGATGAAAAAGTGGTATCAACAAAAGATTTTTTTTTTTTTTACATGGGAGAGTGATGAAATGAAGCAGGCATGGCCTAACCAGATTGCAAGAACAAATAAATGGCTAACCGTGATAAAAATAAAAAAAAAAATAAAAATAAAATATCATCATCAGAAGATAAACTATCAAACTCTGATTATGGAAAAGACTATAGCAAATCATACACTGGTTTCATCCAACCCTGAAAAATAATAATGTAAACAATAGTATCAAGGACATTAATATGGCACGGAAATAGAGCATGGATGGTTAACGTTCACTGACCTTAACCATGGTATCACGCATAAAATCATATTCAAATCGTTTCAGCTGGAGTTGAAGAACTGGGGGGAAATCAATGAACAAGACACCCTTTCTGGCATCCTGAGATTATCACAGCTCACATTACGAATCATCACAAGCATCAAGCAAAACTTGAAATAGGTTCCTTACAAGGTCAGCAGTAATCAAGAACAATAATTTATTTTTATTTTTATTTTAAAAAAAAAAAGTTAATCTGCAAACTGGGTTGATAAGAAGTTCTTGTTTTAAAAGGGGGTTGATAGAACTATAGAAGTTAAAGACTTATGCAGCTGTGAGCATGCAATCAACTGGCAATGGTGAGGGTGATAAAAAGTTGTGATAAACATATTAGTTATACATCAAGAGAAAAATATGAAAATGACCTGTAACCCATACTGCTCAGCGTGATACTTGTTATCACCCTCCAATCGTTCAACTTCGACATACTTGTCAAATGAAGCATAAACATCACGACAACCTTTGACATCAAGCTGAAGATCTGCAAAAAAATATACAACTACTTTAGCATCAAAGTTGCAAAATGCAATCAAGTGACTTGAAAAAATGGGACACATACCATAGAATGACTCTTTTCTAGTGGATTTATAGTCCACATTGATGCACTCAATGTAGTTCATATGATGCCCTTCAAATAATTGTTGAATAGTGCCTTCAACAACAGTTCCCTACAGTTAAAAGTAAAAATATTGCCAATAAATAGTTAATTCATTTGCTTCTAAGTTGAGGCAAATAAACTCTATGGTACCTTCATTTTTTCTTCAAGCTTTTCACAAAGAACACGATTAAGTTCCTGTACATCATGCTGCATAAAAGAATCGTGTGTATCCCATCCAAAGGACTTGGTCAACTCTTTTGTAGCAACACTGCTATCACTGTACTGGAGTTTGTAGAACAAACTCTGCAGAGCTAGAGGAATGCTTGCAGTTGGCATGTCATTCTCAGTCGTTGGCATATGATAAACAGCCTGCATATAAAATAAAACAGATTAGGATCTCACAAATATTTGTTGAGAAAAGTTACACAATCCTGGAGGATGCAACTGACCTTTCTGAAGTAAGGAATGTGAAAAAGGGTCTGGAGGAGAGAGTTCATGTAACATGTTGCTCCCTGATTCTTGAGGCCAACAAACCCAGTCTCCTTCTTTGAATCATAGGACCAATAGTCAACAATCCTACGCACTGCAACTTCAGCTTCAATAATAGCTGTATCATTGACAAGGTAACCTCTAGTGGGATCATACAACTCGCTGAGGGGCATAAAGGATGTGAAACCCCAGTCACTTTCCCGGGCATTAAACTGGTGTTGTGTATCTGCAAATTTGGAAATAATGGATAACATGAACTATATCTAGAGGGGGAGATTTGTACAAGGAAAAGCAAAACATGCAACACATAGCTTTATTGCATAGACATCGCAATCCATTGACAACAGCATAACATGAAGTGTGATAATTAGCACATTTGATTGCCAGGGAAATGTGGCAGATCACCCTAGGTAAGTTACTTTTAACCTTTAAGTTTAGGTTGCCACAAAGATCAAAAGTTGCTACCAACTTAATGCTAAATTGTATTTTCTTTTTCTTAAGTAGATTAAGAGAGAGATATATACAGTTGTTGCATGATTCCTCGAAAAATTGTGGCATGATTGCATGGCCTATGTGCTTTGATTTGAGGCTTTGGGGATCATTACCAACAGAAAACATTCCAGGATTACCCCACTTAGGTGTGTGCAGCTCTGGAGGTAAGATACATGCTCGCATGCCCAGGAAGTTGTTTCTAATCAGACTCCATACTAAGGGCTTCTTGATATTTGTTAAAATCTTTGATGAAAGTACTCTCAGCGTCTCACCTTATTGTAGTTAAATTGAGCAGCCTCAAAAATCAGAATAACTGCTCTACTCTACAATTGTCCTGATTATTTTTAAGAATATACTCCTCTTCAATAGTTTTCATGTTGTATAATATTGCCTTATGTTGACATAAATTTATCTTTAATCTAGAAAAGATTATAGGTATGATTTCTATAATACTGATTACTGAGTATTTCAACCCTGTTGTGCAGAATATCAATATTTTGCAGTATGAAATATTTATGCCATCATGCTGTGGCTCCAAACCTTTCGAAACACCAACAATTGATCAGTCTATGTTATGCAATATGAAAGGCAGAAAGAAAGTGCAACAAGAGGAACTAGGCTATTCAATTCACCCACCCTTAGAAAGGAGAAGACAGTTGTAAACTATTTTATCCATAGGCATGTCTCAATCCATGGAAACCTACTACAATGGAATAATAGCCACAAAACCAAAAGGTAATATTGTACTCTACAACGAAGTGAACTTCTGTTGATGACATAAGTCTAAAACGGAAACATTACCTTTCCTCACGGAGTACTTCCCATGAATTTGATTCATCACAGCCAAGCTAAACTGTGCATATCTACTCCAACCATATGGCAGAGTTGCTGAATCGGCCACATCGAGATACATTGACAAGTGATCCACATTATTACCTTTTGGGAAAACAAGAATCCGCCTGACAAGTGAAATGCATGAATTGGTAATCGCTACAACTCCCGTCAACATGTAGTAAACGTCCCAGAAAATCAATACAGGAAGTGATAAAATAAAGCAAAAACAGACTTTACCATTTGTATCCACCAACAACAAAAACTTCGGAATAGTGCTTCTTAGTGTTCATCCTAGAAAAGTTCTCAATTTTCCAGGTAAACCTCGACACAGGAGGATCCTCAGCGGGTTGACTCTCCACACTACTAGCTTCTGCTTGCGGTACAACTAAATATTCAACAAATCAAGAAACCAAAAAAAAAGAGTAAAATCAAAACCCTACGTGAAGTCCTATTATCACTACAATATAATAAGACAAATCTCGGCCTATTTATCACCAATCAATTCTCAATTCCAATCAGATCAAAGCTAGAACGTCAATAAGATCAGCGGACTGAATCCCAGATAATGCAATCCAGAGGATTAGGATAAATAAATAAAAAAACTACCTTCCATCGGCTGATGATTGTCGGCTACCTCGGAATGCGGGACGAGCATCTCCTCATCCTCTTGCTGCACCAGAAGAAAACGAGTGCACATCCGATCGCGTTAAAAGAAGAAAAAAATTAAAGCTAACACTCATGCCAGAAAAAAAAAATCGAAAAAAAAAACAACAGAAAATTCAAGCAACTACAAGCAATTGAAACTCAGCCGAATCAAATTCGTTGAATTCAAACACCGCCGTGCCCTAGACGATGAACAGTCAATTGGCACCTTAATAAATCAAAACAAGCCCAACTTTTTAAACACGCATCCATTGCACGCGCAATTAGGGGCAAACAATGGCAATCACGAATCGGAAACAAAACAAAGGCCCCAAAGATTCAAGCGAGTCAGGGGCTAAGCCATCGGTACCTCGACAGCGGCTGGAGTCATGATAGTCATTACTGTCTCGAGATAGAGATGGCGGTAGCGAGAGGAAGTGGGCGAGAGGAAGATCGAGATTTCCTATGTGGGAGAGAGAGGAAGAGAGCACTGATTGGAGTTGGGAGGAGAGAGAGAAAGAGGAACGAGACAGTGTTGGAGAGGAGCAAACTGAAAGAGGAGATCGCCAGAAGCAGTCGAGGAGAAAGGTCATGGTTCTTGTGGGGGGTATTTTCGGTATTTCATAATAGTGAAATATATTTGGATGATAAAAATAAAATAAAAGGAATGATGGAAATTATGGAGGATGATTTTCGATATTTTGTGGGGCCCCAAGGTGCTATGTACAAGAATGTGAAAAGGGAGAAACGAGTTCAATCAAGTGAAAAAATCAAAATCAAAATAAATGAATTTTTTATATACACTGCGGTGACTTGACTCAATTTTTATTTTTATTTTTTTGATTAGGTAAAAATTCGAAGGTCAGACGGGTCTGACTCATCGAGAGGCCGACAAAGTCGGCAGACGGCGAACCGTCTAACAGAACAAGCTAAAAACAGAAATACAAAAATAACAAGCGAAATGAACCAAACAGAAATAAACTCTATAACAAAACGTTCCAAGAAGACCAAACACCCAATAAGCTGAGGAAGCCGCCGAAGAACGCAGTCAAACACCACCAAACAGTAGCACCGCGGGCCAGTAGTACAGCAGGACACTATCGCCTTAGGTAGTGCAGATGAACTCCAAGGAAACTCTATCCCGGATACGGAGCCGCCCTGAGCGCACCACCTCGACCCCAGCCAGACCCGACTACAGACTCCACACCCCCTCAACCAAGCAGAAGATCTCCTAGAAACATCAGAAGTAGGAAAGAGGGATTAAGTGGAACAGAATTTAAGCCCCAAGGTGATTTAGCAACTTGGCAAGACTAGGCACCTCACGAAAAAGAAAGATTTTTTTTTTTCCCCCTCCTCCGGGCTCCCTCGGACCCAAGGCAAAGCCTTGGGCCCGAAGCACAAAAACTCGGGCCAAGAGGATACTAACGGGCCACCTCGGGCCCAAGGAAAGTCCTTAGGGCCCAAGGCAGCAGGATATCGCCAGGGGATCAGGAGGACACAGGCAAGAGCACCATCGGAGCTCCGACCAAGCACCGGCCAGGAACAAGGCAAGACGGGGGTGATCAGAGACCACCGATTGACAAAAGCCCCAAGCTAATTTCACTTTAGGGGGGAGGCGGTAAATCAGGGAATAGAAACAAACCCCTGATTTGGGAAAGAAGCACGCCGGCGAGGGACGCAGACACCAACAAACCGGCGGGGAGACGATTGTTGGACAATCAAATCACCAACGAAGGGAGCCAGGAATCCCTCTCGGAAACTCGACGCATACGAGATGAACAGAGGAGAGGAAGATAGCCATAGGCGTGGGGCAAACCAGACGCCAACCCCAAACCTGGAGTCAAATCAGGCGGTCGATTCACGGAGAATCCGAAGAAATCGGCCACCAACACCGAAGACAAGAGGATTAGGCATGGATAAGCTCCGTCGGATAGTGATTGGAGATCAAAATTAAGCTATGGAGAAAGGATAGACAGGATGGGTTACACGAATCCCGCAGGATGGATTACTCAAAAGAGAGTTTCTCTCTCTAAAGAGAGAGAAAACCTCACCTGTTATCATGTTTGACTTGACTCAAAAATTATTACTGTAGTTCATATTTATTTAATTTCGTTTAATTTTAAACTAGTCCAAAACCCTGCAATATATTGTATAAACAGCTAAAAATTAATCATCTGTTGGTGTTTATTTTTTAAATAGTTTTTTTTTTGTTTGGAGAACCAAAATAAACAAAAACGTCTCAAAAAATTGTGTTAATAAAAACTACAAAAGGGAGATTATTTAGGTGTTTATTTTGTACAAGTATTATTTTACCCTTCCCTTTTATCTTATTTGGTTTGAAAGTACCACAATACCTCTAATAACAACCAAATAAACTCCACTATATACAAATAAACTGTTTTTTTGCCTCATACGGATATTATATTGTTGATTAAATTTTTAACTACTTTTACCAACAGTTTATAAATTTTACCTTGTTTATAATTTTAGTCAGTTTACTAACCATGTCTTATACAAACCCACTGTATTAATTTAGTTTAAATAATTATTTAGAAAAAATAAAATATCATCAAACTATATATACACTAAAACAGATGCATATCGTCTTATTTGACGCGTTGTGGTTAATCTAGAAGAAAAAATTATTAAAATAATATGTTGTCATAGTTTATAGAAAGTTATATAAGTTACAATCTATCTATATATTTTAGTTAATTGAAAAATATATAAATAAAAAATATTTCATAGTCATACTTGCCAAAAATATTAATAGATAAATATTTGATATGTGTTATTTTATTTATATCTAGATTAATTTTGGGGGATTTTGCAAAATAGCCACGAAAATGGGCTTATTTTGCAAAATTTCCACGTTTTTGGACAATTTTGTAAAATGTCCTACATATAAACAATTTTCTCTCTCTCCCCTCCTAATTCTCTCTCCTCTCTCCCCGCTCCCCGGACGTCTCTCCTATCTCGCTCTCTTCCGTCTCTGACGCCGGAGGTGGGCAAATCGCCGGAGTTCGCGCGGGATCTCTCCTCTCCTCGATCCGAGATCTCCTCGATCCGAGATCCGAGTTTCTCCGCGAGTCACTACTTTGAGTTGCGATTTTGATCTGGAAAATTATTTCTTAGATCTGGAAAATTTCAGTCCCAAATCCCTTGGATTTAATACTTTCGGTTGCGATTTTGATTAGATCTGGAAATTTCAGTCCCAAATCCCTTGGATTTCCTACTTTCGGTTGCAATTTTGATTAAATCTGGAAAATTTTGGTCCCAAATCGCCGACAGTTCCATGACTTGAGAGCGTCGCCAATTTGCGACTGAGAGAGGTCGTCGGAGAGTGGTCGCCGGAGAGAGCGAGCAAGCGAGGGGGTGAGATCGAAGGCGGAGGCGGCGAGGCGCATCGGCGAGGCGGCCGCCGACCGGCCTGTTGATCTTCTTCGCAGAAATCGGGAGGAAGGGGATAAGTTTTTATTAAATTACAAAAATCACCCTACAAATATGAGAAATTAAAAAACTATCTACATTTTATTATGTGATCCATAATCTATCTTTTTATTTTTATTTTTGCACAACAAAATGTTATATTTGCACAACATACGATTATAGTTGCACAATTTACGGTTATATTCGCACGACAAAATGTTAAAAATAAATAAAAAATAAAAAACTAAAACTAGACTTGCTTCAATTTGTTCTGAATCACTTACAGTTTATTGAGAAAGTATGAAATTATATTGAGAAAAAATAAGATCATGTTGAGTATAAATTCACAAGTCTCGATTGTTGTGTAAAAATAACATATAGTTCAGCAAAAATAAGATGATGTTGAGCAAAATTTCACCAACCCCCCATGTTGTGCAATTATTGTCTATTGTTGAGCAAAAATAAGACCATGTTGAGAATAATTTCACAAGTCTCGATTGTCATGCAACTCTTAAAACAGAGTCGTGCAACTCTTACAACAGAGTTGTGCAACTCTTACAACAGAGTCATGCAACTATTAAAACAGAGTCGTGCAACTCTTAAACAGAGTCGTGCAACTCTTGCAACATAGTCGTGCAACTCTTACAACATAGTCGTGCAACTCTTAAAATAATATTGAGAGAAAATAAAATCATGTTGAGAACAATTTTATAAGTCTCGATTGTTGTGCAAAAAATAACCTATTGTTGAGCAAAAATAAGAGTAAGTTGCGCAAATATGACCCAAGTCTAGTTTTTTTTTTTTTTTAAACATTTTGTCGTGCAAATATAAGAGTACATTGTGCAAATTTAACCGTAAGTTGTGCAAATATAAGATCATGTTGAGCAAATATAACCGTATGTTGTGAAAATATGACCCAAGTCTAGTGTTATTTATTTATTTATTATTTATTTATTTATTTAACATTTTGTCGTGCAAATATAAGAGTACGTTGTGCAAATTTAAGTTTATGTTGTGCAATTATAATATGAGAAAATCTGCCTCTAAAAAAAATAAGAACATGTTGTGCAATTATTGTCTAATGATGAGCAAAAATAAGAACAATTCGTGCAATAATCTATAAAAACAGTATAAAATTATATTTACAAAAAGTAAGATCATCTTGAGACACAATTTCACAAGTCTCAAATTTTGTGCAAAAATAAAGTATTGATGAGCAAAAAATAAGAACATGTTGTGCAAGAACTTATCGAGAGAGTCAAGATATCGAGAGAGAATTGGGGATCTTTGTTTTAATATGTATTGGGATCTAATTGAATTAGTATATATAGCGGACATTTTGCTAATTTGTCCAAAATGGTGGACATTTAACCAATTTGTCCCAAAAAAGTGTATGTTTGGCAAATTTTTTCTTTTTTAATAATATATAGATATGTTTTGTAATTCCCATATTTATGGGGTCAGTTTTGTAATTTAACCAAAATTTCATCTTCAACCTTGTGAAAGACGATGAACATAGGCACGCAGCGCCCGAGGACTCCGTCAATCCCTCGCTCCGGCGCTGGCTCCGGCCACTCGACCTCGCTCCGGATCTCGCTCCCTCGCTCGCTCTTCGCTTCCGCCACCGCCTCTGGAGCGAGGTCGACCAGATCCGGATCTGAGCACTAGATCCGCGCTCGCTCGCTTGCTTTGGCCTCGGCTCCGGCCTCGCTCCGGCCACTCGACCTCACTCCCTCGCTCACTCGCTCGCGCGCTCTCCGCCTCCGGCTCTTCAATGGCAAAAGGAATAAAAACCCTAATTTGTCAAATTGGGGAATAAAAAATGAAATTTGTGAAATTGACAGTGAATTGGACAGATCTGATGCAAAAACCTATAGCGATTGAGCTCAGGGGAGGAAGATGGCCGGAGATCTCAGATTCAGAGCTGTCTCGCGCTCCTCGATCCATCTGGCTACTCGACCTCATCTTCCAGTGGCGAGGCACATAGCCATGGCTGTAGATTTGAAACTTCGATGAAGTCGGAGCGCATCCCGGAGTTCCGTTTCGAACCGGAGCAGTTGGAGGGGAGGAGAGCGATGGAGACGGAGAGAGAGGGGGGAGGTTAGAGCGAGAGATTTCACATTGAATTAAGGTTATATTGTGGACATTTCACTGAATTGTCCGAAAATGCGGACATTTTGCAAAATCGTCCAAAAAAAGTGTCTATTTTGCAAATTTTTTCTTATTTTTTTGTGGAGAGAATTATTTATATTAAAATTATTTATTTAATCATTGTTAAAATATTATGTAGCCAAAATTCATCTGTTCATAGATATTTTAGTAAACTACGTGCATCAAAGTCAAACGCCTTATATTTAATTTAAAAAATCAATATTTTATATAATTTTTAGCTTCTTAAACTACGTGCATCAAATCCAAACGCCTTATATTTCCAATCGGAGGGAGTATCAAATAGCATAGTTGTATAAGGTACTACCTCCGTTCAAAAATAGATGTCGTTTGACTTTTAGCACACTTTTTAAGAAGCTAAAAACTATACTGTATAAAATATCAATTTTTTGCAATTTTTTAATATAATATAAATACTTATTAATAATAAGTGCCATATTATTAAAAAAATGTTTAAAAAGTAAATATTTTACATAATTTTTAGCTCGTTAAAAAATGTGTCAAACGACATCTATTTCTGAACAGATGTAGTAGTTAGTTACCATAACGAAACAAATTCCACAAGCTGAAAAACTCAACATTTTTCCTATTATTGGATCGAATAAATTATCTCGCTTCTGAAATTATTCAATTGTCAGTTTCTATCCAAAAAAGCAAGGTTATAGGGAATATTAAGTAGCTATAAACAAGCACTCATGTTTAAAAATAAATACTGAGCATGTGGCCTAAATATAATAAACAATCCAGGAGCTCACTTGTGATTCGCAATAGCATTCTCAAGATCTGTGACCATTGATGGGAATGATAATGCACTCTTCTGCAATTAGAACAAGCCATAACTTTTGAAGAACATGAAACGGTAAACAACTTTATCAAACCAAATAGAATATTGATCAAAGAAAGACTAGCAGTTGTAATCCCAATGGATATGGTTGACAAAATTCTTGAAGTTCATATTCCTTCAACCAATTTTGAAGATAGACTATATTGATGCCCTAGTAGATATGGGTGGTTCTCTACTGCTAGTGCTTTAGACCACATTACGAAAATAGAAGGGGAAATTTCGACCACATTGAATAGATCTGGAAAATTGACTGCCCAACAAAGATAAAAAATTCATATAGAATAATCTCCTAAACGGAACCCCAACGAAAACCAGACTACAAAGTAAAGGAATACTTATCCCAATGAACTGTCCTCTTTGCGACCATAATGTGGAAGATGTCATCCACATATTCAGCTAATGTCAAACTACGACATCCTTTGTTGGAAGGATGGATTGACAGATCGAACAAGTAACCCGAAATATTGACAAAGATAACAAACTTTATAAGAATATCATCACAGAGATATTCTCTAATCTATTGTCGGAACAAAAATCGATCATGACTTTTTCCCTTTGGGGAGTTTGGACAATGAGAAACAAAATACTTTTCGACAACAACGACATCGGCAAGGTGAAAGACTGATCAAGATATATTAAACAATACAGAATAACATGGAGGAAAGCACAAATGAGGAACAAGAATATTACATGATCAACATAAGACCAAACCCTTGTCAAAAGAAAACGAAAAATCAAAAAATAGTTAAATAGAAAAAACCTCCTAGTGGTGTGGTGAAACTTAACTTTGACGGTGCGAAGATCGGTTCAGGCCATGCCGCATCCGGGTTTGTCATTCGCGATTGTCGTGGTTTGGTCCTTCTTTGTGGTGCCCGTGACCACGGGAAGGTCTCTGTCAATCGTGTTGAGTGTTTTAGTCTTTTGGATGGTCCCCAAGAAGTAGTGAAGCAGAGCTTCTCCCGCCTTGAGGTGGAGGAGATTGTTTAGTGATGAATGCCTTGAAGGGGATTTGGTGATATCCCTGGGAAATCAAGTTGGCGATCTCCGATGCACTTGGCCTCTGTCGGGCATTCGATTGCGTCTTCTTATCTCACACCTTCCGCGAAGGAAACCATGTGGCTGACAAGCTTGCTCATGTTGGTTTTTCCTCGCAGTTCGTTGACGTTTGGGTTCCGACTAAGTGCGTCGACACCGTTCAGCAGGACGCTCTGGGGCGGTATAGTTTAACCGTGTTTGACCACCTCTAAATTATTGCCTTGTATTAAAAAAAGGCCATAACAGTGTGATAATGCATATTTCATACAAGCATTATATGTGTTTCTTATTGCATTCAGATAGGAGTTTTGCATATGGTTTGGTCTAGTTTCATATCTTTCTTGTGAAGTATTCGAGTTCGGAATCTACGCGTTTTTAGTGTTTATTTTGCAGTTTTACATTCCGACCTTGGATGGGATCTTGGTAGAGCTTAAAATACATGTTCTGGAGCATATGAAGGCTAAGGAAAGAGCTACAAAGGAGCAAGGAAGCACAACGTCGAAGCAAAACATAGGAAGTGGTCACTGTTGGGACTGGCGCCCGCCGCTTATCCGTGTTCAACAATTGCGATTTAATTCCATAGATACTATTTTATATTATATTATTATTATATTTCTTAGGGGTTTCACGATCTATTTAGGTTTTATTTCTTCCATATTCAATAGAGGGGTCAATTATGGTGGAGACAATGAACACAATTAGAGAGAAGAGAGGTTTTTGGCTTTATGAGTTGCTAAACTCATAGTTTCGTTTGTGATTCGAAGACTTGGTTGAATGGATTGTGAGGATTTTATTTCAATTATTTATTTATGAGTATATTTATCATCTTGTTCTTATTGATTGTATTTGTGTTCTTTTCTGTGATTGATCACCCATTTAAGAATTGCATCTAAGCTATGAATTCGTTGTTGTTTTCTAGATAGCAAACGAAGTCATTGAATTAGTGATGTTTCTATGTCTTTGTAGTGGATGATTTCGATTGATATATGTCAATAGATATTTGTTAGAGCCGATTATGGTTTGCGTCGGCTTGTCTCTAATTGCATTGAATCGATATGCCAGTTGGTCTTTGAACTTGAGTGTTTAATGCTATTCTTTAGTGATATAGAATAAGAAGATCGTATCTTTGTAGATCTATCAACTTTGGTCAAGTAGGCATATGCTTAGAAATAATTATCGAATCAATCCTAGGATCTTGAACCTCAACCATTGTCGAGAATTACAGGTGAAATATTTTCTCTATCTTATTATCACTACTTTGCAATCATCGTTCTCTTTACTTTACTTTACTTTGTCATCAATTTGCTACAAATTATTGCTTTTGTCATAAGAATCATTGTTAGAAATACTGCATAGCAATCGTTCTCTCTGTGGGTTCGACTCCGGACTTCATCGCTATACTAGTTTTTTGGTTTATCAATTCATTGATTTACTAATCTATTGGTTTGAGCTTTGAGTTAGGATATTACTACTATTTGGCAAAGGACGAAAAAACCAACGATGTTCGTCCCGCACCAAATTCTTGGCGCCGGGGAAAAAAGAGTTTGTTTTTCTTTATTTCTATCATTGATTCCTTTTTACTTTTGTTTTTCTTTGAATCTTTTTTGTCCTTGTATGGTTCAAACTCGTTCTTGTAATTCATCACATTTGTCTTTTGATCCTAAGATTGAAAGATATCTTTCTAGGTTGAAAAGGAGACTCGAATTTGATACACAAAAGGAGATGGGAGACGAAATTGTTAATCCATCAAGAAGGACCCTGAGAAGCTTAAAGGAACCTAATTTGAATGCGCAACCGCTTGCAATTAGACTTCCTGCTCTTCCCGAGGGTTCAAGGTTTGAGTATAAGTCAAATTGGTTTACTATTTTACCCTACTTTCATGGATTTCTTGGGGAGGAACCAAACAAACACCTTGCAATCTTTGCTAGTGTATGAAATAGACTTAGACCCCAAGACGTTACTGATAACCAATTGATGCTTAGAGTGTTCCCCTTCACCTTGACAGATTCAGCTAGCGATTGGCTATATTACCTACCCCTCGAAAGAATTACTACTTGGGTTGAGTTAAAGAAAGCGTTCCTTCAAAAGTATTTTCCTGCTACTCGCCTCAACAAACTCAAGAAGAAGTTGTCTAGTACTGAGCAATCACCTACGGACTGCAAATACCTTGGTTAATCTCTGCAAATACCTCGTTTGTGATTCGAAGACATGGTTGAATGGATAGTGAGGACTTTATTTCAATTAGTTATTTATGAGTATATTTATCATCTTGTTCTTATTGATTATATTTGTGTTCTTTTCTATGATTGATCACCATGTTAGGAATTGCATCTAAGCTATGAATTCGTTTTGTTTTATAGATATCAAACGAAGCCATTGAATTAGTGATGTTTCAATGTCTTTGTAATGGATGATTTCGATTGATCTATGTCGATAGATGTTTGTTAAGGCCGATTATGGTTTGCACCGACTTGTCTCTAATTGGATTGAATCGATATGCCAATTGGTCTTAGAACTTGAATGTTTAATGCTATTCTTTAGTAATATTGAATAAGAAGATTGTATCTTTGCCGATCTATCAACTTTGTCAAGTAGAAATATGTTTAGAAATAACTATTGAATCAATCCTGGGATCTTGAGCCTCAACTATTGTCGAGAATTATAGGTGAAATATTTTATCTATCTTATTATCACTACTTTGCAATCATCGTTCTCTTTACTTTACTTTGTCATCAATTTGCTACAAATCATTGCTTTTGTCATAAGAATCATTTTTAAAATATTGCATAGCAACCGTTCTATCTGTGGGTTCGACTCCGGACTTCATCGCTATACTAGTTTGTTGGTTTATCAATTCATTGATTTACTAATCTATTGGTTTGAACTTTGGTTTAGGATATTAGTACTATTTGGCTAAGGACAAAAAAGCTAACGACGTTCGCCCCGCATCACAGTGTTAGCATAGTGCCGCCCTCGTAACATTTGCACTCGAAACAAGGAGGCTCCAACCAAATATCTACTACCTGAGATGCCACAATAAGCTCTTCGACGACATTTAACTAAAATTTTAAGCTTCACTTGACGTATTTCAGGCCCTCAGGCCATGTTTATCCGTTAATATTCAAGATACTAAAATTACTACTTTTTTATTCATCTCTCTCCGCCATATCAGCATAGCATCTCTTCCCTACTTTTTCCAGTTTAACAATAGCATCTCACAATCCATCTTTTTTTACCAATTCAATTTACGAATATACCCTTCTATAACAATTATTTCCAACATGATTATAATATGATTATAATATTATATTAGTATTTAATAATTACTAAATTGTAATTCTTAAATTTTGATTTAAAATAAAATAGAAAACTTCATTGATTAAAAAAAAAGAAATTACACAAAAGCTAATACATAAATTAAATTGTAACGTACGAAAAATAATACGAAACATAATACGAAATTTGCGAAATCTAATTGCCTCCACGCATGGATCCAAATTTTTGCCAAATATGTCCCTTCAAGTCTTCCCTAAGTCGGCGGTGCGTAACATTATCACGAAGTTCATGCCTCTTCTGTATATACTCTTGCATACTTGCGTGGCGCTTGGTCGAAAACGTCCTGAAACGAACCCAAATGGCTTAAAAAGCCCGTAGGTCAAGGAATAGCCATGATTTTCGTTCGTGACGCGATTTCCTATCCGGAAAGGTATTATAATAAGCAATCGGACACCGAATGACCAAGAACCAATTTACCGAGTAAAATTACAATATAATTATATCAAAATAAATCATTTTTTCAAATTACGTCGAAACATATTCAAATTTGATGTCTATGTGTAGAGAAAAATGAATCTAGTATTATGGTATTTTTTTTAAAAAAATATATTTACATTTTACATTGCAAAATTAGCATTATTTCAATTTAATTTACACCGGCCAGATCAAATCGCAGCCGTCCCTTGCATTCAATCACAGCCGTAGCTCCATCCTCTTGTGGCGTCGCGACAGCTGTCCCTGCCCTCTGCAGATGCGCGTCAGCGGTGGCCTATGATGTTGCAACAGCTGTCCGTTTTTCAGCTTTAAAATCTGAAAACAAAATTAGCAACGATACCATTTTTACATCTCACAAGCATCCGAACAGGTCTGACCTCAATATTTTATATTTTTTTAACCTTAGCATCTCAAACAGTACCACCGATAAAATTGCTCTCAGGACCTTCTTGAGTCAGGAAACTGCATCAATCGTAAGACGAAGAAGGAACTATAACTGTATACAGTAGGAAGATCTTTTGCAACTTCAGTCCAGCTATTAACCTCCTGTAAAACACACCATTTGCATATATTTCATAGCTCGACAAAAGAAAGAAGTACGTGTATTTCATTTCAACCATTGTACATGGTAAAAGAAAACATGTTTCGCAAAGGCAAAAGCATAAGCAATCATAAATATAAAGTTGTTCAGAGGATTCAAACATTCATGTAAACGTAAAAATACTTCAAGGAGAGCAAAATTGAAGATGTATATGCCTTATGAAAGAGTAGATACAATGTGTATACAAGTGGTAGGAACAAGAAGCAAAATACCTCATACGGGGGAGCAAGAGGAGAATATGAGATGACTTTTGAGCACCATTTCAAGGTTAAGAAGACATCTTCTAGCTTGGGCATATGAGGAAAATCAAAGCCCAGGGAAAGATCAGCCGCTTTTAGATCTTCAGTAGAGGATATTAGTTGATCCATTTTAAGGATTAAATCTTTGATTATTTCATTTATAATAATTATATCATTAAAAACGTCCTCTGCATCCTTTAGTAGGGAGCAAGCACCATATCTCCACTCTTTACACTTCTTGGGAAGGTTTTCAACCATGGCCCGTTCTAATAATGATACTCTTAAGAACTTTGAAAGAAGAAATTTGCTCATGTAAGAAAAAAGTACATTGTCAAAATTTCATTGTCATATAACATAACACATCATGTGTGAAAGAGAGATAGAACCTTCAAAACATCAAGACTCATTGAACTTCAGAGATAGCATGATTTTGATTCTTGAGGTTGTAAAAATGAGCTAGAAGTTTTCAGCCATAACTTTGCAGCGGATAAAGATTCCTTAATGTCAAGTAATATGGTAGAATTGCACAAATATCCTTTGAAGATCTGAAATGCTCCAATTTGAGCATTGCAGGTTCAAAGAAAATAGTTGCATCAGTCATAATGAAACAAATAGCCTTGTTAGTACATAAAGACATTGGTCTTAAAAAACCCTTCCAAGTTCCAAGTACCTCTTTTGCGAAGGGTTTGTGTGATTGGGAGAGTGCATCGTAGCAATACCTTTATTCGTTTTAGAATTTCTATCAGTTAAGCCGATTACGTTGTTCTAGTCATGATAGCCTAAACTTAGTGCTCAAAATAAAAGTTGGACAAGATTAACCTTATCGCATCCTCACAGTCGGATATTGGAGCCTCAACTGAAAGAATTTGCTGAGCTCGTTCTTCCCAAGACGAAGCTGTTACGAGTACTTTGGACAATGTAACAAACCATTCACCCTCCTCAATTTGTAGTCTAAGAAAAAAATACATAATGTGTCAAAAATAAGTCAATATTTACTGATCTGTAATAAACTAATCACTCAATTCAAGAAGGTGAAGCATACAAAGCAACCTCATATAGTACTCGATAAGTGTTCCTAATCTAAAACACTTCAATTACGCCAACATCTTTTGCCGTAAGTAGATGAAATTGATTTGAATTTGAACTTCTTTTATAATTACTTGCTACATTTATGACGTTCCGATGCCAACAACTTTTGCCACAAGTAGATAAAATTGATTAATATTAAGCCAAAATATCCCCATTTAAGAAAAAATACAAGAAAACAATAAGGAAAACAATAAAAGGATTGCTACGATTCTCAAAAATAAGAAAACTTCCTCAATTTGCACCAAAAAAAAAACTTCCTCAATAATGTTTTGAAACAGAGAAATAAAGAAAACAAACATCAAATGTCACAATCACAGAAGTAGAAATTCTCAGAAAGTTGCAGAAATATCTACGTTTAGTTTATATTTTTAAATAATAAAAACCCAGGAATTTAAATTCTCAAGAAGTTAAATCTTCCAATTTGAAGGAAGTTCACATACCTAGTCCCCTCTAGGTAAGTTCAACTTCGACCCTTTTTTTTTTTGAAAATTTTCAATTCCTCCTTTTAATCATCTAAAATAAAAAAAATCAACCAAACAAATTTTCACAATTCCCATAAATTCGACTTCCCGGGAATTCAATTCCCGTGAAGTAACTTCCTGTGAATGTCAATTCCCAACTTGAACGATTTTGAACCAGACGAGCCCTAAGGGAAACAACTAAATTAAGAGAATGGAGGAATCCCTTCAAACACAACATGTAATAAATAGGAAATCATAACATAAAAAAGGGGGAGAAGGAAGGATAAAGAGGTAAGGACATGAACAAATAAATCAAGAAGTAAGACTATACTAAGCACAGTTAAAAGAAAAGGAAGTGAATAGATAACAAGAACAAGAAGATCAGAGAACATGTCTAACCTAGGAGGCAAACAAAAACTGAGAGATGATTTTTTTTTTTGATTAAGTAAAAATTCGGATGCATATAGCTATCTGATAGCATCCTTTCGGATGAGATCGAGAAGACCTGGGTCATTGTATACAGTAGGGGTGGGGGCAATATGAGCAAGGTGTGCAACCTTATCTGCCACGCAATTGCCGTTACGAAGGACGTGAGAGAACGTCACTTCGTAAAACCCTGTGAGTAGTGTGGTGATGTCTGACATAATGAGATCAATGTCCCAAGGGCATTTGTTCTTTTTTTGTAGGTGGTTGATGATTGTCAAAGAATCGCCTTCAATAATGATTTCTGGGATTTCTAATTCGAGAGCCTTCTGAATCCCAAGTCTTAGTGTTAATGCCTCAGTAACTAACGGTGATTGTTGTCCCACTAATTTATTTTCCATAGCTATCGGGTCTTCGTTGCTGTCTCGAATTATGTAGCCAATTGAGCCCTGTCGCTGGCCTGATGACGCACCATCAAAATTTAGTTTTAGTTTCCCATCTGGTGGTTTTTTCCATTTCACCCTCCATCCATCCCTTTTATTTCTGTGACAGTTGTGTGATTTATGATTCGTATTTTCACCTGTGTCGTCTTCAGCGAATCTTCTGGCTTTGTTCCATTATGTGATATTTGCCTCTACTAGTTTTTCAAATCCTTTTGCACTTGGCACCGGTTTCTGCTGGAAGATTAGTTTGTTTCGAATGTTCCAAGTGGTCCACCATTGGAAAACCATTTTTTGTTTCTGATGTGGATCAAGTACATAATCTAATTTAACCAATAATGTTTGTACATTTCTTGATAGCAAGATGCTATTTGCAATAGCAGATTTTACTCTTGGTGATAGGCTAGAGCAGCATAATGAGAATTTACATTCAAATAATATATGGGTAGCATCTTCTTCGTGATGATTGCACACAACACAATAAGGAGGAATAGCAATTCCTCTTCTGTCTAAACGGGCTGTAGTTGGTAGTCCATTCTGGCAGATTTTCCACATGAAATTCTTGATTTTTGGTGGGACATCTAATTTCCATATCCATGCGTTATTGTCGTTATTAAGCGCCGTCGATTTTGTGTTGAGCTTATATGCACTAGACGTGGTAAACCACCCTTTTTTGTCAGGCCACCAGTACATTTTGTCCTGTATTTGAGTCATTGGGAGAGGTACATCTGAAATTTGTTGTGCAATATCATCGGGAACAACCACCCTAAGCTTTTCTAAATTCCATTGTCCATTACGAATGTACTGATCAGTTGTTTCCGAACTGTTGATTTTAGTTGGATCGAGGCAATTGTTCAGGATATTTTTTATCGGGGCCCAATTGTCCTGCCAGAACTTTACAGTTTTCCCATCCCCTACTGACCAAGCAAGGCCGTCTTTGAACGGTTTAATGAGTTTTCTCAATTGCGTCCATTGCCAAGAGGCGTTTCCCTTTTTTTCAAAACTTAGGATTGGTGTTGATTTTAAATATTTGTGGTTAATGATTTGTACCCAACAATTATCTGGTTCAACAATTATTTTCCAGATAAGTTTCATCTGTAAGGCCTCATTCATCTCCTTTGTTTTCCTTAGTCCCATCCCTCCCTTATTCTTTGGTCTGCAGATTTTATCCCATCCTATTAGTGGTTTATATTGCAGATCTTTGTTCCAGAAGAAGGTCCGATTGATTTTATCCAATTTGGAGTGAATTGTCACAGGTAAAATGAAGCTTTGCATTGCAAAAAGTGGTTTTGAGGCCAGGTTGGAATTTATTAGCACCGACCTTCCATGTTGAGATAGTGAGTCAGCTTTCCATTTAGATAATTGACTAGTAGTTTTGTTGATTATTTCTTCGAAAGTGTCTTTATTTACTCTTCCCTCAACGATTGGACAACCCAGGTATTTGTCTAGTTTAGTGTGTTTTGATATTCCCATGCTTCCTTTAATAGTTGTTATTCGCGTTGTTGGTATCCCCGGAGAGCACTGGAAGGTTGATTTGTTATAGACTTATAGTTGACTTTTTGTCCTGAAATTTGACAGTAGTCGTCGACAGTTTTCCTTACTTTTTCACAAGCTGTCATGTTTCCTTTTGCGAATATAATGATGTCATCTGCGAAGGCCAGAAATGGGATTTTTGATCCCGATGGACCAAACTTAAAGCCAATTCCTGATTGATTTGACATGGATTCGAGTGTTAGTTTTTTAGCGAGCACCTCGGCTCCTAAGATGAAGAGGAAGGGGGACAGAGGGTCTCCTTGTCTTAATCCCCTGGAAGGTCTAAACACCTCCGTAGGCTCATTATTTACCAATACTGAGAAGGAGACGATTGTAACACATTCCATGATCAGGTGGATAGTGTAATCGCTAAACCCGAATTTTCTTAGTACTGCCTCTGTGAAAGTCCAATTCACTCTATCGTATGCTTTCTCCATATCTAGTTTAACAGCTAACCAACCTTCAGATCCTTTTCTAGTTTTGAAAGAATGAAATATCTCATGGGCTATCAATATATTGTCTTGAATTGCTTTATCGGAAACAAAAGCTCCTTGGAATGGATGGATTAACTTCCCAATGATTCTTTTAAGTCTTTCTGTTAATATTCTTGAGATTACTTTGTAGATTGTTGAGCATAGACTTATTGGCCTATAGTCTGTTGTCTTGGACGGGTTATCGCATTTTGGTAAAAGTGTAATGAAAGTGTGGTTGATTTGTCGAAGCATTCGGACGGAATGGAAAAAAGCTTTGACAGCTGTGATGACATCATTACCCACAATATCCCAATAGGTTTTATAAAACTCCGTCCTCATTCCGTCCGGTCCCGGAGATTTATTTAGGCCTACAGACCATACAACATTCTTTATTTCGAAATTAGTTGGTTGTTGGCTTAGCATCCTATTGTCTTCAGCTGTTATGTCGTGCAGGATTAGCTCTAAATATTCGTTGAGTAGTTCCATGTTGATTTGCTCCCTGCAAAACCTTTTCTCGGAGTCGCTTTTAATTTCCCCGCGAATATTTTCTTCCCCCATAATTAGAGTTCCGGTGCTGGTTGTAATATTACGAATTATTTTCCGGTTTCGTCTTCCGGACGCCACCCTATGGAAATAGGCGGGCGGTGTTTGAGTCAGATAATTTGAGGTGTTTAGATTTTGCTCTCTGGCCCCAATATTCTTTTTGGAATTTCAGCAGCTGATCTTTTTTCCTTATTAGTTGTTTCTCTATGAGCCTGTCCTTGTTCGTTGTATTTGTACATCTTGTTTGAATATTGATTAGTTCCTTTTCCGCATTCTGTATTTGTCGGAAGACATTTCCAAAGGAATTTTTGTTCCACTATTTGATCTTAGCTTTCAGCAGCTTTGTTTTATACACTAGTCTGTACATTGCAGAGCCCGTACATCTGACTCTCCATGCTTGTTTGACAATATTTCCAAAATCCTTTCTCTGTAACCACATGTTTTCACATTTGAATTGGGGGGGGGGGGGGTAGACTCCTTTCCTGAATTTATGCTGATGGAGATGGGACAGTGGTCCGATCCAGTAAAGGCTCCATTGAATGTTGCTAGGTCCGGGTAGGTTTCAAGGAACTCATGTTTAACCAGCACGCGGTCCAGTCTTTCCCAGACATTATCTTCTCCTTCACGTTTTTTCCTCCAGGTGAACTGATTCCCCGATGAAGGTATTTCTAATAGAGAACACTGATTTTTGAAATGATTTAGCCTATCGTATCTGGATAGGTTGGACATCACACCACCTAGTTTTTCATTGTTGTTGCTGATTTCATTTAGATCACCCATTATTAAGCAAGGCAGTGGCTCACTTGTGATTAAGTCTGAAAACAAGCTCCAGAATCGGTCTTTGTCCGTCTCATGGGGAGGGGCATAGACGAAATAGATAATCCCAGTAAAATTCTTATCTAAGCAAGAGTATTTAACTCGAATTACTCGTGGTAGCGCTACCTCTACCTCAATTGTTTGATTATGAAGGAAATTGTCATTCCATAGCAGGCCAATGCCTCCCGTTTTATCGTTTTCTATAGACCAAATGGCCTTAGTATATCCACTAGATTTCCAGAATTTCTCCTGGGGGACTTGGTTGGTTCTTAGTTCAGCAATTGCCATAACCGATATCCGTTCATTGATTCGCAATGATTTAAGGTCTGTCCATAGATTTGGTCGTCCTATGCCTCTAATGTTCCAAAAACATGCTTTCATTACTTAATTTTCCAAACCATCTGAAGCAGAATGTACATAGCTTCAGATAGAGGCGGGTTATACTCAAATATGGAGGTATTTAGGATGTTATTGTCCATAAGTGTGATCCTTCTTTGCTTATTGTTTCTGTTTGGGGGTTCGGTAATCAATTAACAAGCTGTTTGTATAGTGATTAATCTTGAGTTGTGCCTTGTGTGTTTTGCATAGTCTTGCTTGATTATGATTATATTACACTCTAATGTATGTATAAAGGTAGCCAGGTGAGTATCGCTTGCAAACTTATAGGCTAGAAGATGGATTAGTTCATTTGTATAATGATTCATAGGTTTAATCTGTTTATGACTTATAAAGCACCCCAAATTGGGTGGTTTGTCATCTCCTAACCGATTACTCTTTACAGTTCCTGGCCGTACCTGATGCCTATACTTCCTAACCTTAATTCCACAAGAGCATATTTTGTTTTCTTCCAATGCAAGTGTGATTTTATATGGATCACATAAAGTATGTAAGCGCGAATGAAATAGTAAACTTCCATAGTACTTGCTTACAAAATACTTCATATAATTACCATACCAGAAAACCCAATAGAGTTTAGCCAGATCAGTCCATAGGTTACATAAGATGCATTTCAACAAACTTCCATGAAATTGATAGATAATAAAGGATAATCTAGAACATAATCTAGGACATAACCAAATACAAGAGAATCCAACAAGGATTAGCCAAAAGTAAACACCATATGCTGAGCTATTGTTAAGCTTAACCCACATCATGATTATAATAAAACCATCCTCTAAATAAGAGCCCAAAAGGAGGATACTAATCTTAACCAATGGTTTCATTATTTTCATGGCTTGATTGAAACCCCAACCATCAAGGATCCCAATCCACCAGCCCCTACCTGAAGCTTTATCCATATTTCCCCTTCTTAGCACTGCCCCCCATCAGAGTAAGGTTGGAGCAGGCGGAATCACCATCCTCGATCGTCGCTTTGCGCTTACCTGACTCATACTTGGAGGCACCACTCATCTCAGCCATATCCGGGTCTTGCACCATGCTAGGGATTGCCTCAGTGATACAGGACAGCTCTTGCAGAGAAGCAGCAAGACGTCCAGGCTTGCTCAGATCAGGTAGCAGGAACTCCACTGAAGGAGGGATATCCACCAACATTGCTTCATAATCTTCTTGTGTGAGGCCAGGGTCAGCCAAACCTTCTTCGGCTAAGATTTCGTCCAGGAATTCATCTTCATTCATTTCCTCATTATCATCATCGTCGGCAGCGTCGAAAGTCTGATCGGGTTGCAATTCCGCCAAGACATTTAAGTCTTCATCACTTGGGGGGTGTTCTGCAGGAAGGGGAAACATCTCGGCAACAGTGACAGTGATGGGGGGGGGGGGGGGGGGAAAGCCTCAGCAACAGCCTCCAGAACCAGAGGGGCAGAGGTTGAGATCTCAGACGATCTAGGAGATGACTTGGAGGAAGAAGAGTCTGAAGATAAGCTCACATTCTTACCAAAGCATTTGAGCAGATCCGCTTTTGAGTGACCAAACATGGGTGGCGGATTGAAAGCTGGCTTCTTCACAGCCACCTTAACCCATTCACCATCACCATCCTCCACTACAGCCTTGCCAGCACCCTGAGAACCCCCGGCCTGAGGGTGCACAAGAGGGCAAGGCATAGCGGGGTTGCATATCTTCCTGTAAGGGCAATCCTCAAATGAATGCTCTAAAGCACCACAGCTACCACATCCCTTTGGGAAATCTTCGAACCACATAGGGTATGATTCAACCTGCCCAGCTTCATTGACAACAAAGACACAGCGCCCAACAACACGAGTAATATCAATCGATACACAAACATGAGGATATCGAAATCTAGCCCCCTTAGCATTGAAGGCAGCCACCCTAATAACTTCTCCGAGCTCATTATCCTTGATAATATCTCGTAGAATACCATCATGCACATACTTAGCAGGCAGCCCAGGAAAACGAATCCATAAATCAAGCTTAGTGACAAACTCAGACCAAGGATCAAACTCAAGGCACCATGGGCGCAGTAAAATAAGTTGACCAGAAACATGGTATGGGCGGTTGTCCCAGACCAGGTTCCGATCGTCAGCTAAATCAAACCTCAACTCAAACCAGTTATCGGCAACTGGAATGAGTTGAAAGCCACCCTTCAGAAATTTCCACACATACCTGATCTTCTTTCGAACTTCCTTCGCTTCCATTGGATCCCCAATGATTGTAGCAAACAGGGAGGAGAGGTTTAGAGCGGAGAAGTTCTCCTGAACCTTCCCCTGGAGAGCCATGAGTCTCTCTCGGTTGATGGTCCTCCTTCTGAATTTCTTCTCCGCCTTAGCCCTTTTCAGAGCTTCGTCACCATCCTTGGAAGCCTGAGCCCCTTCTGTGAGTTTAACGCCCTCCGGCACCCTCTTTCGGGTATTACACTTTTCAGATGCAGGATCTTCTTCATTCATCACTTTCTTTCCTTTCTCCATGCTCGTAGGAGCCATGCCAAACCACAAAATCAGTAGGAAATTTGTTAGAGACAGAAGAGAGATTATTGAGTAGAAGAAGAGAAGATGAGAGGTGTGAAGAAACAAGCACCAACTAACCCTCCTTATATAGGCGGAGAGATCCGAGGAGGACGAGGATGAAGGGAGCCAGGGCGTACATACCCTCACCGAGCAGTGCAGTAAGCCTTCTCCCACACGCATGAGGCTTCGATTCAGTCCAGAAAACAAGTGCCACCAGATTGAGGAGCCAATAGAAACCTCCCACAATCCAAGGTTTCTGACGACCGTACAATGGGGATTTGGCCATGGAGGAGGGCGATTTGACCATTCCGACGGGATAATCATCCAATACAGACAAGGACACCAAGAACAAGGGCTTTGGAGATTTTGATTTGGCCCCTGGCATAGCCTATGTGCTGGCGTTAACCCCAAATTCGAGTTAACCCTAGAATCCAAACAGAAATCGCCAGCACATAGGCTATGCCAGGGGCTAGAATTGAAGCTTTGGTGAGACGTAGGGTAATCGATCGCCCATAGGAAGATGATCAGAAGATTAGGTAGGCCGAGGTACGGTCGAAAGATTTTCATCGCAAGATTATGGATGGAGAAGTTGGCACTTGAAGCGACAGGACGGGAGAGGGATGGAAGAGGAAGCAACTCATGCGCGTGGAGGCGCGTTCTTTTGCTCGACAAGACTGAGAGATGATTTGGGAAGAAAAGAATGAACACACATATTCAATTTATAGCAAGATTACCACCATGGCCTAAATGAATAAAAAGCCACAAATAGCCTCATTGTGCAAAACAAATAGAGGTTACAAATTGAGAATAAAAAGGTAATTACAAGTAAGATGAACCTGACTTTCCCCATCCAGTTGGAAAGCAATTGGAGATTCACCTTAATCACTAAGCAATCCATTGTAAATTATAACAATGTAATTACAAAATTGTGGTTTAAAAAATAAAAAATAAAAAATAAAAAATAAAAAATAAAAAATAAAAAATAAAAAATAAAAAATAAAAAATAAAAAATAAAAAATAAAAAATAAAAAATAAAAAATAAAAAATAAAAAATAAAAAATAAAAAATAAAAAATAAAAAATAAAAAATAAAAAATAAAAAATAAAAAATAAAAAATAAAAAATAAAAAATAAAAGGATGAATAAGCCTTTATGCAAATTCTAAAATTTTGATCAAATGACCCATTAACCCCTTATTTCAGGCAACAATTCTAGATTTTTTTTTGATTAGGTAAGAATTCGGGTGCGCGAAAGCGCTATCCAAAGGCATCCTTACGGATGAGGTCTATAAGACCTAGATCATTAAACCTGTCAGGGGAACTGGTACGGCGGCCAAGGTGTGCAACCTTATCTGCCACGCTTGACGAAACCTGATTTTCGGAATCCCATGTCGGCGGGTTCCGGGATCAAGTGGAGCGCGAGCGAGCTCAGACGATCGGGCTTACCTGAGACGCGCGACGAGATTTCGTCGGCGTACCCAAACCTGTGCCGATCCGAGCTCAAGCCATCCGCGTACCACCGTCCTCCTTCAGTTCCATCAATGTCGGTTTTTACCAGCCGAGGCTAATCCCGCTTGAAAAGGGGGCTCAAAGCTAGGGAATCCGGCCTAAACCGTTAGAGATCCCAATTTCCGACCCTTTGAAATGGCCCATTATTTCGATATATATAGACCAAGATGAGCCCCTTTTGCATGAATCTCTGGACAAGTGGCTTGGTTTTTAGGACAAGTGTCGGATGGGTGATGCCACGTGTCGGTAGGGGTTTTTAGTGGGGTTTTCCACATGTTGGTCGGGTTTATAGTCCGCGGACGTCTTAGGTCCGTATCTTTTATCATCCGCGGACATCTCAAGTCTGTATCTCGATTTGTATTCGCCCATTCTTCATACTTATAAGGTTCTATTTGTATAGCGGGGAACCTTTTATAATTATATATTCTTATTTACTCGTGATAGTGCAAATATTATTACTTATTTTTTGGTGTTTCGTCAACGCTATTACCAGTACGGAGAATATGGGAATATCTAACCTCTTCCACCCTAAGTAAAAGTTTCTCGATGTCAGACATGATAAGATCAATCTCCCAAGGACAGTTTTGCTTCCGTTTGAGATGATTTATTATAATCAAAGAATCCCCTTCAGTGATTAGTTTGCTAATCTGCAGGTCGATAGCTTTGAGGACTCCATCCCGAAGAGCCAGAGTTTCAGCGACCAAAGGAGTTTGATGGCCAATAGATTTGCCTCCCATTGTGACTGGTGAACCTTTCCAGTCTCGAATAATGTAGCCTATGGCGCTTTCGTAACTACTGGATGATGATCCATCGAAGTTAAGCTTGAGTGTTCCTTGGTTGGGCTTTTTCCATTTTGAGTTTCTCTTATGAGTCGAGATTGAGCCCGAGTGACCGATATTGCTCTGTCGATCGTACATATTATTTATGTTCAAATTGGTTGTGGTGTTGTCAGTATTATCGGTGGTGTTGTCACTCAACCTGCAGACATTTTTCCACTCTGTGATATGCCTGTCAACTTGCTGGCAGAATTCCGCTCCAGACGGGGGTTTCATATTCCTGAAAATGTATTGATTGCAAATAAACCAAATGACCCACCATTGGAAGGCCATTCTTTCCTTTTCTTGCTTTGTACAAAAATTTCCGATGGCCTCAATTATTTTCCCCATGTCTCTTGAAGTTGCTATGTTTTGGTCAATAAAAGATTTAAATCTGTTATTATAAATATTATGTCCATTGTTGTATCTGCATTCGAATAGTATGTGGATTGCATCCTCCATATGATGATTGCATAAAGCACAAGATGAGGGGATTGCAACGCCCCTATTTGATAGTCTTGATGTTGTCGGTAACCCATTCTGATCCAGTTTCCATAGGAAGTTTTTAATTTTTGGTGGTATGTTGAGACCCAAGATCCACGAATTTGCAGCTGGTTGAGAGGTTGTTGTCTCAGAGACGAGTCTGTACGCACTTGTTGTAGAGAACCAGCCTTTCTTATCTGTCTTCCAGTATAGTCTGTCTTCAATTTCTATAACTGGAAGGGGAATGTGATATATTAGTCCAGCTATGCCAATTGGTAGGACTTTATAGAGCTTCTCCTTAATCCATTGACCCTCGCATATATATTCATTTACAGTCTCCTCCAGGTTAACTGAATCGACATCAACGCAGTAATTAAGTGGGTCAACATTGTCTATCCAGTTGTCTTGCCATAACTTAATGGATTTACCGTTGCCCACAGACCAAATAAGTCCTTTTTTGAAAGGTTGAATTAGTGTTCGTAATTTTCTCCATTGCCAGGAGGCATTGCCTTTGTCATTGTTTTAGTATATTTTTTGTTTTTAGATATTTATGCTGAATAATTTTAACCCAAGTATTGTCAGGTTCGACCAGTATTTTCCACAATAATTTCATCTGAGGGGCTTCGTTCATTAATCTTGTCTTCTTAATACCAAGACCCCCTTGAAATTTTGTTCTACAAATTTTATCCCAGCTTATAAGCAGCTTGTGTTGTAGATCCTTGTTCCAAAAGAAAGTTCTATTCACTTGATCCAGCTTAGAATGTACAGAAGCAGGGAGCATAAAGCACTGCATAGTGTACAGAGGATTTGCAGCCAAGTTTGAAGTGATTAGGGTGGCCCGTTCTTGTTGAGAGAGTGAGTTGGCCCTCCATTTACTAAGTTGATCCATAGACTTGTTAATAATTTCTTCAAAAGTGGATTTATTCACTCTTCCATCCACTATGGGGCACCCCAGATATTTGTCGAGGTTTATCTCCTTTGAGATATTAAGGCACCCCTCAATATCCAAAATTCTGGCTCTAGGGACACCTCTAGTGATATGAAAAGCGGATTTGTGATAATTAACTAACTGGCCCGAAATATGACAATAGTCATTAATGATATTCTTGATTTTGTGGCATGCCGACATAGTTCCTTTTGTAAATATGATGATGTCGTCGGCGAAAGCTAGAAACGGTATACGTGGTCCTGTTCTGCCAAACTGGAAACCAATCAATTTGTCACCTGAACAAGCTTCCAAATTCAGTTTTCGAGCAAGCACCTCTGCACTGAGAATGAACAAAAAAGGGGATAGCGGATCCCCCTGGCTAAGGCCCCGCGAAGGTGTAAAGACTTCAGTAGGGCCATTATTTACTAAAACCGAGAAAGACACCGTAGTTACACATTCCATTATTAAATTGATAAACTTTTCATGAAATCCAAATCTCTGTAGGACAAGTCGGTTAAATGTCCAGTCTACCCTGTTGTATGCTTTCTCCATATCCAATTTTAAAGCCATCCAACCATCTACTCCTTTCCTAGTCTTAAACGAGTGGAAAATGTCATGGGCTATTAAGACGTTATCCTGGATGGCTGTGTCTGACACAAATGCCCCTTGAAGAGGATGGATTAGTTTACCTACAACTAATTTAAGACGATCGGTTAAGATTTTAGATATAATTTTGTATATTGTAGAGCATAGACTAATAGGTCTGTAGTCCGCAGTTTTAGCAGGGTTGTCACATTTCGAAAGTAGTGTGATGAATGTGTGATTGATCTGACAATGCATTTTTCCAGAATGGAAAAAGGCCTTAATGGCCTTTATAATATCATTTCCAACTATTCCCCAATTATGTTTATAAAACTCTGTTGTCATGCCATCAGGCCCAGGAGACTTGTTGTTCCCAAGATTGTCCACTGCTCGTTTTATTTCCCCATTTGATGGAGGTGCGATAAGCCATCGATTTTCCTCCTCCGTGATTTCTGTGTCAATAAGGCCTAACCACTGGTGCAACCGTTCCTTGTTGATCGGTGTTTCTGTAAACCATTCCTCAAAATCCTTTTGTATCTCACGCCTTATATTCTCGTCCCCAACAATAAGTGTGCCAGACTTGGTATTTATATTTCTTATTATTTTCTTATTTCTTCGGCCTGACGCTACTCTATGGAAGTAAGCGGTATTTGTATCTGCCAATTTTAAATGCTTTGTTTTTGCCCTTTGTGACCAATATGTTTTTATAAAATAAGAAGATCATGTTTTTTCTAGATCAATCTTTTTTCTTTGGACAATGAATTGGTTGTTCTATTATACAGATTTTTTGATTGAATTTTTATAAGTTCGTTTTCCACTTCATTAAGTTGTCTAAAAATGTTTCCAAAAGTAGATTTATTCCATTCTTTTGCTTTTTGCTTAAGGAGCTTTGTTTTACCTAACACTCTGTACATGGTGGATCCGGCGAATTCAACCCGCCAGGATTGTCCAACGATATTTTGAAAGTCTTTCCTATTTAACCAGATATTTTCAAATTTAAACGGCGGGGGCTTAAATGGGTTCCCATTATCAAGCGATACAAAGATGGGACAATGATCAGAAGAGGAGAACGCGCCATTAAAAGTCATAATGTCAGGGTACTTGTCAATGAACTAATGATGCACCAATACTCTATCTAATTTTTCCATGATATTACCTTCACCATCAACCTTTTTTCTCCATGTAAACACATTTCCAGAAGTAGGGATGTCATTTAGAGAGCATACATTTTTAAAATCGTTAAGTCGGAGTGATCTAGACGGATTATATTCGGCTCCACCTACTTTGTCACTACTATGTCCAATTTCATTCAGATCCCCAAACACCATGCAAGGGTATGATGTGTTTAGAATTGTGGATGTTAAAGAATCCTAGAACTCAGCCTTATATCCGTAATGGGATGGTCCGTACACCGCGAATATCATACATTCAAACCCCGAGCTCAAGTTGATGTATTTAATCCCGATTATGCGGGGGAGGTGAATTTCAATAGACAGAATCTCATTCGACAAGCTATTCTCATTCCATAAAACTCCAAGACCACCTGCTTTGCCATTACTTGGCGACCAAACAGCATTAGTAAACCCACGGCTACGCCAGATCTCATCGTCCGAAATTTTTTCTATTCTGGTTTCAGCTACCGCTAGTAATTGGATATGTTCATTTATTCGCATTGCATTGATACTCGTCCATAAAGGTTTATTCCCAATACCCCTAACATTCCAATAATAAATCCTCATGATAACCATCTTAAGTCTGCATGGGCAGGTTGGTTCACGATCCCATGCAGAAACCAATTTTCCTTAGTTCTGTATGCTTTGATCATTCTTTTTTTTCAGAAAAGTTATCCGAGTTTGTGACCTAACATTTTTCCCCATTGCTCGATATGAATTAATTTTTTCTATGCAGACGTTGGTTCTCCGTTTAGCATGATTATTCTTGTAATGGTGGTTTAAAGTGTTACTCGACTGATATTTGATATTGTTTGCCTTAAAGGAATCAAATATAATCCCTAATAAACTACCCACAATGCTTATATACCAATAACACATGATTACACAATATGACAGTATGAAATGGTGAGGTAGATACCTGGGGATTATAAACATTCGATGTTTAATCAAAGCTAATCGATCATAGTCACCAAAGATTGTTGCAAAAGAGGCTGACTGAATCAACACAATGATGTTCTCTAGAGCCCGTCCTTGCAGCACAAGGACTTTTCCTCTGTTAATGATTCTCCTTTTGAACGTCTTCTCAGCCTTAGATTTCCTGCAGGCCTCACGAGCCATTTCGGTTTGAGGAAACTCCACAGTGACGTTAAAGCCCTCCGGAATATGAGGTTTCTCCAATTGAAAGGTAGGATCATCTACCCTCATGGCTGCCAAACAGACCAATCCACCAGAGCATTTTATAAAAGGATTTTTTACAGACAGATGAATATACGTAAGTTTGCTGAAGGATTTTCGAAAAAGATTTGTTTGAAACTTTGTAGTTATTAATAGGGGTACATGATAGGTTGATCTAACAGTGGGAGCAAAAATTGGTGGCCTAGTGAACTTAGTAATCGGTCTATAGGCCATTAACTCTAGACTATACCCATTCAATAGCACTAAGAGTAAGTAAAGTATGTCATTTAACCACTTGATTCTTAAGTTCTAGCAACAGAGGACAATCGGAATGCAAGCCAAGAAAGTGACATGTGCATTAAGCACCTTATATCGAAAAGGGGTAGTGGATATGAAATCCATCTTGTGACTATGAGAGTTGTAGACAAACAAGCATATATTAATCCAATTCATTGGATGATTAGCCAAAATAATAGTACAAGGTAAGGATAACATCATACTCAACTTACCTACTAGCTCATAATCGATCATAAGTTCTACCATACTTGACTTACATATATTCACCGCAGAGCTGTTCTCCAGCACACATCCTTGTAGAGCCAGCACTTTTCCCTATTGATGGGCCTTCTTTTGCCTCGTTTTCCATCCATTGACATATTCTTCCTCATGTGTTCCTCAACAACCCCAAAAGGAGCCTCGTCGAATTTAACGCCCTCCGGCAAATTGATTTCTTTTTGTGGTTTAGACATTTGAGGAGTAGGATCTTCTACTCCCAGATCCTTGGAGACAGATTTCTCCTTAGAGAGTTTAGAGCCCTCCGGCTGGGTTTTTCCCTTTCGGGGTTTAGACATTTCAGGAGTAGGATCTTCTGCTTCCAAGAGCTTCTTCCCTTCGCCAACTCCGGTTGGAACCATAAGAAATACACAGACAGAACAATAGAAGGAGATTAGGATTTTAGATATGATAATTTTGAAGGCAAGGAGGAAGGTGCATAACCAACAACACCACCACCAATACCTTGAGTAGGGCGACACCAATGCGGGGAGTGAAACAGAAAGAACACTCACCCAACCGAACCAGAAGAGCAGAACAAACACCCTTCCGACATAGAGAAGCGTGCAGAGGCCATCTTCCCAGCCACATCCCACATAGCCAAGCCAGACTTCGATGTAAAATGGGCAATCTACCAAGATCGCCCAAAACGACACCAGATCGGTGTCCATACAAGCCGGATTTGGCCAAGGCGGAGGGCGATTTGACCAAACCCGGGTAACCATCACCATCAGAGCACGCCACCACCCCTGATGGTTGAACAAATCCGATTGATTACGGATTAACTTAATCCCGTACGCATAGCCAATTTTAGGGGAAATAAAAGGATCCAAGTAGAAATTGCCCGCACTGAATCTATGGCGGAATAGAAAATCGATCCAAAGATGGAGTTTAGACCAGCCATGATTGTTTTGGGTAGGGATTAGGATCTCAGAGAGGAAGGAGATCAACTAAAATTTCTCAAGCTCGGCCGAATTAGGTTTACTTTGAGGGGGTTGTGCATGGGAGATTTGGGAAAGGGAAGATGCACCAGCGCGTGGAGCTCGTTCTTCTCGGGGAAGGGTAGACATCACTTCCATAGGCAACAATTTTAGATGGATAGCTATGAAATTAACATTAAATCATCAAATTAAACTGTAAGCAATACCCACGTTGCTTAACTAATTGAAAATATATGGAAAAAAAAATTTAAATACAAACACTAGGCTAATTTACCTTAGTTTTGGTTATCGATGGACTTTCATAGTATCCTTGAGTCAACTTGGATCCAATTGAAGTGTGAGTTGAAGGAGCCAATTGAAGTGAGTGATCCATATTCGGAAAATGTAGTTATGATCTAAGACTTTGTGGTGGCGATTGGTGTTGAAGGCGTTGAATCAGGCTAGCGTTAATTCCTCTACCCGGTCTGCCTCCCCCTAATCGGCGATCCCGTCACCCTCTCCTCCGGCATCTCCTTCAACCACCCCTCCATCGACCACTGTCCCTATGGTGAACGGGCAGGCTGAGCAAGGTGAAACGGGTAATACACGAGCAAAAGGAGGGTTTGAAGCTTAGGAGGCGCTCGGCCATGGCGAATTAAACCGACCCTATGGTGAACGGGCATGCTGAGCAAGGCAAAACGGGTACGACATTGGGAGGAGGAGGGTTTGAAGCTTAGGAGAAGCTCGACCATGGCGAATTTGTAAAATTGACGGTGCAAAATCGGGAGGAAGAAGGAATCAACCCCTACCCTCAAACTCCAACGCTCGACCGCCTCAACTCCCTCCTTTCTCCCTTACTCAACGCCTCTACCACCCAAAACGGCACCGGCGAGGCTCTCTCTTCAAGACACCAACGAGGATCTAACCCAGGTGACGACGCAAAATCGGAGAGGAAGTAGGAATCAACGGTATCAACCCCCACCCTCAAACCTTTCGCGCTCGACTGCCTCAAATCCCTCCGCTCTCCCAGGTAGAGACGGCGAAAGTCTGTGTTGCAAGTGAAAGGTAGGAATTTAAAAAGGTTGCAACCATAGAAAAGGAAATACCAAAGAAACAAAGAAACCATCTTAAATCGGATCTTAAACCACAGAAGGGGGGTAAACTAGTAATTAAACTTCATGAACAGTAAATTCCATCTTAGACTTTTATATAGTAAGATATTTTCTCGGGAAGACATTTAGGGCATGTTTGGCGGTGTGTTATTTTTTAAGGGGTGGAGATTGTTTTTAAGGGATTATATGAGGTGGATATTATTGTACGTGTTATGGGGATGGAAGATGTTGATTTTTTTTAAAAAAAGAATCTCGATAGAGTATTTGTTGGTATAAGATTATTTGTTTTTAAAAAGAATGAAATGATGAAATTCCCCCCACTTATTTTGGTCTTCCCCATACCTTCTCAATCTTAATTCTTGTTTGAATAACCACCTAGTTGAAATCGGCCAGATCCCGAATCGATCATCTTGCTCCCATAGCTTCGGCTTCGAGCTCCCACAGCGGCTGATGGACGGTTTTTAGTCGCGTTAACCGTATCAAAATAAATTCGAACCTACCTAACTAATGTAGTGCAGTATGTACGAGTCGATCCGACAGAGAATCAAGTTATTCCTAAGTTAAGTCTATTTGCCAATTAATAGAAAGGGGGGTTTTGGTGTGGTGAAACTAAGAAGAAAATAAAATAAACTATAAACAAAATTAATGGAGATAACAATTAAGAATAAAATTTCATCTATAAACATCCACTTTAATTGGCAAATAGACTATTTGCCAATTTCATCAAGTTATTCCTAAGTTAAGTCTATTTGCCAATTTCATCAGGCATTAAGAAAACCATTTAGCTCAAAAGTAAAGGTACTGGTGTAGCCTCTAAACAGACCCAGAAATCAGCAACTTCTCAAAGTTGTAAGACCTGTCCAGCACCACAAACAGTAGAAAAAACAAGCAAAACTTGCCTAGCAATCAGCCGCCAAATCAGTTAAGTAACAAAGGAATATCAAAGCATAAAATTCAGCAAGATAGAGGACTATTCCTAAGTACTATAACACCCTTAAAACATGATAAAAAAAATAGAAATTACAGTCCAGGGCGTCAGCAGAAACTTCCAACAGCTACTTGGATGCAATTGGCATACGTGAACCTTCTCGGAGTCGAAAAAATATAGGCAGTCTCCTTTGCAATTCGTCCTGGCCAAAACAAAAGACAAAGAAATGACACAAGACAAAGTAGTCCAACATTCCAAGCATAATAATATCATCCAAGAAAGAAGAACAACAAAGACCAGCCACACCAAAATCTGTCTGTGCAAGTCATGCTCAATCACTTATGACAAATTTAAAACATGAAATTCAAGTGATTTCAGAGAGAAGAAACTAGCAAGCAAAGATTGAAACCTGTGCACCATCTCAAAATATATAGGCTTGTCCAAATAAAAGCAAACAGAAATCAGAGCAAGAAGCCATATCCAAGAATTCCTTAAAATCAAGTATGACATGAGCCAACTCAAGCAACAACTAAGAAATCGAATAAAAATCAGCCCTCTAGATTATGCTCATCCATATTTTGCAACGAAATTCATGAAAATTGGATATGGGCACAGGGAGCAGAAACCAAGCAAGTCAACACGAACCAATCATAAAACTCATTTAGGCCGGCATTGAGCTTCAACTAACCAATTTAGAGAGTAGCAAAAATAGCTCAGCTGATTTTAGACATGATGAGAAGACACTGATCAGCTACAGAGAGATTGAGACAAAAAGAGCTTTAAAATCAGCATAAAGACATCTCAACAAAATCAACAGTAAACCGAAACAAGAGCAGACAGACTCGATGGAAAAATCTCAAAGTACACATTATGTAGTCCAGGAGAATGCTCAAAAGCCAGAAAATCATAGCACTACTCCCCCTAATCAAGGTAAAGACAAGCAACACTTAAAATTCAGACTAATCTCACATAACATCCGGAGTTCACTGTTGAATAACAAATTATCAACAATGCCGCAGTTCAAGCACCTGTTCAGCACAATAGACTTCCTAGCACACTATCAATTACCCACTCAACAATCTCAATTACCAAGTTGAGGCAAAATCAGGCATTCACCCAGCCCACAACAATCGAACTCGAGCATAATCAATCGTCAACCAAAATCCCAATGTCAGGAATTCAGTCCGGAAAAACCCAAAAAATATCGAAATCGATAAATGCTTAGCGCAAGGAGAGAATACCTGGCACTTACCTAACCGAAATCGGAGTCCAGTTGAGAGGAATCACGGTCACACGGAGCCGCAACAACCGTGGCGAGACGAACTGGAGCAGAGCGAGGGCAACAGCAGATCCGAGAGGGAGCGGTGGCTACCGCCTACCGGTGTGGCGCCGGTGATGACTGCCGGTTGGGGTTCTGTTGGTTCTGGTGGTAACTAGCAGCGAAAGACGAGGGTGCCGGAATGGGGGACAGCAGAGGTAGAGGATAGAAGGGGACAAGGTGAGACGGGAATGGTGATTGTTGGTGGCTGCTAGCAGTAGACGGCGAGAGGAGGAGATCTGGCATTGTCGGCCGCGGAGAACAGACGTTGGAGAAGGGGATGGTGTTGAAGGCGGGCGGAAGAGAGCAGAAGCGGCTTTGAGACGGTAGAAAGGAGAGGAAGAGGGAGACGGGGAGATCCGCGAGAACAGGAGAGACAAAGTAAGAAATTCGCTTTCCTTTTCTTTCTTTTTTTTTCTGAAATTTTTTTTCTTTTTTTTTAATAAAAAAAATGAAATTTATAACAAAAAATAAAAACCGTAACTAAATCAGAAAATAAAATAAAAGGAAAGTAAAATAATTCCGATCTACCAGTGGAAATTTTTTTTTTTAAAAAAAAACATACCTTGGTTCTCTCGATCAGTTCAGACATTTTTAAAGCCCTCAGCAATTTGTCAAACTCTTGTGCACACATATCAAGCAAGCATATATAATATAATGATAAACTGAAATTATATACTATAGAAGTTAAAATCTTTTTCAATTTATCATGACTCTTTACCGAGGGAATGTGATACCACCAACACAGTTCCATTGGTGGCTTCTCAAAGTAATGCTCCCAAGGGTCTGTATATTCACCAAAATTCACAAAAGTGTAAGAAATATCAATACCTTCTTCGGGAGCCACAGAAATCAGCTCGGTAAATGATTCCTTGATAGGCAAGTCGGGGATGATTTCTTCGGATGAAATAGGAGCCAAAACACATGGATCCTCACGCGTGCACTCATGAGACTCCATGTAAGGGAGCATCGGGCTCTCATCGATCAAACCATCATTATTTGTGTCTTGACTTTCATCAACTTGAGGAATAATGCATTGCCCTACTACCAACTCACTCACCGGTTGATTAAGTTGGTTCAATTGTTCCTCAATTCGCTCCATCCTTTTAAGCATCTGCTTCAACATAACCTGGCGTGTGAAAGTTTCTTCCTGCTCCAACTGGTGACCCATGTAGCAGAAAAAATCCAACATCTCGGATAAATTAAAACTCGCAAAGCCTCCGTTACTCATAGACTCAGCAAGTTCTTTGGTCTCATGAGTCATGTCCTCAAGTACACAAACAACCATATCTTGCAAACTATCTTGGTAACCCCGTGCATAACGGGCGTCCAATAAATTATGCACTCTTGTAAAATAATGGTGAAAATTTTCTCCTTGACACTGCATTAATTTCATCTTAAAATGTTAGTAGTAAGGGTGTCGTGAACCGTAAGATAGGTTCACAACAAAGTCAAGTTATATACAATAATCGGCAAACACACAACAAAGAAATAAACTTTGATTCCCCGACAACGGCACCAATTTGATAGACGGTTTTTAGTCGCGTTAACCGTATCAAAATAAATTCGAACCTACCTAACTAATGTAGTGCATTAAGTACGAGTCAATCCCACAGAGAATCAAGTTATTCCTAAGTTAAGTCTATTTACCAATTAATAGAAAAGGGGGTTTTGGTGTGGTGAAACTAAGAAGAAAATAAAATAAACTATAAACAAAATTAATGGAGATAACAATTAAGAATAAAGTTTCATCTATAAACATCCACTTTAATTTGACCGGTTGATCCTCGATTCTTCTTCAAGTTCTCTTTTCATCCCATTATTGTTCATGTCCTGATCTTGTGTAAATTACTAGTCCTACGAGTCCTAGTAACCCTTACTAATTAGATAACCCTAACACGGTCAAGATTTAACCTAATAGTAGCATTAAGATTAAGGATTAACCAGGATATATGCAACACCAAGCTACGAGTCAGCATTTAACATATAATTGATTCTTTACACACCAGTTTAGTCCTACGAGTCCTAAAAAGGCATGATTGCTACAATGGATTAAGGTTCGCTACGAGGAATCTACAAAATCCTAGCAATAATCTCAACTAGTTGTACGGACTAGAAGAAATCAACAATATTCGCAAAAGAATCAATACGAATCAATAGGAATAGAACAAGAATAGAAATCTCACAACTTTATCAAACCAAAACTTCAATCCATAGACGAAACGGAAGAGTTTAGATCTCCATAAAAATAAGACAAAACAAAATTAGGGTTTAGGGAATAAAGAGTTAGTCGGCCCCCCTCGGCTTTCCACCGTATGAATGTATATATAGTACTAGGTAGGCAGACCCGTGCTACGCCCGGGACATGTGATTTTATTTCAAATATTATAATGAGATCGGACTTGGTGAATACAGGAAAAAAGTAACACATTATATAAATTTTTAAAAGAAGAGAATAATAGAATGTAGTGTACTTTTTACACACAATAATTAAATTGAAATATTATTATTCAAAGAAAAAAAATAAAACAATATCTACTGCTATATATATATCCAAAAAAAATCTAGACCCATGAGTGAAGAGATCAAATTTTAGGGAAATTTAAAGATGGAATTTTTTTATGTATTTGATAATGTTATAAAAAATAATTAAATATAATGTCAGGAATTTATTTTTTCCACAATTTTTGCTTTAGAAGTTCAATATAAATTCTGCAATTATAGTTGTTTTTAATAAGCTAAATGGTGTATTCTATCCAACAATGTCATTAAATTTGGGTGAATTTGTTTGTGACAAAACTAAAGAGCTACTTCATTTTCTAAACTCCCTATCGATAAACAATGAGTATTTAAACGATATTTCTCATGAATTTGATTTAATATTGAGTTATTATTTATGTATGTTAATAAGGTAATAATTGCATAATGCATGGGTTAGAAGCTAAAACATTTTTTATTTAAAAAAATATGATACTTCGTATAAAGTAACAACATAAAATTTGGAAAATAAAATCATATATACTCTACTAATATAAACAAGAAAGTACAATGAAAAATAAATTGAAGCAACAAATAAATGAAATTTGAAGAAGGAAAATAAAAGATGAATAGAAGCTTATCTATCCGTATATCATTCTTCTCTTATTTGGTTGCAAAACAATGGATTTTATGAGTTTGACATTGAAATAATTGACTAACAAAGAAAAATAAACATAAAGGGTTATCTCACTTTAATTTGTCGACATTTATAATCGTAAAAAAAAATTGTACACACGGTATTATTTTAACAAAAAAAAAAAAAACTCCCACCCCTTTGACTACTCTATTTAAAGCAAAAAAAACTCCCACCCCTTTGACTACTCTATTTAAAGCACTTTTTGAAAATAAAATCCAAAATTTTAAGTAAAAAGAATTCGAGATAATTTTTTAAAATAGAAATATCACACATTTATGTTATAAATTTATACAAAATTAGAATAATGAACAAAAAAAATTGTACGACCAAATTGTTTTTAAAACACTAATCCCCACAAATAAAGAAATTTGAAAATGCATTAAAAAAAATTGAGCATACCACATTTTCTTATAAGCCAAACAACGATTGTGTCATTTCAACTCTCGACTCATTTGTAATAACATTATCGTATCCCAATTCCAATAAAAATTATATTAAATACTTATAAAAATTGACAATGACTTAGAACCATAGAGTATATATAATATAGTTAAAATACAGAGGGAATGGTAATAAGTAATCCACTACCCGAAAATCATTGCACAACTATCCCCTAACCTCAGCTTTTTGCAAAACTAACCCAAGTGTTACATAAAATTCAATAAATATAAAATTGTTTAGTAAATAGTTGTTTGTAATACCAAAAAACAATAAATATAAATGAACTAACAAATAAAAGGATGCTAAGAAAAAATATAATCAACCTAACATAGATTATAATAAAATAAGACAAAAGATCTCTATAGCTTAAATTGTGAAGGATTCATTAAAAAATGGAAAATATATTTATAGGGAAAATTTGGTGCAGTTTTTAAATTGAAAATTACTTACAAACATCAATTCTTATATTTATGGTCAATTTTATTTAATTATAACAACTCATAACTCCTTTAATTTATTACCCGGGAATTTGAAGAGAAAAGTATCCGCTACCTAATCAATTATATATTCAAGTATATTTCTTAATATGTTTGTAATTTCAATTCAGCGGTAATTAAAGTAGTTTATTATTTCAAAATCTAACGGTTGAAAACTTTAGAAGGTTTTAACCTAAATGTCAAACTCTGCATTATTTGGTTGATTATCTTTTAAATCGAATATCATTATTTTAGACCATTCTTTTAAATATGTTTAACTATATGTATTTGATAACGATTTTTCTTGTGGTTGTTTGTTGGTTTTTATAATTTTTTAATATTGATATTTCAGAAGTACAAAATTAATTTATAATTTAAAATAATAGAACAAATTATTTTGCTTCAACGAAGAGTCTCTACATAATAAATATTTCAATTAAAATTTGAAAATTACCAATTATTTAAAAAATAAATATCAAGTATAAGTAACAACTAATTGAATAATTAAATTTAAATCCTTTAAGTATTTAGAATAGACAATCAAGTCTATATGTTTTGGATAACAATCGACTGACCAATAACTTTACATTATCATATACCTAGAAGTTTTACTTTCTCAACAATATGAAAACTAATCTAATAAAATGCATGTGTAAAGAGATAAAAAAAAAAATAGCAAGTGTTGAAAGAGATGAATCTTACCATAAAAATCATAGTTGTCCAGGTATAATAGAAGCTCGAAATTCACCACATTTTACTTCAAGACCATAGACATAATGCAAAGAAACGGGTATATTTGAATTCAAAAATTCTTGAGAGGACACATGTACACGTACGTACTCTACCTGCAAGAAATAATGGATTATGATCAGATCTATACATAAGTCAATATATATATATGCAAGAAAACAATGGTTTTTAAGCGGAGGAAATATTTGCAAATGAAGGGTATTGGGGTAAGGATTGCATCAATTTCCCCTATATATATCAAGGAGTAAAATGACAACGTCTATGATTCTTTTCCTATGATTAAATTTTTAGGGTGAAACGGCTATAATTAATTTGTGAGTTAATTGAAGGTTAGCAACCGGCTATATACCTAGGCTAGGAGTATATAGTAACGGCTAGGATAAAAAAGAGGGCAATTAATTTATGAAACTCCTAATCCCACTAAACATGTAATCACACTAATTAAATGCCTAACTGTGATGCCATTAATTTTGTGAGAAAAGAAATAAATTGAATACACACATTTACGAAGGCCTCACACAACTTTTTATTGTTATATATATTATAGATAGATATATATTATAGATATTATATTATAGATAGATGTATTATAGATTTTAAATAATTAAACCTAAAAAAATGATAATTCAAGATAAAATAAAATGGTAAAATATTGGTAAAGAGTAGCGAATGTGATTTGAAACCAAAACTTGAGTTATGCGTAATTGCGTAAAGAATCATCAACCAAAAAATGATAATTTAATAGATTATAGATTATATTCCATTTTGAAAAATTACATATAATAGACATGAAAATTCATTATTATATTCAATTTTAAAAAATTACACATAGCAAACATGAAAATTTAAGAGGAAATAAAATTTTGGCAAAATGTGATTAGAGTGTGTACCTTAATTGGATTTGAACCCAAGACCTCATGTATACCAAACAACTCTCCCAACCATTGAGCTACATAAGTATTTTTGACTTTTTATGGAATAGAAACAAAAAAAGTATAAAAGATGAATCATTAAATGGATGAGCATTAAATTGTAGGTGAACACAACATTTTATGTTTTATAGATTTATAGATTTATAGATATGTAAAGAACTACGGAGTAATATCCTAATCTATCTATCTAATCTATACTATATAATATTAATATATTAATAATTCTTATTCTATTCTATCTAACGAAATACGCTAAACAATAAAAGTAGCGGATTGATTCACAGATTGAGGCTCCTTCCGTTTCTTTTCGTATGAATTCATCTGCCCATCTCTCTATCCACGCCGGCCCCTTCCAAATTGCAAAATAATCCCAAAAGTTATTATCAACCTCCAAGTTTATACGATCCAGCCCAAAAATACCTGAAATATATAAAAACACATGTGTAGACTCCAAAAACCAAATAATAACAAATAAGCTATAAAACATGTAAAAATGCTCTAAATTAATATGTAAATCTATTCTAAAAACATGACTAAAATAGACTCTATCAGCGGCCCCCGCTCTCCCCCGGTCTCTTGCCCATCTCTGCGTTCATCTCGCCGATTCGGAGCCAAGAAGTAGGCTCGAGCCAGAGACACGACGCCACGCCGAGAGCCAAGAAGAAGCGCCCCGATCTCCCGTGAGTTTCTTGATTCCATGGCTGAAGCGCCTAGATCTCCCGTGTGTTCTACTTCCAATAAAGGTTGTCCTACTTCCACACCTGAAGCTTGAGAGGCAAGGTAGTTACCATGGGTTGTTGGAGTTGAGAACTTCAACAATATTGCCTAGCAAGGGTTGGACTATTGGCCGAAAATAATCCCCAGTAATTTCCACATCCTAAATTGCCAACCCCCATCAACCCATTGTCAAACACTAATCCGGTATTGTCACAAAAAACTCTCTTTTGAGAGTTTCTTCAAAAACCCTCGCCGCCATAGTGTTCTCCATCTCCGGTTGGATGAACAACCACTCCAACTGATCGTCGGCTAAATATATCTCTTCGGAGTGCTTAAATCTCTCTTCAGAGAGCCCCAACTCCTCTCCTCGGAGAGTTTCGATCCTCTCCTCCCAAATCTTTGGGTGGGATGATTCTTCTCATCCTCTTCGTCCATCTCTGAAATCGACCTCTAATGGCGGTCCTCCACGCCGCCTTCATCCTATTTCGCCCGGCGATTGGTGGCTACCAAACGCGCCCCATCGAATCCCGTCCACCACCTTCACCCCTGCGCTCGTGCCTTTGCCTTTGGCGGGCCTCGCGCTCGACAACGGCGCCACCGTTGGCTGCCTTCTTGGCGTTTGTTGTTGTGTCCTTATTACGGCAGATTTGTTCTAGAACAAAACCTAGATTTACCCTCAATCTGAATTTATTCTAAATCAAAACCCATTTTTTTGGGGATTTTGTTGTTTTCGGGCTCCTTCTCTTGATTTCAGTTGTCTCAGGCCACTGCTCCTCCTTCGGTCTGTCCGCCCAGCCTCGGGCCTCGTCGGTGCCGTTTGGGGGCTGTTGCTTGGTCAGCGGCGCCGGTTATGGCGTCTTCCTCCGGCTTTCCAGCCTTCTTCCCCCCTTGTCCCTGCTTGGGTCGCCGGCAGCCTTCCGCACCGTTGCCGTGGCCCCTGTCTGACCTTGGTGTCTGCCTCGCGCTTTCCGGCCTTCTCCGCCTGTGTCTATCCGTAGGTGGAGTGCTGCTCTTGGAGGCTTAGGTTTTCCGGGCTTTTGGAGTTTCGGGCTTGGTTCTTTGGGCCCAAGGAAATTCCTCGGGCCCGAAGCTGCCCAAGGTCGGAAATAATTAAAAATTTATGATTAAAAATATTAATAATTTGATAATTATTTATCTATATGTCATTTATATAAAAATCCCGCAAGGGCTCGGAATACCGCTCGATATTAAGAGCTTGGATTACTCTTGCGCTCTTTGCCCTCTCGCGGTCGTGCTTCATTTTGTCGAGTTGGTTGGAGTTCTGTTTGTGGGTTCGTGGTTAGTTTCGGTTGAGGAGCAGTTTTGCGGCCCTGGTTGATCGAAGTGATCGTGTTGGTGGTGTTCGTGGTCTTCGAAGATCCTTCATCTAGGTGAAGGGAACGTCGTGTGATCCACACTTCCCCAGGTGTCGTCTTTGCCCTACGTGGATTACTGCTTTCCGTCTTTCCGGCGGCGAGACATCGTGTCAGTTGTGCTGTCCCATGCGCTCGCTATCCACTTCGCCACGTCGGGTCTCCTTCTTCTCGTTGCTGTGTCCGTTTGTGTGCTTAGGGTATGGGGTTTTCCGGTTTTGTTTATTGTAGTTCTTTTGTTGTATTAGGTAGTTGTTGTATGTTGTATTTCTTTTTCTATGTTGTATGTTTAGATGGTTTGCCGTCTGCCGACTTTGTCGGCCTCTCGAGGTCCGGGCCTGTCCGGCCTCGAATTATTTCCTTATAAAAAAAAAAACTAATCTGGTATTGTTGTTTTTTCTTCAAAAAAACCAATATTCCTTCACAATATTCTCAAAAATAAAGGGGGAGACTATCCGCACAGCCAAAATATCGCCAATCACACGGTGGCGGTGACGAAATTGAAAACCGTAGGGAAATATTGTGGTTTTAGTTTTGAAAACCGTAGAAAAATTCACGGCCACGGAGTTGGAAATCGTGGATTTAGCCCAAAACAAAAAAAAAACCCAAAAAAAATAAAGCCCAAAACAAAACCCCAAAAAAAAACCCTAAAAAGAGGCCCAATTTCCCGCTGCCACAGTTCTGGAAACCGTGAGAACTGTAGCACGCGGATTCCCGATGACCTTTTATAGTTTTTTTTTTTTTCTGGCGGTGTAACAATTTTCTTACAATTTAAGAAGCTGTGGCAGCGACAATTGCTACGGATTTCAGAACTGTCGCCACATTATTCCCCACAGTTTTCGAAACTGTGACAGCTCAGATTCTCGCGGTTTTCGGAACTGTGGTAGCCACCGTATATTTGGCGAGAAATTGACCGTGCGCTCAACAAACCTGAAAATAAATCGGGCTGAAATGCCCACAAGCCCAATCTCCACGTCCAAAAATATGACCTACCAAACACGCCGTTAGATAGATCATCATGCCCCGTCTCTGCCTCTCTGGGCGCCTCAACATTCATTGGCCCGAATTCTAACTCGAAGCCCGACTGTGGCCCGTAGCCGAACAAAAATTAACACACTCCGTACGGAAATCCCAACGTTCTCGCTCCTCGCTCAAATACACCAAACGCGCCCCCCCGCCTCCAGCAGAGAAACCCTAGCCAGGTCCGGCGGTTGTTTTCGTCGTCTTCTTCAGCCGTGATTTTGGATTTAGGACTAGTTTCTAGGGTTAGGGTTTCGGCTATCTGCTATTCGATCCATAGGAACGATAAAAAATTGAGAGGCAGAGAATGGGGAAGACGAAGAAGTCAGATTTCGAGGAGGAAATGCATTCCAAGACCCCGTCAAAGTCAAAGTCCGAGTTCGTGTTCAGCGACAGCGATGACGATGCAGAGGCCAATGCGGATTTGAGCCTGAAGATTGTCGAGAAATCGAAGTCGCGCGCTTCCTCTGACGCCAGGCGTAGTAGAGGAGACGGTGTTGCGGAGGGAGAATTGCAGGTCGGCGGCGAGGGTGACGATATTGTCACGACGGAGTTCGTAGCTCTGGACAGTGTTAAGAAGAAGAGTAAGAGGGAGAAAAAGAACAAGAAGGCTAAAAGGATTGAAACCGAAGCTCAAACTGTAAGCTTTATTAGTTGCCTACAGGTTAATTATTTTTATTGCGATTGAATTGAGTGTATCTTGTTGATTTATCAATCCTGTTTTAGGAATGGATCTTATGGAACATTCAGGATTTTTAGACTGAAAACTGTTTGAACAATTCAACTACTGTATACCGATCAATTTCATCTTTAGTTGAACGAGTAAAGACGCTGATTCAAGGTTAAATCTCCGTATGACCACACTAATTCGATAATTGGATTAACAGGACAGTATTAGCATTGCTATAAACTTACAGATTAATTGAATAACCAACCACTCACATCATGCCCCATGATTGAATGCTGTTCAACCTCCAATTAGGAGCAGAAGCTCGTATAAACGAGTTTCTTCAAGTTCCTTTATTTACTGTGTTATTCCCTTCTATTTTTCCTGTAGTCTAAAATATTTGAATTAGGTAGACACCCCAGGATTATTTATAATTTACAATTTTATAATTTAAACTTAAAACATAAAAAAAGATGACTGCCAACTGGGTATGTTGTGATATAGTTTTTCTGTTCTTTTCACTTGATGGTTTGTCTGGTTTCTAGTGCTCAACAACAAACATTGTTCCAGAAGTTGAATTTTTCTTTTTGAAGGCAAATGTTTAAGTTGTTTAAAGTGTCGGATAATTATTATAGATATTTGATTGTCTGGTTTCAGGATAATGCTGTGCCAGAAAGGCAGAACACAGAAACGATTGATTGGATTGAAGGATTGGAGGTGTTCAAGTCATCAGAGCAGGATGGTGTTAACAACTCTAATAACCCAGTGTTGCAACAGCTTCTTGTGAGTTAAGAAACAACTTACCATGAAATGCTGTTTATGATGGGGGAAAGGAATGTTATTAAGGCATTGAATTGTATCTGTTGTGTATTATTCCCAGCGCCCTCCAAGATACTTTACCCTTTCAGATAGCAGTTTTGGAACATGCTACAACTGTGGGGAGGAGGGACATATGGCAGTAAACTGCAAAATAGCTAAAAGAAAGAAGCCGTGCTTTATATGTGGGAGTTTTGAGCATGGTGCAAAAGAGTGTCAGAAGGTAAAAGTTATTATTTTATGCATAGCTACTAATGCATAGGGCAAATACAGTGGAAGGAATCTTATCCTTTCTCCTTTTTTTTTTGTAACAAACTAACAATGACTCGGTGTTGAATATAATCCAAAGTAATCTGCAACCAATTTATCCTTTTTCTTATGACTAGTTGCGTGCTCAGAGAATTAAGCTCCTTCCTTTATGAGGAATGTCTAGTATAGTAGTATAAGCTTTATGATGATATAACTGCTGCAAGTAAAAGGAAAATTGGACGTAATTAGTATTTAATCTAATGGTTTCTTTGTTTTTGGTGGTTTGTCTGGAGCTCATAACATGTATCTTTTTTGTTATTTTTCCTGATTGGGCTGTAGGGCATTTTATTTGTCAAGACTCGGAGAAAGCAATTATCATTTACCTCTTTCCATATTTGGATCACTTGTAATATTCAGATAAATCCTAATTAATGTTTCACCATGCTAATTAATGTTTCACCATGCTTTTCATTTTTGGGTTTGAGGCAGGGAAAAGATTGCTTTATTTGCAATAAAAGTGGTCATCGTGCAAGAGACTGTCCAAAGAAGTTTAAAAAGTGCTCTCAAGGATCTGATTTGTGCTTGAAATGTGGGTCTTCCGGGCATGTTATGTCTTCATGCAACAATGATTACTCTCTTGATGACCTAAAGGTCTGCCATTCATTTGTCTCACACCTAATTTGGGTGTTTCATTTTAAACCATTTGTCTCAAGTTATTCCTTCGTGACTAACCTGTCCTTTTCCCTATTACCAGGAAATACAATGTTATGTATGCAAGAGCTTTGGTCACCTTTGTTGTGGCAACTATTTTGAGACTGTTCCAACTGAAGTGTCTTGTTATAAATGTGGTCAGTTGGGGCATACTGGACTTGTAAGTTGTTTCAACCTGTCTCTTTAATCATACTGATATTCTGACACACTTTCTGATTTAAAGAATATCATTTATTTATATTTATACATCTTAGAGTTTTAATACTTTCTTCTTGCACTTTTATGTTTTCTTGTTGTTATAGCTCGTCCACAACTTGCAACACTCAATGATTGGCTATTGAGAAGTGAGAATTGGTGTCAATGAATATTTCCGTTATGATAATTCAAACTTACATTTGAACTGTGGGGAATTATGGTGTTATGCTTAATTTCTTATTGCTTGTAAATTCTTTTGTTTCACATCTTCATGATTGCGATCTTGTCTTTCCCATGCCATTCTTGTGTCTGGGTTAAGCCATTTTTTACAGCCTTCTAAAGTTCGAAGTTACTTTCTTTGCTAGGATTTTTTCTTGGAAGATGGTATTACTACTTGTTTCATTTATTGCTTAACCATTTACGTATGCTCTCAGGCATGTAGAGGGGCCCATGGAGAGAGGGCTGGTGAAGCTACACCATCCTCATGCTTCAAGTGTGGCGAAGAGGGGCATTTCGCACGTGAATGCTCAAATTCTTATAAGGTACGTATCTTATATTGATCTGTGCTATAATGAAATGAGCTTTTGTAAATGAAGGGTACTAAAAAGTTGAACAATCTGGTGGGAGGGGAGGGGGGGGGGGGGTGGAGGGTTGACTGCATAGTTATTTCATCATTCTTTTTTTTTCCTGACAAATTAAATCCAACCTTTTTGTACTTTGGCGAGGTTAAGCTCTGGATGTCTTTCTCTCCATTTACTTGTTTTGATTATTCAAACTTACATTTGAATTTGGCAGAATTAGGGCATTATGCTTATTGCTGGTAATTTCTTTTCATTTATATCTTCATGATTGTGATCTTGTCTTTCTCATGCCATTCTTGCTTCTGGATAAGGCGATAAGCCGAATTTTACAGCCTTCTAACTAGAGTATGGAATTGCTTTTTTTCGAGAGTATTTTTGCTTGGAAGATGATATTCCTGCATGTTCCATTTATTGCTCTAACTGTTTACTTATGCTCTCAGGCATATAGAGGGACCAATGGAGAGATGGCTGGTGGTTACGACACACCATCCTCATGCTACAAGTGCGGTGAAGAGGGGCATTTTGCACGTGAATGCTCAAATTCTTACAATGTGTGTGTCTTACCCATACTGATCCTTGCTATACTGTAAAGAGCTTTCAAAGAATCTAGGGTTGTAAAAAACTGAATAACCCTTTTTGGAAGTGTTTTCGTGGTTCATTCTTTTCCTTTACTAATACAATCCATTTTTTTATACCGTGGACAGGTTAAGAAGCGGAGCCATGATTTGTCAACCCCAAAGAGGAAAGCGACAAAAGAGAAGGCATACAAAGGTTACAAGTCTGCACCTCAGGAAAATGGTAAGACTCATAAGAAGAAGAAATTAAACTTTGATGAAGAAAATAGTCGAAGCTCGAGCAAGTGGAAACCTTGGACTGGCTGGACAACAGATGATCCCGCAGACTTTCCCCGTGGAAGAGTTGCATCAAGCGCGGGGTGGGATTCCCACTCAACACCAAATGGCAAGGGCCACCATAACTACAGGACCTCTGGCTCTGGAAGATATGCCTCGACTTCTCGCTCTCCAAAAAGGTTCAACAGCTCATACAGTCGGACCCCAAACCCCCAAAGCTCAAGACATTACATTCAGCATGGCTACTCAGCCCAAAGGTTTGATTACCCTAATAGTGCTGAACCGAGAAGAAGAAATAACGACAGGTGGTTGTAGTTTAGCTTACTTCCTTTAGCTACACAGTACACCCTTCTCAAATGTTGTACCGGCTGTATTGTGGTTGTGACTAGCGGTTATATCGGCTTCCTCAGTACAAATGAGTTCTGAGATGGTACAGCTCTACTATTTACAGAGGCATCAATGGAAACATACCACCAAAAGAACCTCTTTTTTTTGCTGCATTAAGTTTGCATAGCTCAAGTTGACCCTGCTGATTAAGAGATGCCCAACGTTAATTTGGCCTAACATCTCTGTACCTTCAAATGATGGATCACATGAACTTCTTAATGGCTTTACTTCTTTCAGTTGGTCTTCAGGGTTTTTGTTTGCCACACATCTTTTCCTTTATAAATATAGTTTCAACTGTTGTTTTGCGTGTCAAACAGGTACGTTAGTTGAAATGTTTAATGCTATCATGCTAAATACCGGTTCACGGATAACTCGAACGCTGCCTTGGAAGTCATTTTGACCAAGAAGCACATCAAGCTATTTATTACAAAAGTGGAAACTCGGAACTGACCAAAACACATTACAAGCAAACTTGGAACTCTCTTCTTGGTCTGTTATTTGATCTCTTGGCCACCACAGGCGAGCTTATGCTTGAGGTACGTCTCGACGATGTCGAGTCCACAGAGCTCCTTCACAACAGGCATGGTAGCAGGCACACTCAACTGGAAAAGAGAGTCAGAATCAGACCTTTCCAAGCCTCCCCAAGATCTCAGCTGCCTTCTTGCTTCTTTGATTGCCGCTCTCGTGGCGCAGTGAGCTGAAGCCGCTAACAGCAATGGCGGCTCCCCAGAAGCTGCACAGGAGCAAGGTGTTCAGCGAGTTGGATTGGTAAGTTAAAGAGATCTAATCTTGTGCTGTTTGTGTACCTTTAGAGGAAAGAACGCGCTTCTGGTGGTGTCCGCTGTTGAGTATCTCAACATTCAGCTGTTTGGGAATGGTGTCGATTGTCGGGATCTTGTATGTCCACGTGCTATCAGCGACCACCATCCCGTTCGAATTGGTTAGATACTCTTCCATCATTAAGAATCCGATTCCTTGAACAAAAGCTCCTTCAATCTGTAACAATGATACCCAAAATTTTTGTTTTTGCTCAGGCCCTCAAACTAGACGGCAATCAGTCTAGAAATCTGTTTCAGAATGATAAATCCGCCTAACAAGAAGACCGACCTGTCCAAGATCAACCGCGGGATTCAGACTCTGTCCACAGTCATATATAATGTCCGACCTCAATATTGCGGTTTCCCCTGTAAGGAGATTCACCTCAACCTGCAAAACCATGCTTTTGAGGTTTACTGTCAAGAAATGGCAAACAATGAACATGGAACATCATCTTTTTTTTTTTTATCGTTTACTAGTACAGCATCAATCCGACATTTGGATGGTTTAACTGTCATTTATAGTATTCACTCTAAAATATGATATCAATAATTATTATCAAGTACAGAAGTAAAAGCTCGCATTGTGTGAACGACATTACCTCGCTTATGGCAGCTCCATAGTTCAGATAAAGCATGGAAGTAGCCTCAGGTACATAGTAAGTGCTTGCTGATAAATTCACTGATTGAAACTCAGCCTGCATTTAACAGAAACCATTTTTTCGCCTCAAGGAATCACGAGCACAGTTACAAGAATCCGAAAACAAGATAGAAAACGATAGCAAGGTTTACCACCTGAAGAATCAGTGTCCTCCAATCAACGGAGCTCGTCTGTTTCAGCAGATTCTCCTTGAGGGATTTCAATCTCTCAACCAAGGTATTGCAGCAAATTCTAACTGCTTCACAGCTCGCTTCGGAAGTAGTACTTCCAGTGGTGAACCCTCCTTGTACTAAGCTCAGAGTATCTGCTTGCACGACGCGCACTTTATCCACAAGGTCCTCAGTTCCTTCACATTGAATCAAGCTAAGAGCAAATGCAGCCATTTGCTTTACTTTGGTCCACAGCCCCTGGCCGATCTCAATCCCTCCCACTTCAACGACGACAGAGCCATCCCACAGGATGCTAACTCTTCCCGGAGTTGGCCTTACACACACCTGGTGCACTATAGGCAATCTCGAGATTCCCCTTTTCTTCCATCTGTTAGAGTTGTTGAAAGCCTTCACCATTTCGGCTCTTTTGACAAAGCTCGCAGACTCGGCCAGCTTATCCCAAATCGAAGGCAATGTGTATTCATCAGGCTCACCTGCACTACCCTCATAAAAGAAGCTCAAGCTCTTGAAAGAGTGGAGATTTCTCGCTCTGACGGCATCCACTTCTATCGAAAGGCTGGCCGCTACATGTTCAATCACAGCTTCAGCTATAAACGACCCTTGTACCTCCCCTGGGCCTCGCATTGCAGATTTACTCGTGTGGTTCGTCTTGCATACCTTAAAGTCAAAAGACAAGCCTCCCCAGTCGTACTTCTTGAGTGCGGATGCTATGTTAAATGGCATCACTGGGCTGACATCTTCAACCATCCCTGCATTGATTAATACATCAAGGTGCAGCCCAGTGATCTTCCCATCCGACTTGAACCCCACGTTGTAAGTTACTTTCATTGGATGTCTTCCTCCTGCCATTATCATATCCGTCTTTCGGTTGAGATATGTCCTGACAGGTCGGCGAAGCTTGTGCGCTGCCACTGCACATGCTGTAGCAACCTAGAAAAGGATTCAACAACTGTGGTGAAGACTGCTTTGAAAGAATAAAGTACATCACTTGAATACTCACTGGCATAGCTCTTATGGCCTTCCCACCGAAGCCGCCTCCTACACGTCTTGTGATGACGCGGACATTATGCTCAGGAACGCCAAGACAGCTTGCAATCACCGAATGACAGAATTCCGGACACTGAATGGAACTGTAAACCACCATACAATTGTCTTCATCTGGAACGGCGAGTGCTGTTTGTGTCTCCAAGTAAAAATAGTACTGTGATGGAAGACTGATCTGCAAATGACAAGATCGAGACGACATTAAGATTGAGTTCTAAGAGTTGATAGTCACTTTAATTGCTGGCCAATGAAAGTTTTTCCTTATTTGATCGAATACCTCTGCCGAAAGAATCTTATGATCAGCTTCATCCATTCCCTTTGCGAAATCACCAACTTGCTTCGGATTAATGAAAGCAGGGACCTCAAAGAAGCTGGATTTCTCAACAGCCTCTTCGACAGTTAAAATTGGTGGATCTAATCCGTCTGTGTCGTAATCAACCACTGCCAGGTTTGCTGCCAAATCCGCTTGTTTTTGTGTCTCCGCGACCTACAGAGTTATTTGTTGATTAATTGCCTATGCAGAATCAATTTGCAGGAGAAAATGACTCAGCATGGAGCTGATAAAAAGAAAGCCTAGGTGCAAAATCTGAAAGGATAATCTTACAGGCAAATCTACCTTACCACGAGAGCAATGCGTTCACCGGCACAGCTTGTAAGGTCTTGAGCAAACAAGGGCTCACTATTGAATATTGTTTTAGATCCTATATTTGCACCTCCACTCGGGACATCTTTATAGGAGATAACTGCAACAACTCCATCTGGAAGCGATTCTGACTCGAATTTTATGTCCTTGATCCATGCCCGCGGCATTTTGCTATATATGAAAGCGCCATAAAGACAATTTTCCGGGGAAGGAATATCATCAACATAGACGGCTTCACCTGCAAGAGGGTCAAACAGGCCAATGTGGAAAATACCCGACGTAAACATGATAAATGTTTAACCAGGAAGGAATTTGTTGCAAAAGAAAACCTGAAGCCTGGAGTGCAGCTCCGGTCTTTATGAGGGAATCCCCAACTGGATGGAATTTTCTGCTAGATTCTATTACCTGCTTTGCCGGTAACAATAGGGGAGGTTCGTCATGTACGCTTATCTGATCAAAGTGATTGGTAACAACATCTATGTCTGACTGAGGCTCAATATAACCATTTGATGCAACACCATAAAGTTCGCTGCAAGATCCCATCAGGGGGTGAAGGAACTGGAAAAGAAATGCTGCGGCCAAGCTTGACCTATAAGACGCATTTCGAATGCTGTCTTCTGGAACAATAGATGCCTGAATTAGCTTGGCAGCTTCATACAGAACATCCTCTTTCATGGTTTTTCCCACCAGAAAATCTTCGACGGTTTTAGTCCGAACTGCATGTGCATTCCCATAGGCCCCGAAAGCCAAGTGAATATTATTTATGACAACAACATCAGCATAATTGCTTGGAGAAACTTCAGCCAGAAATGCTGCATTTAGACTAGGTAATGCATTCCCCAAAGGACGAGGTGCGGCTCTATAAGTCTCGAATAGTAGCTTAGAAGGTTGTCCCGAGGGAGCATTACAAACCGGCTTCCAGCTAGGGATTTTAACACTCACTAGTAAGCCTTTGGAATCAAGCGGAGGTCTTGCCAGGAAATCCTCAAATGTGATTATATTAAGTTTCGAACCAAATAATACTTCCACAGTTGCGTTCACAGCGAGCATTAGTGTAGCTATATCAGAGGGAAAGCAATTCCTCTGCGCCATCACCAAATTCCCCCCTATGCTGGCTGAATTCCGAATAGATTTCGAGGCAACTTTCTCCAGATGTTCAGCAATTTTTCTCAGCAACATATCAGTTTCCTTGCTACACAGATTGCCACTGCACTCCTTCATCGATGCAATAGCTTTAGAAATTGTCACTGCTGCACCAATATGCATACCTGCCTCATCTATTTGAATCACTGATAACTCCGGAATGTATCTCAGATCAATGTATGTGTCATACTTTTCTAGTTCCTTGTAATAGCTGGTGCCAGTATTGCTAACAACAAGCTTTACCCGCGTCTTTAGTTCACTCAGTTCCAACAAACCTTGGAGTTCCTTCATACTTGTAGGACTGAACCAAGAACATCCTTTTGAATTTAACGCTGCGGTACACTTCAGTTCCTCCTTCAAAAATTCAGGAAACGACGTACATATTTGATTATTGGAATCAATAGAAGATAGTCTACTTACTTTGACATCCTTGCTATCCTCCTTTCTCCAGAAGGAGTTCAATCCCAAATCCTCAATGTCGACATTATGTGCAAAACTTTTGCAGACATCAGCAATGGGTCGATAACCAGTACAGCGGCAGAGGTTTCCAGCTATACTCCGCTCGGCTTCAGAAACAGTCAGCTTGGAGAACTCGGAAGAGGGGTCTGGTTGATCTGTCTTGTCAGCATTAACGAGAGCTGAGAAGAGCGACATACACATGCCAGGGGTACAGAAGCCACATTGGGAGGCATGAAAGCCAGCAAACCTTTGTTGTATTGGGTGGAAGCCGTCTCTGCTGTTACCGAGACCTTCAGCTGTCGTGATTGAACATCCATTCACACTGCATAGAAGCGTAAGACACGAACAGACCGTGTAATCTTCCACTTTATCATGTAGGATATCATACTTGGACACCAAAACAACACAGGCTCCACACCCACCTGCAAATGCAATCATTCACAATTGCTTTTTCAGAACCCATGATAAACAAAAAGCATCCTCACATTTCTCAAACATGTCAAACTTAAAGGATGGTTATCCATGTCCATGTTTTTTCAGAAAACTCTCATTAGCAGGGTGTAAGATTCTCCATCGTGAATCCGCTGCATTGACATCTTAAACTAGCCTAATTTGCTTATGTTAGCCTAAATAATTCGCGAAGTTAAAAATGAAAATTGCAACCTTTTTTGTAGAACAATATATGTGTTTTTCATGAACAACAAGTAATCATGGATTTATCCTCAAAGACGGTCGAAAAATGCTGTCAATCAAGAAGTAACAGATGAAATTTCATCCATTTTTCTTAGCTTGAAGCATTTCTTAGCCAATTAACACAATTTGCTAATAATTCTTCCAGAGGTTATGCAAAAGCTATATATCCTATCCTAAATCTCTATAATGGGAAGCTATCCAATCAACAATAAATCAATAATATCAGAGAAATTGCACACAACACTACAAAAAGATCGCCCCATTTCCATAACAAAAGTGAAGAACCCGTGATTGCAATCAATTCACCAACCAAAACCCAGAAACCACCCAAAAAAGATTGGAACTTTAAGCTTCAAGGACCACCACTACCACTACATGAACTGAAAGTGAAGCCCACACATGACAGCAAGTCAACACTCTCAAATTTCACCACTAAAATGTAAAATGAAAGTAGAGAGAGAGGGAGAGAGGGAGGGAGGAAGAGAGGACCTTCACCGCAACCGAGCTTGACGCTCTTGAAACGGGTACGGCAGCGCAGGAACTCGAGGAGGGTAGTGGAAGGATGAATGGCTGGAACTTCAAATCTCTCGCCATTGACAGCAAAAATCAGATGGTGATGGTCGCTTACTCTCTCCTCCATACCCTGCGGAGCTAAAGATGGGGTTTTGATTAGTTGCTGTCGCAGTTCACTCACTCCACTTGAGATTGGAACCCTAAAGCTGAGATTTCGACTTCGATCTCCGCCCAAGATTCAATCTTTCTCTCAAAATTCGAGCTAGCGAAGCTGCAAAAGAGGTTAATTTGGGTCTCCGAGCTCCACCGGCTATTGAAACGCTTGATTGTTCTTTGAATTAAATTATAATTATTTGTGATCGGTCCTTGTTTTGGTATGGGGATTATTCGAGCGAAAACGAATGTGGTCCAATCTGGGGTTGACATATTCGGGCTTTCTGCGTTAAGCAGTTGTCAGGCTCGTGTTGCGTTGCAGAGATTCGGGTCAACCGCCGGTGACGTACAGATCTGAGGGATTCGCCGGAAAAGGAAAATTTAGTACAATTATTAGGAAAAATCCCAGGTGGTCCGAGAAAAATCCCAGGTAACCTATTTAGGTAATTTTATTTTAAAATATCATGCTTTTCATTTCAATAAAAGAATAGAGAAGTATGAAATTAATAAAAAAAAATTACTCCTTCCGTATCGCAATACTTGTTGTTTTAGCTCTATGCACGCTTATTAACAAAACCTATATTTACTTTACTTTTATAGGTTAAAACACCTAAAAGCAACAATTATTATCTATAAAAAGATCAATCATTACCTATAAAGATAATAATTATAGCTAAAACAAAAAGTTTTTTGATACACTTTTACTAGTAAAAAACAACAAGTATTGCGATACGGAGGGAGTAGTATTTTATACTCCGGAGTAAATGACATACTCTCTCCGTCCCACAATAGATGTCTTTTATTATTTATGCACGTTTTCTTAAAAAGCTAAAAACTATATAAAATATCAACATTTTATTAAATATTTTTAAATAATATCATACATATTGCTAATAAGTATAGAATTATTTAAAAAAAATTAATTTAAAAATAGATATTTTATATAGTTTTTAGCTCATTAAAAAGCGTGAATGAATAGTCCAAATACAACTATTGTGGGACGGAGGGAGTATTTTTTAGAATATAGATAGTATCATTTTAAAGTATTTTTTTATTAAATAAAATATATCATTTCTTACATTTTCTACAATAGTGTGTGTATATATATTTAGAAAATGTAAGAAAGGCTAAAAATAACATGTTTTAATAAATGATAGAAGTATATTGTTGGATGAATTAAATTTGAGTTATGAATCCAACAAATTTTAGTAATTTTAAACCATGATAATCTATCTATATCTAACTATTAAAATAGAAGTCTTTTTGATGAGGTGTCACTCTCTCTTTAAAGGTAGGTTATTCAATCAATTTCTTAAAAAATTCAATTAATTCATTATCTTAGCCTAAATTATAATTTTAGTAGATTTAAAAAAAAAACATCTATATCTATATCTATATCTAACTATTAAAAGAGAAGTTTTTTGGATGAGGTATCATTCTCTCCTTAAAAGTAGGTTATTCAATCAATTTTTAAAAAAATTCAATTAATCCATTATCTTAACCTAAATTAATGAACTTGATTTCTCTCATACTCTCTTAAACATTGCGTTTGACGATTTAGAGATTGAATAAGATTGGTAAACTTTTCATCAAAAAAAAAAACCAATTAGTAGTTTTTTTTTTTTAAAAAAAAAACATATATATCTATATCTAACTATTAAAAGAGAAGCCTTTTTGATGTGGTGTCACTCTCCTCACAAGTAGGTTATTCCATCAATTTTTAAAAAAATTCAATTAATCCACTATTTTAGCCTAAATTATAATTTTAGTAGTTTTTTTTTTAAAACAATCTATATCTAACTATTAAAAGAGAAGCCTTTTTGATGTGGTGTCACTCTCCTTACAAGTAGATTATTAAATCAATTTTAAAAAAAATTCAATTCATCCACTATCTTAACCTAAATTATAATTTTAGTAGTTTTTTTTAAAACAATGAGATTAATTCAAAATATAAATTTAATAACAAGGAAATATAAAATTAATATTAGTAATCTGCATCTACATATATCTATATATACTATTTTAATTTTTTTTAGGTAAAAATTCGACGCACCGGACAGGCCTGATGGGTCGAGAGGCCGAAAAAATCGGCGATGGACGAACCGTCAATACAAACAAACTAATGATAGAGACACTAACAACACAACAGAAATGTCAAACTACAGGAGTGCAGTTACAAACACAGGCTAGTACTATTAATGAAAGAACAGAAGCAATGTACGACAACTCATCTGCCAGTTGGTAGAGGCATGCAGGGAATCCTTGGAGAACTAAGTGGAAACCTCAGATTTGGACTCGAATATCAACGAACCTTCAGGTCTCGATCACGTCCACCACCTCTCGCGCGTCGACAAATGAGAAGAGCACCGCTCAAATATTTCTAGCCCTAAAGCCACAACCACACCCCAAGCAACTCGGCAGACCTACTCTTTTTTTCTTCTTTAATATACTATTTTAATTGCTTTTTCAATCAATAAGTTTAATTCAAAACATTTAATTATCGCGGGTATCATACTAGTAAACTAATAATCCTTATATTTGATCAACAAAACACAATAAAACCCCCCCGGTGGGCAAGAAGAACGCGCTCCACGCGCGCCTAAAAACCCCGTCTTTCTTCGTCCTCAACCCTAATTGTCGATCAATCTTCGATCGATCTTCTCCAACTCGCTTCATCTTGAATTCAATCGGACTCGTCTTGCCGATCTGTTTTCTCTCTCCCTATATGCCTGGAGCGCACCCCTGTTGGTGTATTTCTGGTCTTCCAGGCCTCCCTCCGATCCAAGGTTTGGAGGTTGTCTCCTGATCCTCGTCTTGCCTCTCCCAAACTGTAAATCTCTCTTGTTTTGCCATGGATCCAGACTACGAAAAGTCCTTTGATGGTGAATCCGGTTTCAGACTTGGTTCCCTTAACCAAATATCGTCTCTTTCCTCTTCTTTTCGATTCCGGCGTCGGAGGTTCCCCAAGGTTGAGGTGATGAAAGACTTCAGGAAGAGGAAGAAATTGCTCACTGGTGGGGGAAGGGGTTCTGTGTTATGTGGCCGTCTGTGTGCAGACTGGTTGTTGGTGGTGTCGTGAGCTGTGGGTGCTGCGATTCTACTTGTCGATCGCCGGTGTTCAGTATGTCTCAATTGTGACGATTCAAGCCTCGTGCTCCTTGGGACCTTGTCTCCCAAGTATTTAATTACCGCAGTAATGGTAACTTTCAGGTTCGTTCTTCTACATCTTGGCTTGACCCTTTTCATAAGAATTATTAGACTGGGTTTAATACCCCAGGGGTACGAGATTCTCGTTCTTTCCCCACCCAACCCCCGTAAGGGCCCTAAATCTCTCTTTGAGAGCAAAAAATTTGTGGGTTATTCCCACCCCTTTGAGGATGTCTTCCACCGGATTTTGAACCAGGTTTATCTTTGGCTGATTTTAATGGCGGTTGGAATGAACTTTAGTAAGAGGAAGAAAGTGTTCTCCTTGGGAGTCGGAGGTAAGGTTGATAATGGAGGTTTGGAGGCTGTCAGTATGTTTTCTGGGTTTGGGCCTCGCCGACGTGGGGGTTGTGTGTGGTTCGTGTCTGTCAATAGGGACTTCGGTTGCCCTCTGCATAAATGGTGCTTGCACCTAGGTTTGCTTGGATGGGTTCAAAGGCCTAATTGCAAACTTGATTATGCTCAGATTGTGCTGAGTTTACTTATTGGCTTTGCTAGCTTTTTGGTGAAATATCTTTATTGGATTATCGAATTGATTTGTTGGCTTTGGTTGATAAAAACTAATATCCTCTTTTGGCTTTTGATCAAAACTGTGAAGGTGGTATACGCCCCTTCACCACTCAAATCCCGAATTTGGGGCCCTCACCTGTCTATTGTAAGATGTTTACTCTTGTTTATTGGTGGTGTGTTATCTATGACAACCGCGGGGGTGGATCCGTGCGCTTTGAAGCCTAGGCTTAATTTGTTAAACTGCTGGTGTAGTGGGTATGTATCGCTTAATTTGTTAAACTGCTGGTGTAGTGGGTATGTATCGCGCAAGGGCACAAATCCTCTTAATGAGGCAAATCACTTGGAAGGGAGCACGTTCCCGGACGAGGGTCTTAGCATCATCCCTGCTAGTCGTTTGGTTGCTATCAATCTTTCAGAACATATTTACAGATTTAGCCATAAACTTTCTGACCTCAAGAGTTGCGCTGTTGAATCTGTTTTGGCGTCGTCCAAATGGAAGGGAATGAGTCTCAGTGGTGGTATGTGGAAGGAAATCCACAAAATGGGCTTTCTTAGCATTCTACACGGTGTGTTCTCCGATGTCAGAACTTTGATTATACCATGGACTGCAAACTGCATTTTGCCATTGAAATTTTCTAGCCATGATATGTTCATCACTCTTTATTCTTGGCAGTATATTCATAAAAAAGAAAAGAATCTATTATTGGTTGTCTTGGACAATTGGCTAACTCTGATCTTTTTTAGAATACTTGTCTGCAGCATGTCTTTAAGGAAAATTCCAAGTCCAAATTATTTTAGATATGGACAAACAGATCCCTTTACGGGTCATACATATATATGGAAAATCATGTCAACTAGTACATGGATTAAATTCCGTGTGGTCTCATCCGATCACATTGGTGAACAATTTGTGTGGAATGTCCCGCTTTGTAGTCCATATTTGAAGAACAACTTAGATAATACAGTTCCGGTTACTAATGGCCTTGCTAAGAAGATGTTTTCCACATGTGCTGGTTGTATAATTAGATTCTTATTTCGTAAGGCATGGATTAGCAAAAATCAATTTAAGAATGAGGATCCCACCATAACAAAACATCAAAAACATCTTGGTTTAAGGACTCCGTATCCTAGTCCTTTTACCATCGACAATCATATATGAAGATGTGCTTTTGGAATTGTAGGGGGATAGGGAAAAGAACGTTCTGGACGGAAATTGACTCAATGTGTAAAAATGAACATATACAAATCATGGCACTAGCGGAAACTAAGACGGAAAATATTCCGGACGACAAAATGTGGAGAAATATTGGTTTTGATGAAGGGGCTTGGTCACCGACTATCGGGCGATCTGGTGGAATAGGAGTCTTGTGGAAATCTCATCTGCTACTAGATTTCAATATCTCCATTGTTGTCCACTTTCTGCGTATTATCGGCCTAAAATTGGATAGCTTGCTTGCTGGGTTTCCAATCTTAGCCCTATTTGTCTACGCACCACCCACACCAAGTGAGAAAGTTCCATTTTGGGAACTATTAAAAACGATTATCAACGACGCAACTATTCCGTGCATTGTTCTGGGAGATCTGAATGAGATCCTCTCTAGTGCTGATAAGCTTGGTGGTGCCTCCCTTCGGACATCCAGGTTTTCTCGACTTATCTCATTCAAAAACGAATGCTCACTACTAGACCTTCCCACCTTTGGCAACCCTTACATGTGGAGGAAAAACCCGGAGGAGAATTTTAACATCCGTGAAAAGCTTGACCGGGTGCTTGTACATCAACCGGTCATCGAAGCTTTTCCTAACCTGATCACATACAATGGCGCCTTCTCCACCTCGGACCATTGTCCAATTTCTATCTCCTTTGAAGTTAATCCTTGTTTTAAAGCCCCACCGTTTAAATTTGAAAATGCCTGGTTACTTCGGAAAGATTTCCGTAACGTAGTTAAACAATCCTGGAGGGCCACTTGCCCTGGCTCGGCCATGTTCCAATTAATGTTCAAACAGAAAATCCTGAAAAAAAAAAAAGGCAAAAGAATGGAATAAAACGAGGGTTGGGAACATTTTCCGGCAATTAAAAGAGGTGGAGTCGGAGCTGCTACATATTCAATCCTCGGGTACCGGGATAGTTTCTCAAACTAATCAAAGCAAGGAAAAGCGCCTGATCACCAAGAAAGAGAAGCTCATAATATTTCAAAAATCATTTTGGAGCCAAAGAGCTAAAACCAAACACCTCAAACTATCGGATTCCAACACTGCATATTTTCACCGAGTGGCGACAGGTCGTAGGCACAGGAAACAGATTTGCAACATCGTCTCTTCCTCTGGCACGGTTGTTGTGGGCGAAGAGAATGTTAGGAATGAGATCAAAAAGGATTTCGAGAAGAGATTCAAGAAAGAACCAACAGACGACAGGCTCCTCGGCGAGTTGCTAGACCTAATTCAGCCTTCCATCTCGTCGGAGGAAAACAGCTTCCTTACAAAACTCCCATCCAACACGGAAATTAAATCTGCGGTTTTTAACTTGGGGAGGAATAAATCCCCGGGTCCGGATGGCTTCACTGCTGAATTCTATAAAAAAATATTGGGATATCATAGGTAAATATGTAACCTGTGCGGTCAAAGGGTTTTTCCGTTCCGGAAAAATGCTTAAACAAATAAACCATACCTTTATCTCCATCCTCCCTAAAAGAGACGATCCAATGGCCACCGGTCACTACCGCCCTATCAGTCTATGTTCCAATGTCTACAAAATTATCTCCAAAATCTTAACTGACAGAATGAAAAAGGTCATTGGTAAACTTATTCATCCTCTTCAGGGTGCCTTCGTATCAGACAGGGCTATTCAAGATAACGTTCTGATAGCTCATGAAATCTTCCACTCCTACAAAAATCGGAGGGGCCGGGAAGAATGGCTAGCAATAAAACTGGATATGGAAAAAGCATACGATAGAGTCGACTGGAACTTTATTCAAAAGGTGCTTCAAAGGTTTGGTTTTCACAACACATTCATCTCCTGGATAATGGAATGTATTACGACGGTTTCTTTCTCGGTATTAGTCAACAATGGCCCTACGGATCTGATTTATCCTTCTCGGGGTCTTCGCCAAGAGGATCCGCTATCTCCTTTCCTATTTATTTTAGGGGCAGAGATTCTGGCCCGGAGACTGGCTGCTGAAGCTAGCCTAGACAAAACACACATTGGGTTCCCGATTGGAGATACCGGCCCTCGGATTCCGTTCCTTTCCTTTGCCGATGATATCATAATTTTCTCAAAAGGTAGTTTGGATGCAGGGCGCATAGTGAAGGCGATTGTTGATTCATACTGTAAAGTATTGGGCCAAAAGGTCAACTACCATAAATCTAGTTTCCAAGCTACGAAAGGTATCTCGAACCATAGGATCCTCGAATTACGCACCTGCCTCGATATCCCTAATGAAAATTTGATAGAAAAGTATTTAGGTTGTCCCATTATCAATGGAAGAGTCACTAAAAGCACGTTCGAAGAGATCATCTGTAAATCGAAACAACAGTTGACAAAATGGAGGGCTAATGCCCTCTCCCAACAAGGTCGTGCCACCTTGATCAACTCCAACCTGTCCGCTAAGCCGTTATATGCTATGCAAAATTTTATGCTCCCCGCGGCTGTGCACAAAGAACTCGACCAGATAAACCGATCTTTCTTTTGGAATAAGGATCTCTAGTACCGACCGCTGATTAGCTGGGACAGGATCTGTAAACCAAAGCAGTGTGGGGGGTTGGGAATTCGAAAATCTAGCGACATGAACGTGGCTCTCCAAATGAAGCTATTGTGGAAAATTCTGGCTGAACCGAGTAATGTATGGGTGTCAGTGATTAGACATAAATACCTGCGTTCTGTCAGTATTTTTTATTACAAAAACAAAGGATCTAGCTTTTGGCAATGGTCCAAGTTGTCTGCTCTAATCGACAAGTTTAAAGAGGGGCTTATTTGGTCAGTTGGAGATGGGCGAGCTATCAAGTTTTGGACAGACAATTGGATCTCAACCTCGCCTCTATTAAACAGGGAAGAATGCCCTCAAAGTTACAATCAAGACGAAACTGTTAGTGATTATATTCTGGGGGGTAAGTGGTGGACAAAAAAGCTTCAAGAAGCTCTCCCAATTGATATAGTACATTGTTGGACAAAAATGCGCAAATAATCGTACAACACATTTTATTTGATTTTTAATATTTGAGTTCGACCCCTTTTGATTATCCTCTTGATTCGAAGTTGTATTGATACCAAGATTTAACTGGTTTTGGTGATTTGGGCTGCACCCGAAATTTAGCGGGTTGCCTACGTATCTCTTGGAAGAGAATCAAGCCTCACGTAGTTCAGAGTGTTTGAGTTTGTGTGTTTTAGCATCTTTAAGATTTTCATGCATCATTGGATCGTATTAGGATCCACCTTCTCGGAAGGGTAGCCCTAACATAAATCACACTATCATATGCATGGGATTTTCTCATGTATCACCCGAATAAATTGAGCACACCTTCTCAGAAGGGTTTCCCAACTCAACGGCTATCACTTACACGGAAAACCATGTGTATTTAGTTTGACATTAATTTTAACCTCATTTTCATTTTTAAAGTGAATTTAGAGGTTAATGACTATACCCGACATATTTTGAGATTTAATATCGGGTTACCTACGTAGCCGTTTTTTTTCCGGCTACCTAAATGAACAACTTGATTTTTTGGGGATTGACGCTTTTGGTCGTTTGAGGACCGTGTGATTGAACTCGATGAGCTATAGCTTTGTATCGGGTTTCCTACGTATCTCTTAGAAGAGAATCAAATCACTCGTAGTTCGTTTAACGAACCAATTTAATTTGTTTGGTTTTGACCTCATATTCATTTATGAGTGAATTTAGAGGCAAACGACTGAATCCGATATATATTGAATTTTAATATCGAATTTCCTACGTAACTCGTAAAAGAGTATCAAGTCTTTACGTAGTTCTTTACGGAACCAAGTTTATATTTTGTAAAACTCGAATTGAGGTTTTGACTCCGTTATTGTTTAGGAATCATTTTGAAATTGACCCACTAAAATTAATCGACAAAGAATTTTATAAATCAAAATTTATAGTCTCGAATTCTCAACATACGCCGATTATGATTCTCATATTTTAGTGGGTATATTTCGTGATTAAATACATCCTATCTCCAATTTTGCTCGGGCATGGATGTGTATATTAATCAACATAGACATGCAAACTTTCCAAGCCTTCGATTTGGTCTTCAAATGAAGGACTATGGACTTGTGATAAATTGGGCTTGGCTTCAGCTTTCAACCCCCTTTTTTTTAAACGTTTTGAGTCTAATCGATCCATTCAGCCCATTCTTCTTTCTTTCTTTTTATTTTTTTATTAACCGAGCCTGTGGCGAAATCAACCTTCTCCATTCACACACAGTACACGCCTCTTTTGCAGACACGATCGGTTCTTCGCCTCTTCCCCCGGCGATGGATGGCTTACTCCTTTGTTGTCTCTTTGTTTTCGACAACAGCACTCATGTGACACACCATTTGGGAGCTCCGGCATCGAAGGTCAGACCGAGTGGAGCTTCGACAATCCGGGACGAAGCTAGGGCAAAGCTTCAACCCGAATCTCTCCAGTCAGGTGCGCTCTTTTTTTTCTTTATGTTTGCGAATTATATTTCAGATTCTTCGCTCGTATCCCCTTCTAATGGAGCCCTTTAATTACTTGACTGATTTTTTCCGTTTTGCAATTTCGAGGGTCGTGATTTGAGGATTTCTCAGTTTGGGTAATCAAAAGTAAGAAGGAAGGGAATGGAAGTGTGGGATGAGCTTCCACCAATTGAAGACGGACGAGCTCTTGCAAGAGAGGGTGCCAGAGGTTTGTTTTCACCCTTTCCCTTGCGATTTGCCCCTTCATTTGATCCGATTTAGGCTTTGGAAAACCAAAATTAGGGCTGAGTTTACTGCTTTGTAACTTGGGATTTTTTATCAAAGCAAGTGACAAAGGGAGCAAGTGAAGCCAAGGCTCGAGAGCAAAGGCCACCTGAATTTGAGTACCTGAGTCTTTGAATGAACACTGCACCGTCAGAAGCGACCAACACTTTGGCTTCTCCGCTCAGGTATGCTCGACTCTTGTTCTCCCTCTTTTTTTTTCCTCTGAATTGTTCTTAACCACCCATTGATCTGAACCGACTTGCTTTTGTCCTGGGTTCCAATTCCAAAGGTTCAAGTTGTTCTACCGATTTTAGAATTGGTAGGCTGAACATTTATATTGTTTGATTTTCTCCTGATGACAATTCTAGACCCAGAATTTGCTGTTTGGTTTAGAGTTCATAATAAACATATTGATTTCTCAATAGTACTGATTTGTTGAACCCACTGATTTGGATTTCAATTTGTGCTGGACATAAGCCACTTTAGTTTCATTCTAGCTTCTGAATTTTCAAGTTGACGAGTCCATCAATTTGGCTGTGTGAGCATTTGCTATTGATTGCTGGTGACTGCAGGCAGCAAACATAATTTTTTGTTCAAGCTTAGGCCCTCTCAGTTGCTGGATTTGTTTATTTTTTTTATTGCTTGTAGAATCCGGCAATTCATTGTTTATGAATTCTGGGCAAAATTCGACAACACTTCCTTCCTGTGTTCATTTTACTTATAGCTGATGGAATCCGGCAATTAATTTGCTTGTGAATTCCGGGCAAAATTCGGCAGCCTTTCGGCGCTATGAATCGATCCACGCCGGGATCGGGGTAGCAACGAGAGACTAAACTCTCGAGCCGCTAATGCTCCTGGTGAAATTTTGGCAGCATTTCGGTGCCATAGGTCGATCCACGCCGGGATCGGGGTAGCGACGAGAGACTAAACTCTCGAGCCGCTAATGCTAGGATCGAAGGTCACGACGAGAGACTAAACTCTCGATCCGCTAGGATCCATTTCATTTCCAGTTTTGCTTATTACTTTTTTTTTGTACCTGCAGATAAAGAGGAAACAACAAAGGTTGGGAGATGGATCTTCTACCTCTTGCAATAGAGGTATCTCTCTCTTTCCACTCTCTTTCTGCACTCTCACTTTCCACTCTCTCTTTGTGTTTGGTGGTTGCAGGTACCCGCTTGGGAGGAAGAGGAACTAGGGGAAGGAAGATGTGTTTACTGAAGTTGGGAGACCTGAATTTTTTTCTTTGAGGATGCAGTTGCAGGGGAACACCCAGGAAGAAAAGCCAGCCGGTTGGAGAATGTTTGGACTAGTCCACCACCCCCGCCACATCATTAAAAAAATGTTACTCCCTCTGTCTCAAAATTTAAGTCGTTTTAGAATTTTGCACAAGTTTTAATAAAACACTCATCCATCAATCAACATCATTATTCCACTAACTTTTCCATAATTTATTATTTTTTAACACCCATTACATTTTTTATCCAATCAAAATCTTTAAAAAAGTCAACAACACACAAATCGATACAAATTATTACTATCCCCTACCTAGAAAACCTAAAACGACCTAAATTTTGATACAAGATTTAAAGGCTAAAACGACATGAATTTTGAGACGGAGAGAGTATTTAATTAAACGAGTCAGCAATTAGAAAAACTGAAAATACATAATTAAGTCAAATTGAATCATTACTTTTACATTGAGTACTCCATTCTAATTAAGTCTACTCAGTTTATGTTTGGTTAACGATAAAATACGGAGTAAATTCCTAATTAATTATATACCCCATCCGTTGTTTGGATAACAGTAAAAAAAAAACAAGCAATGATAATTTGGGTTCATTTTAGATTGTAGTTTTACTTATTTGAACCCGCTTTATAAACACATTTGGGTGCCCACAAATAAAACATTATTAGAAAGTTATTACTGGTAATGTATTATATCTATCAGCATGAACCTATCTTCATTCTCTTTTATTGTTACTGATCCACCATAGTAATTTTTTGGGTGTGAGTAACAACCGCTTAAAAAAATCTATCGAATAGTGAATCAATATTTTGTATAAAATTTCGCCCCCCATTCAATAAATTTCTAGCCCCATCTCTATATATATATACACACGGAGTAATAAATAAAAAATAATATATAATCTCAAATATTCAATAGATCGGGAGTAACCATAAAAGTAAATGTATTTTATTGAATAAAACAAAAATATATAAACAGGAAATGTATTTTATTGAATAAAACAAAAAAATATAAACATCCTCCACATCTTAACAAATAAGTCAAACGACACTACGGAGTACGTATATATAAACGAAGGTAGTATAAGTACTTAAAATTATAATCTAAAAATGAACCCAAATTATTATTCCTTGTGTTTTTTTACTGTTAACTAAGAGATGGGATACTACGGAGTACGTATATACACAAAGTAGTACTGTATTGATTAGCGTTAAACATGGCATCGGGACATGGGGTAGAATTAACTAGGGTGGACTATCAACTTGGCTTAATTAAATATTTTAATTTTTTTTCTAATTGCTTACACATTTACTGACGTGGCAGGGGTGGTGGACTACCACCCCGGTATACCTAACATCCTCCCGGCCGGTTGGAAGATGGGTTTACTGATTTTGGTAATGGTGGGAAGCCCAGGAAGAAAAGCACAGCCTTTTGCAACGTAGCTTTTTATAGGGGAGAGGTATTAGGAGTTACCTCAAAATAACTTCCCCACCAAGTTTTCTGCAACTGCCCAATATTTTAATTAATTTTCTTTTTTATCAATTGTACTCCCTCCGTATCGTAATACTTGTTGTTTTAGAGTGGTAAAGTTGTATCAAAAAACTTATTGTTTTAGCTATAATTATTGTCTTTATAGGTAATGATTGCTCTTTTTATAGGTAATAATTACTCATTTTAGGTATTCTAAGCTATAAAAGTAAAGTAAAAATAGGTTTTATTAATAAGTGTGGATAGAGTTAAAACAACAAGTATTGCGATACGGAGGGAGTAATATATAGTGAGCAGTTACACATGTTAAACTGCTCATTTAGTCATCTCCCACGTTTTGGACTAATTGGGCTTCTTGAGATGTATTGGGCTAAGGCTTAATTTTTTTCAATTGAAATTGTCAAGATTTATGCTTAAAGAGAGGATATCAACTACACTTTTTTTTTAACGTATAGTGGATGTGATAACTTGTTTGTGAAATCATGAATTAGTAAAATCCATGGAATTTTACCCTCCAACATACATGAGATTCAAGATATCCCCCTACCTACCTCGACTTTGCAAGACCGCTTATACTGGTGGCCGGACAGGGATGGCTGGTTTACTACGGCTAGTGCATACAAATTGATTACAGCTCAGTCGGCACCACTTCCAGACCACAATGCCTGGATTTGGAAGATTAACACACCTCCGAAAGTTAAAAACTTTCTTTGAAAGATCGCTCAGGATGGCCTCCCAACCGCTTGCAGGCTGTCCAACAGGGGTGCTTTGGTCCCACCTACCTGCTCGATGTGTAATGCGGCACCTGAGGATGAGGCCCATCTGTTTCTGGAGTGTTCCTTCATCCAAGAGATACACCAGCTTCCGCCGCAGAACCGACAACAAATTGTCTGCCTGATTGCACAATCTCGGGATATTAAGCCCATCCTATCTACCCTTGGGAAGAGCCTTCTTCCATCCGCTCTGAACAACCTCGCTTTCTCGTGGTGGACTACATGGTGTGTCAGGAACAAACATCTGTTTCAACAGGCTGCTATCCCGCAAAAAGAAATAGTCTTACGACTAATCAAATCCCATATAGATAACTGGAATAAGACATCGGTTGCTGAGGCTGAATTTGAGGAAGACTTTCGCCCGCTTCGATAATACCTTGTCAAAAAAACAAAGTAAGAATCACAAAACAATTTCTTGGCGGAAGCCTCCCCTGGGCACTTTCAAACTAAACTTCGACGGTTCAACGCTTTCTAACGGCGAAAGCTCGGCAGGTGCCATTATTAGGGACTGGGTTGGTCACCCAATTTCAGTACACCACCAACGCCTGTGCAAGCAAAATCCACTCAAAGCGGAAGCCTTAGCTCTTAAACTAGGGATCCAACAGGTGCTGCAACTACATATAGGAACGATCCGGATTGAAGGCGACAACAAGATTATCATCGATCACTTAAATAAGAAATCCAAATGCCCTTGGGAGATCGAACTAATATTGTCGGATGTTCAAGTCCTGCTATCGACTATGGAAGAAGTAGTTTTCTTCCATGTTCCTCACATGGGCAATAGAGTGGCGGATAAGGTTGCACACCTTAGCCACTCTGCTCGAGGAGTCGATATTAAAAACGATCCAGGTCTCCTTGACCTCATCCGTAAGGATGCTGCCGGGTAGGGTCAGCCCACCCGAATTCTTTCCTTATCAAAAAAAATAAAATAATAATCCTTATATTTGGGAGGAGGGAGCCGGGAAAGAGTTTTATTTTTTTTTTTTCTTTCCCTAGATCCATTATTCTCGGATCTAAGCTGTGAGTTTTAACAAATTCATGTTGCTTCGTCTCTTTGGTCTATAAACTTTTTTTTATTATTTAAAAAAAAACATGGGAGCATTGCTTTCCTACTTGGTAGTTTGTACAGTATTACGGAGTATAACTCAAAGTTATGACCAAGATAATCACTTCTAATTAATAGGAAACCTAGGAGAATAACCAAATTTGCAAGCTTTTCCCCCAATTTCTAAAAAAAAAAAAAAGGACAAGGAATTTCTTTTCCCCAATTCAAGGTATCACCATCTCTCAAAGCTACATTAGCATATTTGCAAAACCCTTAACAGAGGTTGTTGTGGCCAATTAACAAGACATCTATATATTAAAATTTGGAATATCTAGTTTGAAAGGAAACTAAAAACAACTCCAACAAGTATCCAAACACATCCTTCACAATCTAAACCAAACAAACCCCCTTCCAAGATTTGTAATCACCCATCATCATGTATATAAACCACAGCCCACACCTCCCATTATCATCAAACAAAACAACCTGCACTTTCAACAACATCACAACCAAAGAAGCAGCAGCAAATCATGAGCATGGATCCTAGAATGCGCCCTGCCGCTCCTCGTCAATACGACGAGTTTGTTCCTGAAACGAGTTGGCAGTCCGAGGAAGGAGCTGAGGTGCTCCTTATTCATCTGCCTGGTATGCTTCCCTTGCTTAAGTTTCTATCTGTTTGTAAAATGGACAAGTTTTCATCAGTGAAGAGATGTTTTTTTTTGTTTGTGTGTGTAGGGTTCAAGAAGGAGCAGCTGAGGGTTCAGCTGAGCCCATCTCGGCTACTCAAGATCAGCGGTGAGCGCCAACTTGGAGGCAACCGATGGCAGCGGTTTGTGAAGGAAGCTCAAGTCCCGGCTGGCTGTGATGCTAAAGAAATCTCAGCTAAATTTGAAGGGGGTGTGCTTTATGTAAGACAACCCAAGTTGATCACCCCGGCTGAGCCACCTGCAGTGGTGCCAAAACCGCAACCTGTGCAGCCCCCGCCCCAGCAACCGCCTATGCCTGCATCGGCACCAGCACCAGTACCAGCACCAGTACCAGCACCAGCACCAGCACCAGCACCTGCAAAGAAAGAATATGCAGAGGATGACGAAAAGATGCAAGAAGATGAGAACAAAGGAAAGGAGCTTGAAAAGGCGGAGTCAAGACGAGCTGAGCCAGAAGCTGAAACCGGAAGCAAGTATGAAGAGGAAAACCGAGATAAGGGGGAACTCGGAAGACAGGCTGCAGCTGCATCAAAGAGGTTCGGAGGAGGCATATTCAAGGACATTAAGAAGCCAGAGAATTTCAAGATGCTTGCTGTTATCGTTGTGGTGGCTATAGCACTGGTTGCCCACCTTGCTTACGTGAACAAGGTCTGCAGGAAGTATGTAAACGATGAGTCATAAGCGCTTGGCAAACCTTTGCTTTGGTGATTGGAGGGTGTGGAAATGTACAGTTAACTACATTCCGAAAGTAAGGAAGATGCAAGGGTCTAACCTAGACTGAAAAACATACAGCGTGCACTTAAGATTGGGGTTCAAGAGAGATTTGTAAATTGTATTCATTTGTTCATTCTCTGTAATAAAACATCATATTGAACAGTGGCTAAGCAAAAGAAACCAATCGGCAAAGAAAAAGGAATCAGCAAAGATTATATGTTTGTGAGGAAAACAATCAGCTTCAAACTATATTCCTAGAACCATTTATCCCAATCAAAGTTCAGTACCCTCCAAATCCATCAAATAGGCCAAAAAAGGGGGAAATTTGATATTGATACCATGTTATACCAAACACTAGATATCAGATATCAACGTATCTAAGATATCGCTACCAAATGGCGTCTCATTATTAAGAACAGATGGGTACAACACAAAGATCTAATCTTCTAGATCATCAAGTGGAAGCTCATTTACAGTGATTAATCTTACATTCATGGGCAAGAAAACAACATCAAGCCAATATATATCAAGCAAATAGTAGCAAAAACTAAGGGAAAACTAATAAATAGCTGCCAAAATAGCAATTTCAGCTCCAGCTGCTCAATACATACATGGCCAAGCAATCAACATGACATGATCCTCCAAAATTTCAAATTCAGAGCTCCAACTCGTCAATGTCAGGCAAGGGAAACCTGAGGATTGCAGCTACACCAGTCAATTGAGCAAGCTGCTCGCCGGAGACGTGAGCAGCCGAGTAAACCAATGCCTTCCCACCTGATTTCTTCACAGAATTCACCAACTCAAAGTACTTCTGCCTGATCACAACATCCCTACTCTTAACCAACTCATCAGTGATCAATAGAGTTTCAATGGCCATCATCTGTTGCGCCACATCCACGCTCTTAGGACCGTAGCAAGCCCTATCAGAATTACTAAACAACAGATCATTCAGATCCTTCATTGCCCTGACCTCCATAGCAGATTTGGTATCCTTGATCAGTTTCATTGCTCCAGGATCACCTAAAACCTCCTTCAAACCCTCCTTGTTGATGGAATCAACATCCACCAAAACAATCCTTGATTTGTTATCATCAAAAGATTTCAGCTTTAACCGCTTTGATTCAGACAGCAAATACCTCCTGAATTCATCTTTCGTATTCCCAGGCCCCCCAATCACCATACACCGGATAACTGCGAAATCAACATGTTTCCTGAAAGCATGAAAAACTTTCTCTAAAAAACGAGGGAAATTACTTTTGTTCCCTCCGCCACCTCCGTAATCAATCGAGGCGCACAAATTGGAGGTGCTCCTTCCAACTAGATACAGACGAGCAGACAAATGGCTCATCAAGAGCACACCAATATCAGCCCCAATCGGCCGATTACAACCCGATTTTAGGGTTTCAATAGAGCCCCAATCCCATGATTTCTTCCAAAGCCAAAACGGCCTGTTCAGCTCGAGCTCAACCGAATGAAACGCTCCGGCCAGCACGTAAGTGTTGGTGGTGGTGATCTTCCCCTTAACCCTAAGAGCGGAGGCCTCCCTGTCGTAATCCAGGGCGGTGGCCCTGATATCGGCGGCGAACTTCACCCGGACGGCCGACCTGCCGGCGCCGGCTTGGTGGATTTTCCGGGAGGTCTCGGCGGAGATGGTGTCGCCGGGGGAAATGAGGTTGTAGAGAAGCCATAGATCGTCTTGCTCCTCGGGGACGATCTTCACCGTCGCCGGTTGGTTGATGATGAGCTTCTCTTGCTCGACGAGCTTCATTTGATTCGGTGGTTTCCTAAAATTTCTGATTGTTGATGGATATATAATTCCAACCCTATCTGTCTTTATTTATAATAGAGGATCTCCTATAGATAATCCTATAGATAAATCTAGATATAGATAAACTCATTATATCTAAATAAACCTAGATATAGATAAACTTATCTTATCTAAAACCTATTGTAGATAAACCATCCACAATAATCCTTCTATAGATAAATATCATCTATAGATAGACTTTCTAAAGATAGAATTAGATAATTAATTATCTCAAACAACAACTAGACATATCCTTCAATTTATAAATAAAGAGCGATCGTTCAAACCGGGACCTTTGAATATTACCCACAAGTCTTTTCCGACGAACCATTTCAGAGTGGTTACATTAGACATATCCACGTAGGCCATAAGATACCAATTTGCACTAATGGATTGGTAGGAGAGAAATTGATAAACTAACTGAAATTTATAAATTGATTAAAATTGATATAAAAAAAATTATAAATTAAGGATTGAAGGGTCAAGGGTTATGAAATAATATAAATTTTATAGAGAAAAAATAATAATTACTGGGTAATTATTCCATTTGATTCAACGATATGTGTTATGTATTTTTGAGTGAGTTATTCAGTTGTAATGAATAATTATTTTAGGTGTATTGAATATTTAGGGTGTGTTTGAATTCCATTGCATTATGTTTATGATGTAATTATAAGGATAATGCATTTTTATGGTGTTTGGTGTGCATGCATTACAATGTATTTTATTTTAAATTTATCTTAACTTAAATACATTATAAATCATTCTAACCCAACACCATCTTTAAATTTTGCATCCAAACACATCCTTATTTAGTTACTTATTCAAGTACAATGGATTATTCAATTGCAATAATTATTTTCTCATATTGGATAATTATTCCATTTGATTGAACGATAATAAAATAAGATTCTTTTTTTTTTGAAAAAGTGAATCCGATAAAGAGAATATGATTCATCCACTGAAAAAGTATGTGAATTTGATGCTAGTTAAAGTTTTAAATACTAGGCTCCTGTTTCATTTGGTGGAACTTTTATTGAACCAGTGTCGACAATTATCAAATTAGGGTAATGGCAACGCTGACGATTTTTAGTCGACTTGTCTGATTTCTTTGGTTATGTTACTAACTACTATCTAAATGCTTGTTAAACCACAAAATATAATTGTCCATTTGTTATTTGCTACTACAAACTGTTGCAACGTTGAATGAGCCGAGTCATTAATTTCTATAACAAAAGCAACTAAAGTTACTAAACCCTTTAAAGGATGAATGAATCAAAAGAAAATAATGCAGTTACAGTTTTGACATCATAACTTTGTTTTACAAGCTGAAATTGGAACTATAAATAAAGAACAAAAAAAAAAGGTAGTTTGCCAGTCACACAAAATCTGGTGACGTCAGTGTTGTAATTGACTCCTCTATATAAAGGTATCCCTTGTACATAATGAATAAGTGAGATAATACAGTTTCTTACGGGACAAGCTCCAAAACTACTCTCTTGCTCTCTCCTACACTAGGTAATCAATCTCTTCTTCAATTCTAATCTCTGACTGATGTGGTGAAGATCAAGAGCTACAATTTCAGATTTATGTTTTAATATGGTATCAGAGCTGCTGATCTAGCAAAGATATGGAATATGTGGTTGATTGTGAAGGTTTTGTGTGCGTTTTCGATTTTCGGTGATCTAGGTTTTTTATTTGTTCTTCTGATCTGCAATTGAGGTTTTCTGCTCTGCGATTGAGGTTTTCTGATTTCGTTTCTTGCATTTCTATTTGATATTGATGTTATCTTGCTCTCTGGTTGTTTTTCTAAGGGTGATCGGTGTTATCGCTCTTAATTGCTCAGTTTTGCTTGCGATTACCGGTTCTTGTGTGTGCTGGTTGCAATTTGATGCGGTTGTTGGTTGCGTTCTGATGCGGTTGTTGCTCACGATTACCAGTTCTCATTTTGCTTTGATTTCTGCTCATCTGTGGTGTTCGTTGCCTGATCTCTGATGTTCTTTGATGTGATTACTGGTTTCTCTCTTGATTTTGTTTAGATTGTTCATATTTTGGTAGATCTGTGTATTCCGAGAGCTTGTTCGCTGAATCATCATGTCTGAGTACAGGATCTAATATGAACATAATGGAGGGTGAAAACTCTAGCCGTGTTGACAGAACTCTGAGTTCAGTAGTGAATTTCAATGATCCGTTGCACCTTACCAATTCCGACGACCCGGGAATGACATTGGTTGCAGTACAGTTCACTGGATCCAACTCAACAATTGGAGTAGGGGGATTCAAATGGTCCTAGGCGTGAAAATAAAGCTAGGCTTCATCAATGGGGTATGTGCTCGCCCGGAGGAAAGGTTGGATGATTTGAAACGATGGATAAGGTGCAACTTCATGGTAATGTGTTGGATCATTAACTCCATGAAACCGGAAATTGCAGAGAACTTCTTGTATATGTCTTTTGCGAAGGAGTTATGGGATGAAATATTAGAGCGTTTTGCAGAGTCGAACGCTCCTCTGATCTATCAACTACAACGTGAAATAAGTGATATCAAGTAGGACAATCTGTTTTTCTCGGCTTATTTTGGCAAAAGAAAATGTGTGTGGGATGAATTGCAAATCTTACAGTGTAAAACCTGGGGTCTTAAGAAGCGCCAACCCATGCGACCCAGGCCTCTCAAGCCCGTTGTCCTCACTTGGAGCCTGAAAAGAAAGACCTCTTGTGACATAGGTAGGGCTTGAATCACTTATAAACCACTCCCAACATCCTTATGATATCCGATGTGGGATAGGGGTGTTACATATAGGGGACTCCTACTTGCACTTGTGGAGTTATGAAGAATTGTGTTTGCCTTCTTCTTAAGAAGATGGGGGATCGTGAGGCCGCAACCTAACTGATGCACTTTTTGATGGGCCTTAACGATCAGTTTGAGAATATAAGAAACCATATTCTAGCCTTAGATCCGCTCCCATCTGTCAACAAGGCCTTCCAGATGGAACGCCAAAAGCGCATCACTGCTAAGTAAGTTATGAATCATGAAATCATGACTGCAGGAAGGTTTAACAATTCAAAGTTTAAGAAAGGCCAAGGTTCAGGGAAGAATACAGATTACAAGGCTGATTATAAAGCTGAGTTTAAGAAGGCTAAATTGGATAGAGTTTGTACATATTGCAAGGAGCGTGGGCACATCAGAGACACTTGCTTCAAACTAGTCGGTATTCCAGACTGGTACAAAGAATTGAAGGCTCAGAGTAATGGTGCTGGGAAACCGAGCACTGCTGGCAGTGGGGGAAAGCTTGTTGCTCAGGTTGAGGGGGTACATCCAGATCATCCGTTAATCATGGATGTTGAGTCTCAAACTACAGGCCCTCCTAATTCGGTCCCTGATGAGCATATGATTAATGCTCTGATTGCAGATGCTACAACAAAGGTTCGTGGCAAGGGCATCATGGGCTCAGCTGATGGTAGTTACGGTGCTGTCAATTTTGTAGGTAACATTGTTGCTCACACGTCTAAATCTATGAATTCATCTACAATCAGTTGTAATCGCATGTATATATTTATTATTATTTACCTAACTTATCATGTAAGCTATGTATCTCTATATAAGTCAATGAATGAGAAAGGCAAACCCTAAGGGGGAATTTATCCAATTGTGTGCGCTATCATGGTATCACGAGCCTAACCCTAATCCTAGGCCTCCCACCGCCACCGACCCTTACCGCCGCCACCTCTCTCACAGGCGCGCCTCCCCAACCTTATCCCGCCGCTCTCCCCCTCGGCATCACTTCTCCCCTCTCCAAATCGCCTCCCATTATGACCAACACCGACAACGACGATCTCAATGGCAAGAAAGTGACCCCCCCTCACGACGGTGGATCCGGGTCATCGGTGCACTCCAAGCCACCGTTTCATTCCGCTCTTGCCATCTCCAACATCAAGAATCTCATACCAATTACGCTCGACGTCTCCGACACAAAGTACAATTCTTGGGTTGCGTTGTTCAAGGTCGCTGCCAGGGCTCATCGAGTCCTGAATCATATTGACGCCAGCGTGCCCAGACCGTCGGAGATTGACGACGATCTTTGGGATCAACTTGACGCTATTATCCTTCAGTGGATCTACGCCACAATCTCGTCGGATCTCCTACTCACCATCCTAGAACCAAATGCCACTGCTCTCTCGGCATGGACTAGATTGAAGAACATCTTTCATGATAACAAGGAATCTCGTGCGGTTTATCTGCAAAACGAGTTCTCTAGATGTCGACTGGAGTCCTTCTCCTCTGTCTCTGAATATTGTCAGCATATCAAGGACCTTGCTGATCAACTCAAGAACGTCGACTCTCCCCTTACTGAGAGACAGATGGTCATTCAGATGATCGCTGGCCTGACATCTGAATATGATACCGTGGCGAGTTTCATTCAACAAACATCACCTCTACCGGAATTTGACAAAGCAAGGTCGATGATTCGGCTTGAGGAGACACACCGCTTGAAACGCGACGCCCTCGCTGCCGACGCTAAGGCGCTCGCTGCTGCCACTGCACCGCCCACTCCTCCTCCGGAAAAACCCCCTCAGCAGCCGCCGTCTCCCGACAACTCAGGCCGCCAATCCTCTAGCGGACGTGGGCGCGGGCGTGGACGCGACCGTGGGCGAGGCCGTGGCAGGGGGTCGGGCGCTATTCAGTTTCAGCGGACTCCCTTCGGTTGGATGCAAGTTCCGACCTTCTCTCCGCAGCAGCAGCAACAGGCTCCCTGGCAGCTTCAAGGATGGAACCCTGGCCTATGCCCGTACCCAACAGTGCCGTCTCAAGGCATTCTTGGAGCTGCACCTCGGCCTCCCAATCAGCAGGCCAACGTCACTTATGGGGATCCTTATGCCGGCTTTAAAGATTTGTCTCAGTCATTCAACACCATGACGCTATACCCGCCTGACAATTCTTGGTATATGGATACGGGCGCTTCCTCTCACATGACGAACAACCAAGGTATGCTCTCTTCCCTTACCTCTAAGAGTAATTCTCCTTCTATTATAGTCGGAAACGGCTCCCGCATACCTACTTTGGGATCTGGCCAAGCCACCATCGCCTCCCCCACTCGTCCCCTTCACCTTCGCCATGTTTTGATAGCCCCTCATATCATCAAAAACCTTATTTCTGTCCGCAAATTTACCACTGACAACAATGTTTCTGTTGAATTTGACCCTTACGGTTTTTCTGTGAAGGATCTTCCAACGGGAACTCATCGTCTGAGATGCACTAGCTCTGGCGAGCTCTACTCCATCACCAAGCCGTCCGCCCCTCTGTCTCTGTCAGCTGTGTCGTCTCCTGTGTGGCATGCTCGCTGCGGTCACCCGGGTGCACCTGTTTTTCATTTACTTAGAAACCTATGTTTGCCTCATTGTAATAAAGTGTATGATTCCTCTCTTTGTCATTCTTGTCAATTGGGGAAGCATACTCGGTTACCGTTTTATTCGTCTAGGACTGTCACTACTTTCCCTTTCCAATTGATTCACAGTGATGAATGGACATCTCCCATTGTTAGCTCTGCTGGTCACAAATATTATCTATTGTTTATTGATGATTACTCCAATTTTCTATGGGTGTTCCCACTTAAGTTCAAATCTCAAGTTTACACCACCTTTGTTCAATTTCATCAATTCGTTCGGACACAATTTCATTGCTCCATCAAAGCGTTTCAATGTGACAATGGGAAGGAATTTGATAATCATGCCTTTCACTCATTTTTCAAACAACACGGGATTGTATTCCGGTTCTCATGTCCATACACATCTCCTCAAAATGGCAAGGCGGAACGCACTATCCGCACAATCAACAACATGGTCCATACACTTCTGTTTCATGCGTCTGTGCCCGCTCGGTTTTGGGCCTTTGCCCTTACCGTGACCACATACCTCTTAAATATTCTTCCATCTCCCAATCTCAACCAAAGTTGTCCCACCCAACTCTTATATTGTGTGACTCCTCGCTTTGATCACCTTAGAGTCTTTGGGTGTCTCTGCTATCCCAACCTCTCCGCTCAAACTTCTCACAAACTTCAGCCACGGTCTACTCATTGTGTGTTCTTGGGCTATCCTGACAACCATCGAGGCTATATATGCCTTGACATTGCCACTCGGAAGCTGTTTGTGTCTAGACCAATGTTCCAAAAAACGCTTGGCGGGTGCTTGGCGGTAGGGTAGGGTCAAGGGTCTAAGCGTGGTCTAGGCGGGGTTTAGGCGGATTTCATGGCGGAGCTTCGTTGTCTAGGCGGGTTTTGACGACCTTGACGGCCTTGGCGGTGGGGCGAGTTCAAGGGTTTAGGCGGGGGTCTAGGCGGGTCTTGAAGGGTTTTTTAGAACAGTGGTCTAGAAATGTCACATTTGATGAGTCTGTCTTCCCTTTTGCTCAGCAGAATGTCCCATCATCTGCCACCTATGAGTTCCTTGACAGAGACGACGGTGTATCACCCCTCCTCACACCACTCCTATATGGCTCGCCAGGGCCAACTGCATTGCCTCGCCCCACCCCCTCCCCGCCTACCTCCCCTATGCCGGCGGCACCCCCCACCACCCCTCCTCTGGGACAATCTCCGCCATCCCTTACTCCGCCAGCCCTTGTCCCTCCTGCCGCGGCACCAGCCCCGCCTGCCCAAAACACTCACCAAATGACAACCCGAAGCAAGGTCGGCATCTACCAACCCCGTCGATTGTTTGACCTTCACACACATACTTCCCCCACACAACCCATATCCCCTCTCCCTACCTCTCACAAAACAGCCCTGCTGGATCCTAATTGGTATGCCGCCATGACTGCGGAATTTCGAGCTCTTATTGGTAATGGGACGTGGGAATTGGTCCCTCGACCTCCTGAGGTCAATGTGGTCCGATGTATGTGGTTGTTTCGTCACAAGACGCGCTCTGACGGTTCTTTGGAACGCTACAAAGCTCGCCTGGTGGCTAATGTTCGATCGCAGGAGGTCGGCATCGATTGTGGTGAGACATTCAGCCCGGTTGTTAAACCGGCAACTATTCACACGGTCCTTCATCTAGCGGTCTCTCGTGCTTGGTCCATTCATCAGTTAGATGTCAAGAACGCCTTCTTACATAGTCATCTTCGTGAGACAGTTTATATGTTTCAGCCCCCTGGATTTGTGGACCCTGAGCGTCCTAAGCATGTCTGTCTTCTTCGGAAGTCCCTTTATGGTCTCAAGCAAGCTCCGCGTGCCTGGTACCAACGATTTGCCTTATTCTTGCTTAAGATCGGCTTTCACAGTAGTCGGTCTGACTCGTCGCTGTTCATCTTCCGTCGCGGCCCTCACACAGCATACCTCCTCCTGTATGTGGATGATATCATCTTGACTGCGTCTTCAGAGTCTCTTCGGACCGACATCATCGGCTTACTTGGCCGAGAGTTTGCTCTCTCTGACTTGGGTCTTCTTTCATTCTTCCTTGGAGTTGCTGTTACGCGGACCCCGTCTGGCCTCTTCCTGTCTCAGGATCAGTATGCTCGGGAGATTGTGGATCGCGTTGGTATGACATCCTGCAATCCGGCTGTCACTCCTATCGATCCAGGCACGAAGTTGAGCGCTCAGGCAGGCAAGCCAGTTTCGGACCCCACCTTGTATCGCAGTCTTGCAGGGGCCCTTCAGTATTTGACGTTTACTCGTCCCGACATTTCCTATGCGGTTCAGCAGATCTGTTTGTTCATGCATGATCCCAGAGAAGGCCATTTTGCTGCGCTCAAATGTATCATTCGATATATACATGGCACGCACTCTTTGGGTATCACCATACAGCCGGCCCCAGATCCATCCATCGTTGCCTATACGGATGCTGACTGGGCTGGATGTCCTGACACTCGCAGGTCCACCTCAGGATACTGTGTGTTTTTAAACGACACATTAGTCTCGTGGTCCGCCAAACGCCAGTCGGTCATCTCCAGATCCAGCGCTGAGGCTGAATATCGCGGGGTGGCCAATGTTGTCGCCGAGTGCACCTGGCTACGTAATTTGATGTTTGAGCTGCATTGTCCCCTGTCCCGTGCATCGCTTGTCTACACCGACAATGTGTCTGCTACTTATCTCGCCACCAATCCGGTGCAACATCAGCGCACCAAGCATATCGAGATAGACATTCACTTTGTTCGTGAGAAGGTCGCGCTTGGCCATGTTCGCGTCCTGCACGTGCCGTCTGCCTATCAGTATGCAGACATCTTCACAAAGGGTTTGCCACGACAATTATTTCTTGATTTTAGAGACAGTCTTACTGTTAGGTCTCCTCCCGTTTCGACTGCGGGGGTGTAATCGCATGTATATATTTATTATTATTTACCTAACTTATCATGTAAGCTATGTATCTCTATATAAGTCAATGAATGAGAAAGGCAAACCCTAAGGGGGAATTTATCCAATTGTGTGCGCTATCAAGTTGGATAATCGACTCTGGAGAAACCAATCATATTAGCTATGATCTTAAGTTGTTCACTGAATTTCACCATCTTTCTACACCGATCCACATTGGATTCCCGGATGGTGTTATTCAGACTGTGAATATTGCTGGTACTTTTGTACTCACATAGCAGATTACTCTTCTTGATGTTATTTTCATGCCCAACTTTCAACACCACCGTCTATCGGTATCAAAGTTGCTTGATTCAGGAGGTTTGGTGTTCTTATTCTATCAACCCCATTGTGAATTACATGCCCTTTCAACTAGAGCTATACTTACTTCTGGACAGCGACATGGGGGCATCTATCACTTTGAAGGGTTTCGTTGTCTTCCCAAGCATCAGAACATACACATGGTTGATCTCAGTTCCTCTTCTTCTTTGAATAATTTTGAGAAATAGTTGAACTCTTTCGTTGGTGCAACGGATGTTTCACATTTGCATTTACTTCATGCTCGTTTGGGGCACTTATCTCCTTCTAAGATGTTGCATTTACAGGGTTGTTCTGCTACTGATTTGCAAGGGTTTTCTTGTGATGTTTGTGACATTTCTAAACAGCGTAAACTTCTGTTTGCTAATAGTTGTTCAATTGCTTTGAATGCTATTGATCTAGTGCATTTCGATGTATGGGGGTCGTATGCTACACCATCGTTGTGTGGAGGAAACTTTTTCCTCATGATTTTGGATGATTGCACCCGATGTACATGGACTTTTCTCCTTCAAAATAAGGGGCAAGTTGTTGTCATGGTTATGCACTTCTTCAATTTTGTGCATACCCAGTTTGGTGTGCAGATTAAGCAAATTCGAACCGATAATGGTTCAGAATTTGTCAATCATGCTCTCCATGATTTCTTGCTTGCAAAAGGGGTTGTTCATCAACGTTCGACTCCTTATGTCCCGGAGCAAAATGGTCGGGTGGAACGTAAACACCGACATCTCATTGAAACGACCAGAGCATTGAGGCTGAATGCAGGGCTACCTGTCTCCTTTTGGGGTGAGTGTGTTCTCACTGCTACTTACCTTATCAATCTCATGCCTTCTGTTGTATTGCATTGGAAATCGCCTTATGATCCTTGTTTATCAAACCACCTGATTACACATCCTTGAAGGTGATGGGTTGTTTATGTTTTGCTTTAGTCCCTCGTTCTCACCGAAGCAAGTTTGATCCTACTTCTAGACAATATGTTTTTTTGGGGTATCCAGTTGAGCAGAAGGCGTTCAAAGTTTATGATATTGAAGACAAGAAGGTACTTGTTAGTCATCATGTCATTTTTCGTGAATACGTGTTTCCCTTCAAGGATTTGCAGTCACCTTCGGTTCCGTCTTCTTCCTAGTTACCCTTTGTGAGTTTTGGGGATGATTATCATGGTTGTTCGATTCCTTTCAATCCTCCCTCCTCATCTACTCATTCACCGGTTTTTGGAGCTGCTCCTCTTGGTCCAGCTTCATCTGATGTCTCTCCTGATGTTATGTCATCTCCTGCTGCTATGTCAACTCCTGAGGTGAATGATACTCATGTGGCTACTAGTGTTCCGAATGATGATTTTCATCAAGAACAGTTAGTCACTTCGCAGGGTCCTCGACAGATTGTTAGGCCTGCTAAGTTCAAAGACTTTGTGGGAGCTCACCCGCCCCATCGCACACGGTTGGTTCCTCCTCATGGATCTTTGGCTCACGCGTTTTCTATTCTCAGTTGGTCTGATTTTAGTCACTATTCTGATCATTTTGTGAACTCCTTGTGCAATGTGTTGGCCGTTCATGAGCCGTCCACCTTCCTACAAGCTCAGAATGACCCCGCTTGGGTTGCTGCAATGAATAAAGAACTAGAGGCTTTGGATTCAAACCACACTTGGGACTTGGTTCCCGTACCTCCAGGCCACACCGCAATAGGATCTAAATGGATTTACAAAGTGCAGTATAGGCAGAATGGTGAAGTCAAAAGATTCAAAGCTCGCTTGGTTGCGAAGGGGTTCAACCAAGTGAAGGATCGCGATTACATGTTCTCTCCGGTAGCAAAATTCGCTATTGTTCGCACTTTATTGGCCCTGGCTTCTTGCCAAGGTTGGCGTCTCCATCAATTGGACATCAACAACACGTTTCTTCATGGGTTCTTAGACGAAGAGGTGTACATGACTCCACCTCTTGGTTATCCTAAGGCTCAACCCGGTTTGGTGTGTCGTCTTCGCCAGTCCCTTTATGGCCTCAAACAGGCGAGTCGACAATAGAATGTCGAACTCACCAAACCATGGTTATTAGGATCCCAATCCGGATCCTAATAACCATGGTTTGGTGTGATTTATCTCTTGTATGTTTGTCATATTTTAAGACATTATCCTTGTCTGTTTGTCACCTTTTGAGACATTATTCTTAACAAATTATGAATGTTAAGTGCTTATTATTGGACTATTTTAGTTACTTAATTTGTTTAATGGAGAAAAAAATTAATTTTATTTTAAAATTAAGGTATTTATTTAGGATGGTTTGTTTTTATTTTATTTTCAATTTTTGTCTAGGATCCCGATTCTGAAAACCCCACCAAGCATCTTACAGCTCGGGGTTTTGTCCAATCTCATCACGATTACTCTCTCTTCACTAAGGTTTCTACTGGCGGGATGGCAATTGCCCTGATTTACGTCGACGATATCCTCCTCACTGGTGACAATGAATCAGAAATTCTCTCTCAAGGCTTCGCTCGACAAGTGTTTCACCATTAAAGACTTGGGGTTGGCAAGGTTCTTCTTGGACATGGAAATTGCTCGATCACATAGTGGATTACTCCTTAATCAATGCAAATATGTTCTGGATTTGCTTCAAGATTCGGGGTTTACAGATTGCAAGCCAACCTCCTTCCCTATGCAATTAAATCTTCATCTAAGTGTGGATACAGGGGAGGAAATTTCAGACCCCAAGTCTTAACGGCGATTGGTAGGCCGGCTTCTCTTCTTAACCATGACTCGCCCTGTTGAAAACAAAAGCTTCGAGAAATTGGCTATGGCGGAAGTGAAATGGAATTTGGAGAAGGAGAGAAAATGAGCGGGAAAGTTTGCTGTGAATTGATTGAATACAGAACTGAACAGAGTCTCGGGTATTTGTACACACTTAGTCACACGTGTTAGGCACGTGACTTTTATTTGATGAATTACAAATGAAACGACGTCGTCCGGAGTCTTCTTCTTCAACCTTCAGATTGGGAACCCGGACGAGGCAATGTTCGAGCGCAATCTCTCCCAACACGCCCCGACATCTCGTACACCGTCCAACAGTTGTCCCAGTTTATGTCTTCTCCGCGTACTCCTCATATGAATGTCGTGCGGAATCTCTTGCGTTACTTGAAAGGAACCGTAAATTGTTCATTTTCTGCGAAGTCACTCACCGGGTATTGCGTTTTCTTGGGCGATTCATTAGTATCGTGGAAAACGAAGAAGCAAAAGACGGTGTCGAAATCATCTACGGAGGCGGAGTATCGTAGTATGTCAATGACGGGCAGTGAGGTGGTGTGCTTTACTGGGTTGCTAGAGGATCTCAAGGTTCATCCTTCATTGCCGATTCCACTTTGCTGCGATAACAAGTGGGCGCAACACCTCGCTACTGGGGCGATATACCACTTTCCTAAGAACCATTGGTTATAGTTTTGGTGATTCTGAAGGAGCCATCGTAAATAGAAGCCCTGCTCCGATTTCCTCAAAGGCAGCCCCTCTCTTGACGCAGCCTCATCTATCTGTATAATACCGATACCAACTTTCTCAAGATCCTCAACCTCTTCCTTGATAGCCAAAGAAATCTGATAACTCTTTTGCATAGTCCGGGGGCGGCCGCAGCAGAGCAGCAGGGCATAGCGGCGCCTCGTTTCATATCTACAATGGAAAAGAATAGATGATTAAACTGCAAAATTCTGGACTGTAAAATATGTTGGTTATGGCTGGGGAAAAGAATGAAACAGTTGAACCAAACCAGGCACCTCTTTAAGCCTAAATGAAACTATCCACTTGAAGAAGATCAACAAAAAATTCCTTGTCCTACAGATTAATAAACAAAAAAGAGCTTTTAGATGTTAAAAATCAAGGATCCTTTTTCACCACTGATCACCACATCTTCATTATTTTTACTGAATTATAGCAGTGCTTCCAATCATAAGCTGTCATTTGACAGTCTGTATAAAAAGGAAAAAATCATAGTAAAGTTACTAAAGTACATCCTTCTTGTCTTCCAATGCCATATCCATTCACCTCCACAACCTTTTGAACTGCAAAAATGAGCCATGACTTTATCTCTTGGCCAAGCTTAGGTTCATTCATCAAATAAACAGCAGTATGGAGATAAGAGCAGGACGTTGAGATACGACCAATTTGTCTGTAGAGGATATTCAGTTTTATAGATTTCATCAGAAGGTCTTTGCAATGCAATTAGCTTGCTTTCACACAATAAGTTGTACTACTTGTACCTTTCCCCACAATGGAAGATCTTGTAGGAAATCCACTGCCCACATGTTTCTCCCATCATCTACTCCAGTGAAAAGGTATTTTCCAGAAAGAAATCCACCCTTAGTCAAATCAATGGTTTTTCTCTTACGAACAAGATCAAATCCTAAAGAACTAACACCCTTCAAGTTGGCAAGGGTTTGGTATGCGTCAGCGGTAACATCTGCAAAGTACGTCTCAAAAAGAACGTTCAAACCGGAAAAGGACGACTCTAGCTCAGGCATGCATTAAGAGTTGAGATCCATGACAAGTTCAGGCTCGTCAAACTGAATCCAGGAAGCGCCGGCTGCCTTAAGATCAGATTTGACTTCCCTGATTCATTTTCTTTTGTTAGATAAGTACAACAGAGATGCATATCAACAAAAAGAATGCCCACTTCACAAGCTCTCACTTGTAGATGGGAAGAGTTTTTCCTAGTAGGGAAAGAAGAGAACGATTTCTCAACATCCTTTGCTGGTTTTGCTAGCAACAAGTATGATACTGGACCTATGAATCATATGATGACTGGTATAGTATCAATTCCAAGCTGCAATATCACAGGCATCACTTAAAGTGGTTCACTCTCAGTAAATTGCACTTCCATCTCATATAAACACCTAAGAAGATTCACCAGCCCTGCTGCAAATTTTATGGTCAACAGAGACAAGATCATCCTCTTAATTTGGAAATAAAGTGTAAGCGTTAAAACATAGTCTTGTTCATGTATGATATAAAAATCTATAAGCATACCAAAGAAAGCCAGAAAAAAATAGCAGGTAATGCACAAAGGAATCTCATAGATTTAGCATCCTCAATTTTTTCGACGGCCATGTGAGAGGCATATGTGAAGTTCATTTCAGATCCCAATTCAGGAACGATATAATGGCTGCATTGAAGACCAAATTCTCAGTCCAAATACCATATGATCATATAAGGTTATAAAGCATTCAAAAGTGTATACGAAGTATGAGAGAAGCAATCTCCTTACTAGACTACTAGTTCGTGTCAAACCATTTGGTCATTTCCATGGCAGGAACAGAAGCATTTCCCCTAGCCATTGAGAAGTAGACATTGAACCCAATTTCGTTGCCGTTCCACCCATACGTAGGGGGAACTGCACCAAGCATTGCCGTTGCATCCAACACTTGATTGTAGAATGAGAAAGTGTTGATAGGAATGTACTTGATCCCGACATTGTCCATCTCTTTTCAGATCGCTACCCTAGGATAAGCTGCCACTTTTTGCAACTCCTCTTCACTGCAATGTGAGATGCCATTGATTGATCTACAGATTATTCCAATGACCCCAATCAATCTCCTAGCAAATATAACCAGCATCTCCTACAGAAGTTCTATCTCAATGAAACCGAAAAATAATTTTAAAGTGCGAAATAGATAAATTCGAACTCGATTGATGCAGTTGCTGGTTACGGTTACAGTCCACGACCTCGTAATCAAAAGCGCAATCCGCAAGCCCAGGACACAGTAGCAAGCTCAATCAAAAGCCGTAGAAATTGAAACTTCATAGAGATTCACACAGAGATGGGTGCAGAGCAGATAACCAGCAATGTGAGATGCAATTGATCTACTAGAAAATTTACCAGCACCTCCTACTGTAGTTCTATCTCAATGAAACCGAAAAATCGTTCAAGAAAAGCGCAATCCGCAAGCACATGTCGAGGAAGCAAAGTTCAATCAAAAGCCCTAGAAATTAAAACTTCATAGAGATTCACATCGAGATCGGTGCAGAGCGTACCTGGAGCGAGGTGCGTAAGGGATAATGGAGGTTTCAGATTTCAACCAATAGTGCCAGCGCTAGCAAAGCGCAGCCCTAGCACTGGTCGGTTGAAGAAACCGCCATGGATTGAAATCGGAGGGATCACGTGGACCCCATCGCAGAGTATCTCTCACTTTTTCTCTTCCCTTTCTTTTTCTCGAAAGGAATAAAACCAAAGTAACGTTTATCCCAAATTTTCCTTGCACATTGTTTTACTATGCAAAAAAATAAAAATAAATTAATGTATTATTACGTTGAAAAAAGTGTCAAATGTAATAAAGACTTACATTAATAGCTTTACGTTTCGAATAATAATTGTAATACGTTGGAGGGTATTCCGGTTAATCGGAAAATTGATCGGAATCGGAAATCTTAAACACAAAAAATGACATATAGATGATTTGATATTTTAAAATATTTCATGGAGCAATGAAATGTAATTCAAATCAAGATGATTTGTGTTTAACTGTTTATATTTTTATTACAATTAGAGGTACATTTGAACAATAATATAGATTTGTATATAACGCATACGACAAAAGAATAATCCGTGGCAGTTTAAACGAAATCTTTCATATTGTGAAATAAATCTTCAGTTTAAAAGTCGGTATCTCATAAACGGTTTTTTTTTGTTGGATTGTTTTGAAATTAGCGCCATCAGAGTTAAGCAAAACCCAACAAATTTGACAGATTTGAAGTGGCAGCAACAAAATGATCATACGATGGTTGAGAACAGATTCGAGTGAAGCCATAAACAGATAAACAAACAAATCACATTGTCGGAAAGTTCACAAACAAAAGAGTGATCTATGACAATAGTTGTGCAACAATCCACATTCTAAAACAATTGAAACTTTGAAAGGGTCTACAACATTAACAAGAGGATCAAACACAAATCCATCTACCTTCAACAAAGCATCATCTGCAATTTTAGCAATTACATGTCCATTGCAAGATCACTAAATGAAATCATAAACACAACATTGCAACAATTTTGTCCAATACCCCCAACAAGTTCATAACTTCTCGGAGGAAGTGTTCGTTGCACTCGCCCCTGCATTGAAATGTATTTGTAAGGGTGAGAAATGTTACTCATATCAAAAAGAGAGCGCAAACAAAACAAATCGTGGAAGCTACAACAACAAATTGTATGACCATCTATCAAATCAACAACAAAATGACAACTACAAATGAAACAACAACTTGAATGAAACAAGAAGCTCACCTAAAGTTTGCTTCATTTTCTTAGATTTATGTTTGTATTCATCATTCGAGCTCGATGGATTATCTCCCTGAGTGTCACTAGCACCATCATCAGGCTTTTTCACTAAAAACAAGTGAATGCCCAAGTTTTTGTTTTAGCCCACAAAATTAGCAAAAACAAAATAAGCAAAAACTTGACTACTTACCACAATCAGGCAAAACAACAAAGTGGAGCTTCCCACACATCCATCCAAACCTCAAGGTTCGCCCGTCCCTCAATCTCCTATTCCGAAGAACATGGCTCCAACTTATGATTGAGTATCGGTGATCCCGATCCACAATTGTCAAGAAATACTCTCGGCAAAGCTCATCATCCACGACCCAGATGTTGGCTCTACCGTCTCCCTTTACAAGCCTATCACTCAAAGCCAGCTCCATATTCAAAATGATGTGGTCCTCTACCGCGTGCCTTGGCAAGACTAGCTGCGATGTGGTCATATCCGATCTCGTGAGGACTTTAAAGACCGGATACATTTCTAATGGAGCAACATTGAGATCAATTGCCTCCCTCATAGTACAAAGAGAGATGAGAGTGCAACAAAACTTGAAAAAAAAAAAAAGGAGTTGAAAGAGATGGAAAATGGTTTTTGTTCAAACTCTTAATTTTGAGAGTGAAATTTAATTTCCCATTTACAAAATTTATCCAACTGAGCAATGAAATTGTCTCTTTATAAATGCACAACAGTTTGAAGAAATTTACCTAATAAGTCCCTCATTTTTTTTGTAAGTTCAGTTTTTAGGTGCATATGGAATCTGTCATAATGAACACTAGGCCTAATCTTCAAACTAATTAATCTGTCATAAATTATTAAATTTGAACTGATTTCTAGAGAGTCTAACCTGATCGACTCTTAATGACTAACATCTCAATCTCAAACATGAAAATATTTCATCACACCGATTAGATCGAACGAGCAAGATAGTGAAGAAAGACGAAAATTGAGAATTCATATACATTCAACACCTTAATAGGAATCTCACATGATGTTGAAATCAAGGTGCAGACTGAGATAACAAATGGCAATGATAAGATGAATTTGATAACACAATTAAGGGGGAATCATATATGGTTAAAATTTGTGAAGAAGTAAATGCACCTATTTTAGAAGAATCCGATGAGAGTATTCCAGTACAAGAAATACCAGCTACGGAGTAAGTAATTAATACAACCAATATATATAAAAAAAAATGGATAAGAATTTATATAAAAAAATGTATGAAATCAAAATAATTACCATATGAGAAAAAAGAGGATGGATCAAATGTTTACAAGTCTTATTGTGTTTTGTGTTAACAAATATAGGCCGTTGATCGAATCAAAATCGAAGGTTGTGATTAATTCTGAATTTAAATAATTTATTTTTAGTAAAAAAGTGAGACCCACGGGGAAAACTAATCCAATCTCACAAGGGAAGTGCGTGTGATGCACAAGCATGTAACTGCTCGAATTCTGCAAAGAGAAAATCGTGGGAGACGCTTAATTTTTATTTTTTTTTTGCCAATTTACTCCAATTTCCTTTTTCAAAAGATTTTTGGTCATACAAATCAAGATCGTGATCTATTAATCTAGTATGTAAAATCCTTGAAAATATGTGACAGTTTCATCCAAGTGAACGGTGAAGAAGAGGAAGATTCATCAAAGTTTTTTAACTTCATAATTTTCCAAGTAGTCATCAATATTCGGCAAATTTTATCAAATATTCATCACAGTCACTCAATTATTCATCAAAGTTTTTGTTAAAATTTATCAAATATTCATTACAGTCACTCAAATATTCATCATAGTCACTCACATATTCATCACAATTACTCAATTATTCATCATAGTTTTTGTTAAAATTTATCAAATATTCATCACAGTCACTCAAATATTCATCACGATCACTCAAATATTCATCACAGTTACTCAATTATTCACAATTTCCCAAATATTCATCAATATTCGGCAAAATTTAAGAAATATTCATCACAGTAACACAATTATTCATCAAAGTCAAGAATCATTTCACCAATATTCATATCACGTCCCCCGAGTATGAAACAGGACCTATTTCGTACCAGTGACTCAAATTTCTACAATATTCATATCAATACAACAAATATTCATCAAATTAATCCCCTTTCAACTCCCCTTTAATGAAAATTCGCGTTCATCCCTAACCCGGGGCAAATTCGATGGTGCGCTACAATGGCGTCATCGTGGTGTCCCTTCAAGCCGCCTACAGACTCCGCCGACTAGGTTCACTTACAGGCGTTACAGCCAAAGGTGCGACTTTCGGATGAGCACTATTCGCCGGAGTCGCCCTCTAATTTCGCCGGAATTGCCCTAGTATGAGATGCGATGAAGAGGGCGAGAGACGATTGTTTTCTAATCGTCCAAAAAAAAGGGGGATTTGGGTTGGGATATCACGCGCGTGTGTTGGGAGAAAATGGTAGTTTTTTTCTTTTTATATTAAAATTAATTAATTTCGGTAATTAATCTCATCCTTCCATTTGCAATCAATCAACGACTTATATTTGTTAACACAAAACACATTAAGGGATGTTTGCACATGACCTAACCTCTGAGGAAAAAAATATAATAGAAAAGTGTAGTTATATTTAACATATAACGGTCAAATCCTTTATTATCGTATATTCGTATTTGTAAAACAAAAAGAAAAGATTAATAGAATAAAAATGAGGATTCTTTATTTGAATTGAGGGCTTTAGTTTATACTCTGTACATTTATTTATTTTTATTAGGAAATAATTCGATATCGAATGTACCTGAATCTCGATGGCCGACAAGTCGGCAGACAGAAATCCGTCAATACATACAAACGAAAGCAAAAACAAAAAGCGGATATACTCTGTATATTTATATTGACAAGTTATAATTTTAATTTATAATTGATATTTATATAGGTTTGTTTGGGGTATAGTTAAAAACTGACGTAACCCAACTTTATAGGTAATTTTTTTTTCAAACTATACCCAAACAAAATCCACTCAAGTCATGAAAACCAGCACACTTCAACAGAAATTGTACAAACACGAAATCCAAACAGACTAACCCGAGAAAATATCCATTTTCGAAACTCGTGACTCAAAATGGTTTATGATCGTCCAGAAGAACAAATCCGACATACGGAGTAATATACATCAAGAATTAGTAGCATCCCAAAACTTCCATCACAAAAAATAATCGAAAGCATTTCCCTAAAGTCACTCTCAAGAAACAATAAAACACCCTCAGATGGGTCAATGAGTGCATGGAAACCAACTCGAAACGAAAAGGCACACGAGACGAGGGAGTTTGCGACAGAGTTCGCTTTCCTGTAAACATGTCGGAGATGCCTCCCAACAGAGGAAGCCTTAGCACTAGCTCGCCAAGCTGAACAAAGGGTGACAACAAATCAATCCTCACAACTCACAACAGGCAGGGAATCCGACCCAACTACCACCTTCCGATAGCCCTTCTCCCAAGCACGCCGCAACCCGTCCAAGATACCCCACAACTCCGTCATCGGGATTGTACATAAGCTCAAGTTGTTCACGAAGCTCTCAATCTACATCCCCTCGCTATCGCACAGGCAACCACCATAATCGAAAGCATAAACAGATACAATACGAACTCAACAAAATGCAACTACCCTGAGCACAAATTTCATTTCAATCAACAACAAAACACAAATCAAACAACAGCAAACAACAAACAAGCAAACAACAAGATCAGATTCAGAGCTGATCAATCAAACTCTAAGAACATCCATATTTTTCCCCATGATATTACACCGAACCAAGCTCCCGATGCTATCGACGAACATCTTAGCGTCCATCAGTGGGTTCCCCGGCGCGAGCTTCTTGTACAAGTAGCTCTCGAAGGTCATCCTCTGCACGTACTCGTCCCCGCAGAGTTCCACCAGAGCCTCCCTGGACGCGTCGCAGCCGTAAAAAACCCGCTGCAGGATGTCCAAGAACTTGAAGGTGGTGAAGTACATCCCATCCCATTTCTTCAAGTACTCCCTCCTCAAATCCCCCTCGTTGACCATTCGGGTCCCACCCTCCGACGCCCGCACTATCCCCTCCCCGCAGATCCGACCCGACTTCGCAGCGAAGTAGATCCCCTCGCCCGAGCACTTGGTCACGTACCCGGCCGCGTCGCCCACGAGTGCGACCCGGCCCGACACGCGCACCGGCCGCGGGTGCTCCGGGATCGGGTGGGCCTCCACCTTTATCACCTTCCCGCCCGCGATCTTCGGGGCGACCCGTGCCCGGATCCCGTTCTGGTACCGCTTGATTTCGGGCTTGGCCCGGATCGTGCCCGTCCCGACCGCCACGTGGTCGCATTTGGGGAAAACCCAGCCGTAGAAGTCCGGGGACACGTCGTCGCCGACGTACATCTCGGCGAGGTTGTCGTAGTACTCCATCTTGTCGTCGGGGAGCTTGATCCGCTCCTGGAAGGCGATGGCGTACTCGTAGCTGCCGGCCTTGATCGATCTCGCGACCTTGCTGTTGGCCCCGTCGGCGCCGACGACGACGTCGACGGCTAGGGTTTTACGGAGGCCGTCGAGGTTGTAGTTGATTAGGTAGGGGGCGGAGGGGGAGGTGGGGACCACCAGGTCGGTGACGAGGCCGGAGATGACCTCGGCGCCGTGCGACTCGGCGCGGGACCGGAGGAACGAGTCGAGGACCTCGCGGCGGGTCATAGCGATGAACTCGTGCGGCTTTAGGGTTTTCCCGAAGTCGATGGAGAGGTTTGAGGGGGAGATGATCCGCATCCGAGTCACCTTGCGATCGACGATGGAGATCGGGAGGGAGAACTCGTCGAGCATACATAGCGGGATGGCGCCGCCGCACGGCTTCGCGCCGCCGGGGTTTCGCTCGAAGAGAAAGGTCTCGATTCCGCCAGATGCAAGGGCATCGGCGGCGGAGGCACCGGCCGGACCGCCTCCGATGACCGCGGCGCGGAGCTTCCGGCCGGAGATTGGAGGATTGCTTTTGGCGACGACTACAAATCTGGGGAGCTTGATGGTTGTGGCGGCGGCGGAGGAAGAAAAGGGGGATTTGGGGGAGAAAGAGAAAGAGGGGAGCAGTTGGGTTTGCAAGGAGGAAGCCATTGTTGGTGGTGAACTGGTGAAGGGTTTTTAGCTTAAAGCACATCTAGACATCTAGTGAAGTGTGTGTACATTTTTTTAATTTTAATTCAGGGTGATTTTTTGGACATAAATTGATAAATTAATCACCAAATCAGAGTATGCACATGTATTTTTTGAAGCTTGAACCATTTATTGGATGAAATACTTTGGTGTTAAAAGTGTTTCACATTGTATATCAAATCAAATTGTTGCACTCTGTATATTCACCAATCACTAGCCGTTGCTGACTTGCTGAAATGAAGCATTTTGGGCAATGTATCAGAAATTCAAAACCCAGGTTTTGGGATCAGCTTATCTTCAATTTACCCAGAAAGGGACACTTGCAAGTTGCAAATGAAATTGTTTTTGACCAAGTCAGTGTTGCATTTCATCACCTACGATAGCCTAAACACGAATGATATTGTATGCAGAGACTTACGCATACACAATGTCTTGGACCGACATGGGATGGCATAGGTGAGCAAATGGCTTTCCACTCCATGCCGAATCAGCTAGCAGCGAGTTGACAGCCTGTGTTGGGTTGAACAAGTCCCACCAGATGTGAGACGATGGCTCGTCACAAGCCATTTCCAGGGAGGTGCAACCAATGGCTGCGTGGTGCCAGCCACTTCCGCAGCACCCGCTCCTCTCGTTCTTAAACCCTGCGAAATCCATCAACAATTGATTCATTCATCAGTGCCCTCAAAATCAGTAATGAATCATTATGAATGCCTATAACATACTTGCATACCATATAAGCTTGGTTTAGCTATCATCTCCATGATCCCTTGGTAAACATCACAGTAGATAACATGAGCATCAGGCAACTCATACTTGAGTTCAAGAATTTGTTGCTGTATCAGTTTGTTGTACTCCACAACCAGCTGATTGATCCTGTCTATGCAGCCTCTAGTGTCGTTTACTCTCCCGGTCCTATAGTACCACTGCAAAACAGACCTGGGTGCACAGCCTAAGGGGAGAATGCCCATGACCACGATCCTCCTCGCACCCCCATCATAGAGATACCGAATGGAGCGATCCATCTGATTGGCCAAGATATGCAGGAAGGCGCGAGGTTGGCGCTTGAGAGCTGTAGGCAGTGATGAGTTGTAGCCCTGGAGGAAGAAGTGGATCAAATCTTCCTTGCCAAAGGAGAGGTAGAAAATGGAGGACTCGATATGGCGGCTGGCAATCCCAGGGTCGAAATGAAGAGCCATAAGCTGAATAGTCTCAAACACTTGCCGGAGCTGCTGGTTGAGGGATTGGAAACTCGGATTGGGCGGATCGTAGAGGATTGTTGCTTGGGCAGACCCGAAATTCACACCATTCATAAGGGCTTCGATGGAGCCATTTTGTGTGTAGAAGGTAGGGACTGTGGACAAGCCCATTTTTGCAGCTGCATAGACCAAATTCATCAAAGAAATCAGAAGTTGTAAGCAATACAGATCATAAATACAGTGTACATGAACAATGGCAACTGAATTTAGTGCTTTAACAAGATGATCTCTACATAGCAAGAAAGATGAAGTAAAAGAACAAAGAAAGGAAGATAATCCTTTCAATCGTGGATTGAGCACTTCATATGAACAAATCAATCTGAAAAGTTAATTGTAAATGAGAGATTAACGAGTAAACAAAATGAAATTGCAACCGCAAATTGCAGGTTCACCGTTAACACAAACAAGAATCGGAGCAGCTTGATTAGAGATTAATCAATTAGAAATCAAGAAACCCTAGGATGAGTCATACTGAACGCTTCAAGATTCAAGCAGACAAAACACACACAGGGAGAGATCCAGAGGGATGAGAGAGTGATATACCGAGAAAATAGGGAATGAGATCAGAGTTGGAGCCGAAACACGGAAAGCGAGAGAGATTGCGGTGGAGAAAGGAGTAAAGGAGAGAGTTCTCCCCACAATCAACCGAAGAATCTCCCAAGATGAAAATCGCCTTTCCCGGCGTTGTTGATGACGAGGAAGGGGGATAGAACCCTAATTCATTTGCCTCCACATTCAGAAAGTCCGGGAGATGGAGTCGCGCGAAATCCACCGCTTCCTCGGGATCCGCCATGGCCACCGTCATCATCAAATCAGCAAAGAACAGCATCACCAACACTCTCCCTCCACCTCCCTGAATCCACATTTTCTCGATTTCCTTTTGACGAAATCCAATCTACAGAGTGAAAGTACGTTTGCGCTTCACATCAAGGAGAGAAAAATGGAGGAAGACGAAGGAATTTTTCGTCTTGCAGCGAAAGCAAATTGGAGGGAAAATTGCCTCGGATGAATTTTTAGGAGAGCATGAACAGTCCTGTACTGTACGTCTGTGCTCCCAAGTATTTTTATTTAGGCCAAATTGTCTCATTTGTCATAAATCAACTTAAATTAATATTTTCCGGAAATTATCTTTTAAATAACTTTTACAACAATCAACCAACTTTGAGATTATTCCGTTCAAATTTTGATTAAATTTATTAAATTATAAATTGATCCCTCTTGTTTAATTATATGATAATGGAAATCTAACCATTATAAAAAAAAAAGTAAATAGGTAAGAATTAAACTCAGATGATACAATTGAGAAGCTAATTGAGAATTAAAAAGTGATTTGGAAGAGGCAAGCGAGCGACTCAGTTGGAGGAAGAACAATTTTTTAGAAATCAACATAATTTTATCGGTTATTTAAAAAGAGAAAATAACATCAGTATATAATAAGCTCTAATTCGACACTCGAACAAAACTAGGCTTGGATGTTCATATATTTGGCTAAACGTAATAAATGTGTATACTGTATACGCCATAAGTCCGGAATAAGGCTGTTATTCGAGCTGAACGAGCCGAGTATTGCTTGTTTATATTCATTTCATTTAGAATATGAACGAGCTCGAGCCGAGCCTCAATTTTGACTCTGGCTTAAAAATGTGTTCATACTCAGCACAGTTGATCATACATACGAAATTGTTCCGTCATTGTCGTAGATCACCCTCACTTTCCTCCTAAGCTTTAGAAAATGAACGAGCTCGAGCTGAGTTTTTTTTTTGAGTTTTAAGCAATTTTACTTGCTCATCATACAGTAACTTGAAGAATATTTTAGACATTCCATAAAATTCGAGCAATTTGAGTTTAATTCGAATGAATCAAGCTTTAAAATGTACTCATGCTCGACTCGTTTAGAAAATGAACGAGCTTTAACCGAGTCTTTATCGTGCAAGTACGAGTCGAATTCGAGCTACTCTTGCACGAGTCGAATTCGAGCTACTCATGTTCACATAACACCATGGACTTATGTGTAACAGGTTTTGGCAGTGCAAATCATGCTGCGCAAATCTGCCTCACATTCTATTGAAAATTTTAAATTGGTCCTGTGATTATGATTTCTTTATCGTTTCATTTGTAGATAAAAATGTTTTTGATCGATCAATCATGACAATAATAAACCATAGATTACAACAGCAAAAGGAAGCTTGGGAGCCTGGTTCAGATCCATTTCTTGCTCCATCTAGCAAGTTTAGAATTGAACTACTCGAATTGACATCTTTCAGTCAGAGCGTTTCGAGTTACCACACACAAGAAGGCGCATTAATACCTAATGCAGTACCAACCATGGAGGTTTATGATTTTATCTCAGCATAGCTAACTAGCTACAATTCAGTTAAGACCAAAAGTTCCGAATCCTAGATTCCTCGTGCAGCCAACATGTAAAAGTAATCGTATGTGTCCACAAAACTACCCGTCAAACAAGAAAACGAAGGACGCGTAATGATAGGAGCCAGTCAAGTGAAGAGATCCTGAATATCAAGGATATCAGCAAGGACACCAGCAGCTGTGGTGTCATTGCCAGCTCCAGCGCCTTGGATTACTAAAGGTTGTTCACTATAACAGCGGCTGTATACTTCCAACTGTTGCAGAAATAAAAAGCGTGAAATTGAGGTTAATTGCCCGAGGTTTTGCATGGATATTCGAAATAAACATGATGAACAGCGTGAACTTTCTCAAGGGGAGAAAGTTCGGTTGCGAATTTGTGAACTTACTAGATGAATCAGGTTAGAAGGCGTAATATGAAATTAATAGCTTAATTTGCGAATGACATTAAAGGAAAAAATATATATAACTGACTACATTTTTCTTCTGCAAAAAATTCAAATATACAAGTTTAGTTGCAGCACTTACCACATTATCACTCCCTCGTAATCTCCCCAGCGCTGAATTCTTTGGAAGCTCTTGAATGCCGACTTCACACCTAACACAAGACAGACAAGTTACTAATCGCTACAACTACAGAAGATCCATAAAATACAATTTGAAGTTATCAGCAACCTCCAAGTGGAATTACAAGACAAACAGGTCAATTTTTTCAAGCCAATATGCAAAGTGCAGGTACATCTAGCTTGCATCCATAGACCTTGCTTATGCAAGATATCTTAGGTTGGCTATTGTTGCTGCAAACTTCTAAGTCAGGGGAGTGGGGGAAACAGAAAATAGCATGTCAACAAGAATGTCACTTTGAAGTCTCTTTCTTTTATTTTTTTATTTTCCTGGGCTGTTGCGGGATTTACTGGGCTGTTGTTGTTGTTGTTATTTTCCAAGTGGAATTACAAGGCAAACAGGACAATTTACAAGATGAATCAGGTTAGAAGGCGTATTTTCCTTTGCGGGTAATTCATCAGTGAGCAAAATAACCAAGAAGTACTTGCATAAGCTTGGTCTGTGGACCAGATAACGCACTTGCAAAAAATTAGGAATGAACACTGCGACAAAAGGAAAGAATAGTAAGATACCTTGAACCCTCAATTACACAAACATAGCGAAGTGCTTTCCCTTCAGAAGCTGCTCTTCTAACCCTCTCCTCAATATTCTTGTCCAGCTGGGGAAGGCCATTTTCCAGAAATTCCTCCACGGACATTGTTGTAGGCCCCATGTTCTCCGGGTACAAACTTTCAACCTAAAATAATATCGAAAAACTGTCAATAAAATGCACATCTCTAGTTTTCTATTAGAATGCATGATTGCTTTACATTCAGGAACACGGAATCAGACCTTTATACTCTCCATGTTGATTCGTTGCCCCAAAAGTCGAGCAAGTATCAAAGCCTGTTTCAAGTTCATAAAAGCAAAATCAGACTATGAAATAAGCTACATTGCCAGAGTTCCAATTATATAAAATTGCCAGATTTTACCAGCAAAGATTGTTAGAATCTGAATGCTATAATAGTCACTCTTTCTCGCATCACAATTCTCATGGAATAATGCATTATTTTTCTCAATCATCAGCGCAACAAGCAACAGAAACAAGATAAATCATAAGGGTTGATACAGATTATGGTTAGAACTGCAGAATACTCAACTGCTGCATGCTTTTTCCACCAATTGTTTAATGTCGGGACAGCTGAAACTCTAAAATTATAACCAGGAAGCTGGACAAATAAGTACTGAACTAAGCGATATTCGAACCTTTCTTGCAACATCCATTCCCCCCAAATCATCACGAGGATCTGCACCAATGAATATGGGATCAGTCAGCACTCATCTCTATGCTTGACAATCACATGGAAAATGCATTCGATGTATTAAGGATCATTGACAAAATGGACAAATAGAACAATATACGCACATAAACAGCTCATAAATGCAACTCAATATGAATGACATGAAGTTCCATTTATATCATTGCAGGAGTGGGTTGGATCAGGAAAAGACGCATTAGTACTGGTACCAAAAATAACAAAAAGTATACAAGTATGGTGACATTTCTCTGTTCAATTCTGCATAACACGATAATTTTGATTAAGGGTTATAATTTGCAAAACCTGGTTCTGTATAACCGAGGCTTCTTGCAGTTTTGACCACTTGGCTGAAAGGCTTTCCTTCTTCCACCTCACTCATTACATAGCCAAGCGTACCTACAAATATAATACACAATATGTAGAATAAGCATTCCTTATTGTGAAAACTGCTCATATAAAGCACATAAATATAACCTACCACTCAAACTGCCAACAATGCGGTCAATAGTATCTCCTGAAGAAAGTAAGCGGTTGATAGTTACTATGATTGGAAGGCCTGCGCCAACCTATCAGGGAAACAAGACCTGGCTTAAAATAGATTCGAGCACGCTATAAGATGCCAACACAGAGCGAGTACACCAGAATGCCACATTTTCTAAGATAAATTGACATGTCATTCAAAGTTAAACCAAGAAATGCACAACATCACAAGTACCCCATATCCATAAGCCAAATTCCCAGATGGTTCCATTCCCCCGGTATAGAATCAGATGGATGATGGATCATAAAAAGCTCAAGAAATGACTAAATGCGAAAACGAAATTACAACAAACATATGTAGATTTTAGGAACTAGGAACAGGAAGAAAAAGAAGCCAGAATGTGGAAACTCGAGACAATATTTCTGAAATGCTAACTTTAACAAGTTGTAATAAATTCAAATATTCAATACAACAATTGACTTCAAAGAAGAAGAAGAAATCCCACCATTCAAAGAAAGATGCCATTTCACCCTCTTCTTCTTGTTCAAGAAAGGATGTCATTTTAGATTTTCTAGTCAATAATTAGTGGTAAATTATGATGTTCATTACAAAAAACGCATATATTGAAATTTTCCATGCCAACTCTCTCCCTTCATTGGCTCACTGTGTAGTTTGCAGTTAAATTTAAGAAGGCTTTAGGAATATTAGATAAGATAATCCTTACAGGTATAAAGGGGAATTTTTAGAGGTGTGCTTAAGAACTTTGTTTTTTTTTGGTAAACTGCTTAAGAACTTTGTACTTGACAAAGAAAAAGATATAAAGCAGATTAGCATATTATATCTAGATCTCTTAGTGATGTAGAGCACAACAAGGATAAATACATGTGCAAACTTACAGTTGATTCATGCCGAATGCGACGTGGGTGAGATGTCAGCTTGTCATAATCTTCCTGCGTACCAATAGAATTTATTTTTGACTTTCTTGCAAAGAATAACATTACTAGAACAATGTTAGCTCTCTAAGGTGGAATTGACAGCATGAAGCTATGTGTGGTAGTAAAAGCTGACAAAAACAAACATCTTACAAGGGGATACTAATAAAAAGTAAAACTACTTACCAGTGAAGATGTAAGAGGCTTCTTATTTGCCAATACGATACTACAACCCATATCAACAAGTCTCTTCAAGGTTGATACAGTTTCCGTACTGGCAGAGCAATCCACGACGGCCAACCCTGCCGGCAGAAATGAGGAAGCATAGGGAAGATCACCTCTTGATTTTCCAATAGTAAAGAGCATAAACATTCCATAAACATTAATTTCAATCTTTTTGTTGATTTAATATCAATAAAGCATATAGAAAGGCTAAATCTTTCTGTAAACTTCCAACAGATTCAGCAGTTCTCTTTTACAAGTAGGGCTCAAAGCAGACATGTAAACTTATGCATGTAATGCACAGACCAAGGTGTGCTAGGAAACGCCTACCAAGTAATAGAAAATACTAGGAAGAAAAAGCATATATAGTTAAAGCAAAGAGATGATGATTGTGGAAAACCTGTTGATCGACCCAAATGCCCTGCAATGTCAATGAGTTTACTTGTCGACTGTGAATCTGAAAATACAGGACAGGCACCTGCATATGCATGGAATATCCATATGTTACAACATCCATCTCGAGATCTAATTCAATTTGTGATGCTGAGTTTGTATAAAGAAGATCTAGTAGACTTATTTACCAACAACCATTGCATATTGTATTTAGTTCTGAATTCTATTTGCTACTTGAATTTCTAAAATATAGCTCATTGAAAAGCTATAAGCAATTTGGATATCTATAGGATTCTCACGAGCTTGGATGATAACGAATATGGGACTAGTGTGCAATGGTATGACTCGTGATGTGAGAAATGCAATGTTTATCATGTAGTACAAATAGAAAAAAGTGCTCTCTACAGTGTGCAAAGTAAAATCTATTAGCATTAAGCAATGTAGTGAACTGCTGAGGAGCTATGAAATTATGAAAACTATACATTTGATCACTTTCTTCATTCTATCTTAGTTTTAAAGGGCGCAAGGCGCACTGAGGCGCAGAGGGTCCCTGGAGCCTAGGCGCAGGGCGCAAGGCGCAGGCGCGCGCCCGGCGTAGGGAAGGCTGAATTTTAACTTAAAATAGTTTAAAACTTATATTTGTACTTAAAATCAAATGATAATCATATAATATATGGTTAAATATCAAAACAAAGCATAGTTTAGTACTTCAACGTGTAAAAATAAACATAGTTCAAACTTCAAAATAAAATAAAGAGACAACGAAACAAATAAAACAAAGTGGAAACTAAATAAAGCAAAAGGCATAGTTTTTCAAGACTATGAATCTCCTAATGAAGCTGCCCCAACCCCAATCAAAGCCTAGTAATCTAAATCATCAACATCCTCATAACCTCCATCCTGATCATCTCCAACATAATCTTCATCTCCATCAATATCCTCTTCCATCTCATCTTCATCTACCACTACGACTTTAGGAGATGATCTAGGAGCGGAGCTAGTGGCTATGCCCTTTCCTTTATCAACTCTAAAGGAACCTGAACCTTTCTCCTTTATGATGCTTGGACCTACGGTTGATGATCTAGTCAAATAGCTAGGCTCATTGGCTCCCGAAGAGTTAAAAAAAACAAAGCAAAACAGAAGGCGCTAAAAGCCCAGCGCCCTGCGCCTGGGAAAAAGCTCACCAAGGCGCCAGAGGCGCGAGCCTGGCGTAATGAGCTTCGCCTGGGGTACAAAAGGCCCCAAGGGCTGAGCCTTGCTGCGCCCGGAGCCTAGGCGCGCCTGGGGCGCGCCTTTTAAAACTAAGCATTCTATAGCACTCAAAATCATAATGCAGGAGAGGACGTATTGGCATTAACTTCATATTTTGGTGTGAAGATGCACAAATCGAACTAAAACATAAACAAACAAATAAAACCGCGGGACAGAAGGAAAATTACCACTGCCGAGAGCGGAGAGAGGAGAGCCGCTCTGCTTAGCTCGGCAGATTCCTTGAAGGATTTCATCGTCCAACTCCTTGGTGAACACATCGGGCAAAATGAGAAGCGATTTGCTATCCGATACTCCAACGACTCTCAATCGCACACCCTAGCCCAGTCAAATTTCAATATCATCCAGAATGATCTACAAGATTCACTATCAAAAAGACTGAATAGGAATATTGTAAACGCTGGGGAGTGATCGTGGATCAGGCAATCGAACCTGTTTGGTATGGGCGGGTCTGCATGCGATGATGTGTTGTAGAAGCTGCCGCCCCACTCCGCCGCACCCTAGCAAAATCAGCGAGATGCTCTTCATTTCTGTCTTTCCGATTTCGCGCGGTGGCGGTGGCGGTGGATCTTCGGGCGCCGGTGAGATGTGGACCTATGGGGATTGAGGTTTTGGTTTTCCGGTTACTCTTTACCCCTTTGGTATTGAAATGATCGATTCGAGTGGGAGTGGGCGCCGCGCCGGTGAGTTTAGTCCACTGTCCACACTCCACTACACTCTTCGGGCCAAGGGTTGGGATGGGTCGGCCCGTCGGGTGGTTTGGTTTCTACCAATTCTACGTAACTTAAAAGAGAGGTTTTTTGCCCGATAAATTTTTTTTTTTTTTTTTTTTTTGACGCAAGATAAGAATTAGGTTGGGTCGGCCGCAGCAGAGGCCCTTCCTAGCGCATCCTTTCGGACGAGAACTAGCAGTTCTGGATCACCCTCACAGCAGACGTCGGCAGGGGAAGCATGGGCACTACGAGCAAGATAGTCAACCACTGCATTCGATTCCCTGAAAATATGACGAATAGCAACATAAGTAAAGGACGAGATATCAGACAGAATATCAGCTTGTAGCATCTCTATTGTCCATGGGCATTTCCAGTCCCCCAGTAGAGATTTTATCACTAGTAAGTTGTCTCCTTCGATCAGAAGTGTAGATAGTTGCAACTCCTTTGCCCGTAACAAACCCATTCTGAGTCCTAGATTTTCTGCATAAATCACCGATATATTTGTGCAAACAGATCTGCCAGCAGAGACCACTAAACCCGCAGAGTCACGGATGACAAAACCATAAGACGAGTTTCCATTCGGGAGTACCGAACCATCAAAATTAAGCTTATAACAATTCGGCGGGGGTTTATCCCACTTCCCGGACCGATTCTGAGCCCTAGTTTTCGTAGCACAACCCCTAATAGCCTGGTTGTGCGTACCGCAATGATTGCGATGATTAGGGATCAACGGACCAGTCGGATCATCGTCTAAACGTTTTGATTGTGTCCAACAATGACTAGTTGTGCTATGGAGTAGCAAAATTTCATTGATAGTTACCTTGTTAGTATGATCGAAAACGAGTTGGTTTCTAAAGAACCACATGACCCACCAAGCTGTAGCTAGAATGGCAAAAGAGTTGGTCCCAATAGCACATTTTATAGCAGTAAGTGGAAACACATTTCCCATGCCGACAGGAGCAGTGAAAGATCCCGGAATGTGGATACGTAAAGCTTTAAGCAAAGCAGTAGCCATGGGACACTGAAGAAGCAGGTGATCACTCGATTCATTTGTATTGCCACATAAAACACAACCAGTAGGTACAGCCACGTGTGACCTCTGTAATCTGGTTTTGGTCGGGAGACCATCACGGGAGATTTTCCAGAGGAAGTGTCGAACCTTAGGGGGCACATCGAGACTCCAGATCCAATCGCAATCGAAATCAGGCGACCCGGTGTTTACAGAAAGGAAGGAGTTGGCAGAGGCGGTTGAGAACCAGTCATTTTTGCTTGGGCCCCAATATAGGCGATCTGTGATTTGGTTGCTAGGCAAAGTTAGACCCATGATGTGGTCGATAACATCTTGTTTCAGAACATTTGCTAATGAGTCCTTTATAAGTGTTTTGTTCCACTGGCGGTTGGTGATGAAGTGAGCCACCGACACTCCCAAGAGATTATCTGGGATGGGACTCAGTGTTTTGGAAATCAACGGCTTCTCGAAGGCCCAGTTATGAGACCAGAAATCAATGGATTCCCCATTTCCCACCCTCCACTGAAGAGCTGGGAGGAACTGAGGTCTGATGGACATAAGGCGGGACCATTGCCACGAGGTATTACCTTTTTTGATATAACTAGAAAGGTCGTGGCCTTTGAGGTATTTCTGTGAGATGACACGAACCCATATATTGTCTGGTTCAGAAATAATTTTCCAAAGGAGCTTCATCTGGAGAGCTATATTCATAGACTCCGCCTTATGAATCCCCAAACCCCCTTTCATAGTGTCCGAACAGATTTTGTCCCAGCTAATCAGCGGTGGAGCTTTAGAGGTTTTGTTCCAAAAGAATTGTCTATACACTTTGTCAAGTTCATGAAGAATATGAGAGGGTAGTAGGAAGGCTTGCATAAGAAAAATCGGTTTGGCACTCAGATTTGCTTTGATAAGCACCCGTCTCCCTTCGGCTGAAAGGTTTGATGCTTTCCATTTTGTGAGTTGATTTTTGGTCTTGAGAACCACATCAGCGAATGTGTCCCTATTGGCCCTACCGTTAACGATAGGGCAACCCAAATATTTGTCAAAATTGTTAGCCTGAGGAATGCCAAGTACTGCAATAGTAGACGCTATGGCGGTAGCAGTCGTGTTAGGAGACGCTTGGAAGCTGGATTTGTGCAGGTTCACCTTTTGTCCCGAAATTAAACAGTATCTGTCTAAAATGGACAGTACAGAAGAACATGCCGAATGGGATGCTTTGCAGAAAATAAGAATATCATCAGCAAACGCTAGAAAAGGAACCTTGATACCCGGACGACTGAAAGAGATACCCAGGTCCTTACTAGCTAGCCCTTTGTTATGCAGTGTACGTGCTAATACCTCAGAGGCTAGGATAAAGAGAAAAGGGGAGAGGGAGTCTCCTTGTCTCAAACCTCTAGTGGGTTTAAATACTGTGGTTGGTTCATCATTAACGAGGACCGAGTAGGATACAGTTGAAACACATTCCTTTATTCTGTTAATAAAGAGGTCATTGAACCCATACTTAGATAAAACTTGGAACAGAAAGGACCATTCGATGCGATCGTATGCCTTTTCCATATCTAACTTGAGAGCAACCATGCCCATTTTGCCTTTCTTCATCCGAAATGAATGCAAAGCCTCATGAGCAATCAAAATATTGTCCTGGATAGATCTCCCTTTTGTGAAAGCTCCCTGGAGGGGGTGTATAAGTTTGTCAAATATCTTGGTTAACCGTCCTGAAATTACTTTAGCTATGATTTTGTAAATTGTAGAGCATAGACTGATAGGTCTGTAGTGATTTACTGCAGTCGGGTCATCGCATTTCGGTAGAAGCGTAATGAAAGTATGGTTCGTCTGACGCAGTAGGATTGGATGCACTTTTTAATTAGCTAAAAAAAATAAGTAGAATGGGTTATTTATTTTTTTAACTAGTTAAAGAGTGTATGGACACCCAAAAAATCATAAAAAGGGTTAAAATTATGAGTTAAAAAAAAAAGGAAAAATTTGGTGAAATATCCATTTACAAAGTGTAATTAAATAAATGTCCATTTTTGTTGAGAATATTTGGTAGAATATCACCTTTGAACTTTTGATTAAGTAATTAACACCTTATAAAGTTTTATTAGGCGTGATAACATCCGTTAATGTTTTTTTAGCCCCTTAGCACCCAGCGTCCCAGCCCCATGTACCTCTCTCTTTCTCGCTCATTTGCTCTGTTTGAGCTTTCTTTCAGACGGTTCTCCTCCTCCTCCCAGGCGCCATTGCTCCGGGCTCTCACCACGACTCCGTGAGCCATCTCCCGCGGACCGGAAGCCGCCGCCGACACAACAGCGCGCGGGGCGCAGGATCCTCTCCTCTTCTTCAACCTCCTCTCCGGTACGCCTCCCCGCACCCGGTCGTCACCGATCACACAGCGACCCCTAGCCCTCATTCTTTTCGATTTTTCTTCAGATCCGGTATGAAATCTCACCCTTAATCTATTTCCTTTAGTTGTTCTTTTTTTATTTGGGATTTCGAGTTGGATTGGAACTACCTAGGGTTATTGGGTGCGAATATTTGCGGAAAAATTGGGGCTTTTCGCCTAGAGTTGATAATGGCACCAAACCGATTGGATTCAGTCCCTTGCCGTCTGTTAATCACACAGTGGTTGTCAATCAGATGGCGATGAGCCAGATCCCGGAATCATCTACTAATGCTAGTGCTAGTGTTAATACTAATGTTAGTCAGGCGTATGACTATGAATCCATGTTAAAGTGTGATCTTTTTGATGGGAAGTGGGTGAGAGATCATTCCTATCCATTTTATCCACATGGATCATGTCCTCTCATTGACGAGCCCTTCAATTGCTTCCTCAATAAGAGACCTGACAGTGGTTATGAGAATTACAGATGGCAGCCCAATCACTGCAACATCCCAAGGTATAATGGCTCCTTTTTTCCTGGTTTGATTGCTTGCTTGTGATCTTTATTTTGTTTGGCATCTGATTTGGAACATTAAGGAACTATGAAAAGGGTTTTGTATAATTGATGGATCATAATCTAACAATTTGACTGAATTTGTTAACTTTTCGTCTCTGTCTACATCCTATTAAATTCAACTGGGGTGAAGTATCTTAGTGAAAATGCATGGAATTAAGCATCTGTGTTGGAGTGACAGTGGTTTTGGTTTCATCTGTGAAGGGAAATGAGTTTTTATGTTGAAAGATAAATTTTTATTTTAATGTACATATTACATATTCAATCCTCTATCCATAAACTCTGTTTGCAAATTAACACCGGAGGATCCATATACTCTGTCATTCCTGTCTTAATGCGTTATTATGAACCTAGATTTTGTAATTTGTGTTATAATCACACTTCATAGCTAAATTGCATTTTATTAGATATATATATTTGTATCTGACCATCTTTCTTTATTTTATTTGCGAATTTTGGATTTTTTATTTATATACCGGGAAGTATCTTAAATAAGAAGGTGATTAACGCGAGCTACCCACATTAAGTGGATTCAATGTTCAATGTACCCAAATGCAGTACTTCCTCGATCGATTGATCATTGACACCTTGTTGCTGAATGTACAAGGGGATTATTGCTGAATTTTTTATGCATGAAATTGGTCGTTTTATGGAGGCAGTTTCTACTGTAACCGTTGCTGATTTTTCTGTCATAAATTGATAGGCACCTTGTTGCTGATTTTTCAATCATAAATTTTTTATGCATGAAATTTCTGATTTTTCTGTCATAAATAAGTTCAACACGAGTGAGGAGGAACATGCGTCTAATAAACACTGATTTTTTGTTACTGTTGGAATCATTGTAACAGCCAACACTGATTGTTTTTTTACTGTTGTCATTTGAAGCGCCGAGGCTGCTGGTGCCAAAGAAGAAAAGGAAGAAAGAAAGGAAAAATGACTGCGAAGGTTAGGAAAAAGGAGTTGCTGAAAGTGGCCATGTTTGCAGCAAATGAGCTTGGCCATAATGGGTCATGTTGAAGCTTCAGTTCCTATCCCAAAGGCTGATGAGGTATTGCTGAAAGTGGAGGCGACAAGTCTGAATCCGGCTGATTGGAATCTTCCTCGCAAATTCCCTTTTACTCGAGGTTGATTCCAGCTGGATTTTGTAACTGCTGCTAGTAGTATTGAACTTGTGATCCATTGCTGTCATTTTTTTTGCATTGATTCCATTGTTGTATAAAATAGTGGAATGCTATAGCCCTTGGCAGGGGCTTATGCCAGCAAGTTTGAAAACTCAAAACTATATATCAATTTGAATTGGAATGTAATTAATTAGAATTATATATATTTGTGGTGGAAGGCATATGGAGCATACCTCAAAGATGGTAGCCATCAAAGGGAACGGGACGTTGTATTATTGATTGGATTTGGAGTATATTTGACTTGTTTTATTTGCCTTGATTAATGGTCTTGTTTTATTTGTCTTGATTAATGGCATCTATGATATTTTTTTTTAAATGTGGGATATTAAAAAACAAATTAAATCCCGTTCACTAAAAATATGCGGGAGGGGCACTGGATGACCCAATATCATCCCGTTCCATACCCACCCCAAATATGTCATCAAAACATTTTTAATAAAAACATGTTATTGATATACAATCGATTAGATAAAACCACTTAGTAAAGTGACATCATAGTAAACAAAAAATGTTATCAATAAAAATGTCATCAACAAACAATGCCATCACAAATGATTGAGATCAATAAAGTGTAATAACAAATGTCATCAATGAAGTGTAATCACAAACGTGTCATCAGTAAATAAAAGTAGAATCGATGAAAATATATCGATATACAATTGATTAAATTAAAAAAAAAAGTGGCATCAAACGATTTGATTAAAAAAAATGGCATCAAAACACTGATTTGAAAAAGTTGCATCACATTAAAAGAAAAAAATGTCATCAAAACATTACCTTGAAAAAATATGGCATCACGAAAACATTACCTTGAAAAAATATGGCATCACGGTACAAAAAAATATCATCAAAAAATTGATATCAAAAAGTGTCATCAGTAGTCAACGGTAAAAAAAATGGCATCAATAGTCAATGTAGCATCACAGTAAACAAAAAAATATCATTAAGATTTGAAAAAAGTGGCATTAAAGAAGTGTCATCAATCCATTTTATTAGAAAAGTGACATCAAAGCGAAAATAAAATGTAAAAAAAAATGGCATCAAAACCACAAAAAATGACATCATTAGTTTTTTTTTTTTTTTTTTTAAAAAAAAAAAAATATGTTGACCGGTCAACGGTCAAACAGGTTGACCGTTGACCTTAATAGTCAAATTGGGAAGGGTGTTAGGTTAGTTAATTAATTTTGTTTGGGTGCTAGTTAGCTAATTAGATATTTATAATGTGTTAGTTGCCAAAATAACCCATTTTTGTTTGGCAATTAAGAAAATGTCTATAATAATTTCATAATCCCAAAATACCCCTATTTTAATTTTACCCCTTAACCCACCCCCTTTCCCTTTCTACCATCTGAGCCCTAGCCATCATTACTCCTCCGCCTCCATCATTTGCCTCCAACCTCGCTCTCCTCGCCGCCGGAATCGACACCTCCAACCTCGCTCCTCCGCCGCCGCCATCGACCTCTCTTTTGAACCTGTCGCCGCCGACGACCTCCTCCCCTAGCCTGCAACTCGACTTGAATCTCGTCGACCTCTCTCTTGAACCTGTCTTTGGAACTTGCGTAAACCATCTTCATCCTTACCCTTGACGTGCCCGGACATCTTCATCCTCACCTGTGTTATTAACCTTCGTCTCCTCTCAGAGTCGACACTCGTACCAATGGAAGCCATACGATTTTGCTCGGTTTCTTTCAGCCATTTCTCTCCGGCTGGTTCACCTACTTCCTCCTCTCAGACCGCATCGATTCGATCATCTCGAAACGCAACGGAATTGAATTTCAAAGTGAGAGCGATGAATTCAGGCTTTTGTTTGGGCAATTGACTAGTGCTTCGAAGCAGCTTTGTCCAAGCTAAAAGGCCAAGGTTTTCACTCTCTCCATAATCTTGCCTCTCAATCTCTATTGATTAAGCTTTGCTAGTAGACCTTCATTTTTACCTATCTAGATTCACCGCTTCGAAAAATTTCTGAAATTAATATGTTGATATGCATCTGTTATTGTGACCAAAGAGGTTGATTTGTATCATTGTAGCCTAGTGATTGGTCATGTTTTTCAATTTCTTCAAAAGCTTTGATTTGCTTCAATTCGATTTGTGGGAAAATCCAGGAAGCTGATTAATTTGTGATCGGTTTGGTGACAAAAGTGACACAATTTAGGAAGTTGCTTAATTCGATTCGGTGCGTGGGAACATTTAGGAAGTTGATTGATTCGATTCAGTCTGTGCTTCTCTCGTTTCAATTTTTTGTGGATATGATCTACAATTACAAGTAAAGTTTATTAAATTTTGAAAAAATGGGTTGGTGACAATATCTTAGCATGGTGGCAATTTTTTGTGGTTACATGTTCGTGGTGACAAATGTGTATGGAAATAATATTTTGGTGACAATTTCGGTGAGAGAAACTTTAGTCAAACTTTTAAAAATTAATTTGGTGACAATATTTTGGTGACAAAAATGAGTTAATATTAGGTGACAACGATGATGACATTACTACTGTACACAAATTTTATTTTGGTGACAATGTTTTGTAGTCGGTGAAAATTGGTTAGTGATACTATTTAGGTGACAATTTCAGGTGAGAGAAACTAGTGAAAGTTTTCAAATTTTATTTGGTGACAAAATTGAGTTAATATTTTGTGACAAAGGTGATGTCATTAGTACTATACACACATTTTAGTTTGGTGACAGTAGTTTGTCGTTGGTGAAAATATGTCGGTGACACTATTTTGGTGACAATTTTAGGTGAGAAAAACTAGTCAAACTTGTTGGTGATAATATGTAGTTAGTGAAAATTGGTGGTGACAATATTTTATAGTAGGTGACAAAAAGTTGGTGACAATGTTCTGTAGTTGATGACAATATATATTCTGTAATTGATGACAATAGATGGTGACAGTGTTCACTAGTACCAGAATTTTTTTTTTTGTTAAATGTTACCAAAAAAGTCAGTTGTCACCAAAATAATTGTCACAAACGACTGTCATCGAAAAAATATATGCAGCTGTCACCAAAAAATTGTCATCAAATGTAGGCCTTGACTGAAATCTGTCACCGAAAAAATTGTCACCAACAATTGTCACCAAGAAAAAAAAATCAATTGTCACCAGAAAAAATTTACTCCAATTGTCACCAGAAAAGAAAAAAAATGTCACAAAAAAATGATTGTCACCAAATTTTTTTATCAGAAACAGCTGTGACCAAAAATAATTGTCATCAAATCTAGGCATTGACTTAATTGGTCAATGTTGACTAGTCAATGTCAAAATTAAAAATAGTCAAAGGAAGAAGGGGAGGGTAAGGGTCAAAGGGGGAAGGGATGGGAAGGAAGGGTAAAAGTGTCAAATATGGACATTTACCTAATTTTTTTTAAAAAGTGGACATTTACTTAATTATGTCCATTTTTTTGAACATCCACTAAATTAAACCTAAAAAAAAAAGCTACTTGAGGGAGCTTATTTGGGGTTTATTTTGTTTATTTGGTTTGAAAGTACCACAATACCCCTAATAACAACCAAATAAACTCCATTTTTTACAAATAAACTGTTTTTCGTCCCATACGGAGTTTATATTTTTTCATAAATTTTTAACTACTTTTACCAACAGTTTATAAATTTTTACCCTGTTTATAATTTTAGTCAGTTTATTAACCTCGTCTCATACGAACCCTAAATGTCTCCTCAACAATTATAAAAAAAAACTAAAAAAAGAGAAAAGGTGAAATTGAGAGTTTCTCTCTCCTAAGAGAGAAACTCTCTTTGTGTACCCAAATGTGAGGATTTGCTCATCATCTTCAACCTTTTGAGAACAAAATCTTCTGGCTTTTCAATCATTTGAGAACAAATTTGCTAGATGTGGAGCACTCTCTTCCGATCCCCATGTTTCTGACCAAATTTTTTCTTGATTTGCCAAAAATTTCTACCCAAATTGCTACCCAATTTATTGTCAATATATCATCCTCAAATATGCAAACCAACCCATAATCTGGCCATCATTTCTACCCAAATTCGCTCGGCTCATTTTGGTGGTGTCCGATCGTTGTCACCTCACCTTGCCCTGTCTTCGATCACCCTCCTTTGTCCATCTCCGACAGCCGTGTTACCTTCCATCCACCTCCCTCTTGGAGTCACCGTCGATTGTTGTTCTCGACTGTCCTTCCGTTCTTTCGGTGTCTCTGTCGGGCGTCCTCTGGCTGTTCCTGTTCATCTCCTCCCGATCTGGCCGCGCATCTCCCTCTCTCCTTCGGGCCCAAGCTTCGGGTCCTTCGGGCCCAAGGAAGAGGTAAAAAAAATGTGAAATGAATTTTGTAAACCCGCCCGAAAGGGTTGTGAGTATAACCACCCGAAAGGGTTTGAGAAAATCGCGCAAGGGCTTGTCGATACTTTTGTAGATGAAAGCTTGATGGCGTTTTGTTCGAGCAGTTTGCGGCTCTGCTTCCGAGGTTTCTAGGAGATCTTCTGCTTGGTTGGGGGGCGTGGAGTCTGTAGTCGGGTCTGGCTGGGGTCGAGGTGGTGCGCTCAAGGCGACTCCATATTCGGGATAGAGTTTCCTTGAAGTTCGTCTGCACTACCCACAGGAGTTAGTGTCCTGCTGTACTACTGGCCCGCGGTGCTACTGTTTGGTGGTTCTTGGCTGCGTTCTTCGATGGCTTCCTCAGCTTTTCGGGTGTTTGGTCTTCTTGGAACGTTCGTTGTAGAGTTTATTTCTGTTTGGTTCATTACGCTTGTTATTTGTTTTTCTGTTTAGGTTGCTATGTTAGACGGTTCGCCGTCTGCCGACTTCGGTCGGCCTCTCGATGAGTCAAGTCTGTCTGACCATGGAATTTTTACCTAATAAAAAAAATTATAAAAAAACTTTTAGATTAACAACAACGACAATTTAAGATATTTTTAATAAAATAAATTGTCGATGTCTATGCAAATTTATATGAAATATTATGATTTATAATGTTATTTTTAATTAAAATAGTTATTCTAAATAAATATATTTTAATTATTTTTAATCTTAAATATTTTTCATTTTTTTTTGTTTATATTATCATCTAGTCTTATTTGTATGGATTCTAAACTTATTAGTTATTACTATGTAAAAAATAAATAATATATTTAATTATGAAAAAAAATATTGAAAATTAATTAATTAATTTTTTTAATTATAATAATAATTATCATTATAGTAAAAACAAATTACACAAAGTTTGTTGGAAGCCTCGTAACAAATTGAGCTCCAACACCTTTTTTAATAGTAAAACCAACTCTATGAAAGATAAAATCGCCCTTAACAGACCCACCATCATGACTATTCGTAACCAACTGAACCCGCTTTAGGAAACCGATAGCAACACCCCCCGACTCCCCAAATGTGGAGAACGCAAGTACCCCTTAGCCGCACAAATATCTGCATACTTTCTCTCCTTCCTTTCCGTTGCTTGAGAGACTGTCTTGCCAGGTACAAAGGAGTCATTGGCCCTGGTCGTGAATGGCGACGCACCCACCACATCAACACAAGTGTCTCTACCCTTGTCCCATCCATACACTAACAGATCACCCCGCCTCAGCTCCACCATCATCATTGCTCATGCCTGTATGTGCTTCCTTCTGAACCGCGATGCCTGCTTTAAAACAAATGTCCGCTAAAACATCTCGGACCATATTGTGTCGATGTTTAGTTCCTATACCCCTACTGCAATGTAGAGCATGATCTCCAAAAGGATTCATCCTATCAAGTTCACAACTGGGACAAGTTGGATAACCACTAAACATAGGAATTGAAAGATGGTACTGGAGGACATAACGATATTGTCGCGATGGCATGGTCTGGGCAAGCCCCTCAATAGGAGTGGCCAACAGAAAATCTTGTGCTCTTTCTCCTCTCACAGCCGGTAAAATGTGTAACTATCTAGGAGTTGGATTAAGGGTAGACACTAAGTTGTTGTTAATGAACTTGAAGTATCGATCCGCCATCACTGAGATAAATTTTTTGGGGGCGGGGGATACAACTAAGGCATCAATATTTGAACCCACACAAGTGACATACCTCAAAATGGACTGGGTGAGAACAATGGCAGGGCCAATATCAGGGCGTCCGGGTGCTGATGTGGCTAAACTAGCATGACCAAGGACTCTGGAAAAAGTATGAGCATGCCCATCCCAGCGAGCTAGATTACTTAAAATGAAGGTTTGGAGTTCAGCCGTTTGTAGACGGGATGCAATGAAGGCAAAATGACTAACGTCATATGCAGTGAGCACGCCAAAACCACCAAGCTTTAACGGAAGAGTGGCCTGACGCCACTGCCATAGACCAAACCCAGGACCCCCCTGCAGTAACAGCATGCTCAAGGGAGACCCGCAACTCCTCATCAAAACAACTAATAACACCGGAAAGAGCATGAGGGGAGCAAGTACGAAGGGCAAACATCATCTTTGAGACACCAATACAATTCATGAGAAGGAGCAGTTCACATTGAGGATCATCGAGCTTCCTTACAACCTTTAAAACCTCTAACTCCTTGTCAACCCTCTTCATAACCAACCTGTTGCAGAATGTATCATTGTTGCTGGTCGGTCCGCCTAACAATTTCACCGTCTAGAAATGTTAGATGGAAACAAACCAACTTCTAAGCTCCTCGCATCTTCAGTTGGCCAGAACAATTCAGTTTTCTGAATGTTAATGAATAGCCCTAACTTCGGACCCTCCTTGACCACAATCTCCAGAGCTTTAGCAACCTTGACAGTTTCACCAGCTAAAGTACCATCATCTAAATACCAAGCATTGATATCAAGAACACATGATGTATTGATTTTCGTGACAAGCGGATGCAGAACTAGAGCAAACAACAGCGAACCTAGGGGATCACCCTGTTGCACACCTTGACAAGAGCGTAAATGGACATCCTGTCAGTAAAGACGAGCATGTTGGGCATAGCAAAATTCAACCCAAGGAGCAATAGAGGGGCAACGGGCACGCACTTCTCGAATCAAAGCACTCCTGTCGACAAGATTAAAGGCATTAGAAAAGTCCACAATAAGTAAGGACCTTTCATTGTCCAAACCTTTATCCACCAAAAGCATGTTAACTGAGTGAAGGATAGCTTCACCACCCCCAGACACACCCACACCAAACTGGTGTGTGCCTAAATATGTGCTAAACTCCTTGACGATGACGGAAGACGCAACTTTGGAAACCAACCTCCTCCAAATGGACCCGATTGCAACGGGACGAACACCCCCTCCCGGTTTCAACAATGGCGTGAGGGGTGCACTCGCCACAAACTCTGCAAGTACACGAGGACACAAGCCTGTCATAAAAAGATTAACAACTCTCAAAAAGAGGTTGGGCTTTAAATTGGGCATTACGTGGGCAAAAAAGTCCCTTTTATATAATGTTATTATATATATAGATATAGATAGATGTTTGGCTTTAAATTATTTTAAAATATTTAATATAAATGATTTATTGTAATTCTTTAAATTCTTTTTTTTTTGGAAAAAGATGATTAATTGGTTTGGCTTTAAGTTGGCAATTAATTGGCCAAAAAAAAAATCTTTCTTTTGGGAGGGTCCATTACTGGTTAGGGTGCAGGGGCAAATACAGCAAAAAAGCTCTGATTTTTTGGGCTCGTCGGAAAACCAACTTATCCCTATCACCGCCGACAACCTCCTCGGAGGCCAAATAACTCCTCTTCGGAGGCCGAATACCCCCTCTTCGGAGGCCTATAATCCCTCCTCGGAGGCCAAATACCCCCTATTCGAAGGTTAAAAATCATCGTCGTCGGTCCAAGGTTTTGGGCTTGCCCCCTCCTTCGCCGTCGGTCTCTCTCACGTACGTCGGTGCCGCTGCTAGGCGTTGCAACCCCCGGTGGCGGTGAATCGGGCGGCCTCGTCTTGCCTGGTCCTCCCTCGCTCTACATCTCGCTTCGCTTGTTTTTCTAGGGCGAATTTGTCCTCTGAAATCCCTAATCAATTTGGGGCTTTTCTCCGTGGCTGTTGTCCGACTGTCTCTCAGTCGCCATCTTCCTCTCTTCGTCTGAGCGGGTTCCTCGGAACCCCTTCGATTTCCGGCATGTGCCGGCGCTGCCTTCTGTGGTGCTTGGCCTACCCCCATCGGATTATGGTTCGTCCTTTTCCGTCATTCATGTGGCTCACTGCTCACTGCATCGTCATCTATCACATCTCCGACTTCTTGGTGAGGGAACTCGCTCGGTTCCCTCCTCCTCTGGTCTGATTGATCTCGAATTCGCCCGGCGAACCTTGCTCTTTCTCTCCCGGCGTCTCGCTCCTGGTGCCTTCCCCTCTGCTGTCGCGGTGGGCTAGCCTTGGCTTCGGCGGCGCCGGTGTTGCTCCCTCCGTCTTCGGTGTCTTGACCCCTCTTCCCTCTCGTGGGTGGTGGTCGCCCGCCGCTGGGGTTGTGGACATCGGTGTGGTCATCGTCGGTGGCTATTGCCTCTTGCCTTTGCCCTGGCGTGTGGGTTTGCTGTCAACCCTAGTTTACTGTGCATTGGGCCCAAAGTTGGCCCGATGGGTAGATCCCATAGAATGAATAATTAAATAAAAGAGTTAAATCTAAATCATATTAATTGTACTAAATTATATACATAAATAACTGAAATAAATCCGGTTTACTCTTGCGCTCTTTGCCCTCTCGCGGTCGTGCTTCATTTTCTCGAGCTGGTTGGAGTTCTGTTTGTTGGTTCGTGGTTAATTTCGGTTGAGGAGCAGTTCTGCGGCCCTGGTTGATCGAAGTGATCGTGTTGGTGGTGTTCGTGGTCTCCGAAGATCCTTCATCTAGGTGAAGGGAACGTCGTGTGATCCACACTTCCCCAGGAGTCGTCTTTGCCCTACGTGGATTGCTGCTTTCCGTCTTTCCGGCGGCGAGACATCGTGTCACCTGTGATGTCCCATGCGCTCGCTATCCACTTCACCACGTCGGGTCTCCATCTTCTCGTTGCTGTGTCCGTTTGTTTGCTTAGGGTTTGGGTTTCCGGGTTTGTTTCATGTAGTTCTTTTGTTGTATTAGGTAGATGTTTTATATTGTATTTCTTTTATTATGTTGTATGTTTAGACGGCTTGCCGTCTGCCGACTTTGTCGGCCTCTCGAGGTCCGGGCTTGTCCGGCCTCGAATTATTTCCTTATCAAAAAAAAAAAAAAAAAAATTGGCCAAAAAACTTTTTTGGAAAAAGAGGATTAATTGGTTTGGCTTTAAATTGGCAATAAATGGGCCAAAAAGCTTCTTTTATATGTTACTAGTGAGCATGCTCGTGCGATGCACGGGACATGTTTTAATCACTATTTACTCATTTAGTTAGCCGATATACTTGAGTGGGTATGTTTGATCTATTAATTAAATGTAATTTGATTTACACAATAGTTGATTTACACATTATTTATTTTTAATTAATATTAAAGATAATTAAACTTTTATTAGACATATTTCCTTTGGCGTTAATTTTTCTTGATATTGATATAATAATGTACATTAATACCACTTAATTGATTAAATTTAAAAATATCTCCTTCTTTGTTACATAATTGTAACTTATTTTTTATGATGATGAAAAAACAATTAAACTTCTCTCTATAATGCATGTGGTAAAAAAAAGGAGACTAAAAAATTAATAAATTTCAGTTTATGGGATTTATATATATATATAAAATAAGGTTATGAGATTTAGGAGGTATATATATACGTAGAGTTATATAGTCCATAAGGGTGAGAGGTGAAGTATTACTACATTTGTGACTTTCTAATACAGTTAAAATTATTTAATATAAACACAAAAGATTTAGCTAATGATATGAAAATATCATGACAATGCTCATATACAAACAAATTGGTAAAAAGAAATTAATACTCGATCCATCTTTCCATCCATCTTTCCGTCTTCCGTGAAGATCAAGAGAATTTCACCAATTTTGCTTCTCTACAATAACATTAACAAAGATAATATAAAATAGCATTACCTTTCCAAATTTTTTTAAAAAAGAAAAAGAAATATCAAATTTTGTATATATTAATGAAAAAAATTAAGAAAGTCGATTAAAATTGATGATCTTTCTCTATGAACTTATATCCATTATCATGTTTTCATCGATAGTGCCTTTCTACAATAACATTAATTATTAAATATCTTGTTTATGTTCTCTTTTTTTTTTTTTAAGATTTTTGTTCATATTCTAGTTTAAATGGTAAAATCAATTAAAATTTAATTGATATGCACGGAAAAAACTTAATAAAATATATATCGCCAGTTTGGTATTTGTTACATGACTATAATGTTTATTGATTTCTTATAATACATATAATATATCAAAATTGTTAGTACAATATAGTTTTTTAAGTCGAATATGATATTATAAATATTAAACAAAGAAAAAAAGAGATGACATGAAAAATATTCTCATGTCTTCTTTAGCCAACATATTTCAATTTTCAATCATAGACCTCGTTCTTCATCATCATGGATGTAAGGCTAGCTTTTCACATTTGATATCATTTTTTACTATCATTTTATTTGTAGGCAACTCAACTATTTGTATTCATCATACGGAAAATGAAAAGAAAAAAATTATCGGTTAGATAATATGTTGAATAAATATACCAAAACATGGAAGTTTCAAGGGAAAAGCTTAATTTTATTGGTGTCTTGATTTTATTCTTTCATCATGTAGTTCATAAATGAAAATTACAAATTAAAAAATTATAAAATTTTATTCATATGTAACACTTTAATTTTGAAATGTTCTCGAATTAATTTTTTTCTCTCATTCCAAAAGATATGTGTGTGTGTGTATATCGAGGCATAATTTAATACGTAAACACAAAAATTTGAAAAAGATGGGAAAAAATATAGCAAAAATTGGTTATTATTATTATTATATATGTTATACATCATTTTAAAAGCAAAGAAAAATTATTGCTTTCAAAATTTGTGTATAAAAATCTTATAAATTAATAAAAATGTTAGATGAAATAATTATTTAAATGAAAATATAAATGAGCAAAATAACTAATTTGGTGTTCCCCTCTTGGATTAATGACTAATTAACCGGATGTGAATTGAATGAACAATCATGGAGTGGTCATAATAGAAAAAAATAAGGGTTATAGAATGTGAAGAGATTTATCTACATTAATGAATTAGATGTTGATTTACTTCAATTTTTGGTAACTCCTACAATCAATTATCATAATATTCATTTTTGTAACTCCTAAAACAATTAACACCATCATCGATCACTAATATCAATTCAACCATTATAAACGAATACACAATGTGAGATGAAATTAGTTTTTAAAATAATATAATATTTAAAAAAGCAAACGATCTAAACAAAAATAACTAATTTGTGGTGTGTACTTACATGATATTTTCCTTTTATATGAACAAAGTGGTTTTATAATGGGAAAAATAGAGGTTATAGAATGTGAATCTACATTAATGAGGTGTTAATATGAATAACAAATTTACTTCAATTTTAAAATTGAAACTCTCTTACGGTAAATTACTAAAATATTCATTTCTATACACAATTAATTAGCACTTACTATCATCCGTCATCACTATTATTATTTGAACTATTATCGTTTTACGTTTACTATTTACATAAAAAACACTCCTTTTGTATGATACTCCGTAAAAGATAGGTATATATAATTAGATGTTAATATGAATATCAAATTTACATCAATTTGTTGCAAGTCCCACCATAAATTATCAAAAATATTCATTTTTTATAACTCTTACAATTAATTAGCACTGTATTATTATTTTAAATATTATCATTTTAAGTTTAATAAATATATATAGATTATTTAATATTTATTAGATTGTCAATAAGTAGAGAGGATGACAAAGTAAAAAAAAAAAGATGTAGATGATGTGATTTGAATTTATATAATTGGAGAAATAATTAGGTATAATTGGAGTTTTATTATCATTGATGTAATACAAAAATTATACAATATGAACAAAAAAAAAGGAAAATTTAGACACATGAAACACTTTAGTAACAACTCCCGACTCGATCACACCATAAAAAAATACACACAAAAAAAAAGGTTACCCAAACCTTGTTGTCACCAATATTGTAACCATGGGTCCTTGGTAAAAATAATCAACGCCAATAGATAAGAATACCAACAAACTTCCATGCTTCATTTGTTCCTGTCAACAAAAACAACACTATTAGAAACCATCATCAAATATCTTATATAGATAAAAATTAAAATGCAAAATCAAACAAATCGAACAAATTGACTAATTACAGAGAAAGAGTCACAAAATTAAAATAAAATTAAAATAAGCATCCTAAGGTATTTTTCTAGTGCAAAAAATAAGAATCCTAAGGTATTTTAATAATAATATGATAAAAATTAAAATAAAAGCAATGAAATATATGGTGTTCATAACCAAACGAATCGACTAATTAGAAAGAGAGAGAGAGTCACAAAATGAGCACGAGAAATAGAGAATTTAGTTGATGGTTTTGGGTCTTACTAGGTCAGTTGCCGCGCGCATTTGCGCGCGGTATAGTCGGATTTGTGTAACAAGTAATGATTTTCTTATGCGTGCACATTATTGAATGAGATGAGGTATTGATTCTTGTGGGTAGTACCCATAGATCCCCGGAATGGCCGCTCTTTATTTACAAATTCAAGATGAGGTACTAATTGTGAGGGTGGAATATGCATCTAGACAAACTTAATTTTGTTGAATCATTTGAAGTTGTTGTCATGGTGTCAGGATCCAAGATTCAAGTAATTAATCTCCTAGTACTAAGTATATCAAGTCATGGGAGTAAGGTAGCTTCAAACTTTATCAGCTGAAATCTGCATTTTGTAACAAAATCAAGTGACACATCAACGTACTAATCAAGCAGATGTGAATCACATAAAAAAAAAGCTCACTTTTGTAAATAGGTTCATAAGATCAGCAGCTCACTTTTGTATACAATTAACAAGGTCCATTATTTCGCCATCTTATCCTCTATTGTTGAAATTAGAATCCCGGAGAATATTTTCAAGCTGTCAACCAACAAATTAAGTAAAAGGAATATTAGTGTTACAAATTCAAGATTTACTATCTTGAGATAACCAAAATTATATTCAAAGCACGCATATAAGCTAATCATTTGAGAACATCCTTGAGCGTCTTTTATATGGACAATGAACAAAAATCACGTAGGAATTATATGTAGTTCAGTCACATAGATTCTAAGTTGTTGCATCAATGAACTCAGTTTGTTCCTATAAGCTTATGGGAACAAACATTAATTGGCTTATGGACTAACCGTTACGTAATAAACATAGCATCTCAAATTCAAAGAAAATCAGTAGTCTTCATAATGAACATATACAGTCGTCCAAGTAAGCATAAGGGTAAGTTCATCATTACTAATGTCACTTCAGTCGCCAGTTACCTGCTAAAAGCTACCAAGCCAAACACAGTTTCCAAAACCAATACACTAATCCTAAAACACAAAACACACTCTACCATCATGGTATCAAATCCTTCAACAAAGGAACAACTGCAATGAAAAATCATACACATAATCAAACCTGATAAAATCTTTGTTATTGAGATTGGTAGCAAGAAGATAAGGAAATACGCAAATTCACAACATCTTAGAACCTTGAGCTTTCCGTCCCCTTCCATTTCAGAAATTAACCTTCCAGTACAATGTCAAACAAAACAGCACATTACATCTTTGGAACCTTACTGTGCCCCGAATTAACTTTCATATCATTAGTACTACTTTGTTGCCATTGGCAAACGAAATTGTTATAAGAATAAACAAGAAACAAACAGAAAAAATGGCAAACTGCATTTTTTCTATTTTTTTAAAAATGAATAATGAGTATAGGAGTAGACCTAATAAAGAGTCATTTGAGTTGAGGCCTGAATGCATGATGCACCCTGTTCTGAACCGGACAGAATTAACCCTGAATTTTCTAACACCTGAGCATTTCAGATAGCGCTATATTTTGGTAGCCAATATTCAACAAATCCATAATGGGGAAAAAAAACTAAAGATCCTCCTCTTTTGTCTAACACTCCCCAGAATTCATTATTCTTTCATCTTCTACTTTAGAGATTTTAGGTTGCAGAAACCAACAACAAATTGCCATATTCAATTTATTAATATAAAAATGCTATAAAAATTTTCATTAACATCCCATTTATGTTTGAATTCCAGCAATCTCTTTGTAGTTCTTACATACCATATTCATTTTATTAGGAATGCAATTTTGAGGTCCCTAGAAAATCCTCTTTCAACCCATGATTTTACAAGGCTCTTGAGTTTTTTCGGCTATATATTCAGATATGAACCAAAAAAAATCAACTATTAATACTTGTGTGGGTTTTCATTAAATTTGAGAATTTAAACATTTTTGTCCCAATAGGAATGCTACTGATATCATTTTTAATTTTCTGAAATATTTTAAAAAGAAGGCTATATGCTTGAAATTGAACAAATGATACCCGTAGAGATACTTCTTGCCATAATTTATTGCATTAAGTTATTTCCTAAAATATAAGTCATAGGAAAGTCGTAAGGAAATGCTTTCAAATGAACAAAGGAGTAATTTATGCTAATTTATTGCAATAATTTAGATTTAAACCTCACTGGAGCAATAACTCAGATTTAAAACTCACTGGAATAATCTATTGCAATAATTCAACATCATCATAAACTATATTTACCTTCCTCAATACAACCTTAAACAAAATCAGCAAACATATGATTGTTTGGAGCCACTTGGATTCCTGTAAAATATTGACACATCATGAGGAAAGGTTTAATAATTCAATTTGTAGACTAATTTTCCACATAAGACAAAGAAATGGAAATACGGAGTAGTACTTTGGAAGCATTTATGAAATCGATATCAAAGTTTTTAGCCGAAAAAAAAAGTTGAATTCCAACAAGTGATTTTGTAAAGAAGACAGGCACCTCCTAGATCAAAAGATCTGTCAATATGACCAGCAACATCTGAAGCAAGTCTTAAGAGTCATCTGATTGCAGAAACCAAAACACATTAGACAAAAATAGGGTTACACAGAGGAAACTCACAACCCAAGTAGAGATGTGATGTGTTTATACCGTAGAGTTTTTTTTTAATTAAAAAATAAACATACTACAAAGTAAACATTCCAAATCCCTGCTTGCATCATCAAAAACAACGATTTTTCTAATTGACCTTCACTCCTTCAGGCCATAACACAAAACCCCCACATTGAGTCTAGAACCACGAAACGAAAGCCATGTAATCGTCTGAACACCCAAAGCGCGACCTACTAAACTACAAACTAAAAACCCTAAACCCCTAAACTGAAACTTAAATCGGAGAACAAACACTCAAAGAAATACCCTAATCCTAGCTAGAAGAATAACCCTCAAAACAAATTGTAGAAGGACACCCCTTCAATTCAAACAATTCATCGACCTTCTGATTCAAAAGTTAACTCGTCGTCATTGTCATCAGAAGAGGAGAGGAACCCTTGTCGGCCTCCCAAAGGGAGAATACTAACCCTCTGAATCTTGACAGGAAACGATGCAAAAGAGAGGGAAGATTCCTCGATAGAGTTGTGATGAAGAAAGAAAGGGTGTCGGAGAGGATAGGCACATAATTTACAACAATCAATTTTGCAGTGAACCAACAAAATTTCGAAAAATCAAGTAAGAGGAGTACCTCTGGTTGTGCATACTGCGCAGTGATGGCGAGGCGGCATGGGGCGGCGAGGTTTTTCCTCTTCTTTTGTTCTACTGGGTTGAAGAAATGGAGGGTGGGATGAGAAGACAACGACGGATAGGAAAGAAGAGCAGGAGAAGAGACACGTGTGGATAGAGATAGGTAAAGAAGACACGTAAGTGAAAACTAACGGAGTTCATTAACGGAATTACTGTTCATTCAAGACTTCACTCTTTTATAATTCTATTCTATAGATATATAGTGTTAGGAATAATGTTAATTAATGTCCATTTTGAATAGGTAAGGTAACGCTTTGTTTTTGTGGGAAATGTAACAACGCTTTGTCCATGGTTTCATATCTAGTAATTGTAATTGATTAATTTGTGTATTAATGTGAATTATTTGGTGGGAAAGGTAACGGCTAATATTATAGTAATTGCAATTGATTAATTTGTGTATTAATGTGAATTATTTGGTGGGAAATGTAACGGCTAATATTGCTGAATACATTGTTATATGTTAGAACAATAAAAACTTAATAATAGGTGCATATTTATAGAGGTTGAAAAAAAAAACAAATTGAATAAAAATTAATGAAGGCTTCTATTAAACGAATAATCGGTTGAATGGATAACTGGGAATATTATAGATTGGATAATCGAGAACACAATTATAGCATTTATGGTAGGGGTTAAACACAACTTTTACTAGATATACTAGATATATACTAGATATATTATAGATAATAATAATAATATATATTATATATATATATATATATTATAGGTATAGATTACTTATGATACCCTAATTAATTACCTGATTTAAACCCTATTTTAATATAAGGACCCGAAAATTAATTGTAGCACAGGGCCCATAAAATCATCTGGATGGCCTTGAAATAAACCATCAAATTGGAGAGAAGGGCTAATAAGAGATCCTCGCGAGGATGTCGATCTAGCGAGGGAGAAAAGAACAACAAGAGAAAGGAAATACGAATCGGAGAAAGAATTCGACGAACTTCATATTGAGGCAGCAATGGAGATACTAATCCTCACCGTTGGTGGACTTCAGATCGACGAGGAAAACGGGGCCGACACAACGAACGAATCGGCGAACGAAATCAAGGAGGCAGTGAAGGAGGATCAAGCGAGGCAGATGGCATCCCAGCGTCGCCGGCGGAAGCGTTGATTTGCGGTTTGATGGTCGGGTAGGAGGAGGATGTGGTCCAAGCGATGGCAGGCGAAGGAGAAGAAGAACTATTCGTTGTTGAGGCCGAATATGTTGAACGATGATCTTGCTAGGATTGTAAACTCTGATGAGATCCAGTTGGTGGGTCGATGAGATATAGAGAGGATTGATGAAACTGAGGTTCATCATCGTCCTTTTTTTTGTGTCCGTTGCTCATTGATGCCCTCATATATGTCCTTTTTTCAGATATGGTGGAGGATTGCAAAATCATTTCAATTATGTGGATGAATTTACGTCCACTACTCTTGCTAACACATTTGAAGTCTCCCCGAGCCGAAACTACTCTTGTTGTTGTTTGCTGATTGCGTGTTTGCTATTGTGATGCTTTTGTCGACTGCGTCTCAAGATAAGTTGCTAGTGGAAACATGCGTGTTGAATTTCTGTTGAATAAGCTATTGTGGTGATGAATTTATATATAGCATGTTAGGATTAAATATAATTTGCGTCTGCTTACGAAGTTTGTAACACAATGTTAACTCACTTTATATATAGCATGTTAGGATTAAATATAATTTGCGTCAGCAATTGAATCTTTCGACGATAAGTTAGTGACGCCAACAACGTCGACGTTAGTGTCGTCGACATCAACGACATCCACACTATTAATGGCGAGAGCGTCAAGCCGTCAACAGTGTAACGGCCCAGAATTATGATTTTCGGGTTACGTTTCAAGGGATGAAAACCCTTGTTCGGATCTTGCAATCCAGGTACGGATCGAGGTTTCAAACTCATTAAAGATTAGTAGAAAGAGGGATTTCAAACCCTAAAAACCTCGAAGGGTCATTGAGTACCCTTAACCTGTCCTAAGACTATATCGCGAAATTCAGTTTCAATGAAAGTAAAGCGGAAACAAAGTAAAGATACAAGTGCCACGGCAGAGCCGGTCAAACCAAATCATGAGTGGGTAATTACCATTTTACTAAGTTAGGATATTAGCCAGATTCTTCGATTCGCCAAAAGAAAACCTCGTCATATAGACATCGAGCACTCAAAATCTGCGGAAAATACCTTAAAAAAAAGAACGGGGAAAGGAGTCAGATCGAGCCACTCATGCGGGACCGGCAGTCCTCGCTGAGGCCACATAGTATGTGCTATACGTAATAAAGATGCTCTAATGCAGTACGAAAGTCAAACACACTAGCATGCTCCTAGTTATAATAATGTGTAAAAATAATGTAAAGGGCCCAAGACAATGCCAAATGGCATATCCCTCTCCTACCTCCACCCCCTTCCGATAGGGCGGAGACTGGCCAGCTCGTGAATGCATTCCATCATAATCGGGCGGCACGCATGCCTAACCCGCTCCACAATAAAGCCCGCAGGCATCTCATAATATAAGGAAGTTCATGACTCGATTGACTCAGGGTACCCGATGAGGTTGGGCTACCCTATGACCCTAGCAAAGACTCTAGGACTATCACAGATAACGGCCGTTCTGTTTCAAACGCATAAAGTAAGCAGATGCTCATTCAATTAGTGCAACCTAAACAGGATACTACATGACATGCTTTTATGCATATGCAACACCTAACATAAAATGCAACAACAGGTGTTTGGGTCAAATTTTATGGATTTCATAAATTCATATTTGGGATTTTTGGCGTTGATCTGCTCTACATTAAAGTTCATAATGGGCTGAAGTGAAATTAAAGAATAAAAGAAAACAAAGGCCCATTAACATATCAGCCCAAGATGACCCAATTACATGTGGGGTCCATCGATCAGTTTGGCAGAGAAAGGAAGAAACTGTTAAAAAGGGAGGTTATGGGTGAGTTGTAACCACCCTTACTCCTATTGAACGTGGGGAGTTCCCAGCCTTTTCATCCAAGAAAAAAAATAGGGAAAGAAATAAAAAGGTGGGGTTTAATTGCTAGATAACTGCAAGAAGTAACTGCTCCTATTTAGACCCTATAAATAGAGGTCTTGAAAGGCCTACGGGGGTGGTTACAGAGCAAGTGCTGAGAGAGTAAAAAAGCACGAGAGAAAAAGGCTGATTTAACAAAGAGAGAAAGAAATCAGTTTTTTTGCAATCACTTTGGTGAAGGTTTTGTGCAGTAGGTAGACCCTATGGCCAACTCTTTTAGTTTTTCTCATTTCTTGCAGGTACAAGTAAACATGACAATAGAGAAGACTAACCCGGGCTTGGGTTCACATGCTCTCACCTAGTGTTTGGGCTCGTCATAGGCTTGAAAGTATTTTCTTTCGCCTAGAGACCATCACGTCATAGGTTAAGAGCATATACTCTCGTAGTTGGCTCGAAAGGATATTCTTTCGCCACTACATTCGATCCCGGTGTGGATCGGTTTAGAGAGGCGAAGCCCTACCCAATTTTCAGCTTGCATCAATGTTTAAAACAAATATACATGACTGGATATTCTAATTAGATGATTCTACAGTTAGACTCCTAGTTAATGTCAAATTCAGCATAAAACACACTAAATGCAAAGCAAAGTATCCTCCCTACCAATCTGCAGATTGAACAAATTGGAGAAAATGAAATCATGACATGTATTCAGCCTAGGCAAACTAAAGCTGTACAAAATGGCACTTAGGCTAGGCACAAACAATTGCAAAGCTGGGATTAAATTTAAACTCATCATCCCCATCAGAATTTCAAGAAGACAGTAAACTGAAACCTACTGTCACCTCACTTTGATTTACCTTGGGATAGTTTAAAGCAAATGCAAAATCCATATAAAATGGAAGTTAAGCATCAAATCTCAGTTGAAGGTGAATCAATTCAGCAAACAAATTTGTGTGCAAACTGTTACTAAATTCATTTGCATACTGATTTAACCAAAGTCTAACAAAGGCAATCAATTTTCCTTTCTCAAGACCGGCAGGTCCCTAAATATGTTAATTTGAAGGAAGCAACATCAAACTGTAATTTCAAGAGAGGAGAAAAGAGACATTTGGTTCCAATTTCATACCAAATTCAACCCTAAGTAAAGTGTATCTCAAAATGCAATCGAGGACTGTAAACAAGGAATCATCTAATACAATCTCAGACAAGATAAAAAAAAAAACAAGCCAGTGGCTCTCACGTCTCAAAATCAGGGGTTGGTAGGAATCAACAAAAAATTGAAACCAACCTGACTTGCTCGAGCCATAGCTACCCTCCGCTTCCTTGTGGTGCCTTTGCTCGTGTCCATTGACAGTTAGAGCACCGCACCCGGGCTCGCAAGCCCTCGAGAACCTCTGACGGCTGTTGATGTCGGAACTCATCCGCATCTTCCCCTTTGATCTAGTTGGTCCTGGGGTCCCATTTCAAAAGAATTCGCTCATCAAACCCTTGTTAATCGGGTGAAGTAGTAAGCCCAAATCAAAAAATTGAATTCAGCCCCAATTATCTCAAAATCAAATTACCCACATTGTTTCAAATTGAGGACAAATTGAAGGGGGAAAGGGAGAAGACAAACCTGTTGCACCTTTTCTTCACACAAATTTTCGACGTCCTCACCCCAACGGTGACTCGTTCTGGGTTGTCGAAGCTTGACCTGCGCCGCTCTCGTTTCACCCTAGCTCGATCAGCTCCGCCCTCGCTTTGCCCGAGTCCGGCCGGCTCCACCTTGTTTCCGCCACCTCTCTGTTTCAGCCTTCAGACGCCCAAAGCCATCAACTCGAGCCTGCTTCCAACAGCCATTGGAGCTCCGTTTCGTTGCCAGGAAGAAGATGAACAAAAAAAAAAAAAGAGGACTCTGTCGAAAAAAAAAAAAAGAAGCAAGCTGACCTTAGTTTGGTTTGTTAACAAGCTGGGCTCAAAAAAAAAAAAGAAAAAAGGAGTGGGCTGCATTCTGCATTTGGGCTACAACTGAAATAAAACAAGGAGCAATCACCAATATAACATATATGATATATGTTGTATACGGTGTGAACATGTCCCAAAAGGAAATATATGTGCTTAATTGCACAACTCACCCACTAAAATATAGAAATTATAATTGGCACAAATTAAGAATTCGAGTTTAATAATAATAATAAAAAAAAAACACAAAATTAAACTCGTCAAATATTAATTGTCAATTAATTCTAGTGGGTCTATCTCAAATCGGCTCCTAAAAAAAAAGAAAAAAAAACGGAGTCGAATGCTTAAACCGAATTTTCCCAAATTAAAGTCGGTTAGAAAGAACTACGTAAGACTTGATACTCTTTTATGAGTTACGTAGGAAATCCGGTATCAAATTCAATATATATTGGATTCGGTCGCCCATCTCAAATTAAATCAAATTTGTCATTTGAAGAGAACTACGGGTGATTTGATCCCGTTCAAACGGGTACGTAGGTAGCTCGACATAAAGCTTAAGCTCGTCGGGTACAATCCCCGAGCCAAAAAAAAAATCAAGTTGTTCATCCCGGTAGAACTACGTAAAGACTTGACGCCGAAAAAACGGCTACGTAGGTAACCCGATATTAAATCTCAAGAATATGTCGGGTACAGTCGCTGACCTCTAATTCACTTGAAAAATGAAAATGAGGTTAAAATTAAAATTAAATTAAACAAACATGATTTTCCGTGTAAGTGATAGCCGTTGAGTTGGGAAACCCTTCCGAGAAGGTGTGCTCAATTTATTCGGGTGATACACGAGAAAATCTTATGCATATGATAGTGTGATTTATGTTAGGGCTACCCTTCCGAGAAGGTGGGTCCTAATACGATCCAATGATGCATGAAAATCTTTAAGATGTTAAAACACACAAACTTAAATATTCGGAACTACGTGAGGCTTGATTCTCTTCCAAGAGATACGTAGGCAACCCGTTATAATTCGGGTGTAGCCCAAATCACCAAAACCACTCAAACCTTGGTATCGATATGACTTCGAATCAAGAGGATAACCAAAAGGGGTCGAACTCAAATATTTATAAAATCAAATAAAATGTGTTGTACGATTATTTGCGCATTTTTGTTCAACAACAGGCATGAATGTCCAACCTGAGTAAGCCCCTAGGGAACTTACCTGAAGTCTTCACATCCAATTAACCAGCAAACAAGCCACTCAGATAATCATCCATCGGTCCACAAGCCACTCAGAGAATCATCCACTCACACTCACAAGTAATAAGCAAGGAACAACTCGTCAATACATACTTAATTAACACACAAGTAGGCTTTCCAGTTAACACAGGATTCAACAATATTTCATTCAAATAATCGGGCATTCTCGTCATTCTCCATTAACCTTGTTCCAATCAAGCACGAAGCCTAGTCCAAAGCCTTACAAAGGCCGTCATTCAAAACATCTTACTTCACATAAAACTCAGGTTTTACTTAACCATTTTCTCAAGTAATTCATAATTTATCAAATCCTCAAATACTCGACCAAATTCATGAGTTCTCAACACCAAGGATCAACAAGTCTTATTTATCAAACTCGCATAATAGATCATGCTCAAGAAGTAACCAAGGTAAGTTGATATGTTAAGAAATCATTTATAATTTAAATTACAAGAAATACTCAACAACAAAGCACTACAATCAAGCTCAAAAGTACAAGAGTGTAATAGTTTGTAGAACATCTTTTATATAATCTCACTAACCAAATTCATACACAATAAGCACAACACTTAGATGTATAACAAGTTCTTATACTCTTTCTTATATTGTACTATATAATTTTACTAATCTTGGCCATTCATAGCTAATCACTTGGTTTCTAAAAGGATAAATCCTATCATGTTCTCACCGTATTGCATACACCAAGTTATCTAATTAGTGTACCAATTTTAGTTTAACACCCGAGTCAGATTACAGTACACCCTTAAAATCAATATGAGGGTGATTTACTTGATTCCACAAAACCAATATATATAAGGATATATATATATATCTATTTTATTTACTTGATCAAACAAAAGAATCACCATGGCAATTGGCAAACATAGCTAATCAACAACAGTAATACAACTTCAATTACTCGATTCAAAGTCAATTTTATCAAAACTACCCCAGTTTAATCAAAGGAAGATCCAAGATTTTATACCCCGGTTCCCGATCAAGGCTGAGGAGGTGGTTTTGAGGTTCGGCTTCGGGTTCGGCGAATAGGCACTCTGCGTTGGGCCAGGGAGGAGGTGCTGGCGGGACTCGAGTCGTGCTCAGCGGCTTAGCACCCGACATCGGCGCAAGCTCGGCCTTGAAAGCTAAGTTTCAGACCTCCAATGGCAGCCGACTGAACAAATGAGAGAGAGAGGGGTTGTATGCGAGAGCGCGGGCGAAGGCGAGCGAGTGAGCGGACGGATCCACCAGTCGAGCGTTGCAGGAGAGGAGGGAGCGCGTGGCCGGCTTGTGCGAGCAGGAGGGAGAGAGCCCGTAGCTGCTGTCCAAACAGCGAGATTCGTCGGCGCCCGGAGTTTGGCCACGACTGGAGGCGGCGGATCGGGGAGCGAGCGAGTGAGGGCTAGAGAACAGAGGATGAAGACAGAAGGAGCCATGGGAGGGCAGGAGGCTGCGAACGATGAGCGAGAGAGAGAGAGAGAGCTGCTTGAGAGCCTCGGCTCCTCAGATTAAGGGCGATGAATAGAGCGGAGGGAGATCGGCGAGACGGAGCAGCGAGAGGGAAGGAGAAGCCATGAAAGAGAGGGAGGTTGGGAGCCAGAAGCCATGGAGAGAGCTTGGAGCGGCCAGATCTGAAGTTAGGCAGTAGAGAGTGGGAGTGAGGGCGGCTAGGGTCCCAATTGGGCTGATAAAGGGTATATATACCCGCAAATTAGGGTTACAATTAAATTATGGAAAATCACAAATTTATTCCGCTATTTCTAGGTTTTCATAAATATTACCACATTAAATTACAGAATTCAACCATTAAATTCTATTTACAATAAGAATGACATGAAAATTGTTGTACTCACTATTCAAAATAATAGATATTTCTTAATTCAAGGTCTAAGGTATACATATATATATATATATATATATATATATATATATATATATATATATATATATATATTAGAAATTTAATATCGAAATTAAATCATAATTCATAAAACAATATTTTAAAATTTCGGGTCTTTACACCATCCACCTCTAAAAAACAAGTCTCGTCCTCGAGACTAAAATCCTTTTTAAAAGCAGAAAAACATTTCGAAAACTCAAGTCAGCTCTTCCTATGTCAGTCAACCAGATTCTCAATTATTCAAGAAGCAATTTATCCACCTCTAAGGATTAATCTCATATTCCACTTCCTAAGTTCATTTCTCATGTTCGGGCTCAACATTAAACTCAAGTATCAGCATATGCAAAATATCATCATAGTAAAATTCATCATCAGCAGACCATACGATCATAGAATTTTGCACATTGCGATCAACCAGAAAAGAACACTATCATCATACTCACGCATCACCACCAACTCGAAATGGCACAATCTGAAGCATGACGCGCACAGAACCGAACAAATGGGCAACTCTGATCAATCTAAACAACCCACTCCTGATCCCACCATAGACTATTATACAAGGATGATGCAAGGCCTAAGTTGTAACCGAAGGAAAGAGACACTAAGAGACAATTCGACTAACTCTTGACACGAATATAGATTCGGACGGTATCTGGTAAGACTGAACATGAGAATTTCGTCGATACGGAAACCCTTGAGGTTATGATCGCATAATTCATATCATCATGTAACATATCGAGTCATGAACAAACAAGGTTAAAATATCGCACACTAACATGAACCTATCTCAAGGGGTACTGACAATACGATTCTAGTGCTAGAGTCACAACATGTGGAAAAATACAAGGTAAATAACCTATCATGATCATAGCAGTATCAACACACACACTACTATCAACCAAATCCTCGCTAGCAAGGGGTCTTTACATATAATGGTCAGAAAATGCTATTAAGGTACACCATTCATACATACATACGATAGATCTAACAATCTATCACCCAAATATAACTAACCAGATTCAATACACGCTTGAGGGAATCCTATATGCCACTATGGTGTGAGGGAAACTAAATATAACATGTAAGGAATAACATCAACATGTCTAAAAAAATCACAAAGGAATATCATATAGTTCACCGGGAAAAGATAAGTGTAAGTGGGTGCTTCATGCATTTGTGTCACCAAGGCACACATCAACACATATTTCATACCACTATAATCTCAACATGGTAGATAGTATAGTATCAACAAATCTTAAGCAAAAGGGTTGTGCGTAGACATGTAAGTGCAATTTAAACTATAAGGATGGACATGCGAGCATAGGAGCTTAAAACTATTAGTGCATAACAAGTATATAAAGGCATCATATGACAAGTAAGAGTGAGCATGGACAATATTATGGCCTACGCATGGTCCTATTCATATAAAATAGAGTATGATGGTGTCAAAAGGCAACAAGATAGCTCTAATGATAGCATTCAAGTGTGTAAGCAATCATCATTTCATAAGATCATATAACAAGGCAACGTACAACATATGTATACTACCAAAACCCTATTAAATGAGTGATCAAACAGATAATGTAATTAGTGCAAATAATCACATACCATATCATTGATGCAAAATTTTTTTTTTTTACATACTATCGATAACACATGACCATAGGTAAGTACATAAAAATATACCTTAACAACAACCGAGACACATAATAAGTCAAACCATCCATATCATAAGAGTGATCATACAAATAATATAGGGAGTGCAATAAATCACATAATCATTTTCTCAACTACTTAATTTCCAAATAGTATTAATGATATATGGTAAGTCGTAAGCATGTGAAGTTATGGTCTACTATCTAACATGACGATACACAACAAGTCAAAACAACTATATAACCACACAACATTAAAATACATAAAGTATAATCGAAAACGATGAGAACAAAATGGTGAGGACTAAACATGCATACATATATATAGAGTATAACGATATGGATATGCATACCAACTAAGGTAGATATAGAAATGACATGACCGAGCTACCATGAGCCATGCAGTACTAGTAATCAATCACGGCTATAATTAGGGCATAAAACCCAGTAATCATTTCCTCGAAAGTAGAGATTATATAAGGGATACTATTAGGATACAACACTATAAGAGTGCAAATAAGTAGCATGTAACAATACACATGACAACAACTCATACTAAGCCCAAAATAATCAGGTGAAATATAGCAGGAGCATGAGAGATGGGAAAAAGGGAATAATAGGACCATGAAGCAATATTGACTATCTATAGTTATACCGATGTCATGATATGCATATACGCATCAACATGAGCATGAATATTACATGTAACTAAATGTACTGTCATATCAAGTCGTGGATTGCTCAAGTGTGGTTACCATCAAAATCCGGTAACAGTTTTCAGGGGTGACATACTACAAGAGAATAACACGTATATATCATAGGATCATCACATAAATTTATATGGCTATCATGGTAGGTGAAAATGCGATGTGTAAGGTCCTATAAGCATGATAACCATAGAGTTATAGAACAAGTTAAGAAGAGGCAACGATGAGAGATACACATCTAAGCAAGACGTTAACCACATATATAAGGCATAAAATCATAACATAGCTAACTCAATAACATTTAACAAGTATAAGCAGACACGGATCAAAGGAGCATGTGACGAGAAGACGCAAGAAGTATGACAAGTCTACCACGAAACCGCAATAGAATTAGTAAAGGCATGATGTAGACGGGACATACAAGCACAACATAACTAATTCAATTATACCTATCATTCTTAAGCATACCAAAGGAAAATCGGTAGCAAAAGGGAGAATGAAGAGACTATCATGAATCTATGATTCAGAGTAATAAACAATAACATAGATGGCGGTAGTTCACAAGTCATGGACCCTATATGACACTAGTAACATCAAATAGGCCTATGAGCACATAAACATATGATTATACATATCAACGTATATCTAGATAAAACAAGTATATAACGCAATCGCACATCAAAACATGAAACATAACGAGACTACAATTATAACCAAATAGGAGTTTCTTAGGGCAACAACGACTCATCCCCACTGACTCCATAACCCATTCCGAAAAGAATCTTAGTTGTTTCTTAGGGACGCGATATACCTTGGGGCTGACACCGGCCATAAGGAAGACATTCAAACGAAATTCCCGAGCGAACAAATACCTCAAAAGACTCTTGGTACAAAGGATGACATCCAACTGATTTTATGAGTCACTCATAAAGACCCCCCCTTTTTTTGTGTGTGGTGCTTCCTCAAGGCAATTAACCAACATGAAAGGAGAGGAATGAGTGAGAAACAAGGGACAAACAATAAAATAAGAGCATTGAATCCATGAAATGGATAGGACAACCTTCACAAATCAAGACTCTCGTCGACAACCTAAGGATTGAATACCTGAAAACGCGACATATTGCCATTCCCAAAACCCCCAACTATTAAGAGCAACACGAGTAAGGGACATCCAAGTTGAAATCGGTGAATAAGATGATGAGAAAACACAATCTAGAACAAAAGGGAAGATGATGTCAATTAGGCACAACAAATAAATACGATAGGGTATGAGAACTCATCAAGTGAGAGGACAACATCTACTCCTCATTAGAGTACAACTAATGAATTAAGTAATTAAGATGAGATTGACAGAAAGAGAGACAAAGTGTTGTCATGATCATTCATTAAGGCTCTCAAAGATCGTAAAGAAAACTTCACTAAGAATCCATGGAGGTCAAAATAATTATAACTCATCAGATAAAGCACGAAAAGAATCAAACAAATAAGTCATATGGTAACATCATGCCAAAATATCTCAAATAGACATATAAGCAAGACATCACAACCCAATATCAAGAAAAGTTCATTTTAGAATAGAAGTGCACGATATAGTCTCACATAAACTCAAAAGGCAAAACATATCAAGGAGAACATGTCGAGCACATAAGACATATCATCATATAGGTCAAGTTGTATAATCTCTTTCCCTCAACACGTAGACAAGCAAGAATAACATCGTCTTATTGGGATAAGGGACATGTAAGACAACAATTATACAAGTCAAACAATTATAGGATATTGAGTAGTCACATAAGCAAAACATCATAGATAGTTATCCACATCTATACGAGCGAGATAGAGGGGTATGACATATCTTCACAAAATCTCATACAGTCACAACATATATACGATAACACGTCGAGAATAGGAAACACAACGTCATATCAATTACATAGGTCCTATTTTATGAATAAGCAAGTTATGTCTATTCATTGATTCACACACCTTTTAGTCGAGTTGCATACACATGATCATCTTTTGAACGAATTTCACACAGGAGAGCAATATCATTAAAATACATCATATAAAGCATGTAAGGCATCGGCTAAATAGATTATGGGATAATATCATGTCAAAACATCTCAATTAAGCACATAGACGATGCATTTTGTGATCTCTACAAGTATTCCATAAGCGTCCCCATGAAATACTTGTATAAGTATCACAAAATCATCACAATGTTCTCACTAGATCCGACCAAGTACTTTACAAGCGTCCTTGTAAAATACTTGTGTCGGCTCTATGAAGACATTATCATGTGAGCAAGAATCAGCAATTTATATCAAGATTTTAAATTCCATAAATATTTCTTAACAACTCAACCATGGAGTCTCATAGTCAGAATATCATGACTCTCAAATCAACAAACACAATTTCTCAATCCTCAAATCATAAGTTCTCCCATCAACTAGAGTAAGGTTCTCAAACCTTAGCTCATAAGCTCTCAACAAACCAGTACAAAACCTTGCATACAACCATGTAAGTTCTCATAATATCATCTCATGTCCTCATCAAACCAAGTGCCAGAATTGCCAACAATTGCCAGAAGGCACCCAAAAATTGCCATCAAAAGTGATACAAGTAACAAAACAAGTGTGCATAAGCCAAACACATCAAGAATGGTATTAATTGTACCACACAAGTCATCAAGTACCACAAATTATAAGCCCACAACAAGACCTAAACATCTTATAATAATCACGTCAGATATTATAATGAGAGAAACACATGTAAATACATATCATACCAACTCATTAAGAGTAACATACATGAATCATCAAACTTCTCCCCCGAATTCATTTATCTCTATAATCAAGTTTACGAATTACCCAAGCAAGATTTTACATATGCAAGTTTTGCTCATAAAGTATAATACGCATCTAAAAGACGTATTAGACAAGTAGCTAAATCAAGAAGAACAACACATAGACAATTACACAATCTCTCCCCAAAACTCCATCTGTCGCGGTGCATCTCCTTGGGGTCTTTCATTCCCATTTGTAAAGAACAAGCTGATATTTTGCCTACCGTTCCCAACTACACCCAATAGGGGTGGTCTAGCGCCTTTGCTACCCACTCGCGTACCCATTTAGTCGGTTTTCCTCTTTTATTACAAGTTGAGTTCATTACTTAGTCCAATTCCAGTTAGGCATCTTAAGTTCATTTTGCCCTTTTAAAACACTTTCAAATCCTTTGAAATTCATGGGCGGTTTTCCCAAAATATACACTCGACCCTTCTGTACTCGAATTGCACAACCTCGGCTCTGATACCATCTTTGTAACGGCCCAGAATTATGATTTCCGGGTTACGTTTCAAGGGATGAAAACCCTTGTTCGGATCTTGCAATCCAGGTACGGGTCGAGGTTTCAAACTCATTAAAGATTAGTAGAAAGAGGGATTTCAAACCCTAAAAACCTCGAAGGGCCATTGAGTACCCTTAACCTGTCCTAAGACTATATCGCGAAATTCAGTTTCAATGAAAGTAAAGCGGAAACAAAGTAAAGATACAAGTGCCACGGCAGAGCCGGTCAAACCAAATCATGAGTGGGTAATTACCATTTTACTAAGTTAGGATATTAGCCAGATTCTTCGATTCGCCAAAAGGAAACCCCGTCATATAGACATCGAGCACTCAAAATCTGCGGAAAATACCTTAAAAAAAAGAACGGGGAAAGGAGTCAGATCGAGCCACTCATGCGGGACCGGCAGTCCTCGCTGAGGCCACATAGTATGTGTTATACCTAATAAAGATGCTCTAATGCAGTACGAAAGTCAAACACACTAGCATGCTCCTAGTTATAATAATGTGTAAAAATACTGTAAAGGGCCCAAGACAATGCCAAGTGGCATATCCCTCTCCTACCTCCACCCCCTTCCGATAGGGCGGAGACTGGCCAGCTCGTGAATGCATTCCATCATAATCGGGCGGCACACATGCCTAACCCGCTCCACAATAAAGCCCGCAGGCATCTCATAATATAAGGAAGTTCATGACTCGATTGACTCAGGGTACCCGATGAGGCTGGGCTACCCTATGACCCTAGCAAAGACTCTAGGACAATCACAGATAACGGCCGTTCTGTTTCAAACGCATAAAGTAAGCAGATGCTCATTCAATTAGTGCAACCTAAACAGGATACTACATGGCATGCTTTTATGCATATGCAACACCTAACATAAAATGCAACAACAGACATGAATGTCCAACCTGAGTAAGCCCCTAGGGAACTTACCTGAAGTCTTCACATCCAATTAACCAGCAAACAAGTCACTCAGATAATCATCCATCGGTCCACAAGCCACTCAGAGAATCATCCACTCACACTCACAAGTAATAAGCAAGGAACAACTCATCAATACATACTTAATTAACACACAAGTAGGCTTTCCAGTCAACACAGGATTCAACAATATTTCATTCAAATAATCGGGCATTCTCGTCATTCTCCATTAACCTTGTTCCAATCAAGCACGAAGCCTAGTCCAAAGCCTTACAAAGGCCGTCATTCAAAACATCTTACTTCACATAAAACTCAGGTTTTACTTAACCATTTTCTCAAGTAATTCATAATTTATCAAATCCTCAAATACTCGACCAAATTCATGAGTTCTCAACACCAAGGATCAACAAGTCTTATTTATCAAACTCGCATAATAGATCATGCTCAAGAAGTAACCAAGGTAAGTTGATATGTTAAGAAATCATTTATAATTTAAATTACAAGAACTACTCAACTACAAAGCACTACAATCAAGCTCAAAAGTACAAGAGTGTAATAGTTTGTAGAACATCTTTTATATAATCTCACTAACCAAATTCATACACAATAAGCACAACACTTAGATGTATAACAAGTTCTTATACTCTTTCTTATATTGTACTATATAATTTTACTAATCTTGGCCATTCATAGCTAATCACTTGGTTTCTAAAAGGATAAATCCTATCATGTTCTCACCGTATTGCATACACCAAGTTATCTAATTAGTGTACCAATTTTAGTTTAACACCCGAGTCAGATTACAGTACACCCTTAAAATCAATATGAGGGTGATTTACTTGATTCCACAAAACCAATATATATAAATATATATATATATATATATATATATATATATATATATATATATATATATATCTATTTTATTTACTTGATCAAACAAAAGAATCACCATGGCAATTGGCAAACATAGCTAATCAACAACAGTAATACAACTTCAATTACTCGATTCAAAGTCAATTTTATCAAAACTACCCCAGTTTAATCAAAGGAAGATCCAAGATTTTATACCCCGGTTCCCGATCAAGGCTGAGGAGGTGGTTTTGAGGTTCGGCTTCGGGTTCGGCGAATAGGCACTCTGCGTTGGGCCAGGGAGGAGGTGCTGGCGGGACTCGAGTCGTGCTCAGCGGCTTAGCACCCGACATCGGCGCAAGCTCGGCCTTGAAAGCTAAGTTTCAGACCTCCAATGGCAGCCGACTGAATAAATGAGAGAGAGAGGGGTTGTATGCGAGAGCGCGGGCGAAGGCGAGCGAGTGAGCGGACGGATCCACCAGTCGAGCGTTGCAGGAGAGGAGGGAGCGCGTGGCCGGCTTGTGCGAGCAGGAGGGAGAGAGCCCGTAGCTGCTGTCCAAACAGCGAGATTCGTCGGCGCCCGGAGTTTGGCCACGACCGGAGGCGGCGGATCGGGGAGCGAGCGAGTGAGGGCTAGAGAACAGAGGATGAAGACAGAAGGAGCCATGGGAGGGCAGGAGGCTGCGAACGATGAGCGAGAGAGAGAGAGAGAGCTGCTTGAGAGCCTCGGCTCCTCAGATTAAGGGCGATGAATAGAGCGGAGGGAGATCGGCGAGACGGAGCAGCGAGAGGGAAGGAGAAGCCATGAAAGAGAGGGAGGTTGGGAGCCAGAAGCCATGGAGAGAGCTTGGAGCGGCCAGATCTGAAGTTAGGCAGTAGAGAGTGGGAGTGAGGGCGGCTAGGGTCCCAATTGGGCTGATAAAGGGTATATATACCCGCAAATTAGGGTTACAATTAAATTATGGAAAATCACAAATTTATTCCGCTATTTCTAGGTTTTCATAAATATTACCACATTAAATTACAGAATTCAACCATTAAATTCTATTTACAATAAGAATGACATGAAAATTGTTGTACTCACTATTCAAAATAATAGATATTTCTTAATTCAAGGTCTAGGGTATACATATATATATATATATATATTTAGAAATTTAATATCGAAATTAAATCATAATTCATAAAACAATATTTTTAAATTTCGGGTCTTTACAAACAATGTTCTTAACGCCAGCATTGTCAGCATTATCGGAATAATTGTGTCAACAATAACCATGGCAACAATATGTCAATAATTATGTCAGAAATAACCGAGTTAGTAAAGGTGGAAAAAACAATAAACCTTCCGCTAATATGAATAGGTTGGTGGAAGCTTTGAAAAAAAAGACAAAAAAATTGAACATAGGTAAATGCCGATAAAAAAATATTTCATAAACCCGTCGCCTTAAATAAGAGTAACACCTACAACTAGACCTGTCAAACGGATCATTCGGGTCGGGTCACTTCGGGTCCCGGGTAATACGGGTCCCGCGTAATACGGGTTGACTCGAACCCGGGTTTGACCGGGTTTTAGGTCATTTCGGGTCGATTTCGGGCTGATCAATTTTTTTTTCAAATTAAAAAAATCATCATTTGATAATTTTGCGATAAATTTAAAATTCTAAAATTAAAGACGTTGTTCATAAGTTATAGTGCTTGTAATTATATACTATATCTGGTCTAAAATATTTAATTTTTTTATTATTTCTCATAATTTTTAATAAAATGTAATAATATATAAAATATCAAATTTTCAAATAATTTTTTAAAAATAATTTCATGCAATTAGTAATTATAAAATGTAATAAATTGGAATCTCCATAAAAAAATTTAATCATATATAATTATAAATCAATCGGGTCACCGGATCAATTGGGTCAATCGGGTCAAAATTACCGGGTCAATCGGGTCACCGGGTCGAAACCCATATTACCCAGAAAATTTCCGAGTGTTCGGGTTCGGGTCGAAAAAAAAATTCGAATCAAAATTTCCGGGTTCAGGTCAAAAAAATTCCGGGCGTTCGGATCAGGTCGATCGGATCAAGTGATCAACCGAGTCGGGTTGTGTTTTGATAGGTCTACGGCAGGGGCGGATCCTCTTTAGGGCCAGTAGTGGCAGTCGCCCCCCCAATCGAAAATGAAATTTAACATACATATTCCTCTCGTCGATAGCTTCGATTTGATATATTATAAGCTCAAATCCGATATCTGAGCAAAAAGTTATAAACGTTTCAAATTTCAGCACTGAATTACAATATTTCCTACATCATTTACCAAACCGATATATTTTTATTGTAGTTATTATTTATTAATTTCATATCTTAATAATATAACTATATTCGAGAATTTCAAATTATGAGGTTATATTGAAATATTTGAAAACCATAAAATAAATCATGCAAATTCGGGATACATTACATAAAATATATTTTTTTATCGTAAATTTTCGCCTCCTCAATCAACATGTTCAGGATCCGCCACTAGTCTACGCTCTGCCTACAACTCTACAAGGCTACAAGACGTTTTGCATAAACGTATTGCATATACTCCGTATCATATGATTATGCAAGGTGGGACCGCACCACATCTGATTACCCAATCTGCACTCCCCACACAACCACATATGACGTGTTCAACGATCGTCATCCACCCGATGCAGATCCGACGGCCACAAATTCGCCTCTCCCACTAACCCCTGCGGCCCAATGGAATCCCCTGCGGCAACATCTTCTCGACTCTCCGTGCTCCTGCCACTCTCACCCCCGGATTCTGCAACCCCACCGGCCGAGGACAAACCCTAATCGCCCCCCTAACGCCGTCGTGTTTTCTCCGGAGAGCCGTTCTTGAAACTGTTCCTGCTATTGGAAGAGGAGGAAGGAGTAGCAATCAAACCCCAAACACCTCACCTGTTTGAAGATATAGCCATAGGTAGGTAGTAAGTTGAGGCTTTCACTGAGAATTGCAGGTCTCTTTCTCCTCTCTATCTGTCTATTTATCATGATTCATGCATGTTGTGTTTTTTTATAAATTAGGGTTGAATTGAATTCATTGCTGTAATTTTAGGATGCTCCTTATGAATTGGGTTATTTCATTGAAATGGTTGAATTCATTTGCCTGATGGTTTTGCATTTGAGAAAACAAGTTGCCAAGTTGCCAAGTTGATTTTGTATAACCATTGATTGTTTTGTACCCCTAAATGATTTTTGTGGGGTTTATGCTATTTGTTTAAAATTAAAGATCATGTAGGAAACAAGTTGTGATGAAGGTATGATGGGGGAGGGAAATATGATGTGAAAAGAAAATCTTGTAATTAGGAATGAATTGCAGTTATGAAGGAATGAGTATATGCATGAAATCCTGACCAAGCAAACACTATAATGCTTTTTGTAATCGATGAGTTAATGTTTGTAACTTTGTATCGTTACATTTCTTTGATATATTAATGTCTCTAGCGGCTCTAGCCTATTCACTTGAATTTTTGTAGGTTGGGAAGAAAAAGGTTTTGCTGATTTGGAAAGAAATGAGAGTATTTTCATGTAGTTGGAAATATATTCAAGAATTTCCTTTGCAACTCTAAACTATGGATGTTGATGTTATTGATATGGAAGATCGAAATATGGAACACTGTGCTTCCATGAATGGCAATTTGCCTACTGATAGAATAAATGGCAATGCAGCCGAGAATTCTCTTGTTCAGGGCGAGGAAGGAATCATTGAGCCACAAGTGGGAATGGTATTTGAATCTGAGCAGGATGCCCGGAATTTCTATAACGAGTATGCTAGGCGTTTGGGTTTTAGCACCAAACTCTACCAATCTGGACAGTCAGTCACTGCTTATCTATGCGCCAAAGGAGGCTCAAAAAGGAGGTCTTCTGATAGATGTGAGGCCATGCTAAGAATTGAACTGAATGGTAATAAGTGGCATGTTACTAGTATTGTTAAGGAGCATAGTCATGCCCTAATGAGTGCCAGTAAGGTGCATCATCTTCCACCACGTAGGCACTTTGCGACTTCTGCCAAGAATGTGGCTGAAACTTTCCAAACCGCTGGCATTGCTCCAAGCAGGCTTTTGTATCCCTCGGTGGACGGAAAACACACTCTTGGAGATGCGATCCATGGGATTTCGGGTGCATTATCACCGATTAGCCCAAACTCGAACTATGGTGTTAGATCGACTTTGCAAAGAAGGGCACTAGGGAAGGATGCCAAGAATGTTCTGGACTATTTTCAGAAAATGCAGGCTGAGAACCCTGGATTCTTTTATGCTGTACAGCTCGATGAAGACAGTCGTATAATGAATGCATTCTGGGCAGATGCTACGTCAAGGATAGCTTACTGTTATTTTGGTGATGTTGTGATTCTCGACACTTCTTACAGAGTGAATCAGTGTAATGTGCCCTTTGCTCCATTCACTGGGGTGAACCATCATGGTCAAACTATTCTATTCGCTTGTGCCTTGCTTCTGGATGATTCCGAGGCTTCTTTCAGTTGGCTTTTCAAGACATTTCTTATGGCAATGCATGACCAAGTTCCTGTCTCCATTATCACTGACCAAGACAGAAGTATAAGGGCTGCTGTTTCTCAAGTGTTTCCAAAAGCACGCCACTGCATTAACATGTGGCATATCTTGAGAGAAGGCCAAGAAAGACTGGCTCATGTCTGCCTGGCTCATCCTACTTTTCAAGTTGAGTTATACAATTGTATTAACTTGACTGAGACAATAGAAGAGTTTGAATCGTCATGGACTACCATCGTTGATAAGTATGACCTCAAGAGAAACGACTGGCTCAAATCTCTGTATAATGCTCGGGAAGAATGGGCCCCAGTGTATTTTCGTGATTCATTTTTCGCTGCCATATCTCTGAACCAAGTTTGCAATAGCTCCTTTTTTGATGGTTATATTAACCAACAGACAACATTACCAGTGTTCTTTAGGCAGTATGAAAGTGCCATGGTGAACTGGCTTGAAAAGGAAAGAGAAGCAGATTTGGATACAGTATGCACCACACCGCTTCTAAAGACTCCATCACCTATGGAGAAACAAGTTGCAAATCTTTATACAAAGAAAATATTGACAAAGTTTCAGGAAGAGCTTGTAGAAACATTTGTCTATACCGCAAACAGAATTGACGGAGATGAGGCTACAAGCACTTTCAGGGTTGCCAAGTTTGAGGATGATCACAAGGCATACATTGTTGCACTGAATACTTCCGACCTGAGGGCAACTTGTAGCTGTAAGATGTTTGAGCATTCAGGAATTCTTTGCAGACACATATTGACTGTTTTTACTGTGACAAATGTGCTTACCCTACCATCACATTATATCTTGAAGCGTTGGACTAGAACTGCCAAAAGTGGAGGGTTATTTGACAAGCATGTTGCTGATTATGGACAGGAAGCGATGGCTTCAAGATACAAGAGCTTGTGTCTAGAAGCCATAAGATACGCAGAAGAGGGAGCAGTCACTCCTGAGACCTATAATACAGCTTTGGCTGCCCTCAGAGAAGGGGAAAAGAAGCTCAGTATGATGAAGCCGAAAGTTACTGTGGCTGTCTCAACTTCCTCTCAGGCTTCTGCTGGATATGATGATAAGCTGAATGCTGCTTCTGAGGCAGTTGTGCCTCCTTTGCTGTGGCCCCAACAAGATGGATGGGCACGGCGGGTGAACCTTAATAATCGTGCAGTTGCTCCTTATTCTGTAGCTGAGTTGCATTGCCCACGCATGGCACCTGTTTCTCTACATCGTGATGATGGAGCGTCTGATAATGTGGTGTGTTTGGCATTTTGTGTTTCTTGTGATTTTTTTCATCAGATTACCACCATGGAAGTAGTTATCAATGAATTCTTTGTTTTCTCCATGTGCATAGGTTGGTCTTCCTTGTCTTAAATCAATGACATGGGTCATGGAGAATAAGAACTCGTTGCCAGAAAATAGAGTAGCTGTCATCAATTTGAAGGTAATGCATGCTTATGCATGGCTCTTTATGATATCGCACATTTTTCAGTGTTATATCGATCCCAGCTCATGCTTTGTTTGCCCAAGTTGAAGAAGACCACATATCACTTTACCAAGTATAAAGTTCCATTTGTTCTATGATGTTTTTCTTATAATTTTTTTCTTCATCCACTTCTCTTTGTTACCGGCATACATATCCGACAAACTCAAGCAGATATACACTTCCAAGATCCCAAAGAAACAAGAGAATTTGTAAAAGTGGATGTATATTACACAGTTTTGAAGCATGACAGTACACTGATTACTAGATAGAGCCCAAGTTAGGCGTTTACATGCAGCTATTTTTCCTGTTGCCTACTTTGAATAGCCTATTAATTGTCTACCGCCCTTTTTCTGTGAGATTTGTATTCTAACCATTCAAAACTTCACTGAACACCACAATGGATGGATCAAATGTATGTGAAGCTGCACATTATGACCTAAGCTGAGCTACGAAAAGGGTCCTGGTCCATTAGAATGTGCTTTTCTCCCGCTTTATTTTGATTTAGCAGAAGATTTTTGGTTATCTTTCTTCTGCTTGCTAGCTTTGGGAAATAACCCAGGGGTGAGAGTTATCTTTCTCTTTGCCGCTTTTGAAAGGGGTTTTTTTTTTTTTTTTTTTTGAAAAAATTGGATTCAAATGAAAATGATCTTTTGTTTACCGTTGCAGTTGCTACATCATAGCAAAACCTCAGGTGGAGAATCAGAAGTCAAGTTTCAGCTCTCAAGGGTCACTTTGGAGCCAATGATGAGATCTATGGCTAATATAAGTGAGCAATTGTCAGCTCCTGCCAACAGAGTTGCCGTCATTAATCTCAAGGCAAGTTGATCTACACCCTAACTCAAGATTTCCTGGACTTTTTTAGATGATATGTGCATCATGCCTAGATTTTTAGCTAAACTATAATTAGTTTATATCTATGTTTTATATTGATTCCAAGTTCATGTGTATTCTGCCCAACTTTTCCATTAATTCATTAGTGGTTGCTGGTGACAGATTCTTCTTCTTTCTTTCTACCATAGCTTTGCGGGAACAATTCCAATAGATTGAGAAGTAGAACCATCTAATTTTATCAATAATTACGGGATGGTCTTGTCCTTGTCTATCTCTGTGTCAAAGCTGCCATGAGTTTATCTTTCTGTCGCTGTCTTGTTATGCTTGAATGTGTTTGAAAATTGCATGTTTATGTTGTTTGTTCGAGTGCAATGATATATCTAGTAGTATCATAGCATCTTATGAGGTTTTGACATAGTGGGATATTGGTTGTGTGCGCAAATTGTTCAGCTCCAAGAATTGGAAACAAACGCAGGGGAATCAGAGGTTAAATTCCAAGTCTCTCGGGATACATTGGGAGCAATGTTGCGATCAATGGCATATATTGGGGAGCAGCTATCAAATAAAGTAAGTAATTTTCTGCTTGCTTCCATTACATTTCAATTTTCTTCAAGTGTTTTTTTTCTTTATCAAGCAATCAAGAGGAAAACCCACACCTTTGCCATAGAATGCACTTGCAATACATAATTAAATTGATATAAGTTTACAATTCTTTTTATGTTTGATTTTACTTTAGACCAAAAAATTATAGGTGTTTACACAATGCAATCTTGTTCTCCTTAATTGAAATATCCACAGTTAAATTTAATATATAAAAAAACATAATTAAAATATTAAATGCATGTTTGTGATCTTTTTCACTCAATAGCAATTACTTGTAATTTTTCTGCAAATCCAAACACATGCTAAAAATATTTGCTATCCATTATCAGCCAAACCTTTGCCGGACTAATGGGAGTAATAGAGGACAATAACTTGTAAACATTTTAAATTTGACAAACCCTTCAAGATGCAAAGGCAGTGTAACTGAACTGTCTAGGCTCTCGTACGTGCCTTGATGTTGATACCTATCATTGGAGAGTGCGACTATATTTTGATGCCGGTTTTTAGTTGATTATGTGGATCAAACTTGGGCACATCTTATCTTCTTAGTTATGTATGAGCTATATATAGACAACATGATATCTGGAATGTCTTTTTTTCCTCTCCCTGGTCAAAGGTTAGTGCATATTTTGCTAGTGGAGATGAATGATTCATCTGATCAAGGGTTGTGATATTTGATATGCAGTGTGAGCCTCAGCTTGATCCTCCATCCAAAAAGCGGCGGAAGTAGACGAGTTTTGTACTTGCAGTAATTAGGACTAGATGTGCAGCTTCATTCACTCAGTCAGGTTTTCATGTCTAATTTTGTTATTCACTCACTTTTATTTCCTCCTAGTCCAGTAAATTTGTAAAATATTTTATGCGAGGATAACTATTATATAAACTTGTGTTGATATTGAAATAATATAGTTTCAATAACCTCATCCCTGTAACCGGCAGTTTAATCATCTGATGAAAAGATTTGCTTTGGTGTGTATGCCAGAATATATTTTTATTCGACGAATAAAAAAAAAGAATATCTTTTTATTCAAACTCATGATTTGAACTTTGCCATAAAAAATGAAAACATTGGTTCCTTTTGTGTGGAAACTAATTCACTAAAGAATGTGTACTTGTCGTCGAACCAAACAAAAGTTTGCAAAGAAAATGATTTAGGAAGACTGATCTAGATGCAGGGCACCAACGGCCATATGCATCCCTAGGGCTACAAAATACGCCAAATGTCATTCAAATTCTAAAACATCCGAGCATCAATCTACATTGTCGTTGTCCCTGGGTAAATGCCGAGCAGTAGTTGGTCACTGGTCCAAAATGCTGTCAGTTGCCAGACATCAATTCTCCTAAACACCTACAAACTTCTATAATCGATCACAGTCACTTCATCATCGGGCGCATCTAAGTCTTGATAGCTGCTCACCCAATGAAATACCAAAAAAGGCATACGAAACACAACAGGATTAGTGTATACTCCTATATTTTATGGGAGATGAAAATGTCAAAAGCTGGAGGTCAACAACATTACCTTCTAAGTCTACGGGGATCCTGTCGGAAATTTGGAGGTAGAATTATGGGAGCACCACCCATCCCTCCTGCCTCGAAGGGTGGTGGTCCACCCTGCTCTCGCATCATGCGCATTGCAACTTCAGGAGGGGCAGGAACAAAAGGACCCAGAGGACTGCAATAAAGAGAAACAGTAAGCACATGGTAATTTGAGGGAACAAGTCATCAACCTTAGATTCATTTGGTATTGGATTTCAAAAGTTCATGATTAAGAGAAAGAAGCGATTACTTAAAATGAATGGGAATATTTGGTAATGCAGGACACCCCCCATTTGTCCCTCATAATGAGTATTGAGTTGTTCTTAGAAGCTAACACATAGTTATCAGTATCAAACCAAAACAAAGTAGAACTCAAAATGGGAAATTTACATACCCAGCACCAGGTACAGGCATGAGTACTTGTGGTGGAGTCATATCTGGGGCAAAGGGAGGAACTCGTATGCCCGGTCCACCAAAGTTGTCAAACATGGGCTCATCAGCATTACCCTTCTCTGGATCTTCATTGTTGGATTGAAAGTCTCCCATGGGATTATCTGATTTATCGAACCTTTCATTGCCATTCCCCCGAGCTTCCCTGTCTCTACGATTGACTCGATCATCTTTCAAACGGTTTTCTAAAGCGGGTCTTCGTCTCTGTAACTTGTCTTTCTGCAAAGAGAAGTTATAAGAGTGACGATAAAATACAAATACTTCACAACCCAGGAACATAGTGTTCAATATTTAGGAACCAAGTCCAACCCAAAAAAACATCTCATCTGACTTAAAACGCAAGAAACAAATAGCCATTTTATCCTGCTATTGACAGGCTTTAAGCAGATCTCTTCTGACTTGCAAAAACACCTGGACTCTGATGAATGAAAAATAAACTACTGAACTGAATTAAGCAGCCAAACTTGACTGAGGTGCATTCAGCAAGAATAACTAGAAAATCTGATATCAGAGCAGCCGTAGTTTGTAGATAGTTGGTTGAACAGAAAGAACAGAAAGACAATTATAGCTAACTGATGCTTTTTGTGGAACAGAAATATAACAGTTTGCGCCCCCCCCCCCCCCCCCCCCCCCCGGTATGAAAGGCGATTATAGCTAGCTGATGTTTTACCTGAATAGTTTGTTGCATAACAGGTTGCCCCCCAGGTGCATTTGGATCACTGCAAGTTGAATGGGAATCAATAAACCATTAAATGTACACACCAGCAATATAGATATAAAGAGCATATAGCAGGCAAAAGGGCATACTTCATGTAGTTCTGAAAGTAAATCTCTTCACGCACTTTAGAAGTCAGCTCCATACAAATCTCAGGATGTTTAAGTTTAAGGTGTTTGTGGACAAACTCGGGTGCATGGAATAGCTTTGTGCAGCCCTTGGCTCCACATCCGTACTTCCAGCCATACTTTTCATCCCTAATTTTCCGCACATGGGGATCCAATCCTTCAATAGCAGCTGCATCTATTTTTTCTTTTGCAGTCATAGCTTCCAAGGGATCCTGGTTCCCCAACCTTTCCTGCCAATAAGAATCAAGCTTCCTTTCCCACTCAGTGGCATTGTTGTTGGCATCAGAATTCTTGTGCTCGGCTCTCACATGCCGCAGGCCTTTGGGCTCAGTTGTTTCAACCATTCCATAATAATCCGCACCATGAACACGCCAGAGATAAGTTACAAGTGTATCAAGTAACTCAACACCCTCAAGGCCCCGGACGGATGATAGTCCCCGGATAATAACAACTGGTCCCACTGCTCCACTATATGATTTATCCCTATGCACCTTATCAGTATCAGGCCTGGAAAGGATATTGTCATCAATACCCTTTTCTGAATCAAGTTTCCTAACAATAACAAGGGCAAGTTCAACATCAAGTTGAATTCTCCTTGGCTCAGAACTGATTGGATGTGCTTTTGGAGCAGCAGCAAGATCAGCTTCCTTTGTTGATGGTCGACCAACTCGACCATGTCTCCTTTTAGAACCATCATCAGCTTCATCATCAGAGTTTGCATCAGCAATTTGGTCGGATTTGATGGTAATATTTGCTTTAGGGCCTCTGTGTAAGACATAAAAGTTAATTATATTCGTTACTTGTCTACTAATCACTCTTGGTCAAAGAAAGAAAAGATTGGCAACATATATTCAATAACATGATAAAGACCATACATGTCTAGCTCCGCACTCTGCAAATCGAGTAGAAAATCCTTTGCAACCTTGCGAGCAAGCTCATTTCTCCTGATATATAGTTAGGAACCATAACAAGTTAGCTTGAATCACGGGAAATAACTATGAAAATTAGAAATCTTTTTTTAATGACACTCTCATGAATTAAAGAAGCAACTGCTGAAAATGGTGAAACCAATTGTGCAGTTAGCAGAAAATTTAGCTAATGCAAAAAAATAGATATAGCACAACAATACCTTTTGATTACTGAAAGTAAATTGGTGGGATGATATTTGTTCCTCAACCTACATAAAATGAATAAAAATGAATATACAAATGGCGCATAGTAGGCATTGTAAGTAACTGTGAAGACATGAATGAGCATGTACCACTCCTCATCCTTGTGAGCTTCAAAGTATGTTCTCTTTTGGGTTGTGATATACTCTGTCTTATATTCTTGGTATCTATGCAAAGGACAGTAGTTAGCCACTGCAGCAGATGGCTATCTCAAAAATCTTCACCGGAAACCAATTTATTCTATACCTTCGTTCAGCTTCTGTTGGCAACACGTCATCTTCAAGTTCTTGAATAAATTGCTTATATGTCATCAGGCCCTCCCTGTCATGAAAGGGAAAAAGTCAGCTTATCTTCAAATCCACATTTCAAACAAGTCATTTTCCCATTTTAATAAGCTATAGATTGTCAGGAAGGAACAACAACAGCAGGCTCATACTGTCTAAAGCTAACTGATCTCTAATTTCTTCAGATTATAGATATGGATTATTATATATTATCTCTAAATGTCTAGAATATTATTAAAATGTCATTGACACTGGAGAATTTGATGGAGGATCTTTCCCATTAAGGCCAGTCAGAGAAAACCATATATTTTACTACAGGTTTCCATGTTGTCCATTCAAGTCTGAACCCCTCCTGAATGAAAACTTGGTCATTCCACTATAACAAATTGTATTCATCCATTGTGCCATAGTTAGTGATGAAAACCATTTATTTTACTGCAGATACTGTATTCATCCACTTCCAAACATGAAACTTGGACAAAAACCGATATGTTCCGATTGCCATGTAGAGGCTGGACACGATCCTCACAAAGTTCAGATATTTGAAAAACAACAAAGTTCTAATACCTATTAGGCTACAACTTAGTACATAAATAGAAACTTGCCACAGTTATCAGCATCTAAGCCATATGAGAGAGATTCAAGATGAAAAGCTTAACAATATTCCAATAAACTCCAAATACATCCATTGAAATCTACATACAGGACATAAGTGCTGATATGTAATTGTTTACAAAGGGACTCGTCTAATAGCTAGATAATAAATAGACCTACGAACTTAAATTATCATCTGTATTGGCTCAAACCATCCCTTCACCCATTCTTAATATTGAATTCTGCCAATTGTGGAACTGTTATGTTCTCCATAATAAACTGAAAATACTTTTATTCCTTAGCTGACACCAGAATCTCATGAGCAAACAAAAAAAAAATCTGTTCAGAACCATAACACTAGAGAAAAAAAAATCTTATAAGGAATAAGGTAACAAGCGTACAGCAAAAATAAATTCAAGAGGGGTAAAAAAACATCCTATTAAAGACTATTACATAGTTACTTACAGACCTCTGATTGTTTCCTCTACTTGACATATCATTGTAACCACCTCGATCTGAATCCCAATCTGAAGGATCAATGTAACTAATTTAGCAGTTTTTATCATTTATCAAAGTTGCCAGGAAGATAATTATCCAGATAATACAGGATTGAGAGATTTATCCTGCCATTACAAATAAAAGCAATCTAGATATAACAATAAATAGCCACATAAACCATAGGCCGAGGATCAAATATAGGTCACAAGGCCATGGGGCATGCAAAACTCAAACAAGAGACAAAGGGGAAAGAGTGATAAACACATTAGGCTACTTGGCTGCTAGACGATATCAATGTCAACTTCAATTCAAGTAAAAGACTACCAACAGATGACTTTAAAAGGACAAAAAAAAAAAAAGATAAAAAAAGAAAAAGAAAGAGATGGGTGTTGCATGATGTGAAGTATCAGTAAGTTCTATAATCTAGGGACTTCTACCTAAGGTTTCAAATTCAAAAATCAATCATACACATTGGTGTGGATTACTTACTTCCATTGATTTTTTTAACCTCACAAGTTCTACAGCCCAAATAACTAATGTCAACAACTATACTAGAAGAAACAAAGGCAAGTGCAAGAATCAAACATGATGACAAAAAAATAAAAGTACAATCAGACCCTGTAATTACCAGTAGGACCACCAGGGAAGCCACCAGTTGGTCGCCCAACGTATCTCCCATATGGCCTATCGTCAAAATAACCAGGTCTTCCACCCATATCCCGGTCATACCCACCAGGACCGTCATGCCCAAACCTGAAATTAGAGGAAGCCAAATCTAGAGCACATAAATGAGATATGAAAAACATGAATCTAAGCATGGAACAAAGATCAGTAAAAGGCTAATCCCTGATCAATCGAAACTTGAATTTTCAATACTCCGTAAATTGCGACCTCACCTTCGATCATTTCCATAGCCACCTCTCGGACTCCCACGCCTACCATCATAACCGCCATCATCCCTTCGCGAACGCTTAAACGGAGGAGATCGCCGATTAGGAGAATACGCCCGTCGATCACGATAGGGAGGCGGACTAGGGCTCATCCTCCTTTTGTAATCTCTATCCCTATCCCTAGGCGGATGCGGCAACGGAGACCGATTCCTATCATAGTAGTCTCCACCGCCGCCACGGCGGTTCGGTGGCCGGTCGAAGTCCCTATCGTCTCTCCTCTCCCTGGAGTCCTTCTCACGCCGCCGAGGAGGCGGTGGCGGAGGAGGCGAGTCTGTTTGATTCTCCTCCGACGGTACCTTTTCCTTTCCGTCGTCGGCACCATCTTGCCGATCTTCAACGGGATCGACGGGCAAGTTCATCACTTCCGCCATTTCGAAATCGAAACCCTAAGCAATTGTGTGATGTGTAGAAAAATCTCTCCACAAACTGTAGCTCTCTATACGTTTTTTTTTTGTTTTTTTTTTTTTTTAAAAAGAATACATTCATTTGTTTTGGGCCGGCCCATAACATTTTTGCGCTATCAGGCCCAAGACCATACACGACAAAATTCATGATAAAGCCTGGAAACCCTAACTTCCCCGGGAGTATATAAATCGGTAACTCCATTGTTGAGCGTGAACGTTTGCTGCCGAAGAGCACGAAGAAGAAGACACTCACAGGTGGATCAGTTTGCCGGAGCACCTCCTGATCTCGAAAATGGTGGCCGCGAAGAAGACGGTATGTACTCACCTTTTTTCTTTTTCACTCACTGTGCAATTTGTGCTTCTGATTGCTTCGATGATTTTGTGTGAGCTTTGTATTGATCTATTTGATTGATTGTGTTTAACGATGGGGTTTTGGATTCGTTTGAGCAGAAAAAGACTCATGAGAGCATCAACAACAGGCTCGCGCTTGTGATGAAGAGTGGGAAATACACCTTGGGTTACAAGACCGTGCTCAAGACTCTCAGGAGCTCCAAAGGTGGCCATTTTTTCTGCAATTTGTTTTCTTTTTAGATTCTGCTTATGAGGAATTTAATTGTTTCTGAAGAAAATGTAGCTATTATGAACTCAATACAACTCATTTTGTTGCATATTTGGTTGTTTTGAATACCTAGATTGAGGCTTTATAGCAGTGTTAATTATTCTATTTAATTGATTGCTCAAATGTGAAATGGTCCTGGTGAAGCTTCTTCCATTGAGCTGATAGCTCAAATGTTCAATGGTCTTGGTAAAGCTCTGATAGTGATAATGGATAATTGTAAAATGCATTTTTTCCATTGAATTGATTGCTCAAATGAAGTTATTCATTCCTATTGCTGTTAATGCATATGAGAATTGTTTTAACAATTATTTTCATTCGGGGTGATCATATTTCATGTGATGTTTTGAATGTTGCAAGTTCTTTCTTTATTTCCCGGTTTTTAAATCTTCTTGTTACTTTTGTCTATAAACTTTTTTTTTGTGCCCTGTTGATCATAATTCTTTCATTTCTTTGTATTAATGTCGTATACATTTTTTTTGGGTTATTTTCAGCTAAGTTGGTTATAATTTCCAACAATTGCCCACCCCTCAGGAAGTCTGAGATAGAGTACTATGCTATGTTAGCAAAGGTTGGAGTTCATCACTACAATGGGAGTAAGTTCCTTCCCTTGTGGTTATCTTTTTGCCTATTTCGTAAACTCTTTTAGGTTGGAATATGGATTAACTTAGCATTTTTTTAGTAGACATGCCTCAGCAATCTTTATGATTAGGATGACTCGTTTAGTGTGGATTATGTATATGGACAAACTGCAAGTTAGTTGGATGTAACTTCTTATTATCTTTCTTAGTAGACATGCCCCAACAATCTTTATGATGAGGATGACTTGCAAAAGATAGCATTGTAAAGAGGAATCTAGAAACATTAGACTTATAAGTAGGAAGAATGTGTTTGTGTTTTGCATACTTAATGGTTTACAGCTTACTTATGGTTGTTTTTCTTTAATGCAGATAATGTTGATTTGGGGACGGCCTGCGGTAAATACTACAGAGTGTGCTGCCTCAGCATCATTGACCCAGGTACATTTTCGTGAAGTTTGTATATGTATCGTTCAGACTGGATACTATTTCTTTCTGATCATGTAAAAATGTTTCGCCACCTCAGGTGATTCTGATATTATCAAGAACATGCCCGGTGACCACTGAGGTTCTTGCATCAAATTGCCCCCCCCCCCCCCCTTTCGACACAGTGTAGCAGTCATCTCCAAACTTTCAAGACTTCTACTTTAGAAAAAAAGAATCTTGAATGTTACTTGTAGAAACAGCTGGTTTTGGATTTGAGGATTTGTTATTAGCATCTCGGTTGATTTGCCATACGCTTGCCTAATTTTTTCGTAAGTTAACAAAGATAATTTCCTATCAACCTATTTGTTTATAAATTGGTGGTGGAATTTTTCATTTTGCAATGCTGATCACCACTGTCACTACGGATGCTATACACACCCTCTTTAGTATCTGAATCTAAGCAGCCTATGGTGGACGACATATTACAACCATGAATAACAATCCTACTAACAACAATCATGAATAAAAGGAAACTTTTATACAACTACGAAAATATAGTTATACTAACATGTTATCAAAATAAAGTCGAATATAAAACCAAAAAAAAAAAAAAGTCGAATTACATATAATGAAATTTGGTTCGTCTAAATTATGTCCTAAGCACCTCAATTTACTCCATTTTTTGTTTTGAAAATTGGCCAAAATGTTTGAATCGAGGAGAATCATTCTTAAATTGGAATGTTTAACCTCTGTCATGAGGTAAAAACCCAAATGAAATTGATTTGTCTAATCTATGCTCTTAGTGCACATGTTAAGAACCTCGAATTTGAAAATTGTTTTCCTAAATAACATTGCTTAAACCCTACAAGTTTATTTTTTAAAATGGCAAATGTGTGAATATGAGAATCATTCTTGAACTTGAATGTTTAACCTATGTCATATGGACATAAGTGTACTAGATATCATCAATTAGCTTACAAATCTACACTAAACACCGTCAATAAATTACAACTAGCATTTCAAACCCTAAATATACTAAGCTCCAATAACATTTCAGAAACCACATCTTAACCGTCCAAGTATCTTTTCACTCTCAATTATTTCAATACAGATGTTTAAACCACCAATTTCACTTCTAACAATATTCGAATTTGTACAGAAATCAAATCTAGTCACACTTCAAGCGATGTTAGCTGTAATTGTGGATGAGAAGAATGAGATTGTGATAACTAACTAATGCAAGGATGAATAGAAAGTAAAGGGTGAATTCGTCATAATTGAAAGTGCTCTTCGATGAATAGCAAGAGAATTTGAAAAATTGTAGTAAGAGATTCGCTGAATCAAAGTGATGATTCAAAGAGCGAAAATTGTGTTTTATAACTAATAGCATGTGCTAGTTGTTAAATAGTAGGATTTTAGATTGAGCCTTTTGTTTTATTTGGGCCTATATAACGACATACCTGCTAATGATAGAAGAATTATGTAGTGCATTTTGAACCTATTAATAAAAATTTATTGGTTGTTTATCCAAATTTTTTTTCTCCAATATAAAAATGATATTTCTAATCTATGTTACAAGCAATGTTCTAGTGACCGCTTAGCGCATAGGCGAACTTAGAACAAATTTGATTTTTTTTTTATTTTAATGTATAACACATCTCAATAATTCATATAATATAATAATATTCCATAATAATACTCGTAAACCCAAATTTATGGTGCTTAATTAACCCTAAACTAAATAAACATAAAAGTAAGCATCCGACTGACTAAACCAATATTAGAAACATCTGTTAGGATATAAAAATAAAGTAAAGAGCACCAACCAATTGACAAAAAACAAACAAGAAAATCACATTATCATCGTCCGCGGACAAAGGTCCAAAAAACTCACTCAACCACGGTCATCCGCGGATGAAAAAGAGTAAACACGTGGCAACCATGCCCACACCCCACGAGTATAACACGTGTTGAATGTTGAACACCACGTGGCACAATACTCAAGGTTGTCCAGGATCTATAAAAAGGAGAAACCTCATAACAAGAGAGAGACTTTTCGGAGATGAGGGGAAAAAGGCGGACTAAGGCCTAGTGAACTTAAGAAGAAGGAAGAACAAGAAGAAGAATTCGTACGCGTGTAAAGGAACCTATTTCACAACAAAATCAGTATCGTTCACTGGATCAAATCCGCGAATACATATCCTGTTTGTCTTTAGTGTAAATTTCTATTAAGGAAAAAGACTGTTGTTATTAATTCTCAAGAAACTCTACTGCGGCAGGTATGTGAACCAATTTTCCGAATCGTCTAGAAAAACTCGATAAGGGAGTCGCCTTTTAGAAAAACACCAAGGTTTCCTCCCGCGGCACAGGTTGGGCCGCGTCGATCATTTCGATGCGGGTCAGGTAAGCCCGTTGGGAGATTGATCACTTCACCAGGTAAATTCCCGGGCCCCACTAAAAATGGTGGCCTCTAACCATCGGGGCTTTTTCACTGGCGCCGTCTGTGGGAACCCCCTCACGCTAAGGGGTTTCCTTTTTTGATATAAGAACACAAAGACCCTCAAACCTTTAAAAAGTTAGGGTCCGCGTTTTAACTTAGAAATACAAATTTTTAGACATATAAAATTAAAATTTTGATCGCGGCAGGTTCACGACATTAAGAAGATGAGTGACAGCCAGAACCATCCAATACAGGATATGAGTCAAGAGATCCACCGGGATCAGGAGGCCTCCAACATGTATGTTCCGCCGACACCACCACCAGATCTAAGTGGTGAGATGAGAAATCAGCCTCTCGAAACCCCTCCACATCATTATGGCGATCAGTATGGACAGGATGGAGGGTTCATCCCGCAGAACTTCTGGTACTTTGAAACACGTCAAGAGCAGCCTAACCCGTTTCAGCAAGAACAATCTCAGTACTTTTGTTATGATCAGTGGGAACAATATCTGCGCCAACAGGGGAATTATCGACAGGAAGAGCAGTATGGAATTTTTAATAGACGTAACACTGCATACGATAATCCCAGCAACTGGAACTATGGCTTTCAGAATCAGGAAATACCGCGCCAGGCATGGCAGAATGATCACTGGCACCGAGAGAACAAACATCGACGCGGGGAAAGGTCGGCAGATGTTTCCACTTCAACAAAATCCGACTCAGCGGAAAGAAGAAACGAAACTGCGCCAGCGGGTTTTCCATCAGTGTTTACCCAAGAAATTTGTTCCGCGTCTGTACCAAAGCGGTGGAGAGATGTGAACCTCATGAAATATGATGGAACAACTGATCCTGAAGATCATCTTTGCCATTTTGCAACTGCTATGGGGATAAACGAGTATAATGATGCCATGTTGTGTAGAACATTCCCTTCGACCTTAACAAAGATCGCACTCACCTGGTTCACAAACCTTCCAAAAGGATCCATGGCCAATTTTACCCAGATGTCCCATATCTTCACGTCCCATTTCGGAAGTGCGCGATCGAGAAAGAAGACCATGCTCGACCTGAATTCCATTAGGCAAGGAGCAGGGGAATCCTTGGGACATTTTTTCACTCGATTTACCAGTATGGTAGTACAGATCCCCAACTTTAATCATGAATCTGCAATTATCATACTGATGGGCAATTTAGCAGAAGGAGATTTCAAGACGTATCTGTTTCGGAAGAAGCCAACTAGTTACGATGACTTAAGAGAACGGGTGTCAAGACAGATTGAGGCAGAAGAAGCCGCCGCGTCCAGTTCTAAGGCGAATACTGGGAATCCGGGTCTCTTTGGGAAGTTAGCTGGAAAGTTCAGAAAAGAAAAGGCCAAGCCACCTAAGCATCATTCAGAAGCAATAGATTTTCATCCCCGCCGCGATGAAGTGCATATGAACTTAGAAAGAGGACAAGGATCTCGCCACAGGGAAGATCATCCTCGTTCCTACCATCCAAGAGAGAACCGATATGAAAATCATGATATAAGGTCTCCACCTAGAAGGGAGAATCGGCTTGACCGAAGGCCGCGTTGGGAGGACAGAAACCCTAGGTTTGACGAATCGCATAATCCACAGGATCGATTTTTCAGACAACCAGATCAGCGAAGAGATCTTCCTTTTCACAACCGGGGAAGAGGGAGAGGAAGAAGGGGACGCGGAGGTAGGTACAACCATACGCCTGCGGTCCAGAGATCTGCCAACCAGAGAGAAGCTCAAAAAACAGAGGCAGGCCAAATACCGGAACCTGAGGGTTTCATCAACACCCTCGCAGGAGGTTTTTCCATGGCTGGGTCCAGTAGACAGGAAAAAAGAAATTACGAGAGGGAAGGAAGACAGCCACCGTCCGCGTCAAGCCGAAGAATTTCTCTGACACAACATGAGAACATTTCTTTTACCCCAAAAGACGTTGAGGAAGTAAGGATTCCGCACTCAGACCCCCTGGTCATTCACGCGCAGATAGCCGCCAAAACAGTAAAAAGAGTATTTATTGACACTGGGTCATCTATTGACATCCTATCATGGGAGGCATTTTCTCAAATGGGAATTTCTGCAGCATCGTTGAAACCATATTCCGGAACGCTAATTACGTTCTCAGGAGGAGAGGTACAAGTAGCAGGCACAATCGAGCTTACAGTTGTTTTGGGGACGTCCCCAAACAGGCGCGTGGAAAACATTGTGTTCACGGTAGTAAAAATTCCTACCATATACAATGCTTTGCTAGGTCGCGTCTCACTCTATACGTTCCAGATGGTAGTCTCAATCTACCACTTTGTGGGAAAATTCCCTTTACCCGGAGGAGGAATTGGTGAGGTTCGCGGACATCAACCAGAAAGCAGAAGCTGTTACTTAACTTCCATCAAGAAAAATAGAGAAGTGATGTGTATTAGTGAAAATTGTGAATCCGTGGTCGGGGACAATGACTCGGCGGAACTTTCAGAAGCTGAACTGGAGGTTAGACAGTCAGAAGTAAAAGTCCCTACCGCGGATGAAAGAATTGCGTGTACACCCTTCCCAAACCCAGAAGAGAAGGTCTACTTGGGACAAGCCCTGGAGACAGTAGAAAGAGTTCGAGTCCTAGAAATCATAACGAAGTCGAGAGACATTTTTGCATGGAATCCTCGAGATCTACTGGGTGTCCCACCCACGATAGCTTTGCATACCTTAAGAATTCGTCCAGGAACAAAACCCATAGTTCAGAAGAGGAGAAAGATGGCTCCAGAGAGAGCTGCCGCGGCAAAGGAGGAAACCAATAAACTTTTAGAGGCAGGTTTCATAGAAGAAGTGGAAGACTCAGAATGGCTCTCAAATACGGTATTAGTAAAGAAATCTAATGGGAAGTGGAGGATGTGCATAGATTTCACTGATCTTAACAAATCCTGCCCAAAGGATAGTTACCCGTTACCGTCTATTGATGAACTCGTTGATGGAACCGCGGGTAACAAAGTCCTTAGTTTTCTTGATGCTTACTCAGGATACAACCAAATAAACCCGAACCCTTCAGACAAGAAAGCCACAACTTTCATTACCAATCAAGGGACTTTCTGTTATCGCGTCATGCCTTTCGGACTCAGGAATGCTGGGGCAACATTTCAGAGAGCAGTTGACCGAATCTTTCGTAATCAAATTGGCAGGAATGTATCGATTTATGTTGATGATATCGTAGTCAAAAGTGAAAGAGCAGAGGATCACGCAGCAGATCTACAGGAGACTTTTGATTCTCTTCGAAGGGGAGGTCTGAACTTGAACGCGGAAAAGTGTGTCTTTGGGGTTGATTCCGGAAAATTCCTTGGGTTTATGGTCAGTCATAGGGGAATTGATGTGAATCCCGAAAAAGTCACAGCAATTCAGAATCTTCAACCACCGCGGACGATTAAAGAGTTACAGTCCTTAAATGGAGCAGTAAATTATTTGAGCCGTTTTTGCTCTTGCCTGGCGGACAGGTCACTACCTTTCTTTGCTCTACTCAAGAAAAAGGGACCGATAAGGTGGACACCCGAGTTACAAGAAGCATTTGGAAGTTTAAAAATGTTTCTGTCATCACTTCCCACTCTTCATCAACCCGAGAAGCAAGAAATCCTTCATCTGTATCTGTCAGTAAAAAGTGTCACCATCAGTGCAGTTTTGACGCGAGAGGAGAAATTCCCAGTTTATTACATCAGTTGTGTGCTGCAGGACGCTGAGACAAGATACGAACCAGTAGAGAAAATGGTTCTGAGCTTAATATTCGCGGCAAGGAGGTTGAGGCCATATTTTCAGGACCATCCTATCCGAGTTATGACGGACTTACCGATGCGTCAAATCCTCCACTCACCATGTTTGTCAGGAAGAATGATGAAGTGGGCGGTCGAACTCACAGAATTTGAAATAGAATATACCCCACGGAAAGCAGCTCTCGCTCAGGTTTTAGCCGATTTTATTGGCGAAACAAGTTTCAAGTTGAATGCCCATACAGAAAGGAGTGAGTGGACGCTCAGGGTAGATGGTGCGGCCAACAAAGACGGGTGTGGAGCAGGGGTCACACTAACAGCGCCTGATGAGCGGCAGTACAATTATGCTTATAAATTAGACTACCAGGCTACAAATAACGAGGCTGAGTACGAAGCCCTGCTCGCTGGATTAGAGATAGCTTTGGTTAAAGGAGCTAGGCAGGTATCAGTTTACACTGATTCAGAAGTGGTGACGCGGCAAATAACAGAGGAATATAAAGCAAGAACTGGATTGATGCCTGATTATCAAAGAAAGGCACGGGCATTGTCAAAGGCTTTCTTAAGTTTTTGCTTAACGGCTGTTCCCAGGGATGATAATCAGCAAGCAGACGCGTTAGCACGATTGGGAGCTGTTATGCCTGAGGAAGTAGGAAGAGAAGTCATCCTCGAAAGGATGAACAATCGAAGGCTTATTCAGGAAGTCTACCAAGTACAGGAAATTGAGATAGAAGATTGGAGGGCACCGATCGCAGACTATCTGGGCAAGGGTGTTCTACCTGAAGAAAGAAATGCTGCCAAGAAGATAATTGCCAAATCCTCTCGATTCACCATCAGGGAAGGAAAGCTGTACAAGAGAGGATATTGTCTCCCAGATTTGTTATGCATATCATCAAAAGAAGGAAGTCTCGTAGTAGAAGAAATGCATGATGGAGTTTGTGCGCATCACCAAGGATGGAGGGCTGTCGTGGCCAAAGCAACCAGACTAGGATATTATTGGCCAACTATGAAGCGTGATGTTCCGAATTATATCCAAAAATGCGACGCGTGTCAAAGGTTTGGAAACTTAAATCACCGCCCTTCCGAATTACTGAAGAGTATAACCGGTGCCTGCACTTTTTCTGTCTGGGGAATGGACATTCTGGGGCCGTTTCCCACTGCTCCCGGTCAGTTAAGATATGTCTTGGTCTTGGTTGATTATTTCACAAAATGGGTGGAGGCCGAAGCAATGGGATTGATCACAACGGAAAAAGTGAGAAGATTCCTATGGAAAAACGTGATCTGCCGCTTCGGAGTACCCGACTCTATAATTACAGATCATGGACCTCAGTTTGATTGTGAAACAATTAGAGATTTCTGCGTCGGTCTAGGCATCAACCTCAAAATCTCATCCGTGGCTCACCCGCAGACAAATGGACAGGCAGAAACAACCAATCGACAATTGTTGTATGGAATACAGAAAAAACTTGGCAACACAGCAAAAGGAAGGTGGGCAGAACCTTTACCTTTAGTACTCTGGTCCTACCGCACGTCAGCAAAGACTCCGACTGGGGAAACCCCATTTTCCTTAGTCTTTGGTATGGACGCGGTTATCCCAATCGAGAGATTGGTTCCTTCGGCACGAATAATGGCATACGATTAAGACACCAATAATGAAGCATTGGAATTCGAGCTCCATCTCATTGAAGAACGCAGAATGACGGCAGCTTTAAAAGAGCAAGAATACAAGAGGAGGCTCTCCAAGTATCGGGATAGACGAGTTTTCCCGCGGCATCTCAAGGAGGGGGATTTGGTGCTACGCCAAGCTACTTCTGGAGGAAAACTAGACCCCAACTGGGAAGGACCTTATGTGATCATCAAAGAAGTTCAAGAAGGCGCATACAAACTCAGCACCCCTGAAGGTATCGTTCTAAATAAGACCTGGAATGCGGACAATCTAAAAAAGTACTTTGTGTAATCACCAAGTAGCTATATGAATATAAAACTCAGTCGCCCCCGCAGAAATAAAATAAAGCGGTTAGAGGGCGCTTTTTATCTTGTCTCACATCTAAGTAATTTTATAATAAGTCCTGGGACGCTAGAGCTTGGCTCCGCGTCAGGCCTCTGATCGAATCAGCATTCTCAGAGATGATATTTTATAATAAGTCCTGGGACGCTGGAGCTTGGCTCCGCGTCAGGCCTCTGATCGAATCAGCATTCTCAGAGATGATACTTTATAATAAGTCCTAGGACGCTGGAGCTTGGCTCCGCGTCAGGCCTCTGATCGAATCAGCATTCTCAGAGATGATACTTTATAATAAGTCCTGGGACGCTGGAGCTTGGCTCCGCGTCAGGCCTCTGATCGAATCAGCATTCTCAGAGATGATATTTTATAATAAGTCCTGGGATGCTGGATCTTGGCTCCGCGTCAGGCCTCTGATCGAATCAGCATTCTCAGAGATGATACTTTATAATAAGTCATGGGACGCTGGAGCTTGGCTCCGCGTCAGGCCTCTAATCGAATCAGCATTCTCAGAGATGATATTTTATAATAAGTCCTGGGACGCTAGAGCTTGGCTCCGCGTCAGGACACTGATCGAATCTTCATCCTTGGAAAGGATATTTTATAAAAATCCCGAAACACAGGAGCTTGACTCCGCGTTAGATCTCAAATAGTATCTAAGCACTCTAAAGATTCAAGCCCTACGACGGATCTCTGTTGCAGGCAATCTAGAAACAAGAAACATAGTTTCCATAAACCCGCCTGAAACTCCCGAAGTTTTCTAGTTTTCGAAGGAAAAAGTGGCTACAAATCCATCAATTAAAATAAAAACAACAAAAGATGACACCATGTTCGAAAGAGTTGACAATTTAAGATAAAAGAAAACAGATGAGCCATCAGCTTACGCCCGCGGAGCCCGAGCAGGGATAAGACGAGTCCTACCCTGACTCAAGCGAAATCCATTTGAAGGAGGGCCTTCTGATTCCGGATGGGCCCACTCCGCATCTACCTCATCCCCCACAGCATCTAAGATCTGGACATCAAAGCGATTTCCCCCTCTATAAGTAAAGGTTAAAGAAGAACCAATATGGACACTGTGTGACTCGGCAAAATCATTCCAGCCTCCCCTTAAAAATGGAACCCTATAGTCTCCGCGAATAACCTCCACCGGGAAATCCCGAAGAATCCTGGTTGACAAAAGAATGCTCCTGGGAAGATCTGGCCCAAGTCTATCTTCGAAACATAGTGGCAAAGACTAACAAGAAATAGAGTTTAAAAGATGTGAAAGGATAAATTAATCCAGTAAAAGAAAAATTTAGCAAATAAAGAAACTAACCAAGCGGAGAAGTTGCTCGGGAAAATTAATCCTCTCAAAAAAGGACCAGGGTAAGTCAACAAAAGAAGGCATACCGAAAGCATACAGAAAGTCCAATGACCCTTTCCCCCATACACTCTTTTATAGAGCACGTAAACAATACAGGACAGGTGTCAAAAACAGAGATATGGGGTGATTGAATTCGAATGGTCAAATCTTTGAGACAAAAAACCACAGACACCATGCATGAGATAAACAGTAAACACTATTACTGAACTTCTCAGAAATCCCGTGAGAAAAATATCATAACAAATAAACCTCGAAAGACTAAAACGATCACACCGTTAGCATACATAACTGAAGAGATCTCCAGAAACCATTATCAAAAGCCTGACAAAACCACAAAGTTGCGACTAAAATAACAAAGGAACTTAAAGTTTTATTCCACTAAGAATGTACGGTTTAGAACCCATTTGAAGCGGTGACGCGGAAAATGGGATCATCGTGGTCTCCTCCGCGTGGATTCACCACCCGAACCTCAAAATGAGCCTCACCCATATAAGTAAAAATCATGGAGACCCCCCTTTCAAAGCCGTGTGATTCCACGAAATCCTTCCATCCGCGGCCAATGTAGAGAAAACCACCGTTGTGCCGCTCTATACGGACTATGAAATTGCGCAGCAGATAAGAAGAAAGTGAAACATGGCAAGGAACAACATCCGCATACTCCTCCTCAAACCTAAGCGGAAGCAACTAAAAAATAAAAAGAAAATATAAGCCAAGAGAAAATTCTCTAAAAGAAGTTAAAATTCAGTATAATTAGCTCACCAACGGCTGGAACTGTTCGGGATAATCGATCGCTTGGAAAAAAGCCCATCGTGGTTCTGACCCAAGAATCTCGTCCGCCCTAAATGTTAGGGGAGGGATTATCGTAGATCCCCGCATCTCGATGAAATTAGAGGAAGACATTAAAGACCCATTTGCTTTATTGACGATCATGGGAGAACAGTTGAAAAGGAAAAAGGAGAAATTACATGCACGACATGCAGTGGGCGGCACAACCACCAAGGGCACGCGTCCCATTTTCTCTAAAAATCATAGATTAACCAGAGAGGAATCTTTTCACGAAACCAGTAAAAGTAAGTTACCATGAGGGAAATTAAAATTACTTTTCCCAAAAAGCGACAAAACCAATAATAGGAGAGCCTCACACAGCGAATATAAAGCATACTTGAGTATCCACAAAGAATGAACAATTTTAAAACAAGATGGATCCGAATCCACAACCTAGGGCTTTTTATAGAGTCATTATGAGGGAAGAACAACTTCAAACCCTCCGCCTACCCCTCATGTATGTTCTAATCGACGAAGACGCTCACACTCAAGCTAGGCTCTGGTCCCGCTCCAACCAAAAACACGAGGTGAAGGTGGATAGGGATGAAGATGGCCTGTTCTGGTTGACTCAAGGATGGCGCGACTTTACACAAGCAAATCGAGTCAATGTAGGGTCAGCTTTGATTTTTACCTACATGGGCGATTCCATCTTTGAAGTCGACGTCGTCAGTCCAGACAGTGAAGAAAATGGAGAGGTAGGTCATCCTTGAACTCTCATTAGGGTTTTCGCGTCAATGATGTAACAAGCTTAGAGGGATCCAGCCCCTTAGAAAAGCTTCTGTATGCTGTTTCGTATTATTAATAATAAAGGATCCCTCCTTCTGTTTCATTTCTAAAAGACACATGGGTACAATAAGGAGAATCACTGATCCCCTTTTTTCTCTTATGAAGGCTTATATCAAAAGATCAGTTTAAAAACTCCTAAAAACATGACGCGGAAATAACTTAATTAGAACTGCATGATGAAGAAATTGAGTCCAATGTAGCCTCGTGATTATCCTCGATTTCACGACGCGGACAAACTTGGAAGGAAACGTTGCCCTTATGAAAAAACATCATGGCACTTCCTATTCCCAGGTAGTGAAGTAGAAGGAACTCATCCCAACCATTATCAATTTGAAAAAGACCATTCTCACTCCAAGATACAGCCACTGGAAAGTCGCGGACGAGATACGTTGAAAGAAAAGCCCACCGAGGCGGAAGAGGTCCATACTCAGCCTCAAACTGGGGAGGCATGACCTACATATTAATAAAATCAAGACCTAATTCAGGAAGCTCAAACTCCGATTAAAGTAAAATTAAAAGAAACTCACTAGCCGGGAAAGTTGTTCCGCATTCTCAATCTTTTGGAAAAAAGCCCAAGGATTAAAGCTTCCTGGAGGCATGATACTTGCGATAACGCGATCGGTTAACGCAACACAAGAGACAGCAAAAAAGATGGAGATTAAGGCTTTAAAAAGAAGAATTCATCCTAAAAAATGAAGACAAGTGGTGAGGGGTTTCGAACACCAGGACTAACCCATTCAACACTTGGAGAATTCGGAATATAAATATATAAATATTTACTACAAATAAAACATACAAACAATACCAATGTTTCGACCAGAGAGATCTTCAACCCATATTCAAAACAAAAGAAGTATCTCAATGGTATACCAAAAATCAGGAAACCATATACAGGTTCCCAATATCCTTAAAAAGGTTTCATCCCTCATAAAAACCAAAGATCAAAGTCTACTAAGGAGTGGCTGTCTTCTCAACTTCCTCCTCCGCGTCCTCGTCATCGTCATTTTCAGAATAAGAATCTTCCGCGTCCATCTCCTCCTTTGAAAGTCCCCAGTCGGCACTCTCCAGGCTAGGTTCAAATTTTTCCAGAGGAACACCTGGGTTGTTTGATGAACGCGTAACACTGTGGTTGATCCCTGCAACCATTCCCTTCCGAAAATAGCTAAAGCACTTATCTTTCAAAATACTGGAACCTTTTGAAGTCTGGAAGCAGGCTTTCGCCACGGAGGACAGGAAGGAGAGACCAACCTCAGTTTTAATCCACTCAGAGGAAAGATAGTTCAAACCTTCAGGACTCTGAAGCCATTGGAGGGCCACGTCTTGATCTGAACGCGCCTTAATGGTGTCAAGCTCCTGTTTGGTGATGGACAGTTCTTCACGAAGGATGGAGAAATCCTCTTCCATTTTATCAATGGTAGCCTGTTTAGTTTGGAGGAGCTTCCGCGAAGCCCCTTCAGTAGCCTCCAGCTCTTTGACACGAGAGACGGCAGAACTCGAGGAAACTTTCAAATCATCGTATTTTTTCTGTAAAGCAGCCATAGCCTCTTTCTGAGTTTGCACCTCCTCATGAAGATCAGCCGATCTTTTCTTGAACTTTTCCACTGAGACTGGATCTCCCACTGTATTCCCCAATATTCGAAGCTGATGGTTCAGTTTTTTTATTTCTTCATCTTTCTTCCTAAGATCTTCCTCTCCGCAAACCATACGTCTCTCAACATCTGGTTGAATTACCCTCAACTATAAAAATCAGGGTAAGAGTAAGAAAATTTGAAAATAGAACGCGTCGAGAAAGACAAAGAAAAACGAGAAAAGGATTTTAAGTTACCCACTGAATAATGCGATCAAAGTTGGTTGAAAGGGTGACGGGGTCCAAGCGTTTGACATATCCTTGCTCTGGGAGACAACGCTTCTTGGCTGGAAAAGCAAGGCCTTGTAGGTCAATCAGATCAAAGCCTGGGATAGGAAATTCACGAAGGGTCGCTACACCCTCCAAAAAGAGTCCCTTTTTATCTGAAGCTGATGGCCCGACAGCAATGGCAATCTTCCTCTTTTTTTATTTTGAAGTCTCGGGCGCGGACGGACAAGTACGTTTCTCTCGAGATACAAGAACCAATGATGAAGATTCAACTAAAGCTCCAGTCTCACCCGCGACACTTACATCAACATTTGATGTCAATTCTAGGGCTTGAGGAGGAATAGGAGGATCATTGGCCACCGAACTAGATTTCTTCTTCTTCCCAGATTTGGCCTTATGCCGCTTCAAAAGTGCATCTAAATCCATTTTGTCTAAACACAAAAATACATTTCCTGATAAGTTATCCATCTAAGAAAGTTAAAGCATAAGAACGCAAATTAATATACTAAAAGAGGCAAATAAACAAAGAAGCCACCTAGTCGCGGATGAGGCATGCTCAAGCCAGCCATCTCAAGACGAAACGCGGATAACATTTTATCCCACGGAAATCTAGGAATGTGAGAAAATGATAGCTTGAACTGAGAAAGATTGGAAATTTTTGGTTTTGACGTAGAGCAAAAAGGCCCTGGGACCGTTCGACAGTTAAAACCTTGCCCAGATCTGTCGCGGACCAAAAACCACTTGTATTTCCAATTCGGCTTACTAGACAACCTTTCCATATACCTACAACTTGAGTTGCATTGGTAAAATCTTGAATCTTGACTTCCCTTTTTTAAGGAAAAAATACTGAACATCAACTTTAAAGAAGGAGCAACGCCGATCTCCTTGCATCTCATAATAAAACTGGTAAAAAACATCCAACCATTAGGAACGATCTGAGCAGGGCTCAAATTATATTCCTCCAAAAACTTCGAGAAAAAAGGGTGTAGAGGAAGTCGGAAGCCCTGAGATAAGCTAGCTGCATATACGACCAAACAATCTTCATAAGCGTCCAGACACCCCCCCCTTCCTCGGGAAGACAGAATTCAACACCCGCCGGCCAAGGGAAGACTTGCGAGAGAGCGTCAAGATCTTCAAAGTTCAAAAGAGTAGTACAACCCCTCAATTTACTCACAGGGGACCTCCACGGATGAACCTTATCAAGCACAACGGGTGGACGACTGGTTGGAGGTGGAAGAGGTTTGAAATCTCCCAGGAAAAGACAAGTATCTAAATCCCCTAAGTTATATACTGGGGTGTCCAGGTCACTCAAGTTCTCCTTAGAACGGATTACCTTTGGGCTTTCTGCTAAACCAATTGGAGGAAGCTCATAAGGAATCCAAACCTCCTCCGACCCTTGATCCGCAGACTGAGATACAGACGAAGCCCCCGCGTCCACTGAAGAACTAGCACCTGATTCATCCACAGCCCTTGGATTTTCATCTTCCACGCATTCCTTCGAAGAAGAAGAAACTGAGTAAGGTGAAGAATAGTAATCAGGGTCAAAACGCTTCCGGCACCTTCTCACCTTAATAGGACTACCAGTAGGACCAACTCGATCCGGGGTAGACGCGGATGTGGAAGAAGATGACTCCGACGAAGAATCATCAGAGTTGGAAGAGGAACTCCCGGAAGAGGAAGAAAGTGCCTCTGGGGACGGACGCGCCTGAGAGGATGAAGCAACACCACTCCTCCATCCTTCATCCCTCTCAAAATCTTCTAACGAATCACGCTCCTTGTTGAGACTAGCCATTTCTAAAGAAACTAGAAGAAAATTGTATGAAGTTTTACTCACACAAGGCAAAATCTCATCCAAAAAACACATTCGGAGACAATTTCACACCCAAGTTTACGATCTAAACGTCAGGAAATTAAAAAACTCAACGGAGAAAAATCAAGAACAGCTTAGAACAAGAAAAAATATCTTGAAGAAGTTGAAGAAAACCACCGGAAACCTCGAGCAAACAACCGGAACCCTAGAAAACCGCCGCCGGAAAACCAAGATGAGGATAAGGATTAAATTTCTGGAGAAGCAGAAGAAGACAAGTGTTGGGTGAAAAAGAAAACGGGACGGGGTAACTTATAGTAAAATTACTGACGTTTAGACTTCCAAGCATAAATGGGCCTAATGGGCCCAAATTGGGCTATAACCCGAAAGAGGAAAGGCCCACCGACCCTAAATCAGAACTATAGCAGTAACAAAGCTACAGATGTTTACCTTTTTTATCGATCCGCGTCAATCCCTAGACGGAATCGACACGGCCCGAGGAGCTGTGACTAAACCAATATTAGAAACATCTGTTAGGATATAAAAATAAAGTAAAGAGCACCAACCAATTGACAAAAAACAAACAAGAAAATCACATTATCATCGTCCGCGGACAAAGGTCCAAAAAACTCACTCAACCATGGTCATCCGCGGATGAAAAAGAGTAAACACGTGGAAACCATGCCCACACCCCACGAGTATAACACGTGTTGAATGTTGAACACCACGTGGCACAATACTCAAGGCTGTCCAGGATCTATAAAAAGGAGAAACCTCATAACAAGAGAGAGACTTTTCGGAGATGAGGGGAAAAAGGCGGACTAAGGCCTAGTGAACTTAAGAAGAAGGAAGAACAAGAAGAAGAATTCGTATGCGTGTAAAGGAACCTATTTCACAACAAAATCAGTATCGTTCACTGGATCAAATCCGCGAATACAGATCCTGTTTGTCTTTAGTGTAAATTTCTATTAAGGAAAAAGACTGTTGTTATTAATTCTCAAGAAACTCTACTGCGGCAGGTATGTGAACCAATTTTCCGAATCGTCTAGAAAAACTCGATAAGGGAGTCGCCTTTTAGAAAAACACCAAGGTTTCCTCCCGCGGCACAGGTTGGGCCGCGTCGATCATTTCGATGCGGGTCAGGTAAGCCCGTTGGGAGATTGATCACTTCACTAGGTAAATTCCCGGGCTCCACTAAAAATGGTGGCCTCTAACCATCGGGGCTTTTTCACCGACTAGCGACTCTAAACCTCAACAAATAAAAAAATCATAGGTTTGACTCAAAAGCAAATACATCTCGACTTGGGGGATAAAAAAACCATAAGTAGACTAATCACTTGTCTAAATGCTAAAACTGAATTATAGGCGGATTTTAGCCTCGAGACCTACCCATGTTTAAAAATTCCTAGACGCCCTCCAGCCTAGCGCCAAAGAGCGATTTTTAGAACACTGGTCACGAGTTAAGAAATAAAATCGAAAAGATTAACTGGGTATTTTAAAAAGGGGAGGCCCACGGTGTTGTAGACGGTTTTCAAAACCATATAAATATACATATTTTCAGTTTATAAAAACGTGAAAGAATTGACCCACTACGGTTTTGAAAACCGTAGAATTTTGAACGGTAACAATTTTAAAAATCACATAAATAAAGCTCTGTCCATATACTGGGCCTACAAACCCATCCAGTCCAATCAGCCCAACACCTCAGCCGCCCACGGTTTCAAAAATCGTGAGAGGTCATCCCCTTCCCAATGTCATAGTCCTGCCCCTGCTCTGAAAATTCCCTTCAAATTGAGATAACCCTCAATTGATCATGGTTTTCGATAACCGTGGGGGTATTTGCTCTTTTTCGTTGTGCTAGCGCTACTTCCTGTAGGCTTGTGAGATTCGCGTGACATCGAAACAGTACCCAGCTGGCCACTGTTTTGAAAGTCGTGGAAAGTCGCTCTCTCTATAAAAATCGTCGTTCTCCCTTCTCCATTCCACACTACTTCGCTTTCTAAAATCGTCGGCGAAGCCACTCCACACAACCCAATCCCACTTTAATTGAAGTCCACCATGATGTGGAAACCATGGAAAGGGTTTGTCCACCTCTGAGGTGGCTCTGAAGAAAGCGAGTCACAGAGAACTGTCAACTCTCATATTCAGGAGTGGGGCGAGGTTAGTGTTAAAGTTTACACTTTGTGAAATTCAATTGTTGAAATCGAATTTGAAACTTATGTATAGTTGTAGGACTATGTACATGTTGGAATCAAAAATTGAAAATTTTACATAGATTTAGGACTACCTACATAAAATATAAACTATAAAATTTGATGTTATTTATTTCAATAGGCGTTGATTAGGTTTCAGAAAACGATGTTACATGATATTGATTTAGGACTATATATGATGTAATACATTTAGGACTAGTTGATGCTATTGATAATATGATGATATAAAATTTGAAGCTTGTATGTTGATTTCATATTATGTAAGAAGTATTTTTCATATTACCAATATTGGTAATATGATGTTATAAAATTGAAACTTTTATACTCCGTATTATGTAACAAGTATGTGTGTGTGTGTGTGGGGGGGGGGGGTGAGGGGGTATAGATCTATTATTCATAAGCCTTAGGTCCGACAACTCGACAAGTAGCACAGTGGTTAGGACGACCTCTTGCCTCCCATATTCTCCATCGTCGACGACCCCCCAAGCGATGACGTCGCCATCTCCTAGTTCTCTAGCAGGGGGCACAGTGGCGAGGATGACAACACCAAACCTCAAATCCGCTGCCATGACTAAGAGTTCAAGGTCCGACGCCAACCTTTTACTTCCCATAACAACACCGAGCCTAGGCAACAACGCCACCATATCATAGTTCTCCAGCAACGAGCACGGAGGAGAGTGTGACATAGGTTTCGCTCAATGTCACTCGATTTCGGTTGATGCCGAAGAAGAAGATGTTGCACTAGAGTCTCCATTCATTGACAAATCTCAATTGTCATCCATCTTAACGGACGTGGGATAAGGGTCGAATTCATGCCCCGCTATCGAATGTGGTTGTTGAAGAACATGAAGAACGAGAATATCCTAAATCACGCCCCAACTTGAAGTGAGTTGCAAAGACCAAATTAGCATAGGTTTCAATAGATTCTATGATAATAGATCTTTCATCTCCATGCCCAATTCGACCCAAAACAACCTCAATTTATTGATTAGGGTTTCATATTCAATTAACTTAGGAAGAACCCTAAATCCCCAATTATGAATATTAGGACTATGTCCATCAAAATTGAGAGCAACGGATGAGAACTTCAACGATCCCTTACCAAAGCCTTTGGGCAAATTGTAAATTTTTTTTAGAAATAAAAAGGATTTGTTAAGCAATTTAGTGAAATTTGTCTTGTCAATGGTTGTTTTGACATCTTGTCAACACCCCTTATATTAGCAAAATCACCCTAAAAAATTCATATTTCTTTCACACACACACACAAAAAAAAACAAATCACATTATCATTGATATAGCAAAAGTGATTCAACAAAAGATCCAGGGGCATAATCGTCATTGATATGGTAAACCCTAATCGCAAACCCTAACTCTCATTATATATATATGATCGATTACTAGGGTGGGGGAGGTTTCTATGAGCCGACACAATCTGACTTGAGCATCGGAGGCTGCTCTGGGGAGACAAGCCCCGCCCCGACCTCGTTCTTGGTTGATCTTGCAGGATTGTATCTCGCCGATCCTCCTCAAGATCTATGGTGCAGATTTTACCCATTACATTTGGCGCCGTCTATGGGAATTCGATCAAAAAGCCATGAGATCGGATCTCTCAATAAAAAAGAAAACGTAATGAAGATCAATTATAGGAGAGGGTCGTCGGGTCGATGAAGCGGCGGATCCGGAGCGGTGCCTCTGCCGACTGCCCTCCTCTCGCCATCGCCCACAAACCCTAGCAGCGGGAGTAGCCATCGATTCCGGCCTCTTCCGTCTCTCTCTGCGCCACTCTGATTGGACCTGGTTTGGGATTGCCGACATCGATAGGTAGGCCGGGGCATCCGAATCCGCCGTTAAGATCCTTCGCCGCCGTCGAAGATCGAGGTCAAAGACGGGATGGCTGCGCCGCGCCGCTTTCCACAAACCTACGAAGAAGGCGATGCATTTGTAAATCTGGATTAATTATAAAAGCAAGCCCGGAGTTCTCAAAAGTCGCGGATATCGGCCTGTAATTTCCAAATAATTACGAAAAGGGCTCCAAACTTTTAGAGTTGCAGATTTCAAGTCTGGACGCAAGGTGATCGGAGGACAAAAGGGTTGTCGATGCACCGTCTACCAGGATCTGGGCGCGCTTCACCATGGACCCCAAGCATCGTTCGCAATCTCCACACCGAGAAGATCGCATCGGATCAAAAACGGATAAGCTCTCCTTCCTTTTAATCTCATCTAATTTGTCATTCAATTCTACAATTCTTACATGTGCGGTACGGTGAACGTTTTGGTGTGCTAGGGTCATGATGATAGGCTGTTAAAGTTAATTTAGTCATCATTAGGTTATTCTCTTATACTAATTTCATTATGTGATGTTCATACCTATTTAAGCTAATGCTAAGGGAAATATCAAATCTAATGAATTGTTGAGATATTTTCTTGATTAAGATTACGAAATTAGAAGCATGTGAAAAGACAACTTGGCAGATACAAATTGTTTGTTAGTTGAGGTATTGAAGAACCAAAGAACAAGTGGAACCAGGGTCATTATTTTTAATTTCTGCCAAGTCCTCGACTAATTACTTTTTGATCATTCTTGATTATCTACCTATTCAGTTGTTGCAAGTTCCGGTTTTTATGTTGGATTGCACTCTGCGGTGGTATGAGTTGTAGATGTGTTGCATCAACATCTGCTATGCGCTTGTGCTAATTTTCCATACTTGAAAATGAGTTTCTGAGAGCTCTGAGGTTTCAGCTATTTCTGAATTTAGAATTTGATTTGCTTTAACACAGGGTAAACAAAATTCATTATATCATTTTTTCATCTGGGTTGGATAATTCCTTCATCCTTGTGCTATAGCTCTTTATTGATCTTGCTAGACTTTACTGTTGGAATACTTGTCAGTTGTTAGCATAAGTTGCATTTCTCACACGTTTTATTATATTCAAGAACAACATTATATCAAAGCCGTAAAAAACCATTACAGAATCGCCACTCAAGGCCAATGGATCGCCACTTAAGGCCAAACGGAAGCCAATTCAGGCCATGAGATCGCCGCTTAAGGCCAAACGGAAGCCAATTCAGGCCATGAGATCGCCGCTTAAGGCCAAACGGAAGCCAATTCAGGCCATGAGATCGCCACTTAAGGCCAAACGGAAGCCAATTCAGGCCATGAGATCGCCACTTAAGGCCAAACGGAAGCCAATTCAGGCCATGAGATCGCCACTTAAGGCCAAACGGAAGCCAATTCAGGCCATGAGATCGCCACTTAAGGCCAAACGGAAGCCAATTCAGGCCATGAGAACGCCACTTAAGGCCAAACGGAAGCCAATTCAGGCCATAAGAACGCCACTTAAGGCCAAACGGAAGCCAATTTAGGCCATAAGAACGCTCTTTAAGGGCCAACAAAAGTTGAAATCAAGCAATAAGAATTTCATTTAAAGCGAAATGCTCAACCTCAATGAAAACAATCAGCTTGTCAATCATAAATAAAATTTAAGCAAGAGTGTCGTCAACTAACGTTATCTCTCATTTGTGACGGAAAATTCATCTAATTATTTTGAGCAGTAAATTTCAGTTGATCAGTTAATAACACATCAACTACATTATATTGTGTTGTTCGGTTGAGAATGCTAAAGCTTGCAGGATACAACGAAGACAAGGGGCAAGCATTACTCGTGTTATTCGTCTTCCCTCATCACTAGATCGTGATAAGGAAACCCGAGGGGCAATTGATATAGCAAAAGTGATTCAACAAAAGATCCAGGGGCATAATCGTCATTGATATGGTAAACCCTAATCGCAAACCCTAACTCTCATTATATATATATGATCGATTACTAGGGTGGGGGGAGGTTTCTATGAGCCGACACAATCTGACTTGAGCGTCGGAGGCTGCTCTGGGGAGACAAGCCCCGCCCCGACCTCGTTCTTGGTTGATCTTGCAGGATTGTATCTCGCCGATCCTCCTCAAGATCTATGGTGCAGATTTTACCCATTACAATCATCCTATATTCCTATGCATCAAATTTGAGTGAGTCATCACTCCAAGTCCACGATGTGTACTCCTCCGAGTGTGGATGACACATTTTATCCATCACCTCCTAATTAATAACCCTAGTCTTCTTCTTCTTTTTGATAACGAGGATAACCCACCTTTGATAGTAAACCCTTGACACGTGGAAGAGAAAGAGCAGAGGCAAGGATCGAACCCGAGACCTCCCATTAAGGTCAACTCCCACCGTAGGGTAAAAATTGGGTTTTGGCAAATTTTTGCTCCCACGCCAAAACCTAATTTGACATTTTTTTTTTGGCCGATTTCTAAATGAAAGGCTAAATTTGGTTTCTTGTTTTGGAAGGCCAAATGTGATTTTTTAAAATTATTTATTTTTAATTATTTAATATTTATATAAATCTATAAAGAATACAAGTAGTTATATATATTATATAATTATGATTTTTAATTAAAAATAAAATTTATAATATTGTAAATATATTCAAGAGTTCTTCGATATGACTATAATATTTGACATATTTGAATTATCATTGCATAAATAATATTTTTAGAAAATGACATTTATCTTTTTTTTTTTAAAAAAAATTATACATTCATCAAAATTATACATTGAATTGAGTTGCTTAAAGTACTAAATAAGAAAAAACAAGTACAAAATGAAATTGCCAACTATTAAACTATAATCGCATCTAATATAATTGTAGATCTGCATCACACTCTCCGTAACCATATCCTGCTCCGAAGTCACCACTTTGATCATCTTCATGCACATATTTTTCATTGCTCATTCGAAAGTTACCATAGTCGATCATAATTTTCACTGCCAAAAGATGACATGCACCTTCTCGGTCACGATAAATGGTACTAATATTGTGACCAGGAACTCCACCTCTCTGTCTTGATTGAACATCATCTTCTTTATTTTTTATATGTTCGACCATGAGTAGATTGTTATTAGCATACATACAAAATAACACATTTTGCTCTTGTTTAAATGAATCAATTATATAAAATTAGAATTCTCAATAGTTTCATTTAAAGAGCGAGATGATGATGATATATGAGATGAATTCATTTTTTTATTCAAATTCAAAGGATAAAGATATAATCGAGTGACGAAAATGAGATGTGAAAGTGAAAATTTACATTAATATTTATAGGTAGTTTAGCCTGTCAAAATTGACCTACGTGGACAACTACGAAATCATATGCCCTAAGGACATATGATTTATAGGTACTTTAGCTTTTCTTTTAATTAGATTTCTAGGGTCGATAATTTTTTTAATTAGAGAATCTTTTTCAATTTAGGTTCTTAATCTTATGTCCTAAGGGTATAGGATAGAAAAATCGAAAGAGAATATTATCTTTTGGTAGACTATTTTCCCTTGTCATTATGGTATACGGGAGGAGATTCCCTAACCCCCTTATCATTGAGACACCCCTGGCCCCATCAGGGGCCTAGTCATCGTCTATTAATTTGCCATTGAGTGGTGGGCTTCACTCCACTCCTCCAATTTTTAATGGAGTGCTCGGTTTTTTTATATATAAAATACAGTATAAACAACAACAACAACAACCCAGTTTATCCCGCGTTAAAGCGGGGTCTAGGGGGTCAGGATGTACGCACTCATACCCCAATCAAGTCGAGAGAGTGTTTCCGAAAGACCCAGAATAAAGGACAATAAAACCACAAATTATTTGGTCTCCCAGGAGTTGTAAGAGACAGAAAGGAAGAAGAGACATGGAGGGACAGGAAAGAGGTAGGAAAATCAACAGAAACACCCGAACACACTCAGACCAAGACCCAAACACGCAAAACTAGACATCAATAGCCCGAATGCTCCGCCTCCAGCGGTCTCTATCCAAAGTCATATCCTCTGAAAGGTTCAGAAGATTGAGGTCATGTCTGATAACCTCCATCCAACTCTTCTTAGGTCTACCTCCCCAGTCCCCCCTATGGGTTTCTTCCACATCCAAGATTTCACACCTACGAACTGGAGCCAAAGTAGGTCTTCTACTGATGTTCCCAAACCTCCTGCAGCTTGTCCACAGGTGTCGCAACTCTAACCTCTCTCATGATGTCGGCATTTCGGATTCTGTCAAGTCTCGTATGCCCACTCATCCAACGGAGCATTCTCATCTCTGTCACTCATACAATAAAAGAATAATATTTTTAAAATATCGTAGTTTTTTTTAAAAAAAATATCTTATAAGCTGTGTTAATTAAATATCAATTATTTTATAAATTTATATTATATTATAACTTTAATATAATTAATTAACATAATTTATAATTTATTTTTATTTTAAATACATTTGTTAAATAAACATTTCAAAGTGACTATATAAAGGTTACAAGAAAGTGATTATATTATAATATAATTATAATTATAAGGGAAAACTAATTAAAATACCCCTACTTTTGAGGGTATGGTAAAAATATATCCTCAACTTTCAAATGTAATAAAAATATCCCGACCTTTGAGGTTTGTGGTAATAAATTACCACGAGTTTTCTCATGGGTCAAAAATGCTGACAAGACGGCCTACGTGAAATTTTTTTAACAAGGCAGCCTGTGTGAAAAGTTTTTTTTTACAAATTAGCATATAAATATATTGGGTTTTCGTGAACGGTTTCCTTAGGAGAAAAATAAACCGACAATAAAATTAAACCTTTAAAAACGAAATTGATTCAACAAAACAACTAATCCGATCAAAATTGCCTCAAATTAACACATCACGACTATTCCTAACAAAAAATCGACAACAAAACTTACTCATCCAAATCCGTGAACGAATCAAAGAGGAAGAAGATGTGAGAGAGACGGCTCAAGATAAGCGACAACGAGAGAGGAAGGCGTTGGGTATAAGCCCGGTCCAATACTTTACTTTTTTTTTTCTAAGGAAACCGTTCAAGAAAACCTTTGTAAAAAAAAATTAAATTCCACATAAGCTGCCTTGTCAACATTTTTTTTACCCGTGACAAACTCCGTGGTAATATATTACCACTACCCTCAAAGGTCGGGATATTTTTATTACATTTGAAAGTTGAGGATATATTTTTACCATACCCCAAATGTGAGGGTATTTTAATTAGTTTTTCCTAATTATAATTACTTAAAAGCCAAACACCTTTTTTTTTGGGTGATTTTGGTAGATGGTCTTTTTTGAATATTCAATTAGGCACTTATGCTCTAAATCAATTTAATTAGTTTTGCCCTAGACCCCTTCCCAATAGAGTGGGTTGGTCAATGGTCAACCGTTTAACCATTGACCGGTCAACGGTTGACCGTTGACCGGTCAACGTTGACCAACCCATTTTGATGCCATTTTTTTTTTAGTGATGCCATATTTTACCGTTTTGATGCCAAAATTTTACTATATTTTATTTTCACTTTGATGCCACTTTTCTAATGAAATGATTAGATGACACTTTTTAATGTCACTTTTTTTAAACCTTGATGACATTTTTTGTTTACAATAATGTCACATTGATCATTGATGCCATTTTTTTACTGTTAACGACATATGCCACTTTTTTTTATGTCAATTTTTTGATGATATTTTTTTTACCGTGATGCCATATTTTTGATGATATTTTTTCAAAGTAGTATTTTGATGACATTTTTTTCTGTAATGTGATACAACTTTTTCAAAATGGTGTTTTGATGTCATTTTTATAATGTAATTATTTGATGCCACTTTTTTAATCAAATCGATTGATGCCACATGTTTTTAATTTAATCAATTGTATATCGATTTATTTTCATCGATTATACTTTCATTCATTGATGACACGTTTGTGATTACACTTCATTGATGCAATCACTTGTGGTGACATGTTCATTAAATTTTTATTCATGGATGACATTTGTTATTACGCTTCATTAATCACAATTGTTTATGGTGACAATTTTATATAATTAATGACATAAGAGCTTAAAACGTGGAATCAAAATATTGTCACCTTATTGCACATATAAACATCTATTATAACATGTCATTGATTCTACTTTTATTCGCTGATGAGTGGTGACACACTTGTGATGACATTCTTTGTTGATGATATTTTTATACAATTGATGACATATGAGCTTAATACGTAGCTACCCTTCATTGATAACACATTTGTAAGTACAATTATAATTGATCTCAATAATTTGTGATGATATGTTTATAAAATTGGTGACATTGAAGTATGAATTATGGAATCAAAATAGTGTCATCGAACAGGGCAATACGATCTTTTAAAATCAAAAGCTCGGGAGTTAATGATGACAACAAATTGTTTCTATTTTATTGGTCACTAAAATTTTCATCGCAAAAAGACATAGATTTTGACGTGAAATAGATTTTGGCGTGAAATTTACAAATTCTTCGTAGCAAAAAAATTGATTCTAAAGTTGTTACCCACTTAACCTTGTTCTTGTTATAATCATAACATTTCTTCTATGCCTTTAAATTGCTATCGACAATGAAACACTTAAAAATAGTAGCTCAAGGCATGTATATATGAATTTCAAATTGAAATAAGCACCAACAGTGGCCATATATACATATATACATCTTTGAATGAAATCAAATAACCCTTTGTATAAATACGTAGGGATATATATATTCCTTGTGTTATTGCTTCAGCCATAACTCTTGTGTAGCTCGTGCTAACTCAACAAGTCTTCTCGGGTCATGCTAGCTTTCACTTTCTCTAAAATATGTTTTTCTTCCGATTTGAGCACAACGCTCTACCAATTTGAGCTAATAGGCTTCAATTTAGCAATAATAAAACAAGTGAAAGGGTTTAGTTAGCAAAGACAATTAATCAGTTCAGAGGTACCCATCCCGATCACCTTTTCAAGGTCTGGGACATAGTATACGAACAACCAACATGCCAAGAAAATAAATGGAAGAAAAAACATAAAGAATGATGGGACAAGTAGGCGAAAAATCTAATGAGGCAACTAACATTAAGTGAATCAGACTAGACAGAAAGGTTGTATCAGTTACACGCCCGTTCTAGAAAGAAAAGTAAGCCTGTTCACTAATAGCAAGCACATAAAAACAGCCACTTCATTACCAAATCAAGGAATATGGAATGAGTGTGTGATAAAGCTCAATATCCCAATGGAATCCATATCCCTAGAACAATAAAAGAAATTGCAATTTCACAACAACAATAACAAAAAATCATATATTCTACTAATAAGCAATTCAGTGGGAACAATCAAAGAATTTCTAGTTATAAACAAAAAACAGACTCAAATTCATCTAGACATTGCATCGAACACCTTGGATGCAACTCTTACTTCACCCAATTTAAAGCTATTCAACACCTTCAAATTTCTCAATCTTCCCCTAATTTCCCCTAAATTCGAAAAACTAAAGATACACAAAGAGTACAATAGTAAGACAAATACATAAACAAGAAGAAAATGGAAGCAATGTCACAAAATTCAAAATGATGATCCCGACACACAAGAGATCCAATTAGGGCAAAAGGCTTGAGAACTAACAGTAGCCATAAAAAGAGAAATTCAACCAAATTACCTGCAGAGGAACAATTAAACATCGGGAAGAACTAGGAATTCATGGCATCCGGCTAGTAGAGGCAGGGGAAGCGAGAGTGAGAGCGCAGAAGAAGGGAAGCAGAGGGTCGGGCGAGACATCGACGGCAACCAAGAGCGAGAGGGGGAGGGAGAGGGAGATTCAAGATGACGTCGACGGCTTGGAAGGACCTGGCTCCGAGAGAGGAGGGTAGCGACGACGTTGTGCTTAGGTTGGCAACATCGAATCCGAAATTGAAGCGATCGAGAAGAAAATCACCTGATTGTCGACGAAGCTCGAGTACATGCGAGAGGGGGAGATCAATTTGTTCTTTTACCGCCGGTGTGAATGGAGCATGAACGGAGGGAGCGAGAAAGGGCAACGGGAGAGATAGAGAACGAGAGAGGCATAACTCCATGGACGAGGAATGGAGAGAACGAATGGGATGACTTGGGGAATATCAGACTAATTAAATTTGAAGTAGGGTTGACACGGCCAATAAAAACTTTAATGGGCCTAACAACCTAATCAAAAATACTAAAAGGCCCATTTCAGCAAATTCCTTTTTTTTTTTTTTTTTTGTAATAATCTAGACGTGGCTCCCTTATGGGTTAAGATTGATCAAAAACAAAAAGACTTACTCCGTAAGACTTAAGAGAGTTCAAAACAGGAAAATAAAAAAGAAAAAAAAATTAAAAAAATTCCCGTCGTCTCATTCATTTCTGCTTCCACTTCTTTTAACTCTTCAAATCTCTCTCTCTCCCTTGTAGTATTTCTTCTTTTCCGTTCCCAAACAGAACCTCCTCCACTCCCCTCCCTCTCCTTCTCCCTCCTGGGGGTTCCAGTTTTCGAATCTCCAGAATCCAATAATCGCCCCTCGTTAGTCGTCGGGATACCCGATCGGTTCCACCATGGCTGCGGCCAACGCCCCAGTCGTCATGAAGGAAGCCCTAACGGTCTGTTTCTCTCTTGCTCTTTACCTCTGTTGATGATGAGTTTCTTTCCACTTCTATTGGGAAACAATTGTTTGATCCCATTCTCCTGATCCTGTACTCCATTCAAGTGGTTGTGAACATTTGAAATGAATTTCCCATTTATAGAGTTATCGCGCGGAAGTGCGATCCGACCCGACTCAAACGGGTCGGGCCGGAACCCAGATTTTTTGGATGAACTGAACCCATCCCGAGAACCGAATTTTCGAGACCCTCTGGTCTCTGCAATGCCTCCGTACCTCACAATAGATCGAACCTTTTGAAGAACCTCCCTACCATCTTTAAGACTATCCTGGACAATCAAATTGATGAGGCGTGCAAGGCATCTAACGTGCACAAAGTCGCCCATCCCAACGCGACCGTTCTCCTTCCATATTTCTTTCAAACAATTGCATGCAACATCGTTCGCCTATGCATTATCAACCATCGCGGTCAACAACTTATTCGATAAACCCCAACAACGCAAGCAATCCTCAAGTGTTCTTACAATAGACTCCCCTTATAACAAGTAGTAAATATAAAATTCAGAATCCTCTTTTCGACTTCCAATCATCATCTATCCAATATGCAGTTACTTTCGCTCCTCTTATGGTTATTTTCTGCATTTTCCCAACAATTATGCTAGTGTGAGCGATGTTTGGAAACCTTGTTAAAAGTTTCTGCTTATGATGTGAATAATCTATCTGTTGCAAGCCGTTTTTTTATCTGTTTGCTATAGCTTAGGAGATGTTTATCTTGTACTTAATCAAAATCGGTGCAATTGCAGCTTCCGAGCATTGGAATAAATCCGCAATTCATTACGTTCACACATGTAACTATGGAATCTGGCAAGTATATATGTGTAATGGAAACTACTCCACAAAATAGTGTTGTCATTGTGGACATGAACATGCCCATGCAGCCCTTGAGGAGGCTAGTTACTGCTGATTCGGCTTTGATGAACCCTAATTCAAGAATCCTTGCTCTTAAAGGTGAGACTACGTTTGATGCAATCTTTATGCATTCACTTGCGCAATCTAGTTTTCAAACTTATGCCTCTGTTTGGTTTCCTTGAGTTCTATTTTATGTTTGGTGTAGTAAGTAATAACTCTAGTGATAATATTTATGAATCGGTTCTGCCGAATCATGTATTTCTTTACTAAAATAGTGATTGTATGAGTATGTGACCGCCACTCAGGATTTTAAATATTATGTATACTTCACTAAAAAAAACTGCCTGGTCAAAGTTATTATGGTTAAATTGTAACATGTAGGTTATAAAAGATTTGTTTCTTATGGAGGAAGTTTTACCATGAACTTGCTAAGTTATCTTGCTTTACATTCTATCATATGTAAACAGAGGTGAAATTTGTGTTGCCAAAATAGTTATAGCGTTCGTACTTATTCTACCAAGATCACTGATTTCCAATTTTGATGTAGAAGACTTTTGTAATCAACTTCTTTTTTCTTTGAAACTAAATAAAAAAAATTAATTTGTATGGTGTTGTGTATCAATTAGAGAACCATATCCACCCATTGAATACTCCGTGACGAGCTTAAACCGAACTTTTTTCAATGATGTTGTTGTGAAGCTCAAGTTCCAGGAACCACACAGCATCACCTGCAAATATTCAACATTGAGGCTAAAGCAAAGTTGAAGTCACACCAAATGTCTGAGCAGGTCTCCTAAATATTTAGCATATCAGTTTCTGTTTTCTTTACATTTGCATTGTGCAGAGAATTTATCAGATCTTTTTATTTATTTCCAGTTTGTCTTTTGGAAATGGATTACTCCTAAGTTGCTAGGTCTTGTCACACAGACTTCAGTGTATCATTGGTCAATTGAAGGTAAGGCACTAATGGTTCATGCCATTCATAATGATTCTTAAATTGTTTTGTGCTAGGGTAAGAAGCTCCAGATTGCTTAATATTTTCTCCTTGACTTGTCGGCTTTAGGTGAATCCGAGCCTGTGAAGATATTTGAAAGGACAGCTAATCTTGCAAACAACCAGATAATCAATTATCGTTGTGATCCCTTAGAAAAGTGGTTGGTTTTGATTGGACTTGCTCCTGATTCAGCAGAGGCATGTAGCTTAACTGGTTCCTGTTTTCTGTTACTGTATTATATGAAAAATTGTCCGTTAAAATATTCTTCCAGGCCTTACACCTCATTCACACAGTTCATATTTATATAAAATATCCATTTTTATGTTTGTGTGTTTGTGAGATAAGCTTCACTGGTGATTTAGATGTCCTAAAAAATCTTAGGAATAATAGGTTGTGGTTTGTTAGTGTAGATGAGCCTTGCATTCTGCTGAAACCTTGGCTGTTTGGTGACTCCAGTGAGAAATCATTAGTATCTTGAAATCATAATGGGATTTGCTTAGCCTGGCTTGTCAAATTTTTTCTTACTGTCCTGGAAACTGTAAAAAGTTTTTCGCTAGAATTGTTTTTCATGAGAATCCTGAAAAATCTGAGTGTATTTTGCTTACTGCAGAGGCCACGATTGGTGAAGGGGAGTATGCAGCTGTTCTCTGTAGAACAACAAAGAAGCCAGGCTCTTGAAGCTCATGCAGCATCATTTGCACAATTCAAAGTGCGACTTCAATCTCAGCTCTATTTTTTGCATATTCATTTGCCTCTTTCACAGGGAGGGATGTGATTGAGGGGAGTTTATATATATTTTATTTTTGTGTTGATAGTATAGATGTAAATGAGTTTCATACCATGTACAGGTTCCAGGAAATGAAAACCCTTCAACTCTTATATGCTTTGCAACGAAGTCCTCCAATGCTGGGCAAATCACTTCAAAGTTGCATATTATAGAACTTGGTGCTCAGCCAGGTTTGTGGACCATTTGTTTCTTCTTCTTTTAAATAAAATAAATAAATTATCTCCTACATTCTTTCAGTTGCAACATTTTTCAAACCGACATACGTGGCACTGAAGGGTAATGCAACTTGATGTGGATATATACTTCAACCTCTTGGTTTATTCTTTATACCGTTTCCAATTAAATGAACAGCTGTGTATGTGCTTTGCATTACTATGCCTTAGTTGTTGATCTGTCAATGAGAATAAGTTTTTGACAATATCTGTTTCTGCTAGAATTTGCTGGGCATCATTTTCTTTCCCTGCATATTTACATGGTACGTTTTCCTATCAGGGAAACCAGGTTTTACCAAGAAACAAGCATATCTCTTCTTCCCCCCAAATTTTGCAGATGACTTTCCCGTATCAATGCAGGTAAATGGTTAATGCCAGCATTATTATAGATGTTATGAATCCTACTCAAATCTTCATACCCAGTTTTCAAGGAACGGGTGACTAACATTTAATTTTATTCAGATATCGAACAAGTATGGTTTGATATATGTGATCACAAAGCTGGGGCTTCTCTTTGTATATGATCTAGAGTCTGCTACTGCAGTTTACAGAAACCGAATCAGTCCAGATCCTATATTTTTGACAGCAGAAGCTACATCAGTAGGTGGGTTTTATGCTGTTAACAGACGAGGTCGGGTTTTACTTGCCACAGTAAATGAAGCCACAATTATACCTTTCATTAGTGGCCAGGTAGGATTGTTGTATTTTATCCTTTGTTCTTTCTTAGGATTATTATAACTATATATATATATTTTACTGTGTATATATATATACATGTATATTTTGTACACAATTCTAAATTCTCGTGATCTTTTGCAGCTAAACAATCTTGAACTGGCCATCAATCTAGCAAAGCGAGGAAACCTTCCTGGTGCGGAAAATCTGGTGAGGAAAACTTCATCTGTAATACATGTTCTGGATAATATCTTAGTGTATGTGCATAAATTATGTGATGCATAGTTTTTGATATGAATGACCTTTGGTCATCAAATTTAAGGCAATAAACCTGTTGAATTGTTGACTATTTTGATAGCATAACGAAAGAAGTGCGAAGGTAGTTTGGACGGTTGCAGGTTGAATAGCTGTTGACATATATTAGAAATTTTAATTAGCAAGTGACTGTGAAAGTTAAAGAGACTATTAAGTGAATGGATTGAAACCACTCACTATGTCTGTATCTACCAAACCAACTTTTGACTTGTGAAATTGTGATAGCTGAATGAGTTCACTTGATTTTATTTCCATACATTTATTTATTGGGTTACTTTTTATCAGGTTGTCCAGCGGTTTCACGAATTATTTGCTCAGACAAAGTATAAGGAGGCTGCAGAGCTTGCCGTGGAATCTCCTCAGGGCATTCTTCGAACCCCTGATACCGTTGCCAAGTTTCAAGTACATGCTCTTTTTTTTATTATTTATTTATTCTATTTATGACTTTCTAGTATAGTTCTGATCTTAAGGCTGCTGGCTTCCTTCCTCGTTGCGCAATGAGAGAATAACTTGTGCCTGGTTAGTTATTTCCATTTTCCTTTATCTCACTTTATTTGCAAAATTGTGCAGAGTGTTCCTGTACAATCTGGGCAAACGCCACCATTGTTGCTGTACTTCGGGACATTGTTGACTAGAGGAAAATTGAATGCTTTTGAGTCCCTGGAATTGTCTCGTTTAGTTGTAAATCAGAACAAAAAGAATCTTTTGGAAATTTGGCTGGCAGAGGACAAGCTGGAATGCAGTGAGGAGCTTGGAGATCTTGTGAAGGTTGATCTTTTAGAGTTTCAATTTTTTTTAATCTACTGGCTTTTTTGTGATTTCTATTACAGCTTCAGTTTATTATTTGCTTTATCTGATGCTTTATTCAACTTCGTTTACCCTGCAGACTGTTGATAATGATCTTGCTTTGAAAATATATATTAAAGCCAGGGCAACACCCAAGGTTGTGGCAGCATTTGCTGAGAGGAGAGAATTTGATAAAATATTAATATACTCAAAGCAGGTGAAGCAAATATTATTTTTGAAAAGAAAAAATCTCACTTCTTTGTTTCATTTTGAATTTCTTTTGTGCTTCTGATTGCTTCGATGATTTTGTGTGAGCTTTGTATTGATCTATTTGTTTGATTGTGTTGAGTGATGAGGTTTTGGATTCGTTTGAGCAGAAAAAGACTCATGAGAGCATCAACAACAGGCTCACGCTTGTGATGAAGAGGGGGAAATACACCTTGGGTTACAAGACCGTGCTCAAGTCTCTCAGGAGCTCCAAAGATGGCCATTTATTCTGCCATTTGTTTTCTTTTTAGATTCTGTGTAGCTATTATGAACACATTATGTTTTATCAAAGTCCGACTCGGACCAATGATTGGGGATCGTGTGCACGGGCGCACATGCGCTAGTAGCCTAGCACACAAGCCGAGTGAGGTTCCATTCTAAAACCAATTGGCAGTAGAAGAAGTAGCTCACCGACTCATATACTAGGGCTTGATATGTTCAACTTTCCGATGTGGGACATTTTGGTCTCATTCACATCTCTAACATGTTTGCATATTTGGTTGCTTTGAATGCCTAGATTGAGATTTTATAGTAATGTTAATTATTCTATTTAATTGATTGCTCAAATGTGAAATGGTCTTCGTGAAACTTCTTCCATTGAGTTGATAGCTCAAATGTTCAATTTTCTTGGTAAAGCTCTGATAGTGATAATGGATTATTGTAAAATGCATTTTTTTCATTGAATTGATAGCTCAAATGCCCAATTGTCCTCGTGAAGCTCCGTTAGTGTAAGTAGAAGATTGTAAAATGCAGTTTTCCCATTGAATTTATTATTTGAATGGTTGATAGCTCAAATATTCAAATGTTTTGTGCTGTGTTGATCATAATTCTTTGTATGAATGTCATATACATTTATTTTTTTGGTATTTTCAGCTAAGTTAGTTATAATCTCCAACAATTGCCCACCCCTCAGGAAGTCTGAGATAGAGTACTATGCTATGTTAGCAAAGGTTGGAGTTCATCACTACAATGGGAGTAAGTTCCTTCCCTTTTTGCCTGATTCGTAAACTCGTTTAGTGTGGAATATGTATATTGACAAACGTACTGGAAGTAGTTAGTTGGATGTAACTTCTTAGCATCTTTTTTCAGTAGACATGCCCCAGCAATCTTTATGATGAGGCTGACTTGGAGAAGATACGATTGTAAAGAGGAATCTTGTTTCATTGGACTTCTAAGTAGGAAGAATGTGTTTATGGTTTGCATCTTACTTATGGTTGTTTTTCTTTGATGCAGATAATGTTGATTTGGGGACGGCCTGCGGGAAATACTACAGAGTTTGCTGCCTCAGCATCATTGACCCGGGTATACATTTTCGTGAAGTTTGTATTATGTGTCATTCAAACTAAATACTACTTTCTTTCTGATCGTGTAAAAATGTTTCGCCACCTCAGGTGATTCTGATATTATCAAGAACATGCCCGGTGACCACTGAGGTTCTTGCATCAAATTGCCCCCTCCCTTTTGACACCGTGTAGCAGTCATTCCCAAACTTTCAAGACTTCTGCTTTAGAAAAAATAATCTTGAATGTTACTTGTAGAGGCAGCTGGTTTTGGATTTGAGGTATGCGGATATAACTTATAAGGTCATACAGATTGATCATTACATTAGGCATAACATGGGTGCATTTTGGTAATTGTCTGTAAGGGTTGTCAATCACATAAAGCACTTGTATAAAGGGTAGAAGCAAAGGCGGGAGAGTTAGTTTTGCATCATGTAACCAACTGCAGTTGAGCTTGCTCTCTAATCAAATGGGGTTTCTCCCCAATTTTCACCATTTCTGAATTCTTCCTGTGATGCTAGATCTGATCGATCTTGATTAGTTCAAATGGCCCCTCTTTAGGCAGCCAATGGCCCCTCTTTAGGGCTCTTGAGCTTGGTTGAGAAAACGTAAGGGTAGAAAATCTCGTATACTTCTTCTAGCATTGAACTGATGGTATTTTCTTATTGTCTTACATACTCATTTTGTGTAACCCTTTATAAGACTTTGTTTAAATATGGCGATATATACATGTATTATGTATACACGTTACACACACTAAAAGAACATGACATAGATGAGGTTGTGGGCAACATATTACAGCCATGAAAAAAATCATACAAACAACAATCGTGAATAAAGGGAAACTCTTAAACAAACACAAAAATCTAGTTACACTAATATTTAGTGATGTTATGAAGTTAAAGCTGAATTATATGCTATGAAATTCGGTTTTTTTTTTTTTAACTTAAAGAATCTTGATTTGACAACTGCTTTTCTGAATAACAATGCTTGAAATCTAAAAATTTATTTGAAAATTGGTCAAAATGTGTGAATCTAGGAGAATCATTCTTAAATTGAAATGTTTTAACCTATGTTCTGAGGTCATAGATTATAAAACTCGTATGAACTTGGTTTATCTAACCTATGTCCTTAGAGCATAGGTTTAGAACGTCAGATTTTACAATTGCTTTCATAAATAATACTCCCTCCGTTTGAAATTATTTGTCGTTTGACTTTTCGACACGTTTTTTAAGGAGCTAAATACTCCATAAAAAATAATTTTTTAATTAAATTTTTTCATAATCTTATACTTACTACTTATATGTATGAAATTATATAAAAAAATTAATTAAAGAAATATTTTTTATATAGTTTTTATCTCCTTAAAAAGCGTGCACTACAAGACAAACGACTAATATTTTCAAACGGAGGGAGTAATGCTTAAACCCTACAAATTTATTTAAAATATGTGAATTTATGAGGATCATTTTTGAATTGGAATGTTTTTATGTCATGTGGATATAAGTGAACTAAGCATCAATTAGCTTACAAATCTACACTAAACACTATCAATAAATTACGACTAGCATTTCAAACCCTAAATATACTAAACTCCAATAACATTTCATAAAATCAAATCATGACAATCCAAGTATCTTTTCACTCTATGATTTATATACAAATGTTTAAACCATCGTTTTTACTTTTAACAATATTCAAATTTGTACAAAAATCAAATCTACTCACATTTCAAGCGATGTTAATTATAATTGTGGGATGGGAAGCATGGGACCATTATAGGTTTAATTTAGACTAACTCCAATGGTATGGTGCAAATGCTTAAATATGCGCATTTTTATGCAAATTTTGCTCCAATCGTTACTTTTGAGTGTTTAAAATGTACACATTTGCACACAAAGTACTCAAATATAAGCACATCATCTCCCTCATGTGCAAAAACTTTTTATCACTTTTCAATAAAGTAAAGTCATTTCTATTAGTTGTTTTTCAGTTTTTTCTTTTCCTTTTTAATTTAATCATATTTATTTAGAGATAAAATGTCACCAAAATAGTTAATTGTCACCGAAATAATTGTCACAAACAACTGTCACCGAAATATATTGCAGTAACACTTTTTCCTAAGGCCAAATGATATTTTTCTGCTAACAGATGATTTCCTAGCTAAAGTTGTTGGTGACAATTGTTACTGACAAGGTTGATGATAATATATTATCACCACGATATTGTAACCTTAAAAAATTGACACCCTAGCATTTTGAGCCATTAACGCTCACAAAAAATGTCATCATAACACTATTTCATCAAAAAAACTATCACAATACTACCCCCACAAGAAATGTCACAACCACATTATATATCATCAAAATATTGTCACCAAATAAAATTTTTAAAAGTTTGACTAGTTTCTCTCACCTGAAATTGTCACCAAAATACTATTTCAATAAATATTTGTGACCATGACCATGTAACCACAAAAAACTACCACCACCACACCAATTAAATATCACCAAGATAGTCATCAACCCATATTTTCAAAATTTGACCGTTAACTTTACTTGAAAATTGTCAACATGATACTATTTCAACAACAAAATGTCAACACGATATCATATCCTCCAACAACTGTCACCACCACACTATTTAGCACCAAGATACTGCCATCAACCCATATTTTCAAAATTTGATTGTTGATTCTCTACAAAATTGTCTAGTTTGATAATAAAAAATGTCACTATGATATCGTAACCTCAAAAAACAACCATTATCAAACTATTTATCATCAAGATATTGCCACCAACCCATATTTATCATAACACTGTTGTATAAAAAAACTATCACCATGATATTATCCTCACAAGAAATGTCACCATCACATTATATATCATCAAAATATTGTCACCAAATAAAATTTTAAAAGTTTAACTAGTTTCTCTCACTTGATACTGTCACCAACACGATATCATATCCTCCAACAACTGTCACCACCACACTATTTAGCACCATGATACTCTCATCAACCCATATTTTCAAAATTTGATTGTTGACTCTCTACAAAAACTGTCACCATGATACTAGTTCGATAAAAAAAAATGTCACCACGATATCGTAACCTAAAAAAACCACTACCAAACTATTTATCGCCAAGATATTGTCACCAACCCGTATTTTCAAAATTTACCATTGATTGACTCTCTATGAAAATTGTTAATACAATACTCACATGACATCATCTTTGCCACTTGATATTGTCATTACCATTGTCATCAAACTAATTTTCCAGTGACAATTGGCCGGTGGTGACATTTTTTCTGATGACAGTTGATTTTTTTTGTGATAATTGTTTTTTCTTCTATATTATTTTTTGTGATTGTTGGTGACAATCATTAATCCATGATATTGTAACCTTAAAAATTTTCACCAAAATTAAATAACTAAACCACTCCAAACACATACATCCCCAAACCAATTCCAATTTCAGGCAATCCACACACATCAATTTAAGCAAAATGGAACCAATTCCAACAACGCAACTAAGATCGCTTGGATTCAAGCCCTCACGCATCTCCATCACACTAGCTAGAGATCTGATTCGTCATCAACAATGCTCAAAAATTTGCTCACTCTGTCAATTGGCCAATGGGGATTAGAAGACTACCACTCAAATTCGGGAATTAGATGAACGAATTTGAGCATCAATTGTACAAATTTGAGCATCAATTAGATGAACGAGTAGCAGTGAAGATGGAGATGGATTAGTTGTGGTAGAAGGAACTGTAGAGAGAAAGGGGATGGAAGGCATGATAGGTCTGAAGAAAATGGGGAAGAGGGATGGGTTAGGGAGAGAAAATTAAAACAAAGGTATTTGAGGCATTATGAAATTATTATCAACACGTGCTTAATTAACAAACCAAAATCATAATGGCTATTGGCAAGATGATAAAATGGCTATTGACAAGATGAATTTCATTAAATTACGTGAAAGTCCTTTTCCAATACATAGAATTCTAGGGTTTTGTAACGACAACTCCATCTTCTTCATCTCTCACCCAAATCGAATTAGCCCTCAATTTATTGCAATTCTAAATCCCTCTTTCTCCGTTTGGCTCTGAGACTCGCCGGCGTGGTGGACCGATGGTTGATAGCCGGGATAACGCCTTTGAGGTCGCGCTGGACCGTGTAAGAAAGCTCGTCGGCGAGTTCGGCTCTAACCTCGTCTTTCAGAGGTTCGAAATACTCTCCTTTTCAATTACTTTGTTGTTTGGATGTGAACTTGTTTAATCGATCAATCAATTATCTGTTTTCGTTTTTCATTTCTATTTTTTTGTACAGAATTGGCAAACTTCATCATTTTTTGAAAAATTAGAATAGGTTTGAACATGGGAAGAAGCCGAATCGACGCTTCTCTTCATGTTGGAGGCAGTAACGCCGGCTATTGCAGGAAGGAGGAGGACCGGATCGACATTTCTTCTTGAGAGAGCAAAATTAAGCAAGCCCACTAAGGCCCAAGGGCATTCTGGTCTTTCCTACGGTAAAACCCTCAAACCCTAGTTTCTATTATAAAACATGAGATACGCCTCCATAGAGAAAAAAATGAGAACAATACTGACTTGAGCGTCAGAGGGTTCTCTGGGAGAGACGAGCCCCGCCCCGACCTCGTTTGTTCTTGTTTCACAGGATAGGATTCGTGTTGAGATTATCATCAAGATCGGTGTCCATCAACGATTATTGAGAAATCGATGGCCAGAGGAAGGGGCATATTTGGCCTTTGAGGAACCATCGCCATCGTCCCTGATTTCGCTCCGTCGATCTTCATCATCGCCCGTGAAAGGCCAGGTCTCAGTCTGTTGCCGCTCAGCCTTCAGCATCAATACCCAAGAACCTTGTCGTCGCCGAGCGCCGACCGAGGAAGCGCTAGATCCGACAGCCGCTGCAGAAACCCTAGTCGTCCCCGACAATCGCGAAATGGAAGAGTTGATTGGATTCATCAATCAAGACTTATATAGCAAAGCAAGGTCGGATTCCCCTCGAGGTCACAAGCAGATCGAGATGGCGTGCGTACACTGTGGCATGGCTTGCCTGGGTCTACCAAAGCCAAGCGATTCGGGACCACAAGGCTCATATTCGAATAGCAATATCCACGCCTAGAACATCGCATTAGACTTTGTATAAACGGATAAGATCTTTGCCTTTCTAATTTCATTCGATTTTTATTCTATTCCACTACTTTATTTCCATTGTTTGTAATCACGTGAAAGGGCACAAAAGAGGCCCCCGTCGAGACCACGGGGCAGATAGCCCCCTTGCCAAGGCTGTGGAGGCGGCCTTGTACCGGATCGTGAGGACCAACCAAGCTTGCTAGAAAGGCACTCGGCTGTCCATCGTTAAGTCCTCAATCTCTGCGTCAACGACGGCGAATAGGCCGCCATCGAGCTGTTGCTTCTTGACAAAGGTCCCTCGTTCCCCGCCTCGACTCTCTTTCGTCATTTCCGCGTCGCTAAGGACCCAACACACTGCGCAACTCCCGCGACACATCCCCTCCCATGGGCTGCCACGTCCAACGCATCACCGTTAGGCCTCCATCGAGCCTCTACCGGACCACTGTCGGCGTCGATACGTCAGGCGCGCCCGCAGAGTCCTTCGCCGCCGCCATCGTCTGCAATTCTAAAGGCTAAACGAGGAAGATGCAAAATTAGGGCTAACTACAAAACTGGCCCAGAGTTCTTAACAAATTGCGAAATTAGCCTGATCTTTCCAAGTAATTACAGAAATCGATCCAAGCTTTCAAGGTTGTAGGTTTTTGTCCCTGCAGACTCCTATTTCCTATAAGAGGATTGCAAGGGGCAAGACTGCATAGCATTAAAGCCTCAAGTCAAGATTAGGGAGTGCCCAAAGACTTTTATCTTTCTTGGCTTTATTGTTCATTTATTTACTCAATAACTTTTGTTAAATTATAGCGCTTTCATATGGCACAAACTAGCAAGGAGGTAAGAGGCATAAGGACCGTCGGGACCAAGTGCAGAGGTCATGTTCATAGTGGCCACGATGGCAGGATCGCACTAGATTCATAATCGGATAAGTTCTTCTCCCTTCTGATATCATGTAGTCTACAATTAATACTTATATCTACAGTTCAACTAGCACCTTAGAATTGATTTCTAAAAAGAAATTGTATGAAATTTCCATCAAAGTTGCCATGGTATAGCAGCAAGGGATTCACTTAAGGGCCAACAACAAAGCGGCAAGCTCATAAGTCATAACCAAGAGATAGCCATGCAAGGGGCAAAAACTTCCCTAACTACTGTCAACATTGGAAGTCCAGATCGACATCAAAGCTATAGAAATTATTCAAGAATGTCAAGAATGACGCTGGAAAAGATAGTCAATCAAGGCCAACAGATAGCCAATGAAGGCCAAAGGATAGCCAATCAAGGCCAACAGATAGCCAATGAAGGCCAACAGATAGCCAATCAAGGCCAACAGATAGTCAATCAAGGCCAACAAATAGCCAATCAAGGCCAAAAGATAGCCAATGAAGGCCAATAGATAGCCAATGAAGGCCAAAAGATAGTCAATCAAGGCCAAAAGATAGCTAATCAAGGCCAAAAGATAGCCAATGAAGGCCAATAGATAGCCAATGATGGCCAAAAAATAGCCAATCAAGGCCAACAAATAGCCAATCAAGGCCAAAAAATAACCACTCAATGCCAACAGTTCGCCACTTAAGGCCAATTCTGGCCACTCATAGGTCATTCAGGTGATCATCAATCAGGACCCAAAGAAAAGCCAACCACATGCCAAATCAGTAGAATCCGTCAAAGGCCAACATAATCCGCCACCGACAGGGGCCGATTCCTTTCGCCAATTAAGGCTAACAGTCGCCATTTGCAGGCCAAATAATGAACACCATTTAAGTCCAATAGTCGTCATTTATAAGCCAGCTAGTGGACACCAACTAAGGTCTATAGTCGTCTACAAGCCATAATCTCGACACTAATCACGGTCACTATTATTAACCATTGGCAATCAAGAGAGTTTACCCAACTTGTTATCCAAGTACCCATCTACGAGATCAAGGATCAACTAAGTGATCATGGGGAAAATCCAAGTATGAGCATAAAGATTCTCAAGGAGCGAAAATTATCGGCCTCTTCACCACTGATAAGTGCTAAAGAAGCCTGAGGGGCAATTGAGAGAGCAAAATTAAGCAAGCCCACTAAGGCCTAAGGGCATTCTGGTCTTTCCTACGGTAGAACCCTCAAACCCTAGTTTCTATTATAAAACATGAGATACGCCTCCATAGAGAAAAAAAATGAGAACAATATTGACTTGAGCGTCGAAGGGTCCTCCGAGGGAGACGAGCCCCGCCCCGACCTCGTTTGTTCTTGTTTCATATGATAGGATTCGTGTTGAGATTATCATCAATATCGGTCTCCATCAACGATTATTGAGAGCAGATTTATGCACTCACACTTCTCATGTTGGAGGCAGTAGCGCCGGCTGTTGCAGGAAGGAGGAGGACCGGTCCAGCCAAATCGATGCTTCTCCTCATAAGGTACTGGAGGCGGTAGCGGCGACGACTTCGGGAAGGAGGACAAGTCCAGCACAATCAGGGATTGCGAATTTTGTCGGAGTTCGGTGTTGGAGTTGGTGGTGGTGGAGGAATGCACCCCAACGGTGCAGATTTGGCAGAAGGGGAGTCGGAGTTCGGTAACGGAAGAGGAGTATAAGAAAAGTGTAGATTGTCTATAAATTTGTGAGGGACTAATGTGTAATTTAGCGAAATCCATCTTCTTGCCAACAACCTCACTCAATGACATTTACCTAATTACACTTTCTTTTTTTTGGTACTACCTAATTACACTTTCTAAATGGATATTTCAGCAAAATTCTTCATCGTTATAATTAACTAAAGCGAGGATGGTCGAGAGTGAAGGCTGGATTTGTCATCGCTGAAAGCGCTCTTCAATAAACCGCAAGAGAATTTGAAAAATTGTAGTAAGAGAATATTTGAATCGAAGTGATGATTCAAAGAGCGAAAATCATGTTTTATAGCTAATAACGAGTGTTTTTTTATTAAGTAATGATTCGAGCTCAGCCATACTTGAAATTCGAGAGGTCGACAAGTCGATAGATGGATGAACTATCAAACATACAATATAAACCAAAAATAAAGGGAAAAAGGCGCAATCAACATGTAGTAGGTACTCTGAAATGAACAAAGCTAAGTAGAACTAAAACCGTAAAGTTGAGGACGTCGGCGAAGAACGAAGCCACGCGCCACCAAAGAGAAGAACCGCATGTCAGCGATATAACAGGACTCTAACTACTGTGGGTAGTGAAGATGAAACTCTAGGGACCATTCTCCCAACCCGGATACGGAGTCTCCCTTTGCACACTACCACGGCCCCAACCTGTTATGAATCCGGAAGCTGCAAACCCAACTAGGTTGTAGAACTCTCAGGACAACCAAAGACAGGGCCACACGCTACCCGAAGAAAAACACTCGTAAATCGGCCAATCATGACATGGATTTTAACACTCATAAGACGAGTGGTATTGAACCTTGCAATCAAGGGGTTATAACCCTTTCGGTTGAGTTTACACTAATAAGTACAAAAATTATATTTATAAAAAAGAAGTATATATAAATACCAACAAATTTTATTTTATTTTTTAATCGTTGAAGCTTGGCGTGCAAGCCCGAAAAAATGCAGTTTTTGCTTCTCCACTTATTCGCCTCACCTTCTTGCATGATGTGATGTGAATACATCTTGGCAAGATCTTACTCAGAAGAAATATATTGTAAATTTATGAGACGGAATTAAGAAATTTAGATTTAGATATTGTAAAGTCTCTTTAAATGAATAAATTACTTTGATCCTAAATATGCTAGTTGAAGTTTGAGTTGAGACTTGAGAGTTTGACTGAAAATACAAATCCTTGAAGACTACTTAATTCATAAAACTTGAAATCTAGACCTCTAAAATAATAGGCAAAAGATCTATTATCATCTCCAATAAGCTAACGTAAAATACTACATATTTGCTAATGAGCAGAAAAAAACAGGTGGTTTAGCTAAACTGAGAAGAGTAAATTTGAAAAAAATACTTGCAAAACTGAATTAGTTATCAAACATGTATTGAGATCTACTACATTAGAAAACAAAATCATGTCCAAATATGAAAGGCAACATGGCAAACAACTTAAGATTGGCAGTGGTTCCATAAGATTAATTTTTTTTTAAAATGATCTAAAATGATGCAACTTAACCCCCACAAAATAAATTGAATGTTTCTACACAACTTTACTAATTTGAGCTGTACCAAAGCCCTTAGATTAACCGTGATAAAGATAATACTTAACCAATATTAAGAGATCATGAATAATAAAACAAGAAATCACATACAAACATGATACCAACAGTATGAAATCAAACCAAGACAAAGGTGAAGAGAGAAAAAGAGCAATTGTGATTGAACAAACAAAGTGGTTTAGTGCCGTAAACAGTAAAGAGGAAAACTATTAGAGCGGAGAACGCGCTGGCCCTTCAGGGCCACGCGCCCCCAATCAGCCTCCCTCAAACCTTAATCATTACAATCCTCCTCCCCATCCATCTTGCCTGGCCTCCTCGCCTCCTTTCGGGCTCGCTTCCAGCCGATTTTGGTCTATGGCTACCCCCTGTTGTGTTTCGGGTTCGTTTTGGGTTGAGTTTTGTAACCCTAATTCGCACCCTCCGTCCCTATTTCACCTTCTTCCTCCTCAAATTGGTTGGTGATTCAGGTTGCTCTTGGGTTCCTGGTCACCGTACACTTGGTTTCAGTCTCATTTGTGGTGTCTCGATACCTTCTTAGCTTTCCTCTACCTTCGATATTGAGTTGCTTGGCAGATCGACTTTCTTTCTGCTTTCAATTTGTGCGTGGCGTGTCATCTCTCCCCGGTGTTTGTGCTCGACGTTTTTTTAATGGGAAAAAAATCCATGAATAATTATGGAAGAAGAAAAAGATTAAATCCGGTTTGATCCCGTAGCTTTTGGTGTGTTGCCGAATTGTCTGGTGGTGTGATGGTGTGGTTTCGCGGTCTAGCAGCTTTATGTGGCGGTGTTTCTTCTTATTTGTCTACGTGCGAGAGGTTGTAGACGTGATCGAAACCTGAAGGCTCGCTGACAGAGTCCAGATCTCAGGTTTCCACTTAGTTCCCTAGGGATTCCCTGCGTCGCCCCTACCAACTGACGGATGAGTTGCCTCACACTGCGCATGTTCTTTCATCTTTTTGCTAGTCTTTTCCTATTATTACACCCATGTAATTTGGTAGTTTGCCTTGTTGTAGTTTTTTGTCTTTTTCATGTTTGACGGTTTGTCTGTCGTCGATTTATTCGGCCTATCGACCAACCGGGCCTGTCTGGTGCGTCGAATTCTTACCTAATCTAAAAAAAATGTATATAGTTATCTGATTATATTTATTCTCTTTCAAACCCATCCGAAAGGGTCAAACTAAATCCCGAAAGGGCTTGTTCAAAATCTCGTGAGGGCCTTGATAATATCCCGAAAGGGCTTTCAGGTGCGTTTTACTAGGTGGTTCTTGGCGGCGTCTCTGGGTGTTTGTGACGTTCCTAATCTTAGTTGGGGATCTGGCGTCCGGTGTCAGGTCTGGCTGGGTCGAGGCGGTGTATATTGAGGCGACTCCGTGATCCGGAAATTTCCTTGGAGGATCGTCTTCATTGCCCACAGGACTCCTGATGTACCGCTGGTCAGTGGTGTCATTATTTGGTGACGCATGGCGTTGGTTGTAGTCTATGTTGTCCCCAATATATTAGGGTTAAGTTCGTTTGTTCGTTTAGATCTGTTTGGTTTCCATCTTTTGTATTGCACCTTCTTTTTCATTTTTAGGAAGTATGTTTGACGGTTCGCTGTCTGCCGACTTAGTCGGCCACTCGAAAAGTCAGGTTTGTCTAACTCTCGAATTCTTACCTTATCAAAAAAAAAAGTGATTGAACAAACAAAGCAAATAAAAAAAAGTAGAAACCATACAAACAAGTTAAAAGTACAGGCAAATTATGACCGACCTAGAGGTGAAGATTGGAGTTTTAGCAGCCAAGGAGAGGTTGTGTCACTATTCAAACACATCTCTAAATCCACAGGCAAAAGGAAAACCCTAAATTAGGGTCAAAACGAAATCCATAAAGAGAGAGTAGACAATAAAAAATCAAGCAAAGCATCAATCAGAAACACAAAAGGTTCAAAGGTTTAAGAGGAAATTAAATATATTGTCAAAGATAAAAACGTTCAAAGGTTAAAAAGACTCATTCATTGTACAAATCAAGAGGAAAATATGGTGTCAAGGATGACATAACAAACACAAGAAAATAATTTTAAAAAACATAAATTGATATAAGGTAAAAAACATGCGTGATGTGAATAATAAGTATTTGATCAAATTGGAAAGGTTTACCCAATAGATGTGGTAATAGGTAAGAGATATATGTGATGTATCAAGTCGCATACAAGGTAATGCAAGGAGCCAACTGACCTAGATTACACAGTTTTAACTTTTAAGTTGACATACATCAATGAAACATGCCGTTAAAACATGGAAAGTAAATTTAAATTAGGATTTTTCAACTCATAAATTAAGCCTCATAAATTTGGAAATTTAGAAGTACGCATACCTCATCCAATTGATTACAATTTCCAATAGAAACTTCGAAGAGAAGATCGACCAAGCTTGAGTTTATCCCAAATTCAAGTAACAAATATTCATCTGATGAGATGTAAAGGAAAACATATAATTGACTCACAAAATAGAGAAGATAGTGAGAAGAGTCAAGATTACAAGAGGGAACAACTTTACAAATTCAAGTAACAGTAACAATCCAAAATTATATAACTTGTAAACAGACACACAAGAATGAAATCCGAGTAAAGTACGATTGATCTACTAATTTCGAATCTAAGGAATATAATTTGCTCCTCGTTTTGCATATCATAAAATGATCTACCAACAAATTGGAGATTAATGAGCTTGGTCTAGAACAGTAGTATCCCATCAAAACAAAAACAGTTCTTCTATTAAAAATCACACATTTATAAAAATAAAATGCAAACCTTTCGAGAGAGGAGGTCGAATATGAGGGTTTTGGTGACCCAGGACATTAGAGGATGCGAGGACGGTGGTGTGGAGAAGCAAAGCCCCATACCGATTTGAGACATCAGAGGGGTTGGAGATTGGTTCGATGGCTGTTGTAGGCGGACCGATTTCCGTCCTTGATTTCGCTCAGACCGGTAGGACTTGACCTTAGTGTGTAAAAAGGCGACGCCTATGCGCGCACCCTGCACCTAGGTGTTGAGGTGATGCTCCTGGCGCCTCATAGGGGTCAAGGCGAGGGGAATCCGAAAGGCGCACGCCTTTTGCGCCTAGGCTCAGAGGCGCAAAGGCGCACGCCTCTGCGCCTATTGGTTGATTTGTGTAAATTTTTATTTTAGTACATTACAAATGATGTTTTTCTCTCCAAAAAGAACCTTTTGGCTCCAAATGTGTAAAATATTTAATTTAATCCAAACGTAACTTGTTAAAAAAGCTACAAACCTTGATGATTTCACCTTTTTCTCTTACCCAATTGTCCACACTTTGATCCTATTCTAATGAATGACATTGATGAATCTAATGAATGGTTAGTTGGAAGAATGGAATGAGAAGAAGACTATGATTTTGTATTTGAAGATGGCATTTTGGTATGGGAAATGGTGGACTAAGCTAGTGAGCCCCATTATTCGAATAAGTCAGTGTTGAAGGGAAAAACTCCTATGCAGTTCTAGTGGTGAAAGTGTTGGAATGATGCTCTCAATAGTAACATATGCGGTTATAGTGGTGAAAATATTATATTGATACTCTTTGATGTCATATACAGATACTCATGCAATTTGATTATTTGACTGATATATTAGTTTTTGTGTATATGGCTATGCTTGTCACCTATATTTATTCTGCATGATATTATATTATATAGCTTATTGTTTAACATTATATTATATATACAAACTGTTTCATCATTATATCAATGTAGAAGGGAAAATTCTATAATTAAGCGCCTTGATGAGGTGGCAAACGGGCAGGTCGGGTTCGGGTTCAGTTAGTCGGGTTTCGGGTCATTCGGGTTTCGGTTAATGCCTAATAATTTGTTCATTCAGTTGGGTCGGGTTCGGGTTTCAGTTGTATCGGGTTTCGGTTGTCTCGGGTTTCAGTTATTTCGGGCTTGGATTCTCTCAAGTTTTCATTATTTCAATATTCATTTAAAAAAAATATACTAGAATATATCTTAAAGTTCGGGTTATTTCGGGTTTCAGTTATAACGGGTTTCGGTTGAATCGGGTTCGGTTCATTCGGATTTCGGGTAAAAAATGGACGGGTTGGATCGATGTTCAGAACAATCGGTTCCGGGTCGACCGGGTCAGGTTTTCGGGTTCGGGTCGGGTTTTGTCAGCAAGGCGTGCGCGTCTCGCCTTGGGCCTAGGCAATGGGGACCCCATCGCCTTGGTGCTCCTTTTGCCTTTTTATACACTTTGACCTCGACATCACAAACCCACAATAGAAGGTGGGATGCGAGGATGGTGGTGCAGAGAAGCAAAGCCCCATGCCGATTTGAGACATCAAAGGGGTTGGAGTCTTATTCGACGGATTGGGATTGGGGAGATTTAGGACTGGGAAGCAGAAAGAATAAGAAAGGAAGTAGAGCGTTTGACAAATAGAGGAAGACAAAGGAAATACAAAAAAAAAAAACATAATTGGATGATGAAATAAGAAAGGAAGAGCAAACAAGTAACTATACTTGATGAACAGTAAAATTAAACTTAAGCTTTTATATAGTAAGATATAATCAAGAAATATATGAAGATTGTGTTTAATGTATAAATTACAAAGGTCTTATTCACTCGATTGCCATAATATGTATTTGATAAAATCTATGGAAAATATAAAATGGTATATTAAATTTCCTCGTAAGATAAATTGGTTTGCTAAAAAACATGGATTAAAGAAAAAATTAAAAGATAAGTTTAACCAAATACGATGTGGAGACAGAATTAATATGTAGATATATTATATTCCATTTTGACCAAATATTAGATAAATTATTTGATCTAAAAAGATAAGTTTTTATCTAATTATAATTACTTACTCGTAGGGTGTGTTTGGATTTCAAAATGCATTAATTATAATGTATTATTTTTACCTCGGTTTATGTGCATGTTTGGTTACATCACATATTTTACCTCGGTTTTTGCGACTTTTTTAGCTATACAACCAAACATGCACATAAACCGAGGTAAAAAAAATGCATTAATTATAATGTATTTTGGAATCCAAACACACCCGTAAAATCCAAACACCCTTAAGAATTAATTTTTTTTTTTTTTTGGTAATAGACGTGGCTCCCTTAAGAGTTAAGATTGATCAAATACGAGTAATAAAAAGACTTGAAGAGAGTTCAGAGGAGGTATCGAACACAGGAAAATGAAAAAGGAAAAAAATTAAAAAAATTCCCCTCGTCTCATTCATCTCTGCTTCCACTTCTTTTAGCTCTTCAGATCTCTCTCCCTCTCATATTCTTCTTTTCCGTTCCCAAACAGATCCTCCCCCACTCCCTTCCCTCTCCTTCTCCCTCCTGGGGGTTCCAGTTTTCGAATCTCCAGATAATCGCCCTTCGATAGTCGTCGGGATACCCGATCTGTTCCAACATGGCTGCGGCCAACGCCCCAATCGTCATGAAGGAAGCCCTAACGGTCTGTTTCTATCTTGCTCTTTACTTCTTTTGATGATGAGTTTCTTTCCACTTCGATTGGGAAACAATTGTTTGATCCGATTCGCCTGGTCCTTTACTCCATTCAAGTGTAGAGAATCTTCGAGATGTGCGATTGTTTCAGTTCAATTTTGAGTGTTGCTTACTGATCTGATGTGGAATTAAGGCGATTTTGAGTGGTTGCGGATTTGTTTGTGAACTCTTAGTTTAGTCTGGTGTTAGATCTGTTCATTCAGATCTCTCAGCCGCTTTGAATTTCGCGTTTGAGCGACTTCAACATGGATTTATTGCAATCGGATCAGAATCTATTTGTTTTGTTTCAGATTTGCTTTTGCTCACGTATTTTGTCGAATTGACTTTGATCTCTATTTTAGCTCTTCTTGTTGTTAGTTTCTGTATTTGTTTCACAATTGTGCTAGTGTGTGCGATATTTGGAAACTTGGTCAAAGTTTCTGCTTATGTTGTTAATAATCTATCTGTTGCAAACCTATTTATCTGTTTGCTGCATCTTAGGAGATGCTTATCCTAAACATAAATAAAAAACTCTCAAGCGGTTTGAATTTCAAGTTTGAGCGACTTCAACACAGATTTATTGCAATTAGAATCTACTTTTTCTGTTTAAGATTTGCTTTTGCGCACATATTTTGTCAAATTAATTTGATCTCTATTTTAGCTCCTCTTATGGTTATTTTCTGCATTGTCCCCACAATTATGCTAGTGTGAGCGATGTTTGGAAACATCGTTAAAAGTTTCTGCTTATGTTGTGCGCTTTTTATGTGTTTGCTATAGCTTTCGAGATGTTTATCTTGTACTTAATCAAAATCGGTGCAATTGCAGCTTCCGAGCATTGGAATAAATCCGCAATTCATTACGTTCACACATGTAACTATGGAATCTGACAAGTATATATGTGTAAGGGAGACTGCTCCACAAAATAGTGTTGTCATTGTGGATATGAACATGCCCATGCAACCCTTGAGGAGGCCAATTACTGCCGATTCGGCTTTGATGAACCCTAATTCAAGAATCCTTGCTCTTAAGGGTGAGACTGCGTTTGATGCAATCTTTATGCATTCACTTGCACAATCTAGTTTTCATATTTATGCCTCTGTTTGGTTTCCTTGAGTTCTATTTTATGTTTGGTGTAATAAGTAATAACTCTAATGATAATATTTATGAATCGGTTCTGCCGAATCATGTATTTCTTTACTAAAATAGTGATTGTATGAGTATGTGACCGCCACTCAGGATTTTTAATATTATGTATGCTTCACAAAAAAAACTGCCTAGTCAAAGTGATTATGGTTAAATTGTAACATGTAGGTTATAAAAGATTTGCTTTTTATGGAGAAAGTTTTACCATGAACTTGCTAAGCTATCTTGCTTTACATTATATCATATGTAAACAGAGGTGAAATTTGTGTTGCCTATAGTTATAGCATTCATACTTATGCTACCAAGATCACTTATTTTCAATTTTGATGTAGAAGACTGTTTTGTAATCAACTTCTTTTTTCTTTGAAACTAAATTAAAAAAAATAATTTGTATGGTGTTGTGTATCAATTAGAGAACCATATCCACTCATTGAATACTCTGTGACAAGCTTAAACTGAACTTTTTTCAATGATGTTGTTGTGAAGCTCAAGTTCCAGGAACCACACAGGATCATCTGCAGATATTCAACATTGAGGCTAAAGCAAAGTTGAAGTCACACCAAATGCCTGAGCAGGTCTCCTAAATATTTAGCATATCGGGTTCTGTTTTCTTTACATTTGCATTGTGCAGAGAATTTATCAGATCTTTTTATTTATTTCCAGGTTGTCTTTTGGAAATGGATTACTCCTAAGTTGCTAGGCCTTGTCACACAGACTTCAGTGTATCATTGGTCAATTGAAGGTAAGGCACTAATGGTTCATGCCATTCATAATGATTCTTAAATTGTTTTGTGCTAGGGTAAGAAGCTCCAGATTGCTTAATGTTTTCTCCTTGACTTGTCGGCTTTAGGTGAATCGGAGCCTGTGAAGATATTTGAAAGGACAGCTAATCTTGCAAACAACCAGATAATCAACTATCGCTGTGATCCCTTAGAAAAGTGGTTGGTTTTGATTGGAATTGCTCCTGGTTCAGCAGAGGCATGTAACTTAACTGGTTCCTGTTGTCTGTTACTATATTATATGAGAAATTGTCCGTTAATATTCTTCCAGGCCTGACACCTCATTTACACAGTTCATATTTATATAAAATATCCATTTTTACGTTGGTGTGTTTGTGAGATAAGCTTCAGCGGTGTTTTAGATGGCCTAAAAAATCTCAGGAATAGTAGGTTGTGGTTTGTTAGTGTAGATGAGCCTTGCATTCTGCTGAACCCTTGGCTGTTTGGTGACTTGAGTGAGAAATCATTAGTTTCGTGAAATCATAATGGGATTGCTTAGCCTGGCTTGTCAAATTTTTTCATACTGTCCTGGAAACTGTAAAAAGTTTTTCGCTAGAATTGTTTTTCATGAGAATCCTGAAAAATCTGAGTGTATTTTGCTTACTGCAGAGGCCGCAATTGGTGAAGGGAAGTATGCAGCTATTCTCTTTAGAACAACAAAGAAGCCAAGCCCTTGAAGCTCATGCAGCATCATTTGCACAATTCAAAGTGCGACTTCAATCTCAGCGCTATTTTTTGCATATTCATTTGCCTCTTTCACAGGGAGGGCTGTGATTGAGGGGCGTTTATATATTTTATTTTTGTGGTGATAGGATAGATGTAAATGAGTTTCGTACCATGTACAGGTTCCAGGAAATGAAAACCCTTCAACCCTTATATGCTTTGCAACAAAGTCCTCCAATGCTGGGCAAATCACTTCAAAGTTGCATATTATAGAACTTGGTGCTCAGCCAGGTTTGTGGACCATTTGTTTCTTCTTCTTTTAAATAAAATAAATAAATTATCTCCCACATTCTTTCAGTTGCAACATTTTTCAAACCGACATACGTGGCACTGAAGGGTAATGCAACTTGATGTGGATATATTTCAACCTGTTGGTTTATACTTTACACTGTTTCCAATTAAATGTACAGCTGCATATGTGCTTTGCATTGCTAAGCCTTAGTTGTTGATCTGTCAATGAGAATAAGTTTTGACACTATCTGTTTCTGCTAGAATTGGCTGGGCAGCATTTTCTTTCCCTGCAATTATATTTACATGGTAAATTTTCCTATCAGGGAAACCAGGTTTTACCAAGAAACAAGCAGATCTCTTCTTCCCCCCAGATTTTGCAGATGACTTCCCCGTATCAATGCAGGTAAATGGTTAATGCCAGCATTATTATCTATGTTATGAATTCTACTCAAACCTTCATACCCAGTTTTCAAGGAACGGGTGACTAACATTTAATTTTATTCAGATATCGAACAAGTATGGTTTGATATATGTGATCACAAAGCTGGGGCTTCTCTTTGTATATGATCTAGAGTCTGCTACTGCAGTTTACAGAAACCGAATCAGTCCAGATCCTATATTTTTGACAGCAGAAGCTACATCAGTAGGTGGGTTTTATGCTGTTAACAGACGAGGTCAGGTTTTACTTGCCACAGTAAATGAAGCCACAATTATACCTTTCATTAGTGGCCAGGTAGGATTTTTGTATTTTATCCTTTGTTCTTTCGTAGGATTATTTAGTTATAATTCTAAATTCTCGTGGTCTTTTGCAGCTAAACAATCTTGAACTGGCCGTCAATCTAGCAAAGCGAGGAAACCTTCCTGGTGCGGAAAATCTGGTGAGGAAAACTTCATCTGTAATACATGTTCTGGATAATATCTTAGTGTATGTGCATAAATTATGTGATGCATAGTTTTTTATATGATTGACCTTTGTGCATCAAATTTAAGGCAATAAACCTGTTGAATTGTTGACTATTTTGATAGCATAATGAAAGAAGTGCGAAGGTAGTTTGTACGGTTGCAGTTTGAATAGCTGTTGACATATATTAGAAGTTTTAATTAGCAAGGGTTGTGAAATTTGAAGAGACTATTAAGTGAATGGATTGAAACCACTCACTATGTCTGTATCTACCAAACCAACTTTTGACTTGTGAAATTGTGATAGCTGAATGAGTTCACTTGATTTTATTTCCATACATTTATTTATTGGGCTACTTTTTTATCAGGTTGTCCAGCGGTTTCAAGAATTATTTGCTCAGACAAAGTATAAGGAGGCTGCAGAGCTTGCCGCGGAATCTCCTCAGGGCATTCTTCGAACCCCTGATACCGTTGCCAAGTTTCAGGTACATGCTCTTTTTTATTATTATTTATTTATTCTATTTATGACTTTCTAGTGTAGCTCTGATCTTAAGGCTGCTGGCTTCCTTCCTCGTTGCGTAAGGAGAGAATAACTTGTGCCTGGTTAGTTATTTCCATTTTCCTGTATCTCACTTTATTTGCAAAATTGTGCAGAGTGTTCCTGTACAATCTGGGCAAACGCCACCATTGTTGCAGTACTTCGGTACATTATTGACTAGAGGAAAATTGAATGCTTTTGAGTCCCTGGAATTGTCTCGTTTGGTTGTAAATCAGAACAAAAAGAATCTTTTGGAAAATTGGCTGGCAGAGGACAAGCTAGAATGCAGTGAGGAGCTTGGAGATCTTGTGAAGGTTGATCTTTTAGAGTTTCAATTTTTTTAATCTACTGGATTTTTTGTGACTTATATTTCAGTTTGAGTTTATTATTGGCTTTCTCTGATGCTTTATTCAACTTTGTTTACCCTGCAGACTGTTGATAATGATCTTGCTTTAAAAATATATATTAAAGCCAGGGCAACACCCAAGGTTGTGGCAGCATTTGCTGAGAGGAGAGAATTTGATAAAATATTAATATACTCAAAGCAGGTGAAGCAAATATTATTTTTGAAGAGAAAAAATCTCACTTCTTTGTTGTGGGATGGATACGTGGAGCTTTGGCTATTCATATGTTTCATTTTGGATTTCTTTTGTGCTATATAGGTTGGATACACACCTGATTACCTGTTTCTTCTGCAAACAATTCTTCGGTCAGATCCACAGGTGATAAATTGTCTGAAACTTGTTGAATGGGGAATTGGAAAAAGGACATCTTGTCTGATAATATTTTGAAATTGATTTGTGTGACAGGGAGCCGTCAACTTTGCTTTGATGATGTCACAAATGGAGGGAGGTTGCCCACTTGACTATAACACGATCACAGATCTTTTCTTACAGGTGGGACATTTTGCCCTTTGATTTTCATTTCTTTTCTTCTTAATAGCATTGCAGCTTATGGCTCTATGGTGATTGTCAATAGAAGTATATTGAAAATTATGGTGATGATTCTAATGATCATCAGATTAAACTACTTGTTGTATTATTATACAGAGAAATTTGATTCGTGAGGCAACAGCCTTCTTGCTGGATGTGCTGAAATCCAATCTGCCAGAACATGGGTTCCTTCAAACAAAGGTTAATGCTTACATAACTTTTTTGCATGCTGTTATTGAGTCTGGCTTGTTTGCGTGCTCTATTTGTTTTTGTTCCTGTTACACTCAATTCCAATTTCTTTTTCGACAGGTCCTGGAAATAAATCTAGTGACATTTCCAAATGTAGCGGATGCGATATTAGCTAATGGCATGTTCAGTCACTACGATCGTCCACGTGTTGCTCAGCTGTGTGAGAAGGCTGGCCTGTATTTGCAGGCTCTCAGGGTACCTAAATCTATTTTGTATAAACAAATTGCTCTTATTGCAATTAAGATTGGTTGTGCAACTGAGTTTCATGTATGATGTGCAGCATTACACAGAGCTGCCTGATGTTAAACGTATCATAGTCAACACACATGCGATTGAACCCCAGGTTTGTTGTTTTGGCATTGGTTTTGCTCTGATTTTCATCTTATATAAGAATGTTTTCTTTAAAACTTGTAATTTTCTTTTAGGCACTAGTGGAGTTCTTTGGTACCCTGTCTAAAGAGTGGGCTCTTGAGTGCATGAAAGATCTTCTACTTGTTAATCTCAGAGGAAATCTTCAGATAATTGTTCAGGTACCTCTTCTTCCCGTTTAACTGCTGCCAGTTTGTCTTAGTCTTCTTCTGACTTAAAACCGTTATAACTTCTGCAGGTTGCTAAAGAATACTGTGAGCAGCTTGGTACAGATAGCTGCATAAAGTTGTTTGAGCAGTTTAAGTCTTATGAAGGATTGTATTTCTTTTTGGGTTCATTCTTAAGTTCCAGGTGAGATATTCTCTTTACAAGAGACAGCAGTATTGCTGTTGATTTTCGAAGCTACTATAGTTGTTTGGGCTGCTCATTTTTCTGCTTTCTCTTAACAGTGAGGATCCTGAATTGCACTTCAAGTACATCGAGGCAGCTGCCAAGACTGGTCAAATTAAGGAGGTGGAACGTGTAACTAGGGAATCAAACTTCTATGATCCTGAAAAGACAAAGAACTTCTTAATGGAAGCCAAACTTCCAGATGCACGCCCCCTAATTAATGTTTGTGATCGTTTTGGCTTTGTGCCAGATTTAACCCACTATCTTTACAGAAACAACATGCTTCGTTATATTGAAGGTTATGTGCAAAAGGTAGCTATCTTGAATCTTCACATGCCTTGTGCAACGTTTTTATGCTTCTTTTATTTCTAAATTTACTTTAAAGCTTAATCATGGCTGCTTGGGTTTCTGTTCAGGTCAACCCTGGCAATGCTCCCCTAGTGGTTGGCCAACTTTTGGATGATGAATGCCCAGAAGATTTTATTAAAGGTCTTATCCTCTCCGTTCGTTCCCTTCTCCCAGTAGAGCCTCTCGTCGAAGAGTGTGAAAAGAGGTTTCCTACTTCATCCTGTGACTTTTACCCTTACGAATTTCAGATGTCTGTTTCCTAACCCGGTAACTCTTCTTCTAGGAACCGTCTTCGTTTGCTAACACAATTCTTGGAGCATCTGGTGAGTGAGGGAAGCACAGATGTACACGTGCACAATGCTCTGGGTAAAATTATAATAGAAAGTGGCAACAATGCTGAGCATTTCTTGACCACCAATCCATACTATGATTCCCGTGTGGTGGGGAAATATTGTGAAAAAAGGGATCCCACTCTTGCAGTCGTTGCCTATCGCAGGGGACAGTGTGATGATGAGCTTATTAATGTCACAAGCAAGAATTCATTGTTCAAACTACAATCCAGGTGTGTATCTAACTTCCATACATTTTGTAGAACTTTGTTCTCTGAGTTCCTTATTTCCTTTTGAAGTTCGGAATTGGTTTCCTCAATTTCATACAATTTGTATCAGGTATGTTGTAGAAAGAATGGACGGCGATCTTTGGGATAAGGTTCTCACACCTGAGAATGAGTATAGAAGGCAGCTAATAGATCAAGTTGTCTCTACTGCTTTGCCTGAGAGCAAGAGCCCCGAGCAGGTTTCTGCAGCTGTTAAAGCATTTATGACTGCTGACCTTCCACATGAGCTTATTGAGCTTTTGGAGAAAATTGTGCTTCAAAATTCTGCCTTCAGTGGGAATTTTAATTTGCAAAATCTGCTTATCCTCACCGCAATTAAGGCTGATCCATCAAGAGTCATGGATTACATCAACAGGCTGGATAACTTTGATGGACCTGCTGTTGGTGAGGTAGCTGTGGAGGCACAGCTATATGAAGAAGCCTTTGCCATTTTTAAGAAGTTCAACTTAAACGTTCAGGCTGTCAATGTGCTATTAGATAACATCCAAGACATTAATCGTGCTGTGGAGTTCGCATTCCGTGTTGAAGAGGATGCCGTTTGGAGCCAAGTGGCAATGGCTCAACTCAGAGAAGGGTTAGTAAGTGATGCAATTGAGTCATTCATTCGTGCAGATGATACTAGTCAGTTCTTGGAAGTCATCCGTGCTGCAGAGGAGGCAGATGTGTACCAAGACTTGGTCAGGTACCTCTTAATGGTTAGGCAGAAGGTGAAAGAACCCAAGGTTGACAGCGAGCTTATCTATGCATATGCAAAGATTGATAGGCTTAGTGATATTGAAGAATTCATCCTGATGCCTAATGTTGCTAACCTCCAAACCGTTGGGGATAAGTTGTTCGATGAAGCTTTGTACGAAGCTGCAAAAATCATTTTTGCGTTCATTTCCAACTGGGCTAAGCTCGCTTGCACACTCGTGAAGCTGAAACAATTCCAAGGTGCTGTTGATGCAGCTAGGAAAGCAAACAGTGCAAAGACCTGGAAAGAAGTTTGTTTTGCCTGTGTTGATGCTGAGGAGTTCCGCCTGGCTCAAATTTGTGGGCTCAACGTCATCATTCAGGTGGTTACTTTGGTCCTTGTTTACTTTCGTTTGTCATGTTTCTGTCTAACTCCCTTTGGACCGATGCTATTTTCATGAAATGTTTTATTCCTCCCTTTACCCTGCTGTGGTTTGACCTTGATATTTGTTATGGAATGTTTGCTTCAAGATTCAGTTTTTTCTGGGTTCGCCTCTTGCCTTATCCTCATTTTTATGCTAACAGGTGGATGATTTAGAGGAGGTTAGCGAATACTATCAGAACAGAGGCTGTTTTGGTGAGCTTATATCGCTCATGGAAAGTGGTCTGGGGCTGGAGCGCGCACATATGGGTATCTTCACGGAGTTGGGAGTTCTATATGCAAGATACCGTCCTGAGAAGCTTATGGAACATATTAAATTGTTCGCAACCCGCCTCAACATCCCTAAGCTGATAAGGGCGTGTGATGAACAACAGCACTGGAAAGAACTTACCTATTTGTACATCCAGTATGATGAGTTTGATAATGCTGCAACTACTGTGATGAATCATTCTCCTGAGGCATGGGACCATATGCAATTCAAGGACATAGCTGTCAAAGTTGCAAATGTTGAGCTTTACTACAAGGCTGTACACTTCTACCTACAAGAACACCCGGATCTCATCAATGATGTTCTTAATGTCCTTGCGCTTCGTGTTGACCATACGCGTGTGGTTGACATAATGAGAAAGGTTTTGTTTGTTCCAGATCCTGACCTATATTTGCATCTATGAGTTGATCATTAAACATACAGTTCTATGTGCTCTTCTAACTTTTTATTCATGTATCATGATTCAGGCCGGTCACCTGCATCTTGTGAAGCCATACATGGTGGCAGTTCAGAGCAATAATGTGGCTGCTGTCAACGAAGCTTTGAATGAAATTTATCTCGAAGAGGAAGACTATGACAGGCTTCGTGAGTCTATTGATATGCATGATAACTTTGATCAGATTGGCCTTGCACAGAAGGTAGCCTAGCTCTTTAACCTGCTGAAGTTCTAGTAGCACATTAATTGGGAAATATCATTTGACCTCTTGCCCTGAAATTTGATGAACAGGTTGAGAAACATGAACTGCTTGAAATGAGGCGTATTGCTGCTTATATCTACAAGAAGGCAGGCAGATGGAAGCAATCCATTGCATTGTCAAAGAAAGACAATCTTTACAAAGATGCTATGGAGACGGCATCACAGTCTGGGGACCGTGAACTTGCAGAAGAGCTGCTTGTTTACTTCGTCGAACAGGTTGGTTTTTGCCGATCCTTTACCATTCAGCCTGATTAGCTATATTATAATTGAGAAGGCTTTGATTAGTCCTATATCTCAAGCCGCAACTAATCATGGGTCACTAGGAAACACTAGGAACCACCCTATCGACCCAATTGGGGAAAGGGTGTGTACAAATCGACCCCCATTGCTGGGATTGTTGTTGTAGTAGTAGCTGAAAGAATATGTTGCATTTTTACTTTCTGTTCATGTCGATATCATTGCATATCTCTATCAAAATCTGTATGCGTGGCAACACTTTACATGGTGTTTTTATTTGCTTTTTTTTTTGCAGGGCAAGAAAGAGTGTTTTGCTTCATGTCTATTTGTGTGCTATGAACTAATACGTGCTGATGTTGCACTGGAGCTCGCTTGGATGAACAACATGATAGATTTTGCCGTCCCATATCTATTGCAGGTAGAACTTGCGTGCTAAAAATCACTTTCTATAGAGGTTTTATTTGGCTACCTTGCTATTCCTGTTTGCATTTTGATTGACTTATTACTGTACCTGACAGTTCATCCGAGAGTACACCGGCAAGGTAGATGAACTTATCAAAGACAAAATTGAAGCTCAGATAGAAAACAGAGCAAAGGAGAGTGAGGAGAAGGATCTCGTCGCACAGCAGGTATGATTGACTATTCAAGGATTTTGCACTTTGTGTACATCCTTTGATAATTGGTATTTTGGTCACCTAAATAATCATCACTTCTAATTCTTCTTCTGTAGAACATGTATGCCCAGTTGCTTCCTCTTGCACTACCGGCACCTCCAATGCCAGGCATGGGAATGGGTGGTGGTTTTGCCGCTCCACCGCCTCCACCACCCATGGGTGGAATGGGTATGCCCCCAATGCCCCAGTTCGGTATGCCACCAATGGGCTATTAAGAAAGCTTGCCCAAACAGTGAGAGATACGATATTCATGTTTGTTGTTGATTTAGATAATAACGGAAGCTAGGAAAGTTTTGTTAGTCTTCCCGACGAAATCAGATATTTCTAGCCAGAGGGGTGGTTGGAGGATGAGGCTGCGGCTTTGCGCTTTGAGTAGTTTAGCTCTAGTCTTGTGGGTTGATGATATTTTTTTACACAGTTTGTGCCGACGATTTATTCTCTTACTCGTTCGTTGGTCCGCCTTGATTACTGTCTTTTACGTATATAGGAATTAAGGTCATTTTAATCATACCCCTCCCTTTGTGTATACATTTACATTTGCTTGGTATCTTCACTAGTTTCTCATTTGGAGGTTTTAAACATTCTTCTTTCTTTGCCGTTCTGTTTTTTGTGATTACACTAATCAGTTGTTTTTGACTTGCCATTTTGTTCGAATATCAAAATTGGTTGCTTGCCAGTAATTTTGTACTTGTGTATTTTCAGTCAGTTCTAGCAGTTCTTCAACCTCAGGCAGGGTCTTTCGGTTTCCTTTGAATCAGGGCGTTCCTCTGTCACCCTAAAGATTTACTTGTACTATTCCATCGTTTATTCATTTCATATCGGGGTAGTTATAATTTGCATCACGAGATACACCTCTCGATTAGAATTATAAAAAGAGATACTCTTGAAAAAATTCACCTTAACAGTTTGAAGGAAATACAGTTAGGATAGGTTTAAGGGGGATGGGTGATGACTCTGTACTTTACCATTATACTAATTAAAATACATTTAGGATGGGATTAACTATTGAGAGCCTCATTTTGTTGTCACCTGCCTTCAGAGACGGTGAAATTTTTTGTCGACAGATCTAGCCATCCGTTTAGCGAGATAATCGCTATCCTTTAACAGCCGCGTTTAAGGGTGTCATAAACAGTAACATTTCTGGAACTATAACCAAGTTGAAACAATATTTTAAACATTTGTTGAAACTCTGAGCGACATTGAGATCATTGCTTCATACTCCCTCCGTTCGACAAAACTTGTCAATTTAGCTTCTTTCACAAGTTTTAAGGCAATTAACAAATGTACTAATTTACCCTCAATTATTACCCTCCTTTTTTACTTTATCGAAAACTACAACTAACAAACCATCAATCATATCAAGGGCATTTTGGTAGAGTGAAGTGCAAAATACCTATAATGACAAGTTTTTTTGAACAAAAATAACACTCTAAAACGACAAGTTTAGGCGAACGAAGAGAGTATGTTGCATTATTCGCACCGACATTATATATTTTTTAATTAAATAATTCTTGTTAAATCCGTAAATAAAGCAATAAAATAGCAAATTCTAACTAACAAAAACACTGGGATCGGAGGATACTTTAGCCCGCAATCATAGTCTATTTTGCGGTCTATTTCTTCTCATTGGTTGAAAACTTGAAATAGATTTTTTTAAACTATTCCTACTAACAAATGGGGCCATCGGAATAAATTTTCACCGATAAGAGAAAGGGAACAATAAAATAGAATATGATTACAGTCGAGAATATCCTCACAAAATAGGGATGTTATTCGAGTCGAACGAGCCGAGTATTGCTTGTTCATATTCAGTTAATTTAGAATATGAACGAGCTCGAGCCGAGTCTAAATTTTGACTCGAGCTTAAAAATGTGCTCATACTCGACTCGTTTAGAAAATGAACAAGCTTGAACCGAGTTTTTTTCGAGCTTTAATCAGTTCTACGTGCTCATTATGCATTAAATTAAAGGAAATTTTAGAAATTCCATAAAATTCGAGCTATTCGAGCTTAATTCGAACGAGCTGATCTTTGGACCGAGCTTAAAAATGTGCTCATACTCGGCTCGTTTAGAAAATGAACGATGTCGAGCCAAGTTTTATTATCGAGCGAGTACGAGTCGAATTCGAGTTACTGTTTACATATATATAACACCCCTACTCACAAACAAGAGATTTAGACTAGACGATGTCCCACGAATTTTCACTTGACGAACTACATAGAAGGAGCGATTCTCTGAATTGAAGTGAGAGATAGACTGAAGCTCCAAGCTGGCAATGAGCAAATAAGGTATGTGGATGGCAGCTGCAACCGAAGCTGTCTTTGCCTACGAAGATGAATCATTTTTCCTTGAATTGAGGATCAAATCAAGCATAAGATAAAGAGTATCATGTGATCACGAGGTTGGGTATAATATTAGGCAGCAGCCAGCAGCTCTCCTTGAGCCTCTTTTTTTCTTTTTCCTTTGAAGAATTGAAAGCCACCTCAGTTGGCAGTTGCCATGCTGTAGGGGTCAGATATGCCAGCTATGGAGACAGTCAGGCACTTCACGTTGTAACTTACAGTTACAGCCTGTGAAGTGTGAAGGTTGATTCTCACAATCAACCTATTTATATCCATCTACCCCCCAAAAAACTTAGGGTGGCCAACTGTGTCTATTGAATTTGGGGTGGATTTATTTGACTTCATGTGTTGATTGTTGTTACAGTTTATGTAGGTTGTTAAGAAGGTGATAAAGAACTCATAGTTATACTTATAATCGGTGATAAACATTTTGTCAAAAAGGTTTGTTTCTTAATAGGGATATCAATGGGGCGGGGATTCTCCTTTACTCATGGGAATTCCTCGCAATTGGGACGGTAATGGGGTTTTAGATGGGATGAGGGTGAAAGTGCATCATCACGTGGAGATGAGGACCAAGGTGGATTAGACCATCTCTAACAACTTTTTAAAAATTTCTCCAAATTGAAAAAACAAAATACATACTCCCTCCGTCCTAAAATACATTGTCTTTTAGGCCTTGAACTTTTGTAAAAAAATACATGGGCTTTTAGGTTTGTAGGGTAATTATTACCCCTAAAAAAGTACAACAGTAGGTAAAATTTAAGAGTTCCCCCTCTATAATAATAATGAGATTTAAATATAAATATGTTTCCTTAATTAATGTGCAATGGTCTAAAAGACCATGTATTTTAGGACGGATGGAGTATTTCTTAATTTCCCTATTTTGAAAATTTGAAGAATCATTTAGTCGTGAAGAATGCTGTAGATTTAAGGAGAATCTTTAATTTATATGCTAGTTTCTCGTTTTGGAGAATGTGATGAAGAATCTATTTGACAAAAAAAATATTTTTAAATTCTCCAAAATTTCCAAAATGGGGAATCGGTTAAAAATGCTCTTAGGGATCCCAACTTGAAAAGGGATCTAGAGGGGATGTAAATGGAACAATATTCGCATGGATGTACGTATACGGGGAAAAATTATTGGGGATAATGTTGAGAAGGAATCCCATTTCGAATGAGAGCAATAAAAATACCACAAAATATAAATGAGGGTAAAAAAAATACACAATAGCTTAAACATTAAACGTATTAAACATTTGTATTCAAAAGTAAATTTCAACATTGCAATATAAAAACATAATAAACCGAACGCGACTCTCATTTTGTGCTACCCAACCGAGGATAGAGACAGAGAGTGTTTTGAAAAATAAATATCGAGACAGTATAGTTGTATAAGTATTCCTATTCCAAGCTCGCCCAATTGACATCTCTAGTTTTCCGTCATGAGAAATGGGGAGTGTTTTTTATTTTTTAAGTTTTGAAACTCATATTCACGTCCATCAAGTTGGCAAAATCGTCTTAATAAGATAAAAAAAAAAATGCACGTTTTTTGGGATCAAATGAATGCCAATGGCCAGCCTATCTTTTCCAAGTTTTGTATTTGATGAAGAATAGGGTCACCACACCGCCACTACCCACAGTAGGCTCTTGAGCCGCAGCCCCACCCAGCCCTGCCCCCCACGTTGTATAATATATGTAGCCTATATAAATTTGGCAATAAATTTGATATGTCATTTTCTGATAAAAGTGTTGAGTATCTCTAACGAATTTAGTATTTTTTTAACTATGATATTGAAATTGGACATATAATAAATCCAAAAAGATTTTTGTAACCTGTATTTTTGGGGCATATTTTGGCATAAGAAGTGGGTTAATTTTCGGAGCTTATGATTTTGATATTACATCATTTAAATGAAATAAATATAAGTATTAGTTTCATTAGCTTTTGAAATCATAGTTTTTCATCTGCTACTTGTCCAAACTTTTCGGAGCTTCTGGTTTTTTATTCACAAGTTTTCATAAGCTACCCTAACAGCTAGGTTTTTCAAACATCGTACTAGCTAGCTTATTAACTTATATTTAACATAAATAATTCATAAGCTTCAGCTATCCAATCAACTTCAGCTACCCCATCAGCTACCCTTTTATCAAACATGGCCGATAAGACTTCAGTTTTAGAAAATATTTCCTTAATTAAAATGCTTTAGGCATATTTTAAATTAAATTTTTAGGGTTCACTCTTTTTTTCCTTTTTGAAAAATACCTCCCTAATTAAAATGCTTTAGCCATATTTTAAATTAAAATTTTAGGGTTTACTCTTTTTTGCCAGGGAATCTTTATTAAATATAAGAGGTCGTTACACCAAAAAAAAAATATAAGAGCTCGTTTGGTTAACATTTGAAAAACACATGAAGTAGGATATATAAATACATGTGTTTGATTGCATTTTTTAACGCGAAAAAAATAAGGAATTTGACTTCGTCCCAAAAATTCCAATTCCTACAGAATGGGAAATTTTCACTTACCTAGGAGGCACTAGGTAAGTTATAATTTAAGGTCTTTCTATCCTATGCACTAAGGAGGCACTAGATAAGTTTTAAAATTCATGGAAATTGTAATTCAAGGGAATTGAATTCATGGAAAGTAACTTCATAGAAAGTATACTTCATCTGTTCAACCAAACAAGCCCTAGAGTAGTCACATGTGTCAAGTAACGTATTATTAACACGTCAAAATTTTTATCCATATACGTACTTAATTAAGATAAAAATTTACCAAATTTTGATAGATAATATATGCTTCATGTAAGATTTTACCTAATTTATATATATTCAATTCAATTTATATTCATCCATCAATTATATCTCTTTTCTTCTTAGGTAATTTAATAATATAGATTCAATATACATAATATTATTTATTTTCAAAAAAATAAAAATAACAAATTTTGAAAGAAAATATAGTCATATTTTATTTATTAAAATGCAAACCGTAGTTATCTAATCCATCTAACTAATCTCATCTAATCTAATCTATCTAATTATTAAATATAAATAATTACGCACAATTAGAACAAAAATACAAAAAAATAATTAGTTTGTCTCCAAATAGAAATATTCAATTTTTTTTTTAACATTGACTATATGATAACTAGGATTTATAATCCATTTAAATTAACCAATTTTAGTGGGGTATAACGGTAGAGAGGATTTAAAATTTAATTATAAATATTTTTTAATACATTTTCTTAATCTCACACACACAAGACTGGAGTAATTATAAATCGATTTTTCTATCCTATGACCTTGAGACCCTAAATTTAGATTTTTTTTAAATTTTTTTTATCTAGTTTAGCTTTTTTTTTTAATTAGATTCTTATGGTTGATTGTCTTTTTTATATAGAATTTTTCTTAATTTAGGGTATTATGGACATAAAATAGAAAAACGAATATAAAAGAGAAAATATTTTAATAGCTCGCCGAAGGAAAGGAGGGGCATCTGCCTCCAATCTCCATGCCATCCCTGTGTCCCCAAAATATATATAGTGCCCACGAATTTTAAAAAATCCCTGAAAATGTAATGAATTTGATTGGATCAAGTTTGATTATCTTAATTCTCAGCTGAAAGAAGGTATATATCGTAAAGTAATGAAAAGAGGAGAAAGTTGTTACTTTAATTTCCTTGTATCCGCCAGGCAGAACAGATTACATAATTTAATTAATCAAGTAATTTAAGGATTAAATCATGTAAAAGATTCCAACAATGAACAACCTATTCAAATTCTTTCCTAATTAATACAGTAATAAAAAAAAGATTCAAGCAACTGATCGATTAAATTAATTTACGGTCTTTCTATCATATGCACTATTGCACTAAGGTATAAGATAAGATCTTAATTAGGTAAGATACACTCTAAAAAATAAACGACGTAGGAATCTAATTTAAAATTTAGCTAATATAACTTAATTAATGATTTTTTTTTATAAAACGAGAATTTTATCCTATACAATTGGGGTATAGGATTGAAAAACTGCAAGCATTGACACCTGTGACTCGATCATACTACACAAAATCATCAATTAAACGAGACCAGATTACACAACAAAGTAACAAACACAGTTTTTAAACATGTATCATATTTTTTTTTCACGAGTTTATTAAGTTATTCCCTTCTTCGATCTAAAATATAGGATTTTTTTTATTTTTTAATATGTACTATGAAAAGATAATTTTTTTTTTAATTTTAATATTTATTACTAATAAATATTAAGGTTTAAAAATAAATAAATAAAATATTAATATTTTATATAGTTTTTGCTTATTGAAATACATATTACAAAATATACTCCGTATCTTACATTTTTGATCGGAGAGAGAGTATAAGTTAAGTTGATTAAATACAAGTACGATGGAAATTCGAAATATTAAATTTGTGTTGTTAGTAAACTAGACGTGGGTGTAGTTGAACCCTTTAAGAGTTGTAAGTGCAGTGCATATTCTACCAGCTGGTAGGTGGTGGAAGAAGGTGTGTTAGTGGAATGGAACCCTATTCTCCAAAAATAATCATCCAAACATGGACTGGCCATGGTATCATATAAGGGCATAACGGTCTATGTCCACTTAACTGTTTTTTTATTTATTTTAAAAATAGTATTTTTTATTTTTTTTGATAAAGTAAGAATTCGAATGATAGACATGTCTAACTTATCGAGGTCGAAAAAGTCGGCAGACGGTGGACCGTCAGATATACAACCTAAAATAAAAAAGGTGCAATACAAAAAGTGTCAAACTAACAAATCTAGACGAACGAACCTAATCCTGATACGTTGTGCACAACATAGACTACAACCCAACGCCAAGCGCCACCAATCTGAGACTGCTGACCAACGGTACATCAGGACTCCCTGTGGGTAGTGAAGACAATCCTCCTAGAGAATTTCCGAATCACGGAGTCGTCTTGATACACACCACCTTAAAAAAATAGTATTATTTGTACTTGAATTGGCTATCGTTTTTTTTTCTTTTTATAAAATAAGATTTCGAGATCAGACAAACTTGAAACTCGATAGGCAGACAAGTCGGCAGACGGAAAACCGTCGAACGTACAACAGAAAAACCAAAAAAAGGTGCACTAAAACAAGTAACACGAACTCTACAACAGGAAGAATCTAAGCAAACCTAAAACTAAAAAGTTGAGGATGTAGACTAAGAACGAAGTCAAGCACCACCAGAAAGTAGCACCACTGGCCAACAATACATCAGGAATCTTCTATTGGCAGTGAAGACGGGCCTTTAAGAAAGTTCCTTCTCGAACATAGAGTCGCCCTGTACACACCATACCACCTCGATTCCAGTCAGTCCTGACTCCGGACGCCAGAACCTCAAAGAAGAAGAAGATCGCCTAGACACACTAGAAGCAAAGTCGCACACTGCCCGATCAAATCGCAACAAGACGAACCGACCTAAACAGAAACAGATTTTGGTCAAGCCCTTTCGAGACTTAATTCACGCCTTTCGAGGCAGGGTTTATTCAAATATAAATTATTACTTGAGCACATCGTTATTGCAAAAATGTTTTTATTATTTAATTTATTTAATATTTTGGTTTTTTCACGCTCTTTCGGGATTTTCAAACCATATATTTTGGGATTTTAAGCCATTTCGGGACTTGAATTGGCTATCGTAAATATATATTAAAACCATTGCAATGTATAGTTTTTTTTAACAAGGCTAGATTTTTTTTGTTTATTTTTTAATTTATAAATGGGGTCGTCTTTTCGAGGCTTCTTTTGATTAATTGTTTTTGTCATACCTTGGTCTTTAACTTCTCCTCTTCAGTTTTAATATGTTATGAGTCGTGTTTGATCAGAGTCGTGGTGGTGTGTTTTTATGAGGGTATATGGATAAGCAGTGCTTTTACAAGGGTGTTAGAATGTAATTAAGTGTAATTACATGGAATAAATTGTAAACATGATGGGTTATAAATAAGGATATGGTGGTGGATCGGTTGTAACTAATTGCACTATTACAAGTTCTTCCAATAACAAGAAGATGATCTTTTTCCTTCACACTTAGTTGATTCTTGTTGTGCTGTGTGAGGATTTTATCTTAATCAAATCTTGACATGGTATTAGAGTTGCAATCTGAGTAGAAGAGTTAGATCAATGTTCATTTATTTTTTTGCATGTGTTCTTGGTTGAGATTTGGAGATTCGCTTGATCTGATAAGCAAAATTGTGGTTTATAACAATTTGGTCAAAAAGAGATCTGATCGTTGTGTCGAAAGTTGGAATTATCTCGTTTGGTTGAGTTTGTGATACAGAGGTTGAGAAATTGCTAATTGGTAGCCATGGGTGACAAAAACAATGTTGCAAATGAAGGTTCGCAAGATGAACGCGAAAGTCGTGCAAATGGAGGAAACTATCCATTGTTTCTAGGCAACTCAGATCATCCTGGGACCTGGGATGCAGCTGGTGAGGTCGTAATTCAACGAGAAGAATTTCCATAGCTGGAGTCGAGGAGTAAAAATGGCCTTGTGTGCGAAGATGAAGCTTGGCTTCTTCAACGGTGTTTGTGTCAAACAGGATGAAATGTATGTGAATTCGGCTAAAGAACTGTGGCAGGAGATCTTGGAGAGGTTTGTAGAGTTGAATGCTCCACTCATATACCAAATTCAAAGGGAGATCAATGAGATCAAGCAAGAAAATAGTAGCATTATTGAGTATTAGAGAAAGAAAGTATGGGATGAGCTTTAAGAATTGGAAGGCATTCCAGTATGCAAGTTTGAGGCTATGCAGAGTTGTTTATGCATGATCTTGATCGAAGAAATTGATTGAGAAAGATTCCATGACTAAATTGATGCAATTCTTGAAAGGATTGTCAGATGCATACAAGAATATCAGGAACAACTTCTTATCCATGGATCCATTTCTCTATGTGGAAAGAGCATTCCATTTGACTCTGCAGATCGAGTGTCAAAAGGGAATTATTGAAGGCTTGACTCACAATCACGAGGTTTTAGTTGTGAAGAAGTACTTCAATGAGCAAGCTAGCAACCAGGAGCAACACATTGAATTCAGGAGGATATGGTGCTAACACAGGACAAGGAAAAGGGTACACTAGACCTATTGCAAGGAGAAAGGCCATGTTAAAAAGACATTTTTCAAGTTGTTTGGGTTCCTAGAATGGTACACTAGACCTAAAGGGAAACCAAATGGGAAAATGATGGATAATGGTCAAGATGTGGCTTCCACTGAATAGTATCATTTGGATTTTGAGGATGATACTAAGATGGTTGGGTATGGTTCAAGCACACTTCCACCAGATCAACACTTTTTCAATGTAGCTGTTACCGAGGTTTTGAAGGCTATGAAAAGGAAGGGACATGCAGATGATTCAAGTTCTTCATCTCAAGTGAATTTCGAAGGTAATATGATATTAACGATTCATAACAATTCATTTTCAAGCAATAATTTTGTTTGGATTGTTGAATCTAGTGTTATAGATCACATTGTGTTTGAAAAGTATTTGTTTTATGAATTGTATCTCTTGAATAGAGCTATTCTGATTGGGTTTTCTGGTGGTATGACACAATTAGTAAGGCTTGCAGGGATATTGCCGTTGAATGAGAAACTCATGTTGCATGATGTGTTGTTCATTCCACAATTCAAGCATAATTTATCTCTGCGGTATCCAAAGTATTGTATGATGATGGTCTTTTGTTCATGTTTTCTAAACACAATTTTGTGTTACAGGACATTTCAACTAATGAAGTGATAACTGCTGGGAGTAGAGATGGTGGTATTTATAAATTTAGGAATTCCAATGCATTCAACATAATTCAAATGGTGCATACATGCGTCTAGGCACACAACACTTGAGAATTCTATTAATTTCAATTTGTCTAGAATAAATAGGAGTGATGATAGCCTTCTTCATGATAGACTTGGTCACATTTCAATTTCAAGAATGCATCTTGTGGTGGTAATGATTTGAAACATTTTGCTTGTGACACTTGTTGCATTGCTAAGTCACACAAGTTATCTTTTGTTCTTAGTGGTACAATTGCTTCTCGTGTGTTTGAATTGATTCTTTTAGACCTATGAGGACCTTATAAGGTTCCATCTATTTGTGGTAGAAGATACTTCCTCACAATAGTTGATGATCATTTTCGAGGCACTTGGACCTTTCTTGTTAGGGGCAAGGAACTAGTGTAGAGAGTGTTTACATAGTTCTTAGCTTATGGAGAGAACCAGTTTGGGACCACAATTAAGGCTTTGAGAACTGATATTGGGACAGAGTTTGTGCAAGGTAGATTGGGTAGCTTGCTAAGGAGTAAAGGGATTGTGCATCAAAGGTTTACGCCAGGCACCCCTTAGCAAAATGGTAGGGTAGAAAGGAAGTATCACCACATGGTTGAAATTGCTAGAGGCTTAAGGTTAAGAGCTAGCTTGCCAATTAAATTATAGGAAGAATGCATTTTGGTTGATATTAACCATATTTGAGAAGATTTGATTTACTAGGTTTATATCTATCCAATTGTAACTATAGAGATTTTATTCTATCTTTTTCGGTTTAGGTAAGATATGTATCTTTTTATATTTATACCCCGTTATTAGCACTCATCTATCTCATGTCATTGCCTTCATTCAGCATCTCCATCGGTAATTCTCTCTTCGAGACTTGGGGTCCTTGAGTTACTTCTTGGGCATTGAGGTTCTCCGCGATTCCTTTGGCCTCTTCCTTACACAGAGGAAGTATATTCGTGATGTCCTTGATCGCGCCAAGATGTCTGATGCCAATCCCATTGGCTCATCGGCGGATCCTTCTTCGCGGCTATCTCACTAGGGCACTGCCTTCTCCAATCCGACACTGTATTGTCAGACGGTTGGGGCACTCCAATATGTCATGATCATTCGTCCTGAAATTACTTATACCGTCAACCGTGTCTGTCAATTCATGCATAGTCCAATGGAGGCTCATTGGGACGCCGTCAAAAGGATCCTTCGATACCTCAAGGGTACCTACTCCATGGGTCTTCACTTGCTGCAGGCTTCTAGCACCCAGCTGACTACGTTCTTTGATGCCGGTTGGGCATTTGATCCATCTGATATGTGCTCACAGTATGGCTTCGCCATCTATCATGGTCCCAACCTTATCAGTTGGACTTCTTAAAGCAGAAGGTAGTTGCTCGTTCCATCACAAAGACCGAGTATCGGGCGCTTGCTTACACCACAACCGAGCTCTTATGGATTCAACAACTCCTCGCTGACTTGCACCGTCCCCAGCAATCGGCCATGTTCATGACTACAAACCCCGTCGTCGGCCCTCGCTCCAAACACATCAAACTGGACTACTTCTTTGTCCATGAACAGGTTGAGGATGGGAACTTAGTCATTCGTCATGTCTCCTCGGTTGATCAACATGCTAAAATCTTCACCAAGCCACTTGGCACGGCTCAATTCTGTGAGCTACAATCCAAGCTTCAGGTTTGCCCTCGCCCTTGAGCTTGCCGGGGGGTATTAACCATATTTGAGAAGATTTGATTTACTAGGTTTATATCTATCTAATTGTAACTGTAGAGATTTTGTTCTATCCTTTTCGGTTTAGGTAAGATATGTATCTTTGTATATTTATATCCCATTCATCAATGGAAATACACACAAGTTTACAATCTCATAGTTGCTACCTATCTCATCAACCTTATTCCTTCTTCTATTTTGAAATGGAAGACTCTATATGAGGTTGTGTTTTGCAAGAAGCCAATATATGATCATCTCAAGGTTATAGGATGATGTAATCATAGTCGCCCATAAGCTCGGCTTTATTTTTCCTACAAAGGTTTGTCCCCAGACCCGAACATCTACTTTCATTTGTGAAAACTGTTTGGCGATACGTTAGTATTTTGGCTCGTTCCGACTCTATGAAATCCCGATTGAGCCACTTAAAATATCTTTCCAACAAGTGCTCATCGGAAATGCAATAAATGACCGAAATCTGGGATCTTTTCAGCGATTAAAAAATTTGGCAGTTTGTCGGAAATGCAATAAATAAAGACGGAATGCATTCAATAAAGTTGGATTAAATGATGGGGATTTAGAGATTCTTCATTCAAGCCATTAGGCTGAACTTCCATCTCTTTGATGACATCCAAGACCATTTGTTTTCCCCCATTATGGTTGCCCATCTCTCTGTCATAAATCTCGGAAATTCTTTCGTATTATCCGTCATTAGTTTGTCGATTTTATTTTAATTTCCTTTATTTTTCACAGCATCAATATTTTCCTATATAAATGTGTAAAACTTTCATTTTTAGGAAGGTTGATTTTGAGATAAAATCTGAACATGGCTTCCTTTAGAATCGGGTTAAGATTCTTCTGATTTGGTGAGATGCCGATCAAACCCTCGTGGTGAGATGCTAAGAGAGACTTCCTAGTGAGAGACAAAGAAGTCGAAGGTTTGGAATCACTTGGAGTGCGAGGCCGAGAGTGTGACCAATCGAGTGTCGGAGAGTGCTCAAAGTCAGAGTCCGAGAGTATTCCTGCAACACATATCTTTGTTTGTTTTTTTTAATTTTCCGTAAATCCCCAAAAATCACCCCACAAAAAGAGTGTTTGAAAGCTCGAAGCTTGGTGGATCGATCCTTCGGGTTGCATCAAGTGGTATCAGAGCTAATCGACTCGAGTCCCTCGAGCCTTTCCTATTTGATTTGTTTGTTATTTTCTTAAATGTCCAGGAGATCAAGATCAAAGCCGTTGTCTAAAAAAATACATTCGGTGGGATATTCGGGCCTATGATGATGGATATCTTCGTTGAGAAGACATGGATGGTGCTACCTATGATATCGTTGATCAAGAACTATGTAGGAGATATCGAAAGAAAAGAGCTCGGGAGATTGCTCAACAATAAGAAGTCAAACGGAGGGTTGCATTAGAAAATGTTCGTGTCATAGTAGAAAATCTCATCGCCAAGATAAATATGTGGTCACCTCTTAAGAAAAGCACCATCCATGTATCCCTATCAGTGGCTCCCTCATTGATGTGTGCCTCTTTGGTGCCCATGACTCCACCTTGAATTTGGTAAATAAAGAGCGACCGTCCGGGGTTCGAACCGGGGACCTTTGGGTACTGCCTATGGCTCCATTGCCCCCTCATTCGAAGCTTGTAGAGATCGTGGATCCTTCCCCTGATGTGCATATACCTATTATCGATTCCAAGGCTTCTGCAATCTCAATACCCATATCCAAAACATCGCTGATCACCCCAAAATTTCTCAAAATCACGGGCAGCCCATGGATGGATGCCACACGAATTTTTTTTATCATGCTTGTCATTTGTGTTTCCATCACCGACATTCATGGGAAAAGGGGAGAATATCTTGGATTCGATGTCGAATCCTTTTCAAGGGGAGGAGGATGATGTGAGTGTAATCGCCCATGAGCTCGACTCTTTTTTCCTACAAAGGTTTGTCTCCGGAGCTGAACATCTACTTTCATTTGTAAAAACTGTTTGGCTTGTTCTGACTCTATGAAATTCCGATTGAAGCCGATGAGCACTTGTTGGAAAGATATTTTAAGTGGATATAACTCTATTGAAGGATGAAATCTTCAATTCAGCTTGAAAGATGGCCAAAATCTGGGATCTTTTTAGCAGTTTGAAAATCTGGCAGCTTGTCGGAAATGCAATAAATGAAGACAGAATGCATTCAATAAAGTTGGATTAAATGACAGAGCTTTAGAAATTCTTTATTCAAGACATTAAGCTAAACTTCTACTCTTTGATGGCAGCCAAGACCATTTGTTTTCCTCCATTATGGTTGCCCATCTCTTCGTCATTAATCTCGAAAACCCTTTCGTATTATCCATCGTTAGCTTGCCGATTTATTTATTTTCGTTTATTTTTCACAACATCAATATTTTCCTATATGAAGGTGTAAAGATTTCATTTTTAGAGAGGTTGATTTTGAGCTAAAATCTGAGCATGACTTCCTTTGGAATCGGGTTAAGATTCTTCTGATTTGGTGAGATGCCGATCAAACCCTCTTGGTGAGATGCTAAGAGAGACTTCCTAGTGAGAGGCAAAGAAGTCAAAGGGTTGGAATTACTTGGAGTGCGAGGCCGAGAGTGTGACCAATCGAGTGTCGGAGAGTTCTCAAAGTGAGAAGTCGAGAGTATTCTTGCAACACATAGACTTCCCGGGTCGTTAGGCCCAGCATCTTCTCTGCAAAGCCTAGACCGAGGTTCCCCTGCAAATCTCCAACAAGACATGTCAACAAAGGGAGTCAACACCAGTAGGGAGGAGTGTCGACACACGCACCATGCAGAATGCGAGAAATTGGCCGTCCACATAACAACCCCTTAATTAACGGACCTTCTATTTGCACGACGCCATATCGTCACCCACACAGTGCCTTTGTCGACTTTCGGGGTCGGTGGGATGGACGCAAGTGTTGCCTTCTTCGGTCGGTGGCCAAGAGTGTCGAACTACACTTCCTAATTAAGTCGGCAAGCTTCCCGTGGTGCTGGTTGAGTCTGATTCCCAAACAACTTAGAGACAAGGCATGGGAACTTCCAACCTATGCTCCTAGATACCGAGATATGAAGTTGGTATCGGTTGTTGGGTTACCATCTCAATTCAACTGTGGTGTCGAATCAGTTGTTGACTTCGGATGTCAGCACCGATACCGTGCCAATGGTGAAAAAATGGTCAAGTAGATAAGAGCCCACATTAAGTATGACGTATAAATCACATTGCAAAAACCACCTTCTAGCTATATCTTGTGTTGGGGCACAACCAACTTGGCTAGTTGTACCCATCTGATCTCCTTGTCTTATAACCTATGAATACTTAAGATAGCAGTCAACATCACAAGAAAAAAAAAACCCGGCATGTGGTTATTTAGTTGATTATAATCAAAAGAACATCACACATGAATTGAATCAATCTTTTTATGTAAGTTGGATTTGTTAATACATGGAACAACTGGTTCTGAATGTATTGTCAAGTTGATGACTAGCTTGTACAAACTGGGCAATTGAAAGTTGGATTTGGGGTGGTCACGAGTTAGTTAACTATTTTTATACTATGTAATATTAGATGGTTATGTATGTTGAGTTATGCAAGTTGAGGGTTGGACTATACATTTTGTAAATTTGCCTAATTTATTTTGCTTTTTTTTTTATATAAAAAAACATGGGTTTAATCCAACTCACATCAGATAACTCCAATAATAAGGGAGTTAAAGTGGTTTATTGTAAGGAAATACTCCGTTATGAAGATTTGAACCTGAATCTTTGGTTAAATCTCCAAAGTATTTTGCTTTATTTGTTAACTATCAATCTTACCTAACTAAGCCCCAAATTTGCAACCAGGCACTATCTTATATAGAAATCGATTTTTCTACATAGTACTATAATTTAGCAATTTCAATTTTGGCAAAAGAATTTAAAACATAGTTTTCTTTTTTCAAAAAAATAAAACTTGATTGTAGAATTTATACATTTGTGTCCATACAAACGATCAAATTGTTGTTTTATTCAGTTGCATCTGCGTCTTTTTTTTTGTTTGATTAACATTTTTTTTTATTATTATGACAATCAATTCTTATATCAGTTGTTTTTTGACATTTCGATTCTATACTATCTGATATTTCAAATCTTTTCCTGATAATAAAAAAAACAGAGTAATCGTTTTCAAATTCGGATAGGAAATTAATAAAAGTCGGACCAAATGGTTATACCCTTTTGGAATTCGTTAAGTAATCTAAGAGTATAAACTCACCAAGAACTTGCATTGTCATTGACAAAAGTAGGAAGATGATGTTACATGTGAAAAATGTCACATTCCTTTTATTAATAATATGAATATAACTTTGGTGATTTGTATAATACAAGATGGGCAACAACAAGTACATTAATTCGCCACTAATATAAGATGCCGTTGTTTTCACTGCCGTAAATCTAAATTTCTTACATTCCTCCGCCGCCACCAACGCCGCTACTGCCGCCCACCCCTCGTCACCACATCCACAGCCCAAATCACCGGCTACTGTTGATGACCGCAATTCCACTTCTGCCCTCCAAGATTCTGAAAATTCCCAACTTGTCCCTGCCTCTTCGTTGCCACTAAAGCCCACATACGAATCCACCTCCCTCGCCGGTGTAATACACCTCACTCCCACCCAACCGTCACTTTCCCAATTTACCCCTTCCGATCCGGCCAATTTACCGATCCTACCCCCCGCCGACGACACCTCGCAATCCACGCAACTCCCGGCGTCTGTACCCCACGCGACTTCATTTTCCTCTTCCAATCGCGGCCGTTCAAAGACCGAACGCGGCGACGGGGAATCGACGATCTCGGCGGTCGATTCGACGCACAAGAATGGATGCTGCAGCAGCTGATCGCAGCTCAACCTCCGCGCGGGGTCGCGCCTCAGACACTTGTCGAGAAAATCGATTCCGAGATCCGATAGCTGAGTCGGAAATCGAGGTAACTCGTCTGAGTAGCCGATTCGACACAGCGTTTTGGCCCCCTCGTCGCGCCACGCAGGCGCGCCGGTGATCATCTCGATTACCGTGCACCCCAGGGCCCACACGTCCGCCTCGAACCCCTGCGATTCCCCGCGCACGACCTCGGGAGCCATCCAGAGGGGGCTCCCACGGGGCACGATCCTCGCCGTCCGATCATCGACCACTCTCGCCGATCCGAAATCGGCGAGCTTAGCTGTTCCGAGAGTGTCGCCGGCTAGGAGGACGTTCCTCCCCTTGACGTCGCAGTGGACGATCCCCTTCGAGTGTACATACCTGAGAGCTGAGACCAGGCACTGCGTATACCGCCGGAGACGATCCTCCTCGCCGGCGCCTGATTTCGCCAAATCCGCCGCTGTCCCGCCGGAGAGGTACTCCATATGGAGATTCCGGTATTCTATTCCCGGCGCCACGGTACGGTCATCGCCGTAGTACTCGACGACGAAAGGCGACGAGAGTGATCTGAGGATGGAGATTTCATTCTCGATCGCGTCCAACTGCGCCGCCGGTGCGAAACTCACCGGAACCGATTTAACAGCGAATACGCGGCCGTTGCGACGGTCGAATCCGACGCTGACTGTGCCAAAGCTTCCCTTACCAATCTGGTCGCCGCGGATCCACCTTGAATTCTCCGTTTGCAGTGATAGATTCGCCATCACCATGAATTGAATTGAATTTAATCGAGTTGAATTTGTGGAATCTGATGAGTATTGCTGTGAATTGCGATGGATGGATAGAACAGGGGAGGAGAGGTTTGGGGGTTTTGGAGCTCCGCTTTTTGTTGGTGGGTGGAGTTGAATGGCGGGGATATTTATACCTGGCGGGGGAGCTGGAACAGGTGGTCTCAGTTTTTTTGGCGAATATGTAAAAAAAGATTTAAAAAATTTATTAACTCAAATTTTGTACCGTAAAAGGTTTGATCGGTGAAGTTGACGTGGTGGAGTTGTGACTTCCAGAGAAGTGTAATCTTTTCTTACGAATGGATAATGAGGATATCAATTTTATCATAAACTCTATCGGTAAGAATTTTTTTTTTTTTAATCAAGATAAGATTTCGTTTCCCTAGACAAGCCTAGGAAAATCGAGAGACCGGACAAGTCGGTGGATGGACAAACCATCATGTACAACGTACTGAAAGCAAATAACAGAATCAAATGACTGAAGCAAATGACAGAAATAAAAATACAAATAAAACGTACAACTGTACAAGCCATCCTACATTGAAAATCACAAGCCAAAAGAGAAACGAAAATCAGTCAAAGAGACGACCACACAGAGAACTCTGGTAAACACTAGCGGGCACCTCAGATTGTGGACTCAAAAGAGCTATCAGATGTTAACGCACTTCCGCGACGCCATCGAACATGACAAATCAAACACCGTTCAACGAAGCCTGCAACACAACAAGAATAACACAGTACACCCATCCGCAAACCCAACTCAAGGCCAAACCATTGTCCATTAAAACCCAAAACCCAAGCCAAACTCTCAAAGGACGATAACAAGATCGTGAGCGACTACTAGGTGATCGGTGGCGGCGGCAACCGAGAACCGGGCGACAGAGGCAATTAACTAGGTCGTAGTAGATGGAAGTGGGCCAAACAATCTGTATAGTAGTGGTGGTCGGACCATTTGGAGGCGGTGGGGGAAGGCCATGGTGATGTCGATGGTGATGGCGGCGGCAGGTCACCCAACGCTCCAAGAGAGAAACTCTATCGGTAAGATAGTTTCGGTATTACAAGATGAAATTTATATAATTAAATTTATATTATTTTTTATTTTTTATAAAATAATTATGGATTTATACAGCATGTTTATCCTCAACTTCATCTTCAATCTTTAATTCAAACGTTCATCTTCAACTTTATATTCAGATTTAGCGACTTTTAGTGTTTTTTTTTTTTGAAATCTTCGAGTATCCTAAATTTCTAACTTTATCAAACCCAATCGCCAAACTTCATCACTACTCACTCATGACATCCAACACTTTTGGTTTTCATGCTGCTTGATTTCGGTCTTCGCTTCTGATCTTCCTCACCTCCAACTCTCTAACTAGCTAGTTATAGAAATTATTCCAACAATTATTGTAAAAAATATCTAAAATAGAGATCAAAATGTCAAAATCTAAAAAAAAAATCCACCCCAACTCTAACAACTTCTCTATTTTATAGATTTTTGCATTTATAATATACGGAGTATATAGATAATTGATGGTTAAAAATTGATAGAAGGGATGGTTCATGTAGAATAGGAGTGCCAAAGTGAAGGGTAAACATTAAATTTATATATAGAAAGAAGTGAAACATTAAATTATAGAGATTACTTATTTTCCTCCAAATTTAGAGATTTTTTTTTCTAATTTCATTTATATATTTTACAAATGGGTTTACAAAAGCTATTGAGGTGAAAAGAATGTTTTTTTTTCCTCTAAAACTTTCACTTTTTTCTATTTTAAAGATGTTGTTGGGCTTGCTCTTATATGAGTCCAGTAACTCGAGCTTGACTCGGGCTTGACTTGATAAAAGTTCAGCTCTAGCTAGTTCATTTTCTAAACAAGTCAAGTTTGAACACATTTTTAAGCCTGATTCAGAGCTCGGATCGCTCGATTTAAGCTCGAATAGCTCAAATTTTGTGAAATTTCTAAAATTTTCTTTAAATTACTATATTGTGAGCAAATAAGGCTACTTAATGCTCAAAAAAAAACTTTGCTCGAGCTCGTTCATTTTCTAACTGAGCCGAGTATGAACACATTTTTAAGCTTGAGTCCAAATTTAGTCTTGGTTCGAGATCGACTCGCTTCTAAACGAGTTGAATATGAACAAGCAATAATCGGTTCGTTCGGCTCAAATAACCGCTCTAAAATTATAACCTAATATAAAATGGAATTATATCTCCCAGTTGAAATATTGGAGAGAGACTGTTTATGCCCTTATACTCTCGGGTTAGTTTTAATCATCTGGACATTGAAGAAGATAATCCAAAGAGGTTGGATGTTGTCGATTTCAGTGGAATGTCTTTCGATTCTCTTCCTAAATTGTCTTCTATCAATTTGGCTGCCATTTGAAAAAATCAATCTTTAATCTATTGGGTCAATCCATAATTATTTTATTAAAAATGAAAAGGACGCGAGCGTAATTATATAAACTTCGTCTTGTCAATAGACGAAACTCAGCTCGTTTTGTCAATAGACGAAACTCAGCTTGCCGTTAGACTATCCCTATGTTTATTCATTAATTTTTTATGATTTATTTACTTGTTTAAGATTGTCCGATCCATATACTAGTGTCACGCAGTAACAAACTGGAGCACTTTGGAGTGATCCGAGTTTCAAGCTACCTCCAATGGAGGTTGGTTGTTAGAGTTTGTTAGAGGAGGGAGAGTTTCTTGAATTGTAAGTTGTATTGTTGTGTGTAATGAATGAGTTACAATGAGGAGCACATCATGTATTTATACAGCTCACACTCATACATCAATCAAGCATTGTCCTATCCGGACAAGTGCATCTATATGTCTAATATCCCCTCCTCAAGCTTGACCAGTGGTGCACACAAGGCCAAGCTTGATAGCTAGAGACCGATGCTGCTCTTCTCCCAGTGGTTTGGTGAGTATGTCGGCTATCTGGTTTTGGGAGCGCACAAAGGTTGGAACCAGAAACCCCTCCTGTAATCTCTCCCTTACATAGTGACAGTCCAAGCGCAAGTGCTTGGTCCTCTCATGAAAAATGGGATTCTCTGCAATGTGGATGACCGACCTGTTGTCACAGTATAATGGAATGGGCTTGGGAATACTGCAATGTAATCCACTGAGGATAGAATCTAGCCATACTAATTCGCCAAAAGCTTTAGACAAACATCTGTATTCAGCTTCAGTACATGACTTAGAAACAGTTGGTTGTTTCTTAGTTTTCCAGGACACCAATGTAGTGCCTAAGAACACACAAAAACCAGACATTGATCTTCCTGAAAATAGGCAATTACCCCAGTCGGCATCACAATAGGCCGTTAGATTTAATTGGTTCTGACTTGGATACAACAATCCTAAGTTGAAAGTTCCTTTGAGGTACCTCACAACATGTAATGCAGCTTGCCAATGAGGTAGTCTAGGGGAGCTCATAAACTGACCGAGGTGTTGTACTGAGTATGAAATGTCTGGTCTTGTCATGTTGAGGTAGATCAATCTACCAATCAATCGCCTGTATTTTTCAGGATCTTCAAGCAGCTCACCAATCTCAGTGCTGAGCTTCAAACCACGAGGGAGAGGGAAGGGAGATGCCTTGCAATCCTGCATACCAGTGTCTTGTAATATGTCTAGGACATATTTCCTTTGATTTAGGAGGGTGCCTTTCTCAGTTCTAGAGACCTCCAATCCAAGGAAATATCTAACCTCTCCCAAGTCTTTGATAGTAAATGCAGTATGGAGAGCAAATTTGATTTTCTGAATCTCAGTGAAGTCATCCCCTGTGATCAACAAATCATCCACATAGACTAGGATGACAATCATTCCAGTAGGGATTTTCTTGATGAACAAAGAGAAATCAAACATTGATTTCTCATAGCCTTGGGCAATAAGGAACCTGGACAGCTCAATGTTCCATTGCCTAGAGGCTTGCTTAAGGCCATATAATGACCTCTTCAATTTGCAAACTTGTCCTGGAGCAGCTGCTGTATAGCCAGGAGGAAGATCCATATATACTTCCTCATCTAAAAATCCATGCAAAAATGCATTATTGATGTCTAGATGATGAACACACCAATTTCTCATAGTGGCCAAGGCAATCAGTAATCTCACTGTGGTGAATTTTGCAACTGGAGAGAAAGTGTGTTTGAAGTCCTTTCCCTTCACTTGATTGTAACCTTTTGCTACCAAGCGAGCTTTGTACCTTTCTACTGATCCATCAGCTCTAAACTTTATCTTATATACCCATCTGCAACCAATAGCAACTTTTCCAAGAGGCAGGGAGGTAATAGCCCATGTATGATTGGCATCCAGGGCCTGAATTTCTTTCTCCATGGCTTCAGTCCATAAAGGATCACTCTTAGCTTGTCTGTAGGAGGAAGGTTCATGGAGAGAAAACACATTGGCCAAGGAGGCTACATATTCAGAGGGATAGAACAATTGATTGTCTAGGGAAGAAACCATAAAGGAGCTAGACATGGATGAAGATAAGGTAGGACAGTAGAAGTCCTTAAGGTGAGTGGGGACATGGGTTTGTCTAATTGGTCTTTGATTTGGAATAGGTTCAGGATTTTGAGTGGGAGGATTTTGTGTGGGGTTTGGTGAGTCAATGTGTCTAGAGGATGACACAGACTCTGAAGAGGGAGTGGATGGAAGTAATTCAGTTTGTGGAAAGTTTAGAGATGGTATAGAGGGTGAAAGGGATGTATCATTAGCTATATTTGATGGTTATGTAAGAGAAGGCACTGGAGGACAAAAGGCTGGGTTAACCAAAGGTAAGACATGTGATGGTGGGGTTGGGGTACTGCAGGTGCTATTTTTAGCAAAGGGAAACTGATCTTCAAAAAAGATGACATCTCTGCTAAGGATTATCTTTTCATCCACCAAATCAAACACTTTATATGCCTTGTGATCTGCAGGATAACCAATGAACACACCTTTCTTGGCCTTTGCTGCAAACTTTTCAGTGCCAGGACCTCTCTTCAAGGTATAGCATAGACATCCCACAACCCTTAATCTGTTGTAGTCTGGACAGTGCCCATACAGCCTTTCAAAGGGAGTAGTCCAGTTGAGTACAGATGATGGCATGAGGTTGATTAAGTGGGTAGCAGATAGGATGCACTCACCCCAAAATTTCAAAGGTAAAGATGCATGAAACCTGATTGCTCTAGCAGTCTCCAATAGATGTCTATGCTTCCTCTCAACACGGCCATTTTGTTGAGGAACATAAGGCACAGATTGTTGATGAAGAATGCCTTTTGATTTCATGAAATCTTTGCATCTGAAAAACTCAGTTCCATGATCTGTACGTATCATTTTAACCTTTGCCTGAAACTGTGTCTCAACTAGCAAGATGAAGTCAATGATGACAGATGCAACCTGTGTTTTGTCTGCAACCAGATGAGTCCACACAGCTCTACTGAAATCATCAACTATTGTTATAAAGTATTTAGCACCATTGATAGCCTGGACTCTATATGGTCCCCATAGATCAATATGCAGCAAATCAAACCTTTCATTAGCAATAGATTTGCTCAAATCAAAAGTTAAAGATTGATGTTTAGCAAGCACACATGGTTCACAAAACCTGTTTGACTCATGTTCTAAACTGCAACCCTTAACATGTTGCAAACTTGAAAAAGACAAATGACCCAATCTATTATGAAACAACTGGCTTGAAATAGCCTTATTGGACAAATGCTTATCAACTACTGCTCCTGCAACATGACCACTGTCAGGCCTACTGCAATCTTCTGGCACCAGTTGTGCTTTGAATAGCTGTCTCGTGAGTCTTGATGCCTTCAAGATCACCTTCCCATTCTTAGGGTCCTGAAACCCACACATAGATCTCTTAAAGATCACATCTAAATCTGCATCATCAACTATCTTTCCAACAGATAAGAGATTGATCTTGAATTCAGGAATGTAAAACACATCCTGTAACACTAAGCCACAAGTCAATCTGATTTCTCCAACTTCCTTAACTTGTCTAATATATCCATCAGGCAAGCAAACATTAATAGGACGATGGAGACATCTCCTATTCTTAAGGAATCTAGAGTTGCAGGTCATGTGATCTGTAGCACCCGAATCTATAATCCACGAACTCAAATTATCAAAGATGTACTTAGAAGAGTTCAAGGCAAACATTATACCTGCAAAACTGGTAGAGGCCATGGCCTCTTTTCCTTTCATAGCCTTCAGGACTTCCTGGCAAACAACATTGACTAGGGACATATCATATGGCCTTTCTGAGCTTGCAATCCCTTCAAGTGGTGTTTCCAAGATCCCAGCGGCATTAGCAGCCATCCTTGATTCCCCTTTCCCTTTGGGGTTCTTGAACCAATCTGGATAGCCTATGATCTTGAAGCATCCTTCCATTGAATGCCCTTTCATTCCACAATGACTGCATTTTTTGTCAGATTTTTCAGATTTGTCCTTCTTAGGAGGCTTCCTATCATTAGAAGCTTTGTTGACTGACAAAGCACTAGCATCAGATGTCTGTCCCTTTCCATTACCTTCCACCCCAGTGGCGACCTGTTGTATCAAATAGAATGCTTTCTCCACTGTAGGCAAAGGCTCAGACGCAAGAATATGATATCTAGCACTATCATAGCTATCATTCAATCCCATCAGGAATTGAAGAAGCTTGTTGAGATTGTCCAGTTCCATAGTTTTCTTCTTCATATCACAAGTACAACGATTAAAAGCTCCACAAGAACATTTCGCAACTCCCTGTAAACTTGTGATTTCATTCCACAGTTTCTTTATTCTTCCATAGTAATCAGTGACAGACAAATTCCCTTGCACTGTATTGGACAAAGATTTCTTCAATTGATAAAGGAGAGGTCCGTTAGTTTGAGTGTACCTCTCAATGATCTCCAGCCATAATTCTCTTGCAGACTCTGCATATACGAATCCTTCTGCAAGATTCGGCGCCATTGAGTTCGTGATCCAGCATCGCACCATGAAGTCACATCTCTTCCAGCGTTGCTGATCTGCCTCTGGAACCTTGTCTTGCAGATACGAGCCGTCTATGAATCCGATCTTGCACTTTGCTCCGAGCGCCATCTGGATTCCTCTGCTCCAGCTGAGGAAATTTGTCCCATTGAAGACGCTCGCTACCAATTGAGCGCCTGGATGATCGGAATTCGACAACCACAATGGATCGTTCATGTCAGAGCTGCTATTTCCATGATCGACTGGAGTTTGGCTTTGATTGCTTTGATTGCTCATTTCTCCGATCGATTGGCGATGCACCAGAGGATGTCAGCGGTGGATCGTCCCTCGGAGCTCTGATACCATAACAAACTGGAGCACTTTGGAGTGATCCGAGTTTCAAGCTACCTCCAATGGAGGTTGGTTGTTAGAGTTTGTTAGAGGAGGGAGAGTTTCTTGAATTGTAAGTTGTATTGCTGTGTGTAATGAATGAGTTACAATGAGGAGCAAATCATGTATTTATACAGCTCACACTCATACAACAATCAAGCATTGTCCTATCCGGACAAGTGCATCTATATGTCTAATACGCAGTCACGGGCTAGCACACACAAAGTCCGTGCGGCATCCCTATCCCCGATGATTGATGAACCAGCTTTACACAACCGATACTACTGTTTCACTCTGCTTTAGGCTTATCGGGAGATTAGCTTCAGCCCCCAACCAGTGTGTAGCGGAATGGCCAACATTTCCTTCATCATCGTTAAATCCGCTCGACTAGCAACAAGCTCTCCGAACATAACCAAGTCGACATGTTTGAACATCCAATGGGTCATCGCTTTAACTCCCCACGACACCCCACACAACACTGCTGAAGCATCTCCTGTCTCTGTATCGAGCATCTACCGTACCGTATGTGTCCGAACACGAGATCGTAGACCGTGTCACTAGCATAACGAGTTAGTACACAGAGCTTCAATGCCCCTATTCATAGTGGCGGATCCTGAACTTGTTGATTGAGGGGGCGAAAAATTACGATAAAAAAATATTGTATGTAAAATTAAACCTTAATTTTTCTTTTCCGAAAAATCATCAATATTATGGATGTGTAACTAGAATAAAAAACATAAATCTTGCATGATTTATTTCATGGTTTTCAAATATTTCAATATAACCTCCTAATTTGAAGTTCTCAGATATAATTATATTATTAAGATATGAAATTAATAAATGATGATTACAATAAAAATATATCGGTTGATAAATGATGTCGGAAATATTGTAATTTAGTGCTGAAATTTGAAACGCTTATAACTTTTTGCTCAGATATCGGATTTGAGCTTATAATATATCAAATCGAAGCTATTGACGAGAGAAATATGTATGTTAAATTTCATTTTCGACTGGGGGAGCGACTGCCACCACTGGCCCTAAAGAGTAACCTCTCATGACATGAGAGGTTAGGTTTACGAGATTAACATTGTCCATTTCGCCTTGTGTTGAGATTCATCGTAAAAGAAGCTTTAGACTTCGACTAGTTAAATAGAGATGATCAATTCACTCTTCATTGATAAGTCCTCAACCATATAAACAGTGGCGGAACCTAAGATATCTGGTCGAGGGGGCTAAAAAATATATTCGGGTTTGTTTTATACCAAGTACATAATAATTTTAAAAAACATTATTTCAAAAAGGAGTTATAGAGATTTGAACCCCCGACTTCTTGTTTAAAATATCCATCATTTACCAACTAAACTAGAGTAATTTGTTGTTGAAATACTCTTTTACAATTTACATATCATAAAATTATATTACATATAACATTAATTTTTTTTCCGCCCAGAGGGGACATGGCCACCTCCCGCCCCCATTGAGTTCCGCCACTGCATATAAACATCACCTTAACTTCTTACACAATTTCATTTAAATACTCCTATCAGTGGTGGAGTGAGGATGAAATCCAGGGGTGCTAAAAAAATTATATAAATTTTTTTATATCTATTAAGAAGATTTTTACAAAAATATTAAAAAAAAATACTAAAATTGTGATTTATTTATGATATTTTTATTTAAATAGTTGAGAGAAACAAAAAAAATATAGGTTTAATAACGAGTTAGTACACGAGCTCCGCCCCTGGCTCCTATCTTTATGTCTGGACATCCACCAATATGTCTTTAATAAAATTCGATTTTATAGGTTTTTTTTTTAGAGAGATAATATTTTCCAATTAAGATTTTTATCAAAGTACTCTAAGATATATGTTAAAAATAATGATATTTAAAACAGATAAATCAATGTATGGAGGATTCAAAAATACGTCGTAAAAAATATCAAGGATGTTTGTTATTATTTAAATAATATTTAATAGTAATTATTTGTAACCGTTATCAAATTTAAAAATTTTCTTTAATAAATCAATTTAAATTTTATATAATTTTTCAAATTTTCGAAAAAAACGCGTCAAATAGTAAAGGTCGGGGACTTCTATAAATATATCTTAGGATATTTAGGGAGGAGTATATTAATCGGAATTTCTAATCTATGGCATATTAATCATTCAGATTTAGGCTCGGTTCGAGCTTGACTTATTTGTAAACGAGATTAATATGAACAAGCAATACTCGGCTCGTTCGACTCAAATAACAGCTCTAAAATTTGACACTGAGATAAAATGGAATTATATCTCCCAGTTGAAAGATTTGAGAGAGGTTGTTTACGCCCTTATACTCTCTGGTTAGTTTTAATCATCTGGACATTGAAGAAGATATTCCAAAGAGGTTTGATCATTGATGTTGTCGATTTCAGTGGAATGAGTATAAGATAAGAAGTTTGATTGAGAAATATTTTCTTTTCGAAAATTGTTTTTCCAGGATCGAATCTATAATAGAAAGACCGATTAAACAAATCGATGTTAACTATAGTTTCGTTAAAACCAATCACAAGTTGGTGTAGTGGTTATGGGGCTACATCCCATGCCTCGAGGTTCGAAGTTCGAATCCCCGTGGAAACATGGAGACGCTTGTGAGTGGGAGAGTCAACCCCTTAATGGGCCTACAGTAACCCAATTCAGATGTAGAGTGAGCTAAGCCCACTTGAACTGGAAAGGATCTAAAAAAAGCTATAGTCTCGTTAATTTATTGAGAGGCGGTAAGTGAAATGATTTGATTCCCATCAAATTTAAAGAATGTTCTAGGATCTCACAATCTCTATATGGCATTCTAAAATAATAATACTACGTCATTTTAAATACCTTATAATTTTTTGAACCAAACACTTTAAAAATGATTATGTTTATAAGCATAATCACTTGGGAATCCAAACACATCCTAAAAAAAGATGCGTAAAGGGTGGCATTGCGTGACTTAACCGAGACAACTAGATTATTCCATTTTTGCAACAATTTCAACAAAGTGTATTACGAGTATGTTAATTCTCATTTACGAGATATTATATAGTACGGACTAGTGGGGCTCCTAACACTAGTTGGACTTCTCGAATGATATAGTACCTTATAGACGCGTTGCCAGTCGCACCATTAACTCACACGGTGATGCAATTCGAGCATCATTTGATTAAGAGTTTTTTTTTCTTTTTATTTTATTAGGTAAGAATTTGACTTCAGACATATCTACAACTCGATGGCCGATCAGGTCGGCAGACGGGAGAACCGTCTAAAAACCATAACATACAATAATGCAAACGGTGGAACTCAGACAAACACACTCTACAAACACGAAACTAAGTAGACCTAAACCAAACTGGATAAGGACGAAGACGACGAACGAAGTCAAGTCCCACCCTGAAGTTGAACCGTAGGTCAGCAATACATCAGGACTCGATCATCATGTGGGTAGTGAGGACGAAACCAGGGGCGGAGCCAGGGGGTGCTCGAGCACCCCCCTGGCGGACAAATAAATACAAAAAAAATAATTTTTTTTTGCATATATTTAGTATTTTTAAGATAATATAAGATCTTTAAAGGATTTTTGAAACAAAAGTGCTTTCTAGCTCAAGTGGTAAGGGGGGGAGGAAAGGAAAATCAAAATCAAAAGTCTTTGGTTCAATTCCCAACTCATTCACTTTTTATTTGTCTTACTATATCATTAATTCCTTTTTATTTCTCTCTATATTTTTTATTTCTATCAACTACAGTATTTCATTAAAAATTCTCTCTATATTTTTTTATAAACTATTTCATTAAAAAATGTCATATTTATGTTTAAATTTTAGTGTTTAAAAATTCTCTCTATATTTTTGTTTAAAAATGTCATATTTCATAAAAAATGTCATTTTAAAAAATCACAATTTTAGTGTTTTTTCAATATATTTTTAAAAAATCTTCTTAATAAGTATACATCAAAAAGAATATTTTACGAAATTTTTTTAGCACCCCCTGACCGAGATTTCTAGCTCCGCCATTGGACGAAACTCCAGGGAAGCGATCAACCCGAGTAGTGGAGACGCCACGATACACACTGCCACGTCCCCAACCTATCCCGACTCCGATAGCCATAATCGAATCCAAGGAGAAGATCGACAAGCCACACCACCATAGAGCCGTAAACCGCCTGAGTAAAGAGCACCCAAAAAACCTAACGGGATTTAGTACACGCCCGTACGAGTAGGGCTTGATACCCTTGCGGGATTTTAATACATATATATATTAAGATTTTTTTGATAGTTTTTATATTGTCGGGCCACTTGGGCCCAAAGCAACAACCCTTGGGTCCGAAGGAGACCCGCCCAAGGCCCGGTTGAAGGACTGTCAGTTCACTAGAAGGAAGAGAACAAACAGTGCAAAGGAAGGCAATCAGTAGGAGAGCATCGGACAAGCGACGTAAGGGAGGAGCCGCTGCGCCGCCGGACCACCAAACTCAGTCGAGGAAATTCCTCATACCAGAGCCGAGGAACCAAGGCAAGAGAGAGGGGAGCAACAACAACAGGGTCCAAGATCGAAGACCAAATGAATCGGCCAAGGGGCAGCCGAATCGAGCCCACACAAGCCAAGAACGACCAACACAGCCAAACCGACGAAGGAGCAAGATGTAACCGACTGAATTTGACAGCGAAAAGAAAACCCCCAAAACAATTTTGACCAAGGAACCCCAACACAGCAAAAGACCGTCACGTCACACCAAGCGAAGCCGAACACTACCCGAACACAATGCACCCATAAATTATTACTAATATAATAATATTGTTTACTCAAGCTCTAGCGGGGTTTGAGATATATATGAAGGAGCTTTGCTTAGACTCTTACCGGAATTCGTTAACCAATTAGGGTTTAGATTAAATCCTTTTGGGAGTCTGTTCAGGATCATATTAAATAAGTTTAGTCACCCTTGGATTTCGTGAAGCTCTTTCATGATTAATTTAAGCCCTTAAAAGAATTTCATATTTAGGGCTTGTTTGTTTTACTAAAAATCAGCCTAGGGAAAGGAATATTACCCTCCATCCAGTAAAAACGTGTTTGTTTTAACACCTCAAAGGATTATTAGTGTTATGGGCCTCAATCAATTAAGCCCAATTGTTTACCTCCAAAAAATAAGCCCTACTTGCTGCCTTCTTCCTCTTCTTTCACCCCGACCTCCTCCTTGTTCAACACTTTAGCCGTTCACCCTCTCATACCCGCAAGGCCGCAACCTTTCTCACTTCTCTCACGCTCACATCCACCGGATCTGCATCTCTTTTCTCGTTTTCTGTCGAATCTCCATCTTCTACTCAAAATCGCGCCCCTTTCTGGGACCCGACGCCTCCTCCTCCGATCTAACAACATCTTCTCCTCCATAGAAGGAACCGACGCCGCTCGGAGATGAGAGAGGAGCAGGGCCAAGGCGCCACTTCACCCTCTCCTTCGTGCAATGCCAGCGCCAACGGATTTTGCAACAATTTGCAATTGGCGCCTTTGCAGAGCTAGAGGAATCCGTCAACTCTGCAATTGACTATCTGAAATTCCTATGCTAATGGCTTGTCGACAATTGCTGTGAGGACATGAAATTTGTCCTTAAACGGATTGACAATGCCATCGTAGATCGTTTACAGTCATTGACCTCGGCTGATTTTGAGCTGCTCTCTTATGCACAAGCTGTAGATGCTCCGAAACAAGTATGTCTGCATGCCAAATTGCTGTATCAACAAAATATTGGATTTGTGTTGAATCTCAAATTATTTTTTTTGGTTGAATTGTTGTATAAACTGATTTTGCAATTGGATTTTTTTTTTGTTGAATTGTGTGTCAACTGATTTTGTAATCGGATTTTTTTTTTTGTTGAAATTCTTTTCAATAAATTAGGTAAGGAAGAAGGCAATTATTCCTCTCTTCAATCAACCAAACGAAATTGAAGTTTAACAATTTCTCATTCCTTTTCCTTTTCTTGAAATGATTCATTTCCTTTCCTTTCCCTTCCTCCAAACAAACGGCCCCTTAGTATAAAGTTATATATAAAAAAATAATATTAATTTTATCTATTTTCACCATCGTAAAATTAAGTACTACAGTGACTATAAGAGATTCTCGAATGGTAAAGCAAGGAATTCAAAGAAAACCTTAACTCAAGCCATAAAGCGTAACCTTTGACAACTAAAACTCGATGGATGTTTTTTTATTCTCGTGATATAAAAAGAAAAAGAAAAAGAAAAGGGTGGGTGGTAACTGATAACGTGGAGAAAATTGGTAGGTGGTGAAAGCGTACAAGTAGACGAAGCCTTCTATAAAGTGGGAGAGTACACTAAATAGAGGCTGTCCTTCAAACCGAATATCAGGAATATGGTGTGTGCTGTTTCCTTCTTCTCGTTTCGTATTTTGATGACGTGTTCTTTGCTACTCCTCATTTCTAATTTCACTCCCCATTTAATTTTTAGTTTTTATATCTAGGGAAAATAAAAGGAGATAAAAACACCTCTAGTCCACAAAGTTTGGATTGGCTTGTAAATTAGGCTTATGCTCCTACCAAACACACCCTTACAAATATCTTATTGTGCCAAGTTTTATTACCTTAGGTGGAAATTATAGCATTTAATGATCAATAGATCACGAGTTTGAATCCATCCGATCCTTTTCTATAGAATAGCTTAAGTGCTTATTTGTAAAAAAGATCTTATATTTTTTTTTTGGTAATAATAACACCAATATCATCAATATACTACCTCCGTTCAGAAATAAGTGACGTTTGACTTTTTGGCACGTTTTTTAAGGAGTTAAAAACTATATAAAATATAAAGTTTTTAATTGATTTTTTAAAATAATTTTATACATATTGGTTATAAGTTTAAAATTGTTTAAAAAAATTAATAAAAAATTTAATATTTTATATAGTTTTTAGCTCATTAAAAAACGTGTCGAAAAGTCAAACGACACTTATTAATGAACGGATGGAGTACATAGCTAATTTCTCGGTATAAGATCCAATATATTTAGTTTATAAATAAAATAAAAAATAATATTACTCCATCTATTCTCCAAAAACATGTTATTTAAGTTTTTTTTTCAATAAATTTTAAGGAAATCAACAAAAATAATATTATATCATAATTTCTTAAACTACTTTTTACTTTTCCGAAAATTACAATTAATCATTGCAATGACATTTTTATAAATTAGATATCAAAATATCTACAATGGTATATTTTTTTAACAAAATTAATATTTTAAAATGATATGTTTTCCGGATTAAGTAAAAGATTTGTTTTGAAGTAGGGTAAAAAAGGGCAGAATCTTAATTAAATTAGACTTGGCGATTATATATTATATCAACTATCTAGCATGTCTTGATCAAACACCTTATATCATATCATATAGTTTTTTTTTTTTTGCAATCCAAAAGGGCTCCTTAGATATTCCACAAGATCAACTTGAAGACCCAAAAATGGTTTCTTTTTGCTCTTTATTTTTTTTGGTGGGTTGTTAGTATCTGAAAGATCTAAAACAATTGGCCACTATAGATCCCAAACAAACTAAATGTTCATGTGATGTAACTCTCAAAGTGGATTAAGATGGACCCATTTCCCATACTTTTTTATCCACTTCAAAAAATACAACCAGGAGCACCCCTTTTTTTTTTTGTATATGTAAAAAAAATTAATAATTTGGTGGAACGTATATTTAATATATTTTTTACAGAAAAAAATAAGAGGTTTGTAGGTTTTTTTTAATGAAAAAAATGAGAGAGTAATAAAATAGGGACGTGGACAAAGGAGGTTGACATGTGAGTGTTTTTTTTTAATCGAATTTGAAATATCAAACAAGAATTCTGGTAAATTGAGAGGGCGTAAGGAGTATCAGATGGACAGATCATTATGATACAACAAATCATAAACAATGAACCAATCAATCAAAGTAAAACGAGAAAAACAACCCTAAAAAGCTAAGAACTAAGAAGAAGACCGTCTGAGCGAGGATAAAAGACTCGGCGGGAGAACGTGGATAGTGAATGCATGGAAAAGCTAGATGGATATCTCACCGTCGGGAAAACAAAAAATAGAAATCCACAATTGGGCAATGGACGACGTGACTCATGGGGAAGTGTGGACCACACGACATGTGAGTGCTTTTATTTCATAATAGAAAAAAAATTAGGCATGTCTCTCTACGGATTAGTATAGACCATCTTATTGATAATAATACTTGAATATATATATTTGAACCCAGGGGGCTGGCAAATTAAAATTGGAACTGGCGCAATTCACAGAATTAGAAGCCTTTGCACAATCTCGACAAAGTTACTCAGAATCAATTGGCAAGAGGTCAACGATTACAAAGCAAAGTAAAAGAGCTAAAGTCTTTTGGAATGGTTAGCTCCTGGAGCTAGTTCATCTAAATGCATCTTTTCATATGAGAATTTTTGCAATTCTAAATTAGATCGAGGAGGTTTCTGAAATATTGTTCGCTTGCAGTGAAATCTTAGAATTCATCTATAATCGTTGAGATTTTCCATGTCTAAATTGCTGAAACTTCTGCATGTATAGTTAATCACCACAAAACTATCAAATATTTTTATGTAATAGAAATTTCAAAATTTTCACCATAATTAAAAATTAAAAAAAAACAACAACAAAGGAATGATTAAAAATTTGTATGGATACTAGCTACCTCATGTGACATGTGAGTGGTTAAATGCTTATTCTCGACTACACATCAAAATAATATATAACCATACAATATTGTATACAAAAAAAAAAAGATAAAAATAAAAATAGAAAGGAGTTGGCATGGGATGGGTCGGCTCGGCGGCGAATTGCATGAGATGGTAGTTAATTAATTAATTTTGGATGAAAGTAACCACCCTTTGTCGTTTTGTGCGCTTCCTGTTTATTTCACGGCCACACCACCTTCCTATTTCTTAACCATCGTGTACATTAGGCAAGTGCAAATTTTGGAAATATGATATTTTTTGTATCTTATGTTTTATTTTTTAAGGATATAAAATAAGAAATTTTATTGGAAAGACTCTTTTTTTTTTATCCTTTCCAGTTCAAGTGGGCTTTACCCACTCTACATCTGAATCGGGTTACTGTAGACCCATTTAAGGGGTTGACCCTCCCACTCACAAGTGTCTTCATGTTTCCACGGGGATTCGAACTTCGAACCTCGATGCATGTAATATAACCCCATAACCACTACACCAAATATGTATAGTATCGATCTAGGAAAGACTCTCTACCAAATATGTATAGTATCGATCTAGAAAAACAATTTTTAAAAAAGCTGAAATAATATAATTTTAAAAAATCTTTTCCAATGAAGCTCCCATATAAGATAGAAACCCGTTTTACATATTTTGTACACTATATGTTTAAGGTTTTTTTATTTTTCGATTGGTAATTATAGATATTTTTCTGACATATGAATGCGAAGTCTAGCAAAGCTAGCTGATGTGTAGTGCCAAAGTCTGAAATTTATGGAAGGGTGTTCGTACTTCGACATCTTTTTTCTTTGGTTTAACGGATTAAAATGATGACGTTTTAGTTCAAATTGACATCATTTGTTGTATATTTTCTCTTTAAATGACAAAATGATGTCATTTTAATAAATAAAAAATCAGTCTATTAAAGAAATCATATTAAGAAAATTTCTCAAATAGACAAACATTAAGAAATATGTTTAAAAATTACTAAAATAGTTAATATTTGAATCATTTTTCTCAATATGGATTCTTAACCTTGTGCTTAGAAAAACTAATTTTTTTTTTTTTGAGAATTTACAGAAATTTCACACAAAACCTTATGATATTATTTAACAAAAAACAATACTCACATTTAGGACATGAATAATATACAAATCCAATGAGGTTTCATCTCAAAACTAGCCAATTGACTATGGAATGAGAATAAGAGACCCGTCAAGGTTATATGTTATTTAAAACATCTCAATATTTTCAGCACGGGAGGAGTTATATTCCAACAAATATATATGCATAGAAAGGATATAAACATTAATTTGTGGATTAGATTAAGAGTTCAATGGATGGTAAAGCAAATCAAGGCACATGTTTTGCTTACTTTGGACGTACGTTGTGTTTTTATTGGTTGGTTAATGTTGTGTTGTTGCTTTTCTCAAATGCTACGAAATTAAAATGGATCTATTTATTTATTTAGTCTAGTCAGTATAAATATAAATATATATGGGCGTGGGGCCTCAAAACTTAGACTCCATAAGATAGGCAGCAGTTTTCACATTGTTGTGTCCCGTACAATTTGCTCATACATTTCGCAATCTTATCCATATCCGTTATATATTTCTTTCCAACCTACTTGGAATTGGATCCCATCTACGAACACTATTAATTCGATGCTCCAATTAATTTAAATTTATCAAATATTTAAATATAATAATATAGATTTATTAGTTGTAATTTTGACTGCATATTATATGTAGGGATATAAATATAATTTTAAAAATAAAAAATAAAGAGATGAATAATAAATAAATAAATAATTATAAAATGATTTTAAAAATATAGCATTTTATACTTAACTAGTGGGGTTAGTGAGGTGATTAGTGGAAATATGATGGTTACAACTAGACCTGTCAAACGGGTCATTCGGGTCGGGTCGCTTCGGGTCCCGGGTAATACGGGTTTCGGGTATTTTCGAGTCCCGGGTAATACGGGTTTGACCGGGTTTGCGGGTCATTTCGGGTCGATTTCGGGTTGGTCAATTTTTTCTTTTTTAAATTAAAAAAAAATCATGATTTGATAATTTTACAATAAATTTAAAATTCTAAAGTTAAAGACGTTGTTAATAAGTTCCGGTGCTTGTAATTATATACTATATTTGATCTAAAATATTTGATTTTTATTATTTCTCGTAATTTTTAATAAAATGTAATAATATATAAAATATCAAATTTTCATATAATTTTTTAAAAATAATTTCATGCAATTAGTAATAAGCATAGAATTGTTTTAATATTTTAATATTTTTTAGAATTTTTATCTTCTTAAAAAAGTCCGTTGAAAAATAAAAAATCAAATACTATCGATCGGACGGAGTATTACACAATACAAATAAATATAAAAGTTGATTTGAAAATGAAAGATCAAGTGATTGTAATTATAAAATGTAATAAATTGGAATCTCCATAAAAAAAATTAATCATATATAATTATAAATCAATCGGGTCAAATGGGTAAATCGGGTCACCGGGTTGAAACCCAGATTACCCAGAAAATTTTTGGGTATTTCGGGTTCGGGTCGAAAAAAATTTCCGGGTCGAAATTTTTTCGGGCATTCGGGTCGGGTCGACCGGGTCGGGTTGTGTTTTGACAGGTCTAGTTACAACAATAAAGTAGCAGCAGTTAAAATAATGGGTGATGAGTGGGAGGTAATTGGGTTATGGAGCTAGGTAGTTTGTGATGTGGCGGATGACATTTGACTAATTTGTAATTGAGAGGCTTTTTATTGATTCATTTACTGACGGGAAAATAGATGGTTAACGTAGCATGGTCCAAGATAGGAGACTTGTCTGATGAAGTGATGATGTATATGAAGGATAATTAGATGCGTTTAGTGGAATTTCAGATCATAGCTAAACATCTAATCGTAGGATCTTCATGCATAACTGATAGATCAATCATTGTTTAGAGGATATACTTTTGATGCGTGAACCGGATCGAATCTGGATGGAATTGGAAGAGATCGAAAGCCCCAAGCATGACTTCTCTAATTAGTCCACACGAGCCCGGCCTCTAGATCTCCTTAGCCTTCGACTGCTAGGATGAAGGTCAAAAGACTAGCAATCGAATTGCTTGGATGACGATTGTGCTCCTAAGGAAATTAGCAACTAATTTGCTATTTTATGGAATTGCTCACCGTCGGCCGTATGCACTTAGAAAAACCAAAGCTTGCAACACTTTGCTTCTTCCTTTTGGTTTTCTTATACGGAAAACTTCATGTCAAAATATGAATCGGTAGCCACTTAATTAGGAGGAGCAATTAGACCATCAATTAGGAGTTACAAGGCTATCAACCGTTTAGCCTTTTGGTCTCACTACTGGAATTTTGTCATTTAACATCGGTGGATTAACATCAGTCAGAAAAACACGTGATGTTAAATAGTTTTTTAACATCGTCTTTTAAAATTGAGATGTCGAAAATAAAAAAGATATTATCCTATTTTTTTTTTGACCGATGTTAAAGTTTTTTTTTAAAATAATTTGTAAAGCGCGGAATTGTAATATTGTTAAACCCGCGGGTTCCGGCTACTTGAAAAACACAACCCTCATCTTCTAGATCATTTCTCAGCTATTCAGAGTTACCCACACCACAGATCTGAAAGAGTAAAATCTCTTTCCTCCCGCTCTCTAATTTCTTTCCCAAAAACCAGATCTGTAAACACCATTACGCTCATACTCTCAGTCGGATTGCTTCTCGACCCCGACCTCCTTCACTCTTCTCGTCGATGGAAGCGAACTCTAACCTCTCTAGCGGCCGACCAGATCCCGTCTCCGGCTTCCTTCTTCCATCTTCGGCTTCCTTCTCCTATCTCCAGGTATGTCCCTTTCCCTCTCTTCTATTAATATCTAGATCTGGTTTATCGAAACCCTATCCCATTTCACCTCTCCTCCTGCCGGCTACTCTTCTAGTCATTGACACCCCTATCGCCGGCTCCGTCCTCGAAATCGAGCAGATGGTGATCTCTCCCCCCATCGTCGGGGCCTCCTCTAGTCTTTCACACGCATATCGCCGGCTCCGTCGCCGAAATTGAGCAGTATGCGACCTCTCCTCTTATCAGTGCCTCCTCTAGTCTTTAACACGTCTATCGCCGGCTCCGTCGTCGGAATCAAGCAGGTAACTAGGGTTCATGAACTTAATTTTTCCTTTGGGGATGTGATATTGTACGTCGAACTCAGTTTTGAATGACTAGATTTGAGAATGTCTTCAATGTAAGGCTTATTCATTTTTCTGTCAATTTGTTTGTCAATTATGGGTGAATTGAGTGTTCTTTGGGTTTATGAACCCTAATTTTTATTTATGTGTAGTTTCTATTTGCAATTTGAATTAGAGAGAGATCGAACACTTTGACTTGAGATTTCATTTTCAATATTTGCAATGTCTATAAAAGCTTAGGGGCGTCTCCTACTTAGTTGAATTTCAATAGATTTATTGCATTCTCCAAATGAGCCTTTGTGTTCTGTAAGGTTGTATGGCTTAAATGAGTTGCTTGACCTGGACATTTAGCCCCCTCAAATTTTCTTCAAAACATTTCACCCCCTGAATTCTTATAACCCTTACATTATTTCTAATGTGTTGTTTTGCTGGGTGGAGTTGAAGGCATTATTTGATTTGTTTATGCAAAGTCTCTATGTATAATATGTATGGGAGTATTTGAATTGAGTTTAAGTTGTCCACTTTATTCTGAGATGTATGTACTATGGTTTTGCAGAGTAGAGGAGGGTGTTGTCTGTTCAAGGTGGACATGATTTGATGAAGATGCTCTGAATACAATAGGTGGTCACGACCATATTATACCATCTATATCTATCTAATCTCGTCTAGTTTGTTTCATTTTGTTTTTTGTTGGTGCAAACTAGTTAATTGCTTTTGAAGATTTTTTAATAGGTTCATGCCTGACACTGATATGATGAACAATTTACTGCAGAGGTTGTCAACGTTGGAGGGGGAAGAAAAGAACAATGTGGAGACTATAAAGAGGATTTTTTTGGCTGATCTACTTAATGCAGCATGTCAGAATGAGAGATTGACCATGCTTCTTGGTAAAACAAATGAGAGGTGTAGTTTAGAAACAAAAAGATGCTGAACATGGAGATGCTAAACTCTAGTACATTCCATACAGGAAAAGGTAATTGATTATATCCAATTGTCTATCTATGGGTCTGTTTATCCAAATGATATCCAAGTGTCAACTGTCATGAGTTATCCTGGTGATATCTAAGTGTCAACTCTATAGTAGTGTATTAAAAAAAGTAGATGTTCCATCCATCCCAACATATCTAGTTCCTTGCTTTTTTCTTTCTCTTTTATTGTTACTTTAACAAATATATTTTCTTCTACGAGCCGTGTTTTGAGATTGTAACTCTAGTTTAATTCTAGGCTTTATGTGTATTTATGTTATATCATGTATAAGCTTTAGGTTCTGATTGTAACTCTAGAATCTCAAGTGCGTCCAGTTTGGCTAAGGTTCTGATTTAATACAGAATACATATCCATCTTCTATGCTGAGTTGCTTTCCTGTTAACTATTCTGTTTCAGTTAGTAAAACTCCATGTATCACATACGGAATGAGTTGTTCACCAGGCTTATTATACAGGGACATTGGATGAACATATAATCATCTTCTTCTGGCTCTTATCCGTTTGTTCAAGGTTGATGCCTCTGTGCAGTTTGTGATTGCACATACGAGACCATCAAGGTTGATGCCTCGTGTGTCAATATGACAATTGACACACGAGACCATCAAAACTTTGACAAGATCAATTAATTCCTCGTGTGCAGTTTGTGATTGCACATACGCAAATAGTTTTATAAGTTCTCCATTGAACAGTTTCTGTTATTTCGTTTCTCAAACGTTTTGTAATTGGTTTGGTTTTGTTCATTCCTATTTCAGGTTTCTGGTCATATTTCATCCCTAGCGCACCATTTAAAGTTAGTCTTGGATGGGTAATTCTTTCTTTCTGTTATCTGTTTCTACAATCATTGAATCTTATTATGTTGGGAGAGATGCATTTGTACATAAGATTTGTACCTGCTATAACTTTTACTTTTAATGTGGTATTAAATAATGCACTGTAACTTTGAATCTTATCATGTTGGGAGATATGCATTTGTACATAAGACTTGTACCTGCTATAACTTTTAATTTTAATGTGGTATTAAATAATGCACTGTAACTTTTTTAAATATAATCTACACACTAGTTGGAAGGATTTTATAAAAGAATTAGATGGATAAAGTGAGATGAAAGTGAGCAGATCAAGTTATACGAGAGGCTGTTCTCAGTGTGGGTCAGTTAATTTGTCATAGGATATTAAGGAGTGATCGGCCCTGGTCTAGATAGATACAAGGATCCTAGTTTGGATGAACTGATGCATAATTTAACTTTTGAAGCTGCAACTCATGGGGAGGTTGAACTTGGCAGATTTCACTTTGCTAGTTTTTGCATCTATCATGATTTGGACTTTAAACTAAAATTTTCTAATCATTTAAGCATTGTTGTGATTCAACCTATTAGCTCAATTGGTAGAGCATTGTGCTCAAGCACAAAGATGCGGGTTCAAATCCCGCATAGGTTATCATAATAATAAAAAAAATACAAATATATCATTTAACATCGGGTAATAACCGATGTCTTTCAAAAAATAATATCGATGTCTATGTGGGTGATGTTAAAAGTAAAAAGTGTTTAACATCGGCCAAAACCCGATGTTATAACGTACAAAGACATCGGATTTAAAAATATAAACGATGTTATAAACTTTATAGACATCGGGTTATGGCCGATGTGAAAAACTTTTGACTTTTTACATCATCCACATAGACATCGATTTATTTTTTGAAAGACATCGGCTATTAGCCGATGTTAAATGACAAATTTCTAGTAGTGCGATCTTCTCCTTTAAGTGATCCATTACCTCTTCCTAATTAAACCCTTTTATTATTTATTTCCAAAATAAATAATAATATTTATTAATATAATAAATCACATATTATATATTAATAATCAATCATCAATCTCATGGATCTAGTCCGTAAACTCAAAGTGTGTGACCTCATAGGACCCGTTTATAATAGCTATGGAACTAAACCGTTTATTCCCATTAATCGTAGTTGGCTTCTAGCAAAGCACTACGACTCCTAATATAATCGGATTGTATATCTCTATCAATCGTCCTATCCCATGTTTAGTCATTGCACATTTAACTAAAGGACACAATTCCTTCAGTATATGTATTCAATAATAAGTAGTTTCATCTATGGCAGATGAACACGATAGGAGACTTGTTTGATATTTCAAGATACTACTAGGAGTAGTGTTATTCAAGCCGAGCTTAACATGATCAAGCTTGGTTTGTTTGGTTAACGAGCTTGAGCCGAGCCGATCTCAAATTTTAAATGAGCTTTTTTTTATTATTATCAAGTTTATCTTGTTAGTTGTTTAGGAAATGAATGAATCCGAGCTGATCTTTTTTCGAGCTTTAAGCAGTTTTTACTTGGTCCTCACATGTTAACTTAAAGGAAATTTTAGAAATTTCATAAAATTCGAATTTAAATCGAATGAGCCGAGCTTTTAACTGAGCTTAAAATCCTGTTAAGGCTCGACTTGTTTAGGTAAGTGAATAAGCTCGAGTCGAGCTTTTTTCGAGCCAAGTGCGAGTTGTTTAGTTGATATAACAACCCTATAAGATATTTGTCGATCACTTCTCCAAGATCCTCTTTCTTTAAGGTTTTTTTTTTAGATTTATAAATTATTTAGTGTATTGCTTCTCATTTTGATTTCACGTGTAGGATTAATTATCAAAATCTTAATTTAATTAATTGGCATAATATATAGATGTAAAATTTGGTTTTAAACTCATCATATTAATAGTTCTACTAGAACTATTAGTATGGTTTTAAACTAATAGTAACATACACTATTTAGCTAGAACTGTTCTAGCTAAATAGTGTACGTTGCTCTGAGTTTAAAAATAGAAGTTTATGATTAATATTTTCTCGCCGTGTTCGTATTCTATATCTTTTTAGGATTGTCGTATTTTCATATCGTGTCTGTATTCCTATAATGTATCCGTGCTAATTGCTACTAGCTACTAGCTAGTACTTGCCTAACAACTAGAACGTTGTTTGCTCACAATTCAAATATATGTGGATAGGAATAGAGAAATTAATTAAATTAGGTAAGCTTAATATATTCATGAGTCCAAATTAGATTACGTACATAGTAGGAGAGATCACCCTATTGCGTGGCCCATTAAATATTAAAAGCTTTCGAAATAGTATGAAGCACATTAATCAAATCTAGTATATATATATTTGCATGCATGGTACCTCTATCTACTAATTAAAAGGGGAAAAAAAGTGAATCGAGAATGGAAAATGACAAGATATATATCAACATTACAAAGCTCCATGGATCATATGGATGGGGATAATTAAATACATGCATGTATACTAATCAAGAACAATAATAATGAAATTCTAAATATGTGGTTAGGAAATGTGTACATCAGAGGCGGATCTTCTTTAGGGGAAGGGGTGGCAGTCGCCCCCCCAATCGAAAATAAAATTTAACATACATATGCCTCTCGTCGATAGCTTCGATTTGATATATTATAAGCTCGAATCCGATATCTGAGCAAAAAATTATAAACATTTCAATTTTCAGCACTGAACATATGTAAATTAATTACAATAGTTCCTACATCTATATCAAACCGATATATATCATTTATTAATTTCATATCTTAATAATATAATTATATCCGAGAACTTCAAATTAGGAGGTTATATTGAAATATGTGAAAACCACGAAATAAAGCATGCAAGATTTATGTTTTATTCTAGTTACACGTCCATAGCATTGATGATTTTTCACAATATTAATTTTTTTATCGTAATTTTCCGCCCCCTCAATCAACAATTCCAAGATCCGCCACTGGTGTATATTATATATAGAAAGAAATTTATCATTAGTTTTAAAAATGCGCCAATTAAAAGAAAGAGGTTTTGTGATATAGATAAGACTTGAATAAAACACCGACAGAGGTTTATAACTGAATTTTCGTTTTAATCAACTGAACTAAGAGCATCTCTAAATGTCTTTCTAAAAAATCTCTAAAATAGAGAACAAATAGCAAAATCTCTAAAAAATTTATACCATAACTCCAACGTCTTCTATATTATACAAATTTCTACATTTATTATACACTATCATAAATTCATAAATTAATAAATGAAATTCCAATAACTTAATTAAATCAATAGGCAATAACCAATGAACAAATATGTAGACATTGGAAGAGGTGAATGCCTTTAATTTTACAGATTCTTGCCCTTCTTCTATATTTATAGATTTTTCTTTCTCTAGCCTGATTTGTTTTACAAGAGCAGTTGGAGTTAAAAAAAAACTCATATTTCATCTAAAATTATCCTTTCTCTATGTTTTATAAGAGTTGTTAGAGATGCTCTAATACAATTTAGACAAGAAAAAAACAATATTGTAAATCAACACAAATCACCTAAAATAAGATCCAATTCTTTGCCATAAAATGGGGCTATGTTAAAGGGTTGGTTGAGAGGGTAAAATCTAAGGGGATGATACGATGTGGTAAATAGTCAATGGTAATTTAATTATGGCTATTAATTGTGGAATATGCCAAGAAGCTAGAAAAAAATACTACTCCCTCCGTTGCAAAATATAAGGTCTTTTACTATTTGACATGTTTTATAATGAGCTAAAAACTCCATGAAATATTAATTTTTTATTAAAATTTTTTACATAGTATTATACATATTAACAATATGTATAAGACTATGTAAAAAAATTTAATATTTCATAGAGTTTTTAACTCATTAAAAACCGTGTCAAATAGTAAAGGGACTTATATTTTGCAACGGAGGGAGTACTACTTAACATCCACCATTCTTTAATGAATGGAACAACTAAGCTAGTTGGGTATTTTTTGCTTTATTGATGAATGCCCCTAACTACTCTAATTAGGGTCCATACATATATGCAGTATATGAGTATATGCTTAGCCAAAGTTAGGTAATTAATGTTAGTGTATATACATTATGTATTGGTGGTTAACACACATGACATCCATCCATGATCCAACTGTTTAGTTAATTAAAAGCCTAACCATGCAAGTGGGTCCCACTTCCTAAGTTCTCAGCCTCAAATTTCATAGTGGGCCCCATCTAAAGCCCGTACAAATACGAGCATCAACGTGCCGTTATTGTCTAATATTCCGTATTATTCCGGTTAGGTTCCGCCGTTCCGGTGTAGATTGGAAATTAATTCTCTCTCTATATATAGGGTGTGTATGGTTACCACTTTTTAACTGCTAAAATTATAAATTTTAACTGTTAAAAAAATAAACAGTTAAAAAGTGGGTATGAGAATCAAAAATAAGTCTAAAACAGTTAAAATTATGAGTTAAAAAAAAAAGCTACTTGAGGGAGCTTATTTGGGGTTTATTTTGTTTATTTGGTTTGAAAGTACCACAATACCCCTAATAACAACCAAATAAACTCCACTTTTTACAAATAAACTGTTTTTCGTCCCATACGGAGTTTATATTTTTTCATAAATTTTTAACTACTTTTACCAACAGTTTATAAATTTTTACCCTGTTTATAATTTTAGTCAGTTTATTAACTCCGTCCCATACGAACCCATATATGCACGAATTTTCTATCTCTTAGGTCAAATTAGAAAAATAGTATTTCTTCTAAATACACCCAATTTAATCATTTTGAAATTAGATTATGGAGTTTATCTATTTTCTTTTAAAGTTTTCGTTCTTAATAAAGTATTCTTATACTAAGCCTTTAGAACACACAATAAACATATATCGAGGTTTCACAAAAAGAAAGAATCCTTACTAAAAAAAAAACAAAAAGTAAAAATTAATCAAATAAGATAAAATAAAATAGAGGTGAGATTGTGAGATCCAATAATCGAAATGAGATTAAAAACGTATATCAGTGGCATTTTGATATCGAAATGAGAAACCTATTAAAGTATAAACTTATTAAAATTTATTATATTTTTTTTTATCCATAACAAGAAACCTACCTTCGGCGGTAAACTCCGAGCACGTGACCCACTCGGTAAGAGCCACATACCAGGTAAACAGGCTTGCACCGACTGACTCGACCCACTAATAGGGAATAAGACAAACCTTGAATTTTCACCCAAGAAAAGAGGCAAAGATAGTGATCGAACTCGGAACCTTCTTACCACCCCTTACTCCACACCAGTAGACCACCCTGACTGGGATCTCATATTTTACGTGTATTCGGAGAGATTAAATATATGTAATTGATCTACTGATCCACTTGTGTTGAGGATACATAAGAGCAAGCCCAACAACATCTCTAAAATAGGAAAAAAAAAAGTTTTAGAGAAAAAAGACATTTTTTTTCACTCCAACAACTTTTGTAAACTCATTTGTAAAATAGCGAAATGAATGGAGAGAGTAAAAGAATATCTAAATTTGGAGGAAAATAAGTAATCTCTATAATTTAATGTTTCACTATTTTGTATACATAAATTTAATGCTTACCCTTTACTTTGGCACCCCTATTCTACATGAATCACCCCTTCTATCATTTTTTAACCATCAATTCTCTACATATTATAAATTTTTGTATTGATTACAGTGTATAATAAATGCAAAAATTTGTAAAATAAAGAAATTGTTGGAGTTAGGATGAATTTTTTTTAGAGATTTTGACATTTTAATCTTGATCTATTTTAGAAATTTTTTACAATAGCTATTTGGAGAGTCAAATCTTCTGTCCCCCCCCCCTCCTTGTTCCCCTCCCCCGTTCCCCCTCACAAACCTCAAATTAAAAATAAAAATAAATTAAATTAAATACTAAAAAAAATGAAAATAACAAAGATGTGAGGAGATACATGGTAAAAGGGAAAAATCCGGAGATAGAGGATTTGGGCCCCTGTTGGGGTTGCTCTAATACAAGTTGGAATACATGCACATCTTCTTCTTTTTCGGTTTATCCCATTTTTTGACCATTTCCAAAAAAAAATTAAAAATGAAAAATAATATCTAACCGCCGAAATAAAAATTAAGGGCTGAAATTAAAAAAAAAAGAAAGAAAAGAAAAACAATATATATAACTCAACTCGATCATGGTAAGTGTGAGGAACAATGATCAGACTGCCGACAATGTTTCGTCCAATATCGACAAAAATCGATAACCGTGATCCTTGCTTCATCTAAGTATCTAACCGATTATTCGTCAAATCATTCATTTCAACTTTATTTATTTTGATTACAACAATAAAAACTATATTTATATTTTTTTTAAATACTTTGATCAGATGATGTTTTGCATAACCACACAAATTATCGGTTAAACTAATGATAGAATGATATTTTGTTTGTTGGTCATGATTCACATTTGTGGAATAATATTAATCTTAAAATCTAGTTCATTGTCTGACCCAAAAAAAATAAAATTGCTGGTCGTGGTTCGTGGGGAACATTGATCTATTCATGAAATGGTATTTAAATTAGGAAATGTTTTTATAAATCTGCAAAAAGATGTGGTGCAACTAATTAAGTTGTAGGCAACCTTGTATATTCTCACCTACTTCATCACCATTTTTATTAGCTCATTATTTTAACGGTTTTGCTATCTTATACCCTTCTAGAATATAAGATAAGATTTTCGTTTTATAAAAAAATATCCTTAATTAAAATGCATTAGCTAAATTTTAAATTAGATTCCTAGATCGTTTATTTTTGTTATGATATATTTTCCAATTTAGCATTTTATCATATGTCCCTACTTTTTCGACAACTATCTTTAAAATGTCCTCTCTCTTCAACACTTTAAAACGAGCTAGAAGGTATAGCACTCCATTATTAGTAAGCTTGGATAGAGAACTTATCTTTCTAATACAGATAGAAATACTGTTATTTTAATTATACTTTTTTTTTTTACCTATTAAGTTGGTTTGTTAACAAATAAAATATGAAATGAAGTAGGATATATATTTAAGGATAGTATGTATGCTTAGTTGTAATTTTTAAAACGATTTTTTTAATAAAGGTTTTCTATCCTATGCCCTTGAGGCATAGGATAAAATTCTCCTTTTAGAATAAACATTTTATTAATTTAATTATTTTAGCCAAATTTTAAATTAGATTATTAGGGTACAATACTTATTTTTGGTAGGGAATCTTTCCCGAATTGGTTCTTATACTATGTCCTTAGGCCTTAGGACATATGATAGAAATATCGTTTTAATAAATATGTTCTTAGTTGCATATGTTAAGACTTAAGATCATCTCTACATTTTGCATTTTGGTGATTATGAAGTTTTAAAGAGACTTCCCTAAATTTACAATATTTTTCAAAACTAAATGATTATTCAAATCTTAGTTGAAGCGAAATAATTTAAATAATATGTATTTTGTTATTTCATTTTGAAGAAATTGTAGGAAAGTTGTTGGAGATGATCTAAGAACTTTGATTTGGAAAGATTTTTTTAATGATTTGATTATTTTAGTTTTAATTGCTTTTTTAGGCTATATCATTTTTTGATAGGGTAATGGTTCTTAATTAAGGTTGTTTTTAGGGCATATGCTAAAAAAATACCATTTTTAAAAATAGAAAAAAAAACCTTAGGAATTGAATTTCATGTGAATTTAAATTTCACCAAAGTACAATAAGTTAATTAATGGGGTAGGTAAGTTTTACATCTCCTCACTGTCTACCACTGTGCACGCAACAATCCTCTTGCTTTCGGCGGAGGCCCTGTTGAAGATTGCTGCATGCACAGTGGTAGACAGCGAGGAGATGCCGGATCGGGTTGCTTGGAAGGAAACGACGGATGAGAACTGTACGGTGAAATCGGCCTATAATTGCATTACTAACTATTTTGGTGAGGGTTGTGTCGATGTCGGGTTGTTTGACAGGATTTGGAAGCTTAAAGTCACGGAGAGGATTCGCTTTTTCGTGTGGCTAGCTAGTCTTGTGGGGGGTGATCCTGACCAATGAAGAGAGATGTAGGCGCCACATGGCGGCAGAGCCTTAGTGCTCGGAGTGTCGGGAGGTGCCAGATTCGATGAACCATCTGTTCATGGAGTGTCCCCTCTCTAAGGCTATTTGGGGTGTGCTACCGGTACCTATGAACATTGTTGAATTCTTTAATGTTCCCTTTGCAGTTTGGATCCGGTGCAATCTGATGAGTAAGAACGTGGTGGAGGCAAATATAGAGTAGGCACGCTTTAGTGGTGTTGGAAGTGGAGAAATGATCGTGTTTTTAATGTGGGCCCTCGAACCACTAACAAGCCGCTCTTCATTCTTTCACAAGCCAGGGAGTGCTCGGAGGCGTGGAAGGTTGGAGCTGTTCAGGAAAAGAACAACAGAAGGGTGGAGAAGCTAATTGCTTGGGAGAGACCACCGACTGGGTGGGGTACGATGAACTCGGATGGAGCTGTGGATGCGATCGGACAAGCCGCAGCGGGGGGTGTGGTCAAGGATGAACAAGGGAAATGGATTGACGACTTTGTGCACAAGATCGGGGTATGCTCTGTTATTATGGCCGAGCTCTAGGGAGTTCTTGATGGCATGAAGATGGCTTGGGACCTTGAGTACCGGAAGATTCTTATTGAGACGGACTCTATACTTGTGGTATCCTTACTCCAAGGTCGTATTAGTGATCGGCATCCTCTTTCTAGCTTGGTCCGTCAGTGCCATAACTTTTTCAACCGGGACTGGGAGATTCAGTATCGGCATGTCTTTAGGTAAGCGAACTGCATCGCCGACTCCGTTGCTAATTTTGCCTTTTCTTTTCCTATTGGTTGCATTTTTCTTTTAGAGCCTCCTTTAGATTCGATTAACTTTATTAAGGAAGACGGTAGGGGAAGGGCTACTCCCCACTTTGTTGTTGTGTAGCCTGAGTTTGTTTTTGTGTTAGTTTTCTACCGGAGAGCCTTGCTCTCTTGTTTTCCCGACCAAAAAAATAAAAAATAAAAAGAGGTAATAGTTATAAAAATCAGGGTAAACTCTTAATTATTTATTATTCTATCTTAATCATTTTATATAATTAACAAATAATCATTCATACCAACACCCGTTGACTCAAATGGATATTTCATATGATCTTGTTTTAAAGGATCGAGATCTTTTCGGTTCTGTTATTTGCACGGCGCCAAGTTCTCAAGTCGTCACAGAAGAAGCCGGTTCCGAACTCCCAAGTCGGCATATTGGATGCCAAATTCCCAAGGCGAGTCACGTCACGCCTGAGTCGATGCCGGATCTCGAACTCGGCAGTGTCCCATTGGCAGCTTTGCAGGGAATCTTCAGCTTTTCATGGAAGTCTGCAGGTTTCCGTCCCATCGGCACTGATGCCGATGCCGAAGTCCCAGGTTGGCATAGCCCTCGACGATGGTGGCAGCCTGACCCGTCCTCACTTTGCACTACACACACCCTCACACACTACTGCCGACCTGGAGCTTCGGATTCGGGATCCAGACTTGCCGATTTGGGCACTCAGGTTCGGCAACATGTCTGCCGACCCGGAGACTCGGCATCGACACCGTGCCGATGGCGAGATGTCACCGTGCCGATAACAAGACGGGATCTTTTCAGTATCAATGAATCAATCTAGACTATCTAGTCGATCCCCATGTATATCCATATGTTACCAACATGATTCAAACTTCAATCTTCACGATTACTCTTGAGAAATCTAGCACCATTTTTTTTATTACCGAAGCAACCGAATATAGATACGGTTAAAATTAAGTTAACATATATACATGGATTCTAAAACTAAAGCAAGCACCACCTTTTTGGGTCAATTCAACGAATGCATTTTGGTACATTACTTATAAATTAATTAACTTAATTATAAAACTATATCTTTTGACTTTTGGTTTCTTGATCGATTATTAAACTTCAGCGCGGGGTGGCAAGTGGCCGAAGTGGAGGTATATACTCTCATTTTCTCAAACCATTTATCAAATATTTATAACTCTTAGACGCTCCACTCATGTAACACTTGTTTGGTAAAAGGGAAGCCGATGAAATAGTTAAAACTGATAGATGTTTATTTTAAATATAAGTTAATAAGCTAATATAGTGCTTGGTAAACCAAGCTGTTAGGATAGCCGATGAAAACTTGTGTATAAAAAACTAAAAAGCTCCGACAAGCTTATGCGAGTAGCCGTTGAAAATGTCGGATTTCAAAAGTTAATTAAACTAAAATCTTATATTTATTTTATTTAAAATTATATAATATCAAAACTATAAGGTCCAAAAAGTTACTTATTGTTTCTTTGAATTGGTAAATAAAGAGCGGTTATCCGGGGTTCGAATCGGGGACCTATGGATACTACCCACGGTCCTTTCCGATGAGCCATTCCGGAACGGGTACTTATTGTTTCCACACGAAGCCAAGGCTCCATTAACAATAGTTTAAAGGGTTTTTTTATTTTCATATTCTATAGTTTTAAATAAATTAAATATAATATTTTAATTTAATAAACTTTTGGAATAAGATTTTCAACAACTATTTACCCCAAACTTTTCACAACTTTTCACAACTTTTCTTTTTATATTCAACTATTTACTTTCTCTTATCTCATTAGCTAGTTTGTATCAGCTATCCTATCAGCTGGGTTACTAACCACCTTACTAGCTTATAAACACTCTAACACACCTTTATTTTTTGATAAATTGTTTTTTACACGTACTTATGAAAAATGTTTTTTTAATATATTAAACAAACCGAAAATTTGAGATGTAAATACTCATTTTTAGTAGAAAAAATTGAGAAAAACAATAATTATATATAAAAAAAGTGGGATTTTTTTTGTATGTATATATGAAAAAGAATATTTTTGTACGTCTAAATATATTGTAGAAAATCTTAAATTTATGATACAATTATCCATTTTCAATAGAATGAAACTAAGAGAAAGAAAAATTATATATAAAAAAAATGAAGCTAAAGAGGTTTGAACCCTCCCATGACCTTAAAGTAATCAATACTCATCGTTACTAACTAAGCTAAGGTAATGGTTGGAAGATGAGGCCGGGCGCTTCTCCGGAAATCACGAGGAAGATGGTGAATATCGCCTGGACGAAACCGAGGCTTGGCTAGATCAAAGCTAACGCAGACGGTGCCGTAAGCAAGGATGGAGCGGCAGCAGCTGGTGGGGTGCTCAGAACGGAGGACGGCGCCTAGTTAGGGGGGTTTGGCCACCGCATTGGGTCTTGCCCTCCTACTATGGCTGAATTATGGGGGATTGCGGGATGCCTCCGTTTAGCTTGGAAGCTTGGGGTCCGGCAGATTGAGGTGGAAACGGACTGCTTTATGGCTTACTCAATGGTGGTTAATGGTGTTGCTAATCATCACCCGTCGTCGAGCCTGGTGAAACGTTGCCAAGGCTTTTTGAAGAGGAACTGGAGGATCCAGTTCCGACATGTCTTCAGGGAAGCGAACATGGTCGCCGACTCCCTTGCTAAGCTTAGTCTCTCTTTGGTGCAGGGATTCCACGAGCTGTTGGAACCGCCCGATAGATCTAGATTGCTTGTTGAAAACGATTGTAAGGGAAATGCTACTCCCCACTTGGTTGTTATGTAGCCGGTTACTGTTGCTCTGGGAAGGTCTTTCCTTCTCGGTTTATTTACCCAAAAAAAAAAAAAAAAAAAGCTGAACTGCAATATCGATCCTAAGATGCATGTGTTCTTTTGTAATTTCTCTTAACTAAATGACCGAACTAAAATTTCATATACGTAGTTACTGTTGAAAATTTTAGTTTTGTTGGGCTTTTGTTAAAAAAAAATTATATATACTTCCCCATTTGGGCTTTGTTAAAAAAAAAAAAATCATGGTCTGATAAGGATTAAGAAGTGATGAATGAAATAGTTTTCTTAGTGGGTTTGGCTCCCATCCAGTTCAAACAAAACTGTAGGATACAGTTCACCGATTAAGGACCATTGATTTTAACCAATGGCTGAGATCAGTCCAAATTAGTCCTAATTTTTTTTAATTAAAAAAAAAAGAGATAAGCAAATCTGACTCATTTTCCATACTTTACAAATTATAGAAGGTAACTAATTGATTTGCTGTAACCGTCTAAGGCTCAAATATCAGATTTTATATATTTGCATCCAATTAATTTATCCATTAAAACTTATCATATCATTTTCCAATTAAAAACCTAGTATACGTTGTTTCTTGCTGCTGCAATCTGTCTTCGTAAGGTTAAAGCTAATCAATAACTATGGAGGCATCTGCGATGTCTAATAAGCAACTTTTACAACATTAGCCTATGCGGAGTTGAACCCGCATCTTTGTGTCTATGTACATAGCTCTACCATTTGAGCTAATAGGCTAAAAAATTTACATGAATACTTTAGGTTTAGGTTTGACAATAGTTTACCAAATACCATGACAAATTTTATGCACTTCTAATGTAACTGCGATATCAATCTCTAAGTAAACCATTAAACGCTCACTTAGGAGTTGATCTAATCCTCACGTCATGTATTGGAGCATTTAGATGGTGCCACACAAACGCTATCACTTACAACAATCTCTAAGTAAACCACTAAAACTAAACTTTTCTCAAACCTACATTGTACCATCCACAATGCTACAGAAGATCATGAACCAAGACAATCAATCCAAGCACTACTCGCACTGTCCATGTTGCATCCAGCTCTTAGCACACATCAGAGCTTCCACCGTCTCCGGCCTCAACGAACTCCGGTATTCATCCATCTTCCTGCCAACGGTATCGAACAAACAATCAGGCCCCACGCTCGAGAGCGGGATGGAAAGAATGTCGCGAGCCATCTTCGAGAGGGCAGGGTACTTGAACTCGTTCAGCTTCCACCAGCCCAGCATGTCGAGATCCTGCGGGGGCAAAACAGGCTCCTCCAAGTAATGATCAAGCTCCGATTTCGCTCTATGACTGCTAGTCTCCATTATGTACATGTCGAATTCTGAAAACCCGTTGCTCTAGACAAGGCTTTCGTCTTCCTAACTACGATATCAAAAAGCCCACAATTTTCTCAAACCCCATATTGATACACATACCTCATCGGCACTCGCGCAACAAACCAACGCCTACATTGCCTTGCCGCCTTCGATCGTCGACGTCCCTTCAACGAATTGCAGTCGCACCGCCTCCTTGCCGCCTTCGATCGTTGGCATCGTCCTCCTTGCCGCCGTTGCGAATTCTGACCTGCTAGGTTATCAGGTGAAGAATTAGGTTAGGGAAAGAGGAAGTTTCATCGGGGATGGGCAAGCTTCTTGCTGAATTTCTTTAATTTCCCTGCTAAATTTCTTTCTTAAAAAAAAATTATTGAGACTAATCTCAACCGTTAATTAAATCAATGGTCCATATTCGATGAACTGTATACTACAGTTTTGTTTGAACTGGACGGGAGCCAAACCCTTTCTTAGTACCTGATAAATATCCCACACAATAGAAATAAAAAATCTCATTTTTTTCATTTTGATTTTCAAATAAATTAAATAAAAAGATATATAATAATTCAGACACATAATCAATAAGGGGAAGGTTTTTTTACTAAGAATTTTTCGTTTGTTCTCCCGTCAATAGAACCCTTTCATTTTTTTTTTGGCATTGGGGTCAATCATTTGATGGGGAAAGTAAGAATCCACATCCCATAACTGGAAAAAAAAAAGTTTAGTTTACATACCATAAGAGAGAAGCAAGTTCTATTTCATGTCGATAAAAAATATTAATGAATACAAGTCATTAATTCTATATTTTGTAGAAGTTTTTTTTTAGTCAGATTGAGTCTTTCTGTTTGTTTTGTTTAATGTAAAAGTTTGGGTGGTATCAAAAATGATTGCACCATCACCCCAAAGCATACTTATGGTTCACGACTTTGAGCTCGAGGTCAATACTAAGGTCAGGTTTATCAGTTACTATTTAAGATACTAAAAATATTATTTTTTTATTCATCTCTTTCCGCCACATCAGCATAGCATCATTTCTTTGGATAAAAAAAAGCATAGCATCATTTCTTTACTTTTTCCACTTTAACAATAGCATCCTTAGCATCTCACAATCCATCTTTTTTAACCAATTCAATTTACGAATATACCCCTCTATAACAAATATTTCCAACATGTTTATATTATTATTATAATATTATATTAGTATTTACGTACTAAAATTTAATTATAAAATTTATATTAATTATAAAATGAATAAGTAAAAGTATATATGATTCACTTTTGAGATTTAAAATATTTTTTTTTTAAAATTACAATATAATTATATCGAAAGAAATTGTTTTTTTCAAAACATGTCGAAACATATTCAAAATTGATGTCTATATGTAGAGAAAAATGAATATAATATTATAGTATTTTTTTTTTTAAAAATCACAATTTAAATAGTGAAAATGACATTATTTGAATGTAATTAAAATGTGCCAGATTAAATCCCAGCTGTTGATTCCCTTCAATCTCAGCCGCTCCTCCCCACCACCAGTGATATTGTGAGGGTTTGCAGAGTTGTGTTAGCCACCCAAACCCAAAACACGGCGTTCTACACAAACAAAAAGCCAAACGACGTCGTTTTGATTTAAACTTTTCAAAAAAAAAGAAATGAAGTGTGAAAAGCATTTATCACCTATGGTATAGCAGCTAGCGATGCTAAATTAGCACGTACCCTCCAAGCATCCAAGTGCCTCGGTTCAAAAAATTTCATTAATTTTTTTTCCAATTAGCATCTTGAACAGTTGTTGTTAAAGGTGCTCTAAGGGCATGTTTATCGGTAGTTATGGAGTATCGATACTCCAATTTATTTGAATAAAAAATGTTGAAATGGGCAAGTATCGGGGTATTAGGATACCAGAGCTAGTACCCCGGATAGTATCGATTGTAATTAAAGCGTAGCAGGCATGTGTCAGTCATTTTTTTTCCCGGAATACACAATAAAACGCATAGTATTGGGCCCATAGAAGAGTACATGCTGCGTTTTTGGGCCGCAAAACTGTCACACAAGCTGAAGATGGAGGGCCACGTGTCACGCGCTGGTTGCATGCATCAGAGGCGCGCAAATGGACGAAAAGTGGACGGCTGAGATGCATTCTGGCATTTGTATAATTTTAATTGTAATATGCAATTTTTAACATTTATAATATTAAAAAAAAACAAAATACTATATTCATTTTTATCTACTTATAGGCATCAATTTCGAATATGTTTGACCATATTTTTTAAAAGTATTTTTCTTTGAAAACAACTATGTATTTATTATACCAAAAAAAATTTTAATTATTTTTTAATAGTAATAATTATTTTTCTCTCTAGTAACTTTTAAATATAAAAATTATTATAATAATATTTTAGTCACTTTTAAATATAAAAATATTATAATAATATTTTATTAATTAAAAATGAATATAATAATATAATAAAAAATGGAAATAATTATTGAAAAATGGTATATTTGTAAATTGAATTATTATGAAATAATGAGTTTTGGGATACTAGAGATGATATTGATAAACTAGAAAAAGTAAGAATGAGATGCTAGGATAATGTGGCGAAAAAAAAAGAATAAAATATTATTATTCTTAATATCCCTTGATAAACATGGCTAATAATTTCCATTGAAGGTAGGTAACATAGAGAAACAATCTTGTTCGTAGCAACAAAAGAGATGCCAGATTTGAACCTCTTTTGAAGGCAATGAGTATGAATATATGAAACCAAGAATTCAATCCTCCAACGACATTCCCACGTTACAAGAACAACATTGATCACGCTCACTGCCTATTTAGTTTTATTGAAATTAGCGGAAAAAAAAAGTTTTTATTGAAGTTGAAAATTTTAGTTTTGCAATTGGGCCCCTAGTTGGGCTTTTCTTTCATTTTCTTAAAAAGAACACATACCTCCTTTTGAGCTTTGTGTGGTTTTAACCCTAAACTTGGCCCATAACGCCCATATAAAATCAGCAACGTACTATTAACCTATGTTACACCGAAACAGAAACGGAAACCGGGAAACGGAAATCCAAATTTTGTTGGAAACGGAAACGCTGAGGAAACGGCAATATGAATTATATGTTCATTTAAAAGTCTAAATAAGAACAATAAATATATCACCAAGTTATACACATAGAATGCAACATTAGGCTACAAATTAAAAGGTTCAATATTGTGATATACAGTGTCCTTTATTCCATAAGTTGCAGATCGAGTCGGTTTGTTGACTTTGTTCAACACTATGACTTCCGCTAGGACCACTACTCGCATTTGAGGATGACATAGTTAGAGCCGAGAGGGAGAGAGCACTGGTCAACGATGGCACACTGAGAAAAGAGAGAGGGGGCCATTGGAGAGGAGGGAAGACAAAAAATGGGAGAGAAGGAGGTGGCAAGGCTAGAGGGAAATGAGAGCTTCAGACGGGATGAAGGGGAAGCATGTTTTAGAGTTTGGTTGTTTATTTTTTTTCAATTATAAAATTAGTGGAAACGCCACCTGACAAGGTAGAAACGTTTCTGACCAAGCGGAAACGGTCAAGGTTTCTGACTTTTCTGGTCAACGAAACTGTCAAAGTTTCTGACCTCTCAGAAACGTTTCTGAGGTGTTTCCACGGAGTTTCGGAGTTTCTTCATATCCAGAAACGGAAAACCGCTATGAGATGGAGTTTCGGGGTATCATAACTATTAACCTCCAACTGTGATTCCTTAACAAAGTTAGAGAACAAATTCAATACGGATTTTGCAATCACCAAGGGCAAAATCGTAAATAAAGACACTTAAAGACCTCGAGACTTTATAAACGATAGATATGATATTGTACGATTCGATCCGATACTATACGACCAGAAAGGGGTTTGAGAGGAGAGCGACAGAGAAAATGCAAGATCCGTCGTCAATACTGAGCGACCTATTGAGCGCCCAACAGCAACAGCAACAGGGGAGGATGGGCAACTTCATCTACCCGGAGCAAGAGCTGCTAAAGTGCCCGCGCTGTGACTCACCCAACACCAAATTCTGTTACTATAACAACTACAACCTGTCGCAGCCCCGACACTTTTGCAAGTCCTGCCGTCGCTACTGGACCAAGGGGGGCACCCTCCGCAACGTCCCCGTCGGCGGCGCCTCCCGCAAGCCCCCCAAGCGCCCCAGGCGCCCCGATCCCGACCCTCCGAGCCTGCAGCAGCCGGAGCCGGCCTCAGCCTCGGAGCTCCAGGGGATCGGGTGGCCCGATCTTGCGATTTGCAGCTCTCCAGATTCGTAGTTCTGAGTAAGTTAATTGATCAATCAATCAATCAGTCAATTGAAATCGAATTTGTTTATTTGGGGATGAAGGCAGGATGGATTTGCATCCCCAAATTGGATGGTGGTGGTTGATTGCAGTAAACACTTTGATGTGATGGGGGGTTTCTATTTATAGCATATAGTTTGTAGGCGAACCAGTACCTTGTGGAATCGTATGATTAAATGTGATATGTTGTGAATTTTATTGTATATAGAGCAAAGTGTGTTTGATTTTATATTCTATTATTATGATTATTATATGTCACGGGTTTGTATTAATTGGAAGTTACTGAATATGGTTTAGGATAAGTCCGTGTCTATTTTATTACCGTTTTCTGGGATTGAGTTTGCCTATTGTTATGTATGATTTGAGGTGTTTTTTTTTTTTTTTTTTTTTTTTTTTTTTTTTTTTGGTATTGTGTTAAGTTTTGAACTTTTTTTATTGGTGAGTAGCAATAATATATGTTATGTGATAAGCCGTAAGAATAGAGAAGAGAGGCGCAGAGAAGAGAGGAGAAACTGATGTATTATTGGGGGTCTTCAGGACCCTTTATATAGGAGTTTACATAGGGAACTAGGGTTTACTAATGTTTATCCATCCCTAATATAATAATATTATAATACTCCTCCTTGGATAAACATCCTTAAATACTACCTCATTACAAATATCGCCTAGAAAACCCAATGGGACAAAACTAGGATCCAGAGAATAAATACATATGACATTTGATATGCTTTGGTGATCTGCCTCGTTAAAAACCTTGTCAGGAAAACCCAGTGGGACAAAACCTGATCGAAGGGAAAAAGAGTGTAGTGCGTGTATACTCCCCCTGAAGTCAACATCCTTCTCGAAGTCTTCTCATTCTTCTTGATGACGTTGTCTTCATGAACTTATGGTCGAATCTCAACATTGTCCTTGACTTGGAATTTCTTCATGATTGACTTGATGTGCTTGACTTCCATGTATTGATGTTGAGCTGCTTTGAATGCACAAGCATAAGGTACTTCAGGACCTAGTGTGCTTTTCATTGTTGATCAGAGGGATCTGTTGTATTAAATGGTGCATAAGTTGCCTCGTTAAAAACCTTAACTTGGAAAAACCCAATGGGATAAAAACCAAGATCAAGGAAAAGAGTACACCATTGTATGGTACTTCGGGACCTAATGCAATGTCACCATTTTCACAATTATAGGTACTCCAAGTACTCTTATAAGGATCTTTAACCAATTCCATGTGACGGGACTTTGATATTAATGCTTCAGGCATTTTCAATCAATCTTTTTCATTTATATGCGTATGCAAGTAACACGTCCGTCATTTACATTTAGATCCAAAATTATATTCACTTCTGGTGAATATATTTTCCATATAACCTTTGATAGTTTTTGTGCAATCAACTTGGCTTTATATTTTATTTTGTACGAACACCCACTTAAAACCAAATGATGTTACACTTTTCGGTGTTGGAACTACAGGTCCAATGCCATCATGCTTAAAGAACCCATTCTTGCATGAATTTCCTTTTTCTAGCTCTTTTACTATGATTTCGATGTCGACATCCATTTGTTTATTTGATGATCATCATATTCTCATAGGCTCTTTCCACCTCTGAGGAATCGTATACCAAGAGCCTAGTGATCTCCAACACTTCTGGTGTACTTGAGAATCACTTGATATTCATTGAGTTGGAGTTACTTCTGGAACCTCCAAATGAGCTAGTACCTGTGACTTTGTCACTTTCTTGGCCTTTAGTAAATGCTTTCAATGACATATTTGCTAAACCTTATAATCATTTCATTTATTGAACTTCTGGTTCACTTGTATTTATCCGCGGATATGAAATGATAGAGAAGTTGCTTCCGTGCAATCTCTTTCTTAACTTTTAGTCTCATTTCCTCTCCCCCTAAATACCGAGCAATTTATCAACATTATAAAGATCTAGGTATTTGATATCAATAGGGACTCAAACCCCATGTATCATCCAACTTCTTTGTGGTCTCATTGAAGTTCATTTGGAGGAGCTACATCTCGGATCATATGCTGCTTATTCAAAACATTTGAATAACATACTCTCTTCTGGAGATAATTAGGGAGATGTTATTGTGTCAAATTCGAAAGGCAAACATGCATGGGCCCATTTGACCAACGACTCTTCTGGGTCGTCGTGAGCTACCTTATGCTCAACAATGTTTTTGATGACATTCTCTACCTTATGTTTCATATGACCAAAGTGTTCCATAGCTGTCTCATTGAATCCATTCAAGAGACATTAGAGACTTTGCATTTACTTTGAATTTAGATGGTCTTGTTGTTGATTTGCCAAGATGACAGACCATATATATTGGTCACCCTTATTGAGGATCTTCTGGTCCCTTTTAGTGGGTGTCTATGTGAATCTCAATGATCCCGCACATCATCGATTCACATGAGTGACCGTATGCCACAAATAAAAAAATATTTTATCATTAACTAACTTCTGGTTAGTGATAAGTTTCAATGGGATAAATGAGTGTCAAATAAACCATATATATACATTCTCATTTTTGTAAGACTTACTTCTGGCTAGTCATATGAGATATTGGTGTTCAATACCATGTCAATTCATATATATGTGTCATTGTTACTTCAGGTAACAAGATCAATGCTCTTCTGGAGCTATATGGTATTCATCTTGGTTTTCCATTCATGATTGTTTGAGAAAACTTCGGGTTTTCAAAGTTGTTTGACACTTATAAAACCATAATATTCAATCATTGAACTTTGTATATGGTGATCCATTTATTTTAGATGCCATTGAATGAGTATTTTCAGAACTTTTGTTGGTGTCATACTTCAGGTATGAGTCATTTATAATGTTCTTCAAGACATTTAAAATTAACCGTATAACAGACCTAGCTATAAGCCACAACAATAACTTTGGTCAAGCGCTTAACCATAACCTCTTTTACACCCTCTACCGGAGGGGCATGCTTCAGGCAATGCTTAGAGGATAGTCAGGAAGTGGCCTTCTTAACCGGATCATGTTATGTGGTTACTTCTATTTGTTGTATCAACCAAACAAAAATAGTTCTGAATATGATAAAACCTACATTCCATGTACTTCTTCAGGAGTACAAATGACAAAATTAGGAAAATATACTCTTCTGGAGTTTGTGAAATCCTTTACTCTTCTAGAGTTCATAAAATATTCTTTACTATTTAGGAGTTAATAAAAATCCACCAGTAGAGTCTTCAAGCTCTTAGGTTGGTGTTGAAAAACTTCACAATCTACGGGATGGTGGTAAACCTTTCTCCTAAATGTTCATTTGCCAAACAAAACTCCGCATTAGACACTCATGATAAGTAGTTTCTTCGGGAAACACTTTGAGCTTTGAATTAAAATAAGTAAAATCATAATAATTTTATTCAATATAAAACAATGAATAAAAAAAAACAAATAAAATAAAATTGTATTTGTCCACTTCAGGTGGAGCCGAAAAACTTGTCAATTTATCATTTTCTTCAAGAAATGATTTTATTAATAAAATGATTCATTTGTCAATTTCGAGTGACAATTAGTCTCTATTATGTATATTTCGATCATATACTCCAAAAGATGATAAGTTGCAATTCAAAAAATAGTAAGTTGTCATATAAACATTGTCCATATTCTTCAAGAAATGGTATGATCGATTATTGCTCACTTCAGGGAGAAGACAACTTGTATACATTCACTTTAATTTCTACACTTCTGGGTATTTGTGCAACTTTAAAATGAAACTCATACACTTCTGGGTATGATTTTAAATAATCTTTATGAGGATATACAATATATCTCTTATCATTCATTTACTTCAGGAAATGAATATTTTCACTTCAGAGACAAATTTGTATTGATGAGAGAGAGACATTTTATGAATTTCCTTTTCATATACAACTCTTCAGGAGATGATTGTCGTTACTACAGGAACGATTTATGATTATGTGTCCATCCACTTCAGGGAATGCCTTTATATATTTCAAGAGATAATGATAAATAAATAAATAAATAGTTGATATAATTAATAAAACTATAAAATCATAAATAAATAAATAAAATCAAATTGGCATATTGCACACTTCTGGTGACAAGAAAATGAACATCTGCAAATACATGTTCGTCTACTTCTGGAGACTGGTGGAGAAATGATAATTTGCTTGTTTAGCTATAAAAATCATTGGTACAAGGATGATTATGAATTTTAAAATTTTATCTACTACGGGAGATAAATTTTATCATGATATATAGTCGAAAATATTTTATCTTCTTCAGGAGATAAATAAGAATTTCATTTCTTCAAGAGGTGTGATACATAAATTGTGTTTACTTTATCTACTTCAGGAGATAAACTACCACTTTTGGGATGATATGCAAATTTAACAATTTATATCTACTTCGGGAGATAATGTTTGTGTACTTTTGGAGACAAGAAAATAAAATACAAATTGAAATGAATAATAAAACTGAAAATAAAAAAAATCATCACTACGGGGATGATTTTCAATCGTTCACATCTACTTCAGGAGATGTTCCGTTCATCTACTTTGGGAGATGAGGATTAAACAAATATAATTTACATAAATTAAATAACATACATATAAAATAAACATAAATAATAAATATAATTTCATCACTACAGAGATGAAATTTACCAGCTTGATCATCTCTGCGGGGATTAGATCAATTTATCATTCATCTACTTCGGGAAATGATTTCGTTCATCCACTCCTGGAGATGATATATAAATTCGACAATTTTATCTACTTTAGGAGATAATTCATCTACTTCGGGAGATGAAAAATAATTTAAAAAACATAAAAATAAGATAAATAAATAAATAAATAATTCATCACTTCAGGGATGAAAATAAATAAGATATAATAAAATAACATCCACTTCAGGGGATACGACCGATTGATCCAATCGCTTCAGGGATTGAGATTCCGCTTCACAACTTCGATTCACTTCCGGATTGAAATTACTTTTATCCGCTTCAGGGGATATTACTCACCACTACAGGGGTGATATAATTCAGGGGATATTACTCACCACTACAGGGGTGATATAATTCAGGGGATATTACTCACCACTTCAGGGGTGATATATTTATGTTTATACATCATCTTTGGGGATGTCACAGGGGCAAATAATGCAACCCTAAAAGTTTTAAGCCGCTTTCTGTAATTTCTCTAAAAAATACAGACTGATCTGCGATTTTAAAGAATTCAGGGCTGGTTTTATAATTACCATAAAGTTGAATAAAAACTGCTTTCTTCCTCGTTGAGATTTCGCAGAGGCAGAGACGGTGATCGACGGTCGGCGACATCGCCCATGGAGGCGGAACTGGATCCCCGCAACGGGGCAGTTTTCGAGCCTCTTCTCACCATCGGCAGATCCGGCATCGAAGACCTGCGGAAGAGGAAACCGACGCGCAGGGAGGCTTCAATGTCCATGGAGTCGCAGATCCGAGGAGGTGTCAACGATAAGCCTCGAGAGTTCCCCGTTTGCTTTCCTCCAAGAGATTAGGGATAAGAATCCTGCACACAATAATCGAATACCAATTACTCACAAATCACAATTTCAAACTCAATAGAATTATTTAACCCTTGAATAACAATCGATCGTTGTATCCGAATCCGCCGCCGCCACGACGGCCACCGCCGGGCAGATGTTATAGACAAGAACCATCTCCGATCGGTTCATGGCGAACTGGTTCTTGGAGACAAGAACCATCTCCGATCGGCCTCCGTTCGAGCTCGGCTGTGTCGATGATGGTGGCGGCTCAGTACATCTCAACGGTACCGCAGTGGCGGCGGGTTGATTGAAATCACTGCCCTTTAATTTGTAAAGTCGGTTGCGGCAATCTTCTTGATCAACCCGAACCCAAACAAAAGATTAAAGAAGAATTTTTTTTTTTGATTTGATCTCCAACCATAAGACAATATCAACAAGGATTGAATGTCGTACCAATTAAGTGAAAATATAAAAAAAATATTACTTCCCTTTAATGAATTGGTTGCACAGATCTTCATTAAGTCGAACAGTGAATTGGTTGCACAGATCTTCATTGGTTGCACATATCTTCATTAAGTCGAACAGTAAGCGAGAAAGTCTATCGTGCTGATAACGTGTGATAAGCCGTAAGAATAGAGAAGAGAGGCGCAGAGAAGAGAGGAGAAACTGATGTATTATTGAGGATCTTCAGGACCCTTTATATAAGAGTTTACATAGGGAATTAGAGTTTACTAATGTTTATCTATCCCTAATATAATAATATTATAACATGTTAGATAAATGAACTTTTTTTTTTTATTAATTGAATAAAGTAATGGTTTGAAAATTTTGGCCATTTCGTCGAATAGGATTGAAGAGACCTAGCATCTTCACAACTAGCATTTTTCTCACATTAGCTTTGGAACACTTTAAATCTCAAAGTTGTATTGCAATACAACCAATGTTCTAAAAGGCGAGCAACGTCTAGACAGGCTTATAACAAATTTGATTTTTTCCTTATATTTTAACGTATGACACATCTCAATAATTCGTATAATGTAATAATAATTCATAATATCATTCATAAACCCAAATTCACGGTGTTTAACTAATACTAAAGTAAATAAACGCAAAAGTACGCGTATTAGACTAGGGACTCTAAACCTCATAATCGAAACCCATATGTTTGACTCAATAGCAAATACATTATGACTTGGGGCATAAAAAAAATCATAAGTCGACTAATCACTTGCCTAAATGCTAAAATTGATATATTATAAACTCAAATCCGACACCTGAGCAAAAAGTTATAAACGTTTCAAAACTAAACAAACATAAACTATTTCCCACATCATTTTCCAAACCGAGTTACTTCTATCATAATTATTGCTTGTTGCACTTTATACCTTAATACTATAATTAAAGTCGATAAATTCAAATTAGTAGGTTATATATATGGAAATATTTGAAAACCATGAAATAAAGTATGCATAATTAATGTTTTTATATATTCTAGTTACACATTATATCGAGCATTTCTTAAAAAAATAGATTTTAATTTTATAGATAATTTTTCGATAGTAAATTTCGCCCTTTCAAATAAAAGTTTGAGGATCCGCCACTGCTACTTGATCGCACTGGGGTCAATATTTCTAGAATACATGAATGTTAAAGTCAATAAATTAACAAAGAACTATGACTTTTTCATTCTATGCCTATCCACATTCCTATATTTGTATACTCCGTAATAATCAAATATGAGAAAATTGCGAAGATGCATGTGAAACAAAATTTAATTATTTGGCATTTGATTTTTTATTTTTTTTTGGGTGTTTTTGCTAACTAGCCTATTTTGAATTTCTAATTAGATGATTAGCACCCAAACTAATTTAATTAGTTAAGGTAGCACTCATCCCAAATGGAGTAATAATGGTCAATGTTGACCGTTGACCGGTCAACGTTGACCAACTAATTCGTTTTTTTTTTTGGCATTTTTGTGATGCCATTTTTTACTGTTTTGATTCCATTTTTTATTACATTTTATGTTCGCTTTAATGTCACTTTTCTAATGAAATAGATTGATGACTCTTTTTTAATGTCACTTTTTTCAAATCTTGATGACATTTTTTTGTTACTGTGATGCCGCATTGTCCATTGATGCCATTTTTTTTACCGTTGACTACTGATGACACTTTTTATATAAATTTTTTGATGATATTTTTTTACCGTGATGCCATATTTTTTCAAGGTAATGTTTTCGTAATGCCATATTTTTTCAAGGTAATGTTTTGATGCCATTTTTTTCTTTAATGTGATGCAACTTTTTAAAAACAGTGTTTTGATGCCATTTTTCTAATGTAATTATTTGATGCCATTTTTTAAATCAAATCGTTTGATGCCACTTTTTTTTTAACTTAATCAATTGTATATCGATATATTTTCATCGATTCTACTTTTATTCACTGATGACACGTTTGTGATTACACTTCATTGATGCAGTCACTCGTGGTGACATGTTTATTACATTTTTATTAATTCATGACATTTGTGATTACACTTCATTGATCTAAATCATTGATGACATTGTTTGTTGATGACATTTTTATTAATAACATTTTTTAACAGTTGATAACATATTATCATAAAATTTATTACAATTCACTGGTGACATTTTTATTGGTGACACATTTGTGGTGACATTTTTATCGGTGACATAAAATTATACCATGTTAACTAATCATAAAAAAAAACACATAAAACAGGAAGATTCCATTAAAATGTATAAATTGATAACCAATAAACATATAATATAATCTCAACAATGCAACGCTGAAAAGATTCACCAAAGGTGCATAATTTAATCGTCATAGATGATCAAGCTGAGAATAATGTAACCTTCAAAAGAAGGTAGATATTGCATGTTTTGTAAATACCAGAAAGGGCCACATAAGGGAAAACCATGGCAGGCTTATCTAGCGACGACGCATATTACGTCTAGGTCCACAGTAATCTCAACAAAACACCCACTAACAACTCCAAGTGCCACTACCGCCACACCAACTCACAAATGCAGCGTATAGGCACAGTTGGAAGCAACTGATTTGTCCATGTGATGAACCGGGCATGCTGAGGAAAAGAGGATGCACTACCCGCACTTGTAAGCCAGCCAATTCGCATCAGCAGCAACCCAATCAACTCATCGCACACCATATCGCAAACCACAATACTCCTTGCAAGCACTTGCACCGAGCCCTGAAAGAAGGGAACATGGACCCGAGTCACCCGACGAACCACCGCAATCACTTAAAATGACCAAATGGATGGGCTAAAGACGGATCAAGTCGAGACCCAAAAACCTTGCAAGCTAGCACCAGACAGCACGAGCAGCCCAACAAACCACCAAAAACGCACAGCCCACCCTCACCCAACCTAATAGAGCACAACATCAACCAAACACCAAGGAAAGGAGCCCCAAATTCAGGTCAAATCACCAAGATGGCATGCCCCAAACACCTGGACAAGTTTGAAACTTCTCATAATTGGATCATGTGCTTTGATTTTCCCACGGGTTTTATAGCAAATCACCAAGATGATTCAAGGAATCTTTAACCAAATCAGATTCCTTGAATCTGATTTTCCCACAGCTCTTTTTACCATAGCCGTTGAATCAGATTCCTTGAATCATTTTCAGCTAGAGATTCATGTGCTCTAATCTAATTAAGGAACTGAATAGTATAAAATTTTCATCTATACATTAATAGCAACAAATATTTCTTGAATCCAAAATTAAAAAGGTAAAAGGAGCTTCATCAAGGAGTCCATGTTACTGATAATCAGACACCATCTCTTTAGATCGATTGATGCACCATGATCTAACCTAGGGTATCTACATAATCTGGCTGCTGCTGATGCATACATAAATTCTTTCATTTTTTCCATTTAAGATTATATGGCGGATAAGATTATTTATTCAATTCAATCTACATATCTTTTTTCTAAACAAAAATATTTGAATGAATTCGAATCCATGCCAAAAAGTGGATACAGCTCTAACAGCTCAGTGTATGGCAATGGCTTTAACATTTTATTTTATGTAAGCTAAAACATCTGTTAAGTTCGGTCACTTGTTGGTTGTTGCTTTGTTTAGGCTCTATCGGATCCATTGCGAAGCTAACAAGATGGCCAATTTAAGTTTGATCAAAGCTTGGAACTTGATTGATACGGTTTTTACCCGTCTCCCTTTGAACGCACTGCCTCGGGAGTTCATGGAGGCACGTCCACCGCCAGTTGGCAGTTGCAACCTCCCCAAGCCACCAACCACCCTCTCCTCACATCCAACAAAATGTTAGCCCCCAAAAGTTCAATAGTTTCATACTTTCATTCTACATCCTGATTTCCCACCAGAAAATGAGAATTCATATTCCTAATTCCTCCCTCTTTGCTGAATCAAATAAGCATGAGGAATGGAAAGAAGATGACAACATATTATGTAGCTTAGAGAGAACAAAAGTTAAACTTGGCAAATAGACATGATATATCGATATGTATAGACGAAGTTGTAACGGCCCAGAATTATGATTTCCGGGTTACGTTTCAAGGGATAAAACCCCTTGTTCGGATCTTGCAATCCAGGTACGGGTTGAGGTTTCAAACTCATTTAAGATTAGTAGAAGGAGGGATTTCAAACCCTAAAAACCTCGAAGGGCCATTAGGTACCCTTTACCTGTCCTAAGACTATGTCGCAAAATCCAATTCAACCGAAAGTAAAGCGGAAGCAAAACTAGGATACAAATGCCACGACAAAGCCGGGTCAAACCAAATTATAAGCAAGTGATTACCATTTTACCAAGTTAGAATATTAGCTAGGTTCTTCGATTCGCCAAAGGGTTTCCCGTCACAGAAGCAAGGAGCAAACAAGATCTGTAGAAAATACCTTAAAAAAAAGAACGGGGAAAGGAGTCAGATCGAGCCACTCATGCGGGACCGGCAGTCCTCGCTGAGGCCACATAGTATGTGCTATACCTAATAAAGATGCTCTAATGCAGTACGAAAGTCAAACACACTAGCATGCTCCTGGTTATAATAATGTGTAAAAATACTGTAAAGGGCCCAAGACAATGCCAAGTGGCATATCCCTCTCCTACCTCCACCCCTTCCGATAGGCGGAGACTGGCCAGCTCGTGAATACATTCCATCATAATCGGGCGGCACGCATGCCTAACCCGCTCCACAATAAAGCCCGCAGGCATCTCATAATACAAGGAAGTTCATGACTCGATTGACTCAGGGTGCCCGATGAGGCTGGGCTACCCTATGACCCTAGCAAAGACTCTAGGACTATCACAGATAACGGCCGTTCTGTTTCAAACGCATAAAGTAAGCAGATGCTCATTCAATTAGTGCAACCTAAACAGGATACTACATGGCATGCTATTATGCATATGCAACACCTAACATAAGATGCAACAACAGGCATGAATGTCCAATCTGAGTAAGCCCCTAGGGAACTTACCTGAAGTCTTCACATCCAATTAACCAGCAAACAAGTCACTAGATACTCGTCCATCGGCCAACAAGTCACTCAGAGAATCATCCAATCACACTAGCAAGTAATAAGCAAGGAATAACTCATCAATACATGCTTAATTATCACACAAGCAGGTGACTACAAGACTGAATAGTATTTTATTCAAGTAATCGGGTATTCTCATCAAGACCATCATTCTCAATTAACCTTGTTCCCATCAAGTATGGAACCTAGTTCAAAGTCTTTACCAAGATCATTACTCAAAACATCTTATTTCAAATCAAACTCAGGTTTTCCCTTACATATTGCTCACGCTAAACCATAAACTCTCAAAACCAAGAATCACAAGTCTTATTTATCAAACTCGCATAATACATCATACCCAATAAGTAAACCAAGGTAAGTTAATATTTCAATAAATTATTTCATTATAAGGAACTATTCAACCGCAAGCACCACGATCAAGCTTAAAGGCACACGAATATAAGAGTGATTGCCTAATTAGTCAATGCAGCACCATCAGACATGTATATAATCAAGTTTAAAGCCTAAAGCTAATTAAGCTCAACACCTATTTAGGCAAACGTAAACATCAATTAAGATTACAGTCAAAGCCAACAAATTTACCAAGTAGCCATCTCCAATCCGAAATCAAAACTCTATTGGTCGGTTCAACATTCACAAAACAAATACCCCTAAGTCCCACTATAACATTAATTATTCAAGGTGGCACTCGCAGAATACTTCAGCAGCATAAATCCATAAAAACCGAAATCAAGACTAAAGGGAATCCACAAAAGGAGATCAAGATCGAAGAGGGGGAGCCCAGAAATTATACCCCGATGTCTCAGCACTGGCGAAGAATGGAAATGAGGATTGGAGATCGGAGTTCCATCAGCAGCTCGAGCAATCGGGGTCGAAGAGAAGGGAGCAGATGGAGAGCGACGAGGTCGAGGCTTCAACGACGGCTGCTGGCGTCAGATTTGGGAAGGGAAGAGACGGAATCTTCGACCTCAGACCCGGCTTCACTGGCTCCTCGGTGAGAGAGCAGAGATAGAGAGAAGCGAGCTCATCGTCGAAGGCCCGCTGCCAGGGCTCGCTTGCGCCGGCCTTTGTCCTTGCTGAGCGGCTTGAGACATGGTGGTATTCGACCGGTGGGAGTCGACGGGGAAGAAGGGAGAGGGAGAAGCCTTGGTCTTCAGGTGGTGCTATCGGGTCTCGACGGGAACAATCGGTCCGAGTGGGGCTGCTTGACACCGATTCAATCAGGGTTGGCCTTGATCCTTCGAGCGCGGGGTAGGGGTGAGCTGGGCTTGGTTCACCGTGGCTGTGAGAAAGAGCGAGAAAGGGAAGCGGAGAGCAAGGAGGGAGACATAGAAGGAAGAAGTGGAGGTTTCCTGGAAAGAGAGGGCAACATCAAAGAGAGGCGGCTGGAGATCTAGATAGGAGGAGGAGAGTGAATAGGACCCCAGGTTTAAGGACATATATATATATACCCGCAAATTAGGGTTGCAGTGAAATTATGGAAATCGCAAAACAAACCCGTTTGTAAAAGTTAAAATACAAGAAATAACAATTTCAGCCCCATAAATTTTATTTAATTTACAATTTGTCATAGAAATAAATAATCATACACATCTTAATACGTTCAAAACAATATTCCTCCCTTAATTCGAATCCCAAAAAAAATATTTTCAAGTCTCGTTATAAGAAAGCGGAATAGAGCTGATTTTAAATCGAAGTCAATATATGTCGGAACTGGCTTTAAATAAAATAAAATAAAAAAATCATTTGATCATGGACAGAGATTTTTAAAATTATTAGAATCTCAGAAATTTAATATTGAAATTAAATTATAATTCATAAAATAATATTTTAAAATTTTGGGTTTTTACAGAAGTGGGACTGACATTAATAAACTTTGTCACTGATAATACTTTGTTACTATACGAAAGGCAGATAGGGCGGCTAAACAACTGCTAGCTGAAAAAAATTCATGGTAGCAGTTGTCGGTTAGTTCACGAAACGTCGTCTACTCAACCAAAAAGATACCCTAGGTTAGATCATGGTGCATCAATCGATCTAAAGAGCTGTGGACTCCTTGCACAAATCATTCAAAACAAGAGCAGTTAAACTACTGCATCCCCGAGTCCTTTTCAACTCAGTGAATTAATCAGTTAAACAAACTGATATCTACAAACTAACTACCCTAAATACAAGAACAACAATCAAATACATAACCAATAACGAATTTAGGTCAAAGGGAGGACAAACCTCAAATATGGAGCCAATTTGTCATAGAAATAAATAATCATACACATCTTAATACGATGCTGACAAATGAACCGCCATTCACCTATATATCCGTAGGTGTGTCTATGCATTATACTTGTAAGATTCCTGATCAATCAAGCTACTAGGCACAATTTAGATTGCAGGTTTGTACCATGATCATTGAAGTGCTCTTTAGTGCGCCAATATTTGTTCTATTTGTTGTTAGTATACACTGAGTAGTCATAAGTCGGGATTGTAATCAACACTATAAATAGGCCTCTATGTACATTGTTAACTTACTTCATTCAATCAATAACAAACTTCTCCAGTTTCCCTCTCTTTTCTCCTTCTCTGATTTCATCTAGATCAACATTTGTTAGGAACCAACACACTTAATGTAGACATCTTATCCATCCGCGCGAATAGAGGAAGATATTGATTGTCGGAATGCTTGTTCTCATCACAAGTGATCTCGGGTGCCTTCTAGTGTCTGATTTAGCTCCATGATACCTTTTTAAATATGGAATTCACTCACGAGTCAAACTCACCGCTTTGCCAAGACTTATGGGTTGTTTCGGACGTTTGAGCTCATTTCAGGGCTTAAATTAATACCTAATGTTTTAGTATTATTTGAGATTTTTCTGCAATTTCAGTTTTTTTTTTTTTTTTTATCTTTTACGTTTATTTTTTTTTATCTTTAGAGCTTCTTCTCCATATAATCATGTATTGGCTTCAAAACATTATTATCTTACTATTCATTCAATTAAGAGATTTTCTAGAGTCCAGTTTATCGTTCTAGGGTTTCGTCGCTTACAAAAACTCAATTCTTAAAGGCTCGCGTTTGCTTGCTTTCCAAGCTTTCTACAGCGTCAACATTGCGCCAAACTGACCCATACAAGCTAAAGCCATGATACCAATGATAACTCTTGTCTACTTGAATTAATGGGGCAGTACAAACATATAACAACTACATATACACAAACAATCAAAGGTGCAGTCTTTTGCACCTTTGCTTGAAATACAATATACCATCAAAAGACATGAATGAGATCGAGCTAGGCTCAATATAAGTAGAAGAGGGCGGTGTAGAAGAGCTGGTTCCAGGTGTCAGGCAAGCCAGGGAGGCACCAGTGGCTGCAGTCGGAGGAGTGGGCCGGGTTAGCCCGCTGGACCGGGCTCAGGTCTCCGCTATAGATGGAAGGATGCCCATCTTTTCTCATTGCTGACAGCATTGTGATGTCCAGCAGGAATGCAGGGTGTGCCATGGTGCCCAGCACTGACTGCACCACCCTCATTTGGTCCGCGCACGCCAGCGGGTACCCGTCTGCCGTGTACGCCACCCCGTTCTCTGGCACCTTCTCCCCGTAGCAGTTCTTCGCCGGCGTCGATACCGACCCTGAGCTCCACTCTGCAGGGCTGCATAGCAGTTGTTTTAGTTGTAGAATGGTCAAAAATTAAAAGTCAAAATCTAGAACCCATATCCAACACAGACTTCAGAGTCGCGTTGGATATGGGTCCAACTCATTGGATCAATCATACTAAAAAATAGCATTCTTGACCCATTTGGTAAAAAAGCACAACTCGTATCTGACATGTCACGATTCGACTTGCAACCGGAAACCGACATGTAACAACCCGGTAGAGCTACTTTGTAGCTTATTTGGAAGGATTTTCACGTGGATGTTGAACCATCAAAGCACATTAAATTGGAAAGGGTAACAAACTCTTGTAGTTTTGTGAAAGTAAAGAGAGAGGTGTGTTAGATAGCTAGGGCCTCAATAAAGACTATTTGGTTTGTAGCCATAGAAATGAAGGGATTGGTTTCATCTATGAGACCCACAAAGCTTGGAATTATTGAATTTGAAGTACAGTTCAGAATGGTGGGACAAAGTATTCATTACTTTTACTGTTCTTTTTTACTAATGGAGTTATCAAAACTTGAAGCAAACAACATATATATGTGATCTTGTTGTCGGTAATGAGACTGGTAATCATTCTAGGTAGACAGATAAATGGGTACGAGCATTGCTCGCTTCGCTAGCTAGAATGGAGAATATGTCATAGGCAAGTACTATTTCTCATGAATGCCGCTCATTCTAGGTGGAAAACACAAGCATTGATAAGCCTCTTCATGTACATGAAGAGGCTCAATTTAATGCCTTTATTGGTTTGGTGGAGGAGTTTGCTCGTCGTCTTTGTGACATTGTTAATTTTGGCTATATCATCATTCGGAAAAGAAGAGAAAAATTCGGAGTAGAGATGGAGAAAGTACTTGTAATGTGTAGGAGAGATGGATTGGAAGAAGACACTGGTCTTGGTTCTGTCTATGTTTGCATCCACCCAGTTAGCCCATGTCTTCATCCCTGCGTCGAAAGCTGTCAATCGGTCCATATCTTGGTATATCATTCCTCCTGACTCCATAAAATCCCATCTGCAAATCTCACAAAAAAATGTTCAGAATTTAGTTGTTATGTCTAATAACAAAGTCTGATAAGTAGCCCCAGCTCTGTAAGATAAGTCAGCTCCAAATGACTTGATGAGTAAAGTAATTATAGGCAAAAGTTACACTTGTAAGTTACAAATGCTACTAACCCTTGGAGGGAACCCTTATGGGTCCACCAATGACCCGAGTTAAATGACAATACGTCAGCGCTTAGCCACGCCCTACTGTTGGATGATATGTCGTCGAGTTTAAGAACCCTCTTTCCTTGGATCATGTCTATGTCTACTAAGTATGTAGCTCTGTGAAATGAGATTGTCACACCATAATCCTGCATAGATGAACCATAAGAGTTGTTATTGTTGTTATTGCAATTTGCAATTTAGAGCAAATTAACACAAGGAGTTAAAAAAAAAAGTGTAGGAAAGGGGTTTGTGGGCCTAAACCTAGCCCAATTTGCAAGACTCTGGATGCAATTATTGGTGGGGCCCAATAAAGTATTGGTTGTGGATTGGATTTATTCGAAAGTGGGGCCCACAAATGTAACTACGTAAGCAACTCTCGTGACAAACAAAAGGTTCACGATTCACGATTGTGATTGTATATGGTCAAAAAGAACCATTCCTATCAACTTGATAGAATTCATTACAACAATCTCTGCAAACAAAATCTACAATAATATAATCAAAAACTTCACCAGCAACACTAGCTACATCAAATTAAATATTCAATTTTAGTTATCGCATGTTTTTTAATGTGAAAGAAAATTTGAAGGAATGTTGTTGTAATTCGAGTCGAATAGTGGATCTCAAACTTATAATACTTCACGTTTTGACAATTATATATTTACTGCAAATTTTACGTAAGTATACACATGTCTTTATTTTCGAATATTCGCATTTTCACAAGAAATAGAAACAGGAAAAAGCTACTCCCTCCGTTCCTTTTTACTCTGTAAATTACTTGAAAAAATAATATTATATATACTGCGCAGTTTTTATTGACCTAACAAAACATACATGACTATAAAAAATCACTTAAAATGAAACGGATGAGTACTCTTCTATAGTTTTCCTAAGACATATTTTCCCTTTCATAAAAGAAAAGAAAAGCATCCACCATGCAAAGAAAACACAAGTCTTTTCAAGTAGGGTTTGCTTGTCATAATAATGTACTAATTTCTTTAAAAACCATATATATAAACCAATAATTTAAAATCCAAAAACAATAAATCCGAGTTTTTGAGCTGAATTGTACGCATATTTTTCTCAACTATATTGAAACGGTATTTCTGAATAACCCATCATGAAAAAAAAAGTGTCTGGTTACACATTTTACGAACGAACGTACCAGGAACCTGAACCGGTAAAGTGGGTCCCCATTGATGAACTGAGTGGGAGAAGAGGGAGGCAAAGCAGAGTAAATCATGCAAATAAGAGACTCCCATTGGTTCCTCCCAAGGGAGTCCCCAACGAACATAACGGTCTTCCCCTTCATCCTATTCAAGAACAGCAGCCCATCAAACCTCGGCAGCTCGCAGCCCGCCGGCTTCCACCGGTACCTGAGGTAGTCCGAATCGGGGCGGCCGAACAGCTGGCAGTTGAACTCCTGGTCGATCAGGGGGCACTTGGAGGACTCGTAGATAGGGTAGGTCTCATCATAGACCCATGTGCCCATGAAGAGGTTGCACTTGGTCTGGTTGGATTGCAAGGCCGGGATGGGCTTCGCGGGTTGGGTTGGGTTGGGGTTGCGGTGGTGGGGGCGGGGCCCGGAGAAGAGGTGAGGGGCGGCATTGGAGGAGTGAGCGAGTGAGAGGAGGAGGAGGAAGAAGAAGAGGGCGGGGAAAGCCATTTTTGGAGGGTTTTGGAAGAAAGGAAGGGTAAGGAATAGAAGAAAGGAAAGAGGTTCACGTGGGTTAATATATATACCAAATTCAAAAGAGGTTGATTTAAATGGTGGGGTGGGGTTTGTAGGCGGTGCCTTTTTTATATTTAGTCATATGGAATCTTCATATTGCTCCTTTTTTTGTATGATTCGATCTTTGTACTAACCTATTGGTTTGGCTTGATCGGAAATTGATATTGATTTTCATTTTAAAATCGGCTATACAAATAGTTAAAACTTATAGTCGGTAAGGTTTAAGACTTAGCATTCCAAATGATCGAGTGCTTTGAAATTTCTTTCTTTTTCTCGATCATTCATGCACATTATTTTTCAATAATTTTATTCTCAACCTACATCGATTCATTTTTCACTATCCACAATAATTGGGTTTCTAAAATCATTTTTTCAATCTCACATCCAATAAAAAGAAAGAAAAAGGAGTTATTATAGGAATAGTGATATTATTGGTTTCGAATTTAGAAAGGTTTTTAATATATTGAGGTACTAGAAAAGTAAAGAGATTGGCTACAATTACATTTTATATATATATATATATATATATATATATATATATATATATATATATATATATATATAGAGAGAGAGAGAGAGAGAGAGAGAGAGAGAGAGGTTAGGTCATGTGTAAACATCCCTTAATGTGTTTTGTGTTAACAAATATAAGCCGTTGATTGATTGCAAATGGAAGGACGAGATTAATTACCGAAATTAATTAATTTTAATATGAAAAGATAAAAACTACTCTTTTCTCCTAACACACGCGCGTGATATCCCAACCCAAATCCCCCTTTTTTTGGACGATTAGAAAACAATCGTCTCTCACCCTCTTCATCGCATCTCATACTAGGGCAATTCCGGTGAAATTAGAGGGCGACTCCGGCGAATAGTGCTCATCCGAGAGTCGCACCTTTGGCTGTAACGCCTGTATAGTGAACCTAGTCGGCGGAGTCTGTAGGCGGCTTGAAGGGACACCACGATGACGCCATTGTAGCGCACCATCGAATTCGCCCCGGGTTAGGGATGAACGCGAATTTTCATTAGAGGTGAGTTGAAAGGGGATTAATTTGATGAATATTTGTTGTCTTGATATGAATATTGTAGAAATTTGAGTCACTGGTACGAAATAGGTCATGTTTCATACTCGGGGGACGTGATATGAATATTGGTGAAATGATTCTTGACTTTGATGAATAATTGTGTTACTGTGATGAATATTTCTTAAATTTTGCCGAATATTGATGAATATTTGGGAAATTGTGAATAATTGAGTAACTGTGATGAATATTTGAGTGATCGTGATGAATATTTGAGTGACTGTGATGAATATTTGATAAATTTTAACAAAAACTTTGATGAATAATTGAGTGACTGTGATGAATATTTGATAAAATTTGCCGAATATTGATGACTACTTGAAAAATTATGAAGTTAAAAAACTTTGATGAATCTTCCTCTTCTTCACCGTTCGCTTGGATGAAATTGTCACGGATTTTCAAGGATTTTACATACCAGATTAATAGATCATGATCTTGATTTGTATGACCAAAAATCTTTTCAAAAAGGAAATTGGAGTAAATTGGCAAAAAAAAAAAAATAAGCGTATCCCACGCTTTTGTCTTTGGAGAATTCAAGCAGTTACATGTCTGTGCATCACACGCACTTCCCTTGTGAGATTGGATTAGTTTTCCCAATGGGTCCCACTTTTTTATTAAAAATAAATTACTTAAATTCAGGATTAATCACAACCTTTGATTTTGATTCGATCAACGGCCTATGTTGTTAACACAAAACACAATAAGACTTGTAAACATTTGATCCATCCGGTCTTTACACTTAATCAGCCGGTCTTTACACTTAATCATTCATTAAAGATAAAGTTACAAAAAATTACATTTTTTATTAGTAAATCACCACCCGTTGTCTATTTTTGTTAAGATTTTGACAAGTATGTTGTGATGTCTTGAAACATTTGTCCCACATCGAAAAACACGAGAACCCGAGCCTTACATATAGGTTAGCGGGTCATTCCTCCTATTGCCAATTGATTTTAGAATGGAACCTCACTGGTCTTGTGTGCTCGGCTTGGGTGCGCATGCATGATGCGCTCGGACGTATGGAGTGGACCCTCCACGTTTTATATGTATATGTATATGTATATGTGCATCTCATATAATGCACATAGCTCCTTAGATTCTAGCTCACTCAGCTGAGCTTATTCTGCATTTCATTTCCATTTCATTTGAGCTGCATTTCAATTTGGTTGTAATAAGACAGCTTGTACTTTTGTCTGTTTGTGATCGTCCAATCATGAGTGAGGATTCCATGCTATATAAGTTGGCCTCATTCACTGATTTCAGTAGGGTTTTGGGAAATGGTGAAGAGCAGCAAGGTTGCTGGTCACCTCTGAATATTGCCATTTCTGATCAATGAAATAGTGATGATGATTCACTGATTTTAATACTTTCTTCCTCTTATTATACCTTATTCACTGCATTGTGCAGTATAAATTGATCTCTTAATCACATTATTCACGTGGTATCAGAGCTTAGGCTCACAATCTGATTGGTTCCGCTACGAAAATCAGTGAGGAAGAAGATGGTTAATCCAAGCAATAGTCCAAATCCATGAGATGGAGATGTCAACAATCAAGAATTGGCCACTACATTAACTAGATGTGAATAATGCCTTCTTACATGGGTATTTAGAAGAAGAAGTGTTTATGCAGCCACCTGAAGGTTATGCTTTGTCAAAGCCTAATCAAGTATGTAGGCTCAGAAAATTTATTTATGGGCTCAAACAAGCTTCTAGACAGTGGAATGCTGAGCTTTGTAGATTTCTTATAAGTCTGGGATATGAGCAATTGCTTGGTGATTACTCTTTATTTGTAAAGAAAGTACAAGCTGGAATTGTGACAACACTTGTATATGTAGATGATCTTCTCTTGACCGGTGATGATGAGGAATGTATATAACAAACTAAGATGGCCTTGCATCATGCATTCACCATCAAAGATTTGGGATATGCAAGATATTTCCTAGGTTTGGAAATTTCTAGAAATGATTCAGGTACTCATCTTCATCAAAGGAAATATGTGGTTGATGTGTTATCTGATTGCAATATGCTAGATTGTAAACCATCTGTTTTCCCTCTTCTTAGAGGATTGAAGCCGTCCATTGATATATGGGAGATCTTGGTTGACCCTGAAGTTTACAAACGACTAATAGGGAGGTTATTATTCCTCAATCTCACAAGGCTTGACATTACTTATGTTGTTCAGTATCTTAGCCAGTTCATGTCAGAGCCAATACATCCTCATTATGAAGCTGCCTTACATGTGGTAAGGTATTTGAAAGGCACTCGATCTTAATGTAGGCCTCTTCTATCCTGTGTCTTCTTCAACAACCATTGCAGCTTACTGTGATGCTGATTGGGGCACTTGCCAATTTAGTGCTAAATCATTGACTGCCTATTGTGTGTTCTTGGGCAATAGCTTAGTGTCTTGGAAGACAAAGAAACAAAATACAGTGTCTAAATCTTTTGTTGAGGCCGAATACAGGAGCATGTCCACCACCACCAGTGAATTGATTTGGGTGGAAGGCATTCTTCAAGCATTGTCTATCTATGTGCCAAGGCCCATACCTCTATATTGTGATAGCAGGTCTGCAATCCACATAGCTGAAAATCCAGTTTTCCATGAAAGAACTATGCACTTAAAGATAGATTGCCACTTCATACCCCAGTATCTTGTAGCTAGTTTTATTCATCCACAACATGTCAAAACAAGAGTGCAGCTTGCTGATATTCTTACTAAGCCATTGGGAGAGAAACAAAACTTGTTCTTTGCTCTCAAGTTGGGTCTTGTAGGATTCTCAACAAGTCCAACTTGAGGGGGGATATGAAGATGATATGTGCATCTCATATAATGCACATAGCTCCTTAGATTCTAGCTCACTTAACTGAGCTTATTCTGCATTTCATTCCCATTTCATTTGAGTTGCATTTCAATTTGGTTGTAATAAGACAACTTGCACTTTTGTCTGTTTGTGATCGTCCAATCATGAGTGAGGATTCCATGCTATATAAGCTGGCCTCATTCACTGATTTCAATAGGGTTTTGGGAAATGGTGAAGAACAGCAAGGCTGTTGGCCACCTCTGAATACTTCCATTTCTGATCAATGAAACAGTGATGATGATTCACTGATTTTAATACTTTCTTCCTCTTATTTTACCTTATTCACTGCATTGTGCAGTATAAATTGATCTCTTAATCACATTATACACAATATGTATATGTATATGTGTGTGTTTTAATCTCATCCGTTGATCTTCTTAATTCAATGGCCCAGATTTGTTAACATGATACACGTTAAGGGCTGAGTACATATGATCTATCCTCTATGTGTGTGTGTGTGTGTCTATATATATATATATATATATGGCCACACGACAGAAAATGCTAAATGGAGTAATGTTTCAAATAAATTGTGATGTTGTATTTTTTTTCGATTTATCTAAAGTAAGCCCTTCAACCAAGGGTTAAACATACTTTATTTATTTAAAAAAATAGTTTGTTTTTCTAATCGATGACCCAAATATGTAGATAAGAAGATCAGTTGGGAAATATTTTTTAAATTTAAATTAGTTTAGGTTTTCTTAATATTACTTTTCTATGGTCGCTTCTTTATTTGGTAGAGAATATTTTTTGATTAAGCATTTTAACTTATGCTTAAGGGTACAAGTCAGAAAGACCGAAACCCTTAAACGAAAATTGATGAATCAATTTTTTTTATAAATAAAATAGCTAAATTAGCGAATCAACATGTTTATGGAATTAGTACATGTTAGATTTTTTTTTATAAAGAAGCACTTAAACTCTTTTATTTGACTTATTCAATGCATCCTCGATATTCAACGGAGGTAGAGGCGGAGTTAGGGGGGTCTTAGAGGGTCACGTGACCCCTTCTTCATCCGACAAATCACCTAGGTGTATTCTCCTCGTCGATAGCTTCGTTTTGATATATAATACGCCCTAATCCGACATCTGAGTAAAAAGTTATGAATGTTTGAAAATTACAGCAATATTAATCACTTTAGTTTTATTTCAATATACTATAATACTATAATACTTTACTTAAATTGACATTCACATATTATAATTCATCTCGAGAGCTTCGAAACCATAGGTTATATTACTTATTTTGAAAATATGGTAAGAAGTTACGCAAGTTTAAATTTTTTTATATCTAGTTATACATATTATTACATGTTAACAATGCAATGTTTATTTATTGCGTTTTATATCTTTATTTTTCGTTTTTTATTCTTATTTTCGGTTTATATATTTGTAGTATTTTCGAAACCATAGGTTGACACTAGTTTGTACTATCGAACACGTTGTGTTTTACAATTTTTTTTCTCGATCTTATTGTTGACTACTATGGTGACCCCCCACTCAAAACTTTCTGGCTCCTTACGGAGGTATAGGTGCAGCATAGCCTTGAAAAAACACTCTCTTTTGAGAGCTAAAGAAACCCGTCGGGGTTTTCCCCCGACGACCCAAACCACCACCAATACGGTGGCATCAAAACAACGTACGTTCGGCGGTTTTCGACTTTTGCCAGACCCAAACCCCTCTTCGGAGGCAATCAGCCCCTCTTCGGAGGTCGTTTATCCTTTCTCGATCGAGGTGCTCCTCGTCGGAGGTTCCTAATCACCTCTTCGGAGGACACCTGGCTAACCAGCTCTCTCGGTTCGTTCCCTTCCTCCTTCCCTCGGGTTAGGTGGTGTTCACCCTCTAGGTGCCCCTTCGCATTTGTCAAACTTCGGTTTTGGGCATCCCAATGTCAATTTGGGGGTCTGTGTGTTTTTGTGGATTCGTCCCTTTCTCTGTTAAATCGGATCAATTTGTGGATTCGTCCCTTCAGCCTTTTCATCCCCTTTCTTTGTTAAATCGATACTTGTCTCCGGCAATCCTTATTGCTTCTGTCGGTGCCGGGTACTGTAGCCTCTGTCGCTTGCTCGATCGACGGTTTCCTCGCCGGGATCGGCCTTCGCTGGTGCCTTCTTAGGACTAGCTCTGGTTCTTGTCTCGCCGGGATTGGTGTGGTACTTGCCTTCGCTGGGGTGGATCTGGTTTTGCCGATTTGGGTTGGCCTCCTTGTTGCCGCCTCCTCCGTTTCCCCTCTGTCGATGCCTTCTCACCCCTTATCTTCCCTCTCCGGTCGTCGTCTTCCGCCGGTGTCCTTGCTGGGATTCCTTCTGCGTCTCCGCTTGGAGGAGGGATGGGTGTTTCTACCTTCTTCCCCGTCACTTCTCTGGATACTTTGATCAGACCTGACTTGGGCCCTAAGATGACCTTGTTGTGGTGATCTTTCACTTTATCTTGGGCCCATTGCTTAATGGATTAAATAAAAATTATGTTATTATTATTAAGAATAATTTGTAACTCTAATAAATAAATCTCGGCTGGGTTGCTATTTCCCGCCTGGGTCTCTGGTGCGTTCGATTCAGACAATGTGTGGCTCTGCGTGTGGCGGGACTGGTCTTTCTTTCCGTGTGATGGGGTTCTGGCAGTCGGAGTTGGGATAGGCTGGGGTCGTGGCAGCGTGTATCGAGGCGTCTCCTTTTTCCGGAAGACTGTTTTCCTTGGAGGTTCGTCTACACTGCCCACAGGTGTATCCTGATGTGTCGCTCGCCTTTATAGAGTGTTGTTGCTTGTATCTGCACCATCTTTGTATTTTCTGTTTGTTTAGACGATTTACCGTCTGCTGACTTGTCGGTCTTCGAGGTTCAGATTTTTCTGACCTCAAATTTTTACCTTATCAAAAAAAAACTTATTCAAGAGGTGGACTAAACCAATATTTTTTTTTTAAAAAAAGTTGTGATAGTATATGAGCAGTAGATTCAATAATCTAGCATAGCTCATAAGCATGGATGTCTTAATAATTTTGTGATTGCATGTATTTTAGAAATCTAATAATTTTGTAGTGACAAATAGGACACGAGTTGGAATCCCCTCCCCATATTGTAATGGTCTAAATACCTACCTATGAACTAAAAAAAAAATTAGAGCTTTTATCTCGTACTCGGATGGTATACAATATAACAAACACTCATCGTTCACAACTTATCTAAAAGTTTAATCATTGCCCCAGTCGGGGTGGCTCACTAGTGAGGAGCAAGGGGGGATGTCAGGATGTCTCGGGTTCGATCCCTACCTCTGCCCCTTTCCTTGGATTAAAACCAAGGTTTGCATTGCTCATTTCTAGTGAGTCGAGCCGGTCGGCGCAAGCCGATTTACCTCGTGTGTGGCTCTTGCCGACTGAGTCACGTGTTCGGGATTTGCCACCAAATGTAAATTCCTCGTCATAAAAAAAAAATTAATCATTACTTTGCTGTGTTTTTTTGTTTCATTTATTGCGGTTTTCTTTCATGAAAATGATTAATTAGTTGTCTAGCATGAATGGATGGAACACTAACCAACGGTATGCTATTATTGTAGGAAAAACGAGTATAAATGTAGTCAATTTATGCACAATTTATTTATTAATCATATATTATATTTCCAACTAATATTCTCTCATCTTTTTCCATTTTATTCCTCCTCCATCATGGATAATAAAGAGTAGTATGAAAAGAGCCACTGATAGGATTACTCAATACTAAGAAGTGAGGGGTTAATAGAAGGTCTTTAATCCATATCATCGTCATTTCTCTTGACTGAAAAAAATTAAAGTTCATCTTGTTTCTTAAAATTCTGTTCATAGATAGACGCACACATATATATTCGAATTGGGTGCGGACTAATGGTACTTTATAGGAGGAGTAACTCAGTAGTTTATATACTAAGACTTCTTTGTTCATATTGTCGAATGTGGGACTCTTTTGATCTCTTCACATCTTTCATTCTCTCAACACGCTAATGGTACTTTATATTAAAACAAATATATAAAAAATAATCCACCAATCTTATTACCATCCTTAAACTCCTTGATAGAACATATAAAATAAACATTACATCTTAACATTTATCACATCATAATACCTCATTCCTATTTTTAAGATAAGAAATACAACTATGAACTATGTCAAGGCATGGATATTTGACTTAATTTTCTTTAATTAATTGCTTTGCTAGCTGGATTATCTTGTTTCATTTAATGTGTGCTTATCTTTAATGAAAAACAATAAATTGTCTATAGTATGAATGGCCTATTAATGGCTTGATTGTAAGATGCTTTGCAATTTGTATTGGTTTAGCCTAAAAAGAGAGAGTATAAGTGCAAGTTGAGGAGAGAACGAGAGGTTGATGTGCTTTGCTTGGTTTGTAGGGGAAGAGATGAGCCACTCCTGAATCTTGAGGCAGCTGCTTAATTGAGGGACCCTCTTCAATTCCTTCTTAATTGTCCATATCAAACAATGAAGACACCCGTGATCCCACCTCCACTCTCATCTCCTTTTTCCCTTTTGGATTTACAACTTATTCCATTTCACAAGCCACAAAAGTCAGCACTAATTGGCTATGGGCGCTCGATTTTTGGATGACATCAAATTTTTTCGCTGATTCTTATGTTACTCGGAAACTCCAAAAGGATGGCGTTTTTTCATTTTCGGGTGACATGGATGCATAGTTTGTTCTTATGTTAAACCGTGGGGTGTTTCCCTTTTGGAACTCGTTTTGTTTCGTTTTGCATTGGGTATGTCTTATAAGAGATGAAACACTTTTTTGTAAGTTTTTAAAGGTGCTTGACTTATTCAGGGCGAGCTCGAGATTTTATTTCGCCCTCTTTTAGTTCATGTATCTGTATCTGTTTCCGCAATGACGGAGCTAGGGGAAGGGGAGCAGTCGCCACTCCTTTCATCCGACAAACTACGTACATATCTATCTATATACATATACTAAAACCGATGCATTGGTGCCTGCGTGGCGGCACGTGAGTGAATCTGCCTACATGGCGGCGCGAGAGTGCGTCTCGCAAAACCTTCTCCCGTCAAAAAGGAAATCTAATAAAAATAATTAGATAGTTCTCATCTATATAATTAAAAATGATTAAATAATTATTTTATTTTACCATTTACTCATATAATTGGATAGATGGAATATCTTATAAAAGACTAAATATTATATAAGGAAAAAAACTATATCAATATAACACAATCATCATCAATATAATTAAACATAATAATAATAATAATAAGTGGGTCAGCAATTATACTGCAAGATTTCGGGTTGGTTAATTCTATCTTAAAATATACTTTTTGAGTTATTGATTACACGCATCAAACTAATTATATATTATTTTTATTTTATTATTATTATTATTATTATTTATTATTATTATTATTATTATTATTATTATTATTATTATTATAAACAGGACTTTATTATGAAGAAAAAAGATTTACATAAAGTTAGTTGGAAGTCTCGTAACAAATTGAGCTCCAAAATTGTGAGTTCAGTTATTATTATTATTATTATTATTATTATTATTATTATTATTATTATTATTATTATTATTATTATTATTATTATTATAGTATATTATTATTAAGATTATATCCTACCGAAATTGTGAGTTCAGAACTCTTTGGAATCGATTCTGTATACGGACATATTTAATATATTAAAATAAAATCTAATCATATATATCATATAGGCAAGTATGAGTACATGCCATCCAATCTACGAACGAACTTGGCACGTGAGTGCATCTCGCAAAACTTTCTCACGTCAAAAAGGAAATCTAATAAAAATAATGAGATAGTTCTAATCTATATAATTAAAAATAATTATTTTATTTTACCATTAACTCATATAATTGAATAATGGAATATCTTATAAAAGAGTAAATATTATATAAGGAAATAACCATATCAATATAATTAAACGCAATAATAGTAATAAATTTGGCATATACAGATATACAAATTGCCATATAAGTGTATCTCCATCTGGATTATAAATAATCTATCCAATGGACGATTTATATATAAATAACACCATATGGGTGGGACCTAAAAAAGAAATTAGGTTCATCCAATTGCCATATGGACGAATTTTATGGCGAGTCTTGGTGACCTTGAAGGCCTTGGCGGAGGGGCGAGGTAATAAGGGGTTTAGGCAGGGGTTTAGGTGGACCTTGAAGGGGTTTTTTAGAACAGTGATCATAATTACCAAAAAATATTAATAGATACATAGTAGCAAATATTTGATAGGTGTTATTGTATTTATATCGATTATTTTTTGTGGAAAGAATTATTTATATCAAAATTAATTATTTCATAGTTATTTTATTTATATCTATATTATTTTTTAGTAGAATGAGTTATTTAGATCTAGATTAATTTTAATCTTATATTTCCAGTTATTAGTTTAATTATCATAATTTAATTCATATTTATTTATTTATTGTCATATTTATAATAGGATTTTTTTATAGATAATAAATGTAATTTTATAATATTGTGTTGACATATTCCCGTGCAGGGGACGGGGCATACACTAGTATATTATACACCCCAATACAACATCCAAGGAAAAAGTTTTGAACAATTGAAATTGAACGTAAATAAATTAATTCAACCATATTGTTAAAAAAAACTAGAATGCTTTTATATTGTACCTAATTTGATATTCTCATGGTTCAGAATAAGATGTTATACTACTACTACTTATTTCAATAATTAGGTAAAAAGTTATTTAAGGTTAAAGTTATACCTCTAGTTACACATTATTATATGATTATTCTAGAGTGCAATGTGCATCATATTGCTTTTTTAATCCTCTTGTTTTTTGTTATTTTTTCCTCGATTATTTCATTTATTTATCTATTTTTCTTTCTTTTAAGTTTTAACAGAAAAAATGATATTCGTTTCCGTGTCCAAAAGACCAACCGCTCCACCCACAGGCAACTACACCTTCAACATATGCCCATGTTTTCCTCCTTTGACTTGGCTTGTATGTGCATTTGGATCCATAACCTTTTTGGATTTTTCTTGGCTGCAGTGTTGATATGTTCACAAGCCTACAATGAGATAATGAGACAAGGGATATAAACTTAGCTTTGAAGCTCAAATGAAATGATAAGATTATAAACAGGAAACATGTTAGCTAGGCCTATGAAGGTGGGCAATGTGCATAATACTAAACATTTATCATGAGTACATCAGTTTTCAGGATGACACTCATCTCGAATTCGATTTACATTGCTTGCATCAAACTTTAGTATTCATGAAAACTAAGTACAAAAAATGGATCTACCCTCCTACCCCTAAACTTATTTTGGCCCAATAATAATGACAAAAAAAAAAGGACATAAACATGTTAAAGGAGGTATCCATTGAAGCAAATGGGGTCTAACTTGTCTGTAATTATTTCATAGAAACTATTCTTTTTTCCTTTTTTTTTTTATGGGAGATATAGTGACTATATATGAGTGAGTAGAGAAATACAATGCATGTGAGGGTGTTTGTTGCAATGGGCCTCCTTGCTTAGTTGTAAATTTTAGTGCTATATAGTACTACTGGTGAAGGTGGTCATTGATGGCCTGTCAAGAATGTGACCTGACTAATCTCCAAGATTAGATTTTGATGAATGTTTCAATCTCTAATAACTCCAATTTGGATAGACCTAAACTCCAAAAGGGTGTAGTCTAAAAAAATTTGATCCTAATATTGTGTAAAGGTTGGAGATTTAGGAATTTGTCAATCACTCAATACATGTATAATTGAACCTAACATATCTAGGCTAATTCTAATAAGTGAGGATCCAGTATCCCCTTTTACATATCGGCCCATCCGCTCCCTATTCCTCCTCAGTTCTCGCATAATCTCTCTTCCTTTACTCTTTTTCTTTTTTCTTTTTTTAATTTTGGGAGTGAGGAGGGAAATACATATGGTTGTCCCTTTTAGACAGGTGATCTCAATCCAATTTTGTTGTTATGTCTTTATACCAGAACAACAAATGAGACAATGTTTATTATAGGCGTATCAAAGTGAAAAGGCGGGAAAAAAATGTTTCTTGCTTTCCTTACCCAACATATGCTTGTCTTTATTTTCGAGTTCCATATACTTGTGCCTTGCATCATCTTCGATATTCTTGTCCTTCATTTGTGCTTGGGTGCTCATGTGTGTTATGTCCATTTCATTCTTGATATCATTGAAAAAATGATGTGTACATCTCGACCTCCAACCCTACTTTGAGTGAAATACACTGGAAATGTCGTTGTTTGCTTTCCTTCACCCACATACATCTCTAAACACCCTTTTCCATCCAAAGATCCTTCAAATCCCTGAATTCCTTGCTTTTCCTACACAACTCCACTGATTCAAAGGACATTCAAACATCAGCCAAAAGTTGACCCATCTGATTATGCTTCCCAAAAAAAAAAAGGGGCATACCATGAATGTGCTCCAACTTCCAAATGTGGAAGAAGCCAAATACAAATAAAATACACAGAAAATCATTCACAAAAGCCCAAAAAACCCAATTTCCGTGATCAACCAGATCATACTGTTTTAGTTATTTAGTCACACCAGTAAATCATTCCCCCAAATACCATTTCAGAATCAGACTCCGGAATGGGCTACTGTGCACTCCTGTACAGTAAAGTTCAAAGGATCTTAGACATTGAAAAGTAATTTCCTATCCAATCAAATTAGTTTTTCCTTTTATAGAAAAAACATTTGTGAGGGACATTGAACTGCATAATGTAGTAACTGCACCGGAGCCAATCAGTCGGAGCCAATCAGTCGGAAGCCTATGGCTCACTCGGTTGGAACCCAGGAGAGCAACGCGAAGGACGAGCCTATGAGGTCGCCAAATTGATTCGGAAAACAAAAAGGGATGCTCTCATAAAGGTTAGGTAAATGAGGCATAGAGATTGAGAAGCTTTACAGACATTTGGATGAGTTTCAGTGCTGTCCCAACTCAGATCAGATGTCTGTACACAAAACAAGATCAAAGATGAGTGATCTGAAACAGCATCTACATTATGCTATGATTCCTTAAATAACTATATACACAGGGAAATTACTAAATCATAGTTTAGCTCCCCCAAAAAGCTGCAACCTTTGCAGCTCAGCCAGTCCTAGACAAAATTCCCTCCCAATTCCTTGCTGACATTTACCTACATCTTACTTTGGCACCCGAAACTCGTTTCATTTCTAATGGTTTCTTTCGCGTGTAGTGCTTAAGTTTGCCCTTGAGTTTACAGGTGTTGCTGTCAGCGACAGGCTGATCCTCGTTCTCAGGAAACTCGCTATTGTTCTCGATTGTGCTAGGTTGCTGATCACACGGAGTTGGAGGTATTACCTGAAAACGTACACAAGTTCAGTTCAGTTCAGGTCACAAAAAACTTGTTCCTGCAGAAAAGTTTAGGCTTCCAAGAAATCAATCTACTATACCAGGGCGTCTGAGGGAGGATCTTTGCAGCCAATGTTGTCGTTGTCTTCAGGAATACTGTCAAATCGAGAAGGACCAAATTAAGAGAAACGAAACCTAGCTGTTCGTGTAACTTTAGCGCCAAAAGGAGAAAACTTATGTGTTTATATAAAGATGGACAGATTTTTATGAACTAATGCGAGCACATTTTCTATTGCGTCTGACTTCGTCTCAGTTTAATAGAGTTTGTTATCCTTTTACATTTTATCTTAACAACAGCTGAGTGCTAAGACATACTCTAGTGGTTCTTGATTGATAGAGTCGCTGAATTCAATTTGCGCGTCATGGTAAACTTCAGAGGTGGCACTCTTACAGTCAAGATCAACGACTTCAGGAAGTTCATGGCGACAATCTGCAGACCAGAAGAAGAAAATTAGAATCACAACAGTTGTTTTCTGGCCACTTTCTACAGGTAGAGCTAGTTGTCTATAAGAACAAAGCTCACCACTTGGCATGCTTGATTGGGTAAGAACAGGTTCGCCCAAAAGCTTCTGGCACATCACCGTGCCCTGGAAATCCAGAAAGGTGTATGCCAAAAGCTCTGATCTCTCAGTCGGTGGAACTTCTGAAAATCCAAAAGAGCTAGTCCATGTGTTCAGGACACTAGGAACAGCAGGAAGCACCAGCTTCTCAACTCCTAGTTCCGCAAGATTCTGGAAGACACGTAAACGGGAAAGTTAATATTTTTATTGTAATATTGTATTACAATCTGCACGAGATCTATGGTTTGCCGTCTTGTCTCTACGGATTTACATTCATGTCTTTGCACTGGTCATAACTCACAAGTCCTTGTAGTTGAGTTCTAAAGCCATCTAGACTCAATTTACTCACCAAAATATACAAGATATACAAAGAGAGTTCAAGGTACCTTTTCAAGCTCATTCATCAAAAAGCGACACATCCCAAGCCGGCGATAATCAAACCGGGTGGCCACCAGCGGAATTTCAGCCACTTTTCCACCATAGATCCTTTAAATACCAAAAACTGTGTGAATAAAACTCTTAAAGAGTAGGACTATCATACAAAACAAGACTAGTCAACCAAAAGCATTTAGAATGAAAACTTATACCTCAGTGTAGCAACACTAATCAACTCATCATTTTTCTCCAGAAGTACCATATAAAACCCTGTGAAATTAAGACGCTTCAGGTCTGACCTGCAGAGCATAGCAAATTCAACATCAATAAGCAACAGCCATGTAAAGCCCAAGCAAAGTTCAACAGGCCAATCTCAAAACAGAAGTCCGGGGAAGAAGATTTATACACCAGAATATCTCACCCTTTACCAAAAATTACATCTTCAACAAGATCTCGCCCTGTACGAAGTTCGCTAACAGGTTCAAAACACTCATGCATCACCTCAATTGCAAGACTAAGCTTGCTGTAATTCTCCGCCATCATCCCAATATAAGCTTCATCAAGATCATCAACACCTTCATATTGCATCGGTTTAATTAAAGTCCAAGTTAAATTATCATGACCAAGTGGAATAGGTTTTCTTTGAAGCTTCTGAAGGCCCATGTATATCTGGGGAATGAATGAACAAGGAGCATGGTCAAGGTGACAGTAAAAGAATACAATTAAGAGCTAGTGCGATCATTGAACTTTTCTGCACGAAATATTAAAGTTGCACATGTAAGTGATTATAACTGTTCAGCGAACAGACAAGCTGAAAGTACCTTGGAGCAAGTACTGCCACAAAACCATTTGGCTTTAGTGCCATCACTCAAATTGACTCCTCCTTTAACGCTTAGGCAGCTCACATGGACTGCAAAGAAGTTAATGTTTGTCATACGAATGCTTGGAAGTTTTATAGTCCTACCATTAATGTATAAAATCATGTAGGATGGATCATATTCATATGAGGGATAAAATGTCAAAAGTAAACTCACACTGACGCTCGCATTGGTCACAACAAAGCTGACTTTTCTCAATGAACTGCAAAGGGTTATTTAAAGATTCGCTTTCGCCACAGGCTGCACAACGGCAAGAAGGGCAAAACCAGTCACCATCTGGGATGACCTAAAACACAGAAGGGGAGAGTTTCAGGAGCAAAGTCAAAGATATAATACTCGAAAGAGTAATGGTCGCAGAGAGTTCTAACCTGCAATCCAACGCAACTTGCATGAAATGATGATGGGCAACCATCGCATAAAACTAATTCACCTCCATCCCGACAGACGGAACATATGTGATCATTAGTGCTCTGGGACTCGTCTAGAATTGTCCTATCAATAGTATCTTTCTGGAAGATTCTCGTATCATTATATAACATCTGCAATTGACACTTGACAAGAGACCTTCCATCTTCCAAAAATATATTTGCAGCAGGTTGTTGGTATGCGCCTTTGGCATGAGCTTCAAAGCCAGCAAGAGTGTGGACAATTTGGCAACATGCACACTTTATGCCATCACGAGTTATGCGTCCTTCGGCCATTGTTTGGTTGTCCTTTCCACGGTAATAAACTTTTGCTCTAGGCAGCACAATGTTGTTGTCAATCAACCAAGAGAGTACATTTCGTGGATAGTGAGGGATGGTACTAGGACCCATCACCTCCCGTGTTCTTTTGCTCGAATGCGGAGCTTGATCTGATTGGTTGACACTTGAACTACCCGGAGCTTTCTGCAAGACACTAGACATCTTTCTTTTCCTGGTCCTTTCAGAGCTCTGCAATGGTTTTCTCAGCAGACTACATTTTGCAATGCCCATGAGCTCATTGGCAAACCCACCATCCTCATCGCTCAGCAGACTGTGTTTTTGTGGAATGCATTCCTCGGACTGCTGCGTCAGAGGAACCAAGCTCCTTTGAGGGTCTGAATCGATTATTAAATTGTTATTACTAGATCTGGCTTCCTCAGAAGATTCAAGCAGTTGAGTAGGACTGGGAGCTGCATCACCATCAGATTCCCTAGACTCAAGAGCATGAATGCATGCTGTTCGGAGAGAAAAACAAGTCTTTCCCTCAGGGGAGACATATCTCCGGTCTCGCTTCCCACCATGCCACCTGAACCAGAAAGTCCAGCCTAAAGCTGACAAGTGCTGTCTTGCATTTTCCACCAATTTTGGGACGCACCCTTTTTTATTTCTTGCAATGTACTCAGTTATTGCTTCTGGGCAATATCTTCTCGCAACAACTTCAAAAAATTTGCCGCCCTTCTCATTGAACTCTTCTATGTCAGGAGAAGTTTTGTCTGATACAATTCCCTCCAGATCCTCACAGACCTTCACAAGAGAATAGTATCGTTTACCATCCGGCGAGGTGTATCTCTTATCTTTCCTTGTTCCTAATTCCACGACGGATTCCATTTTCCATCCCAAAAACAGAAGATGTTGCCTTACCTTGTCAGATAACTTACTTCGACGCCAATTTGACTTCAAATAATCAGCTATACAACTAGGACAATACTCAGCTCCAGGAACTACTGTGGACCCAACCGGCTGACACTCCCAATTTTGAGACGCTCCACTTGAGCATGGTGGTTTCCCGACATCTTTTCCTTGAACTGAAGTTGGCAACCATAAAGTATCAGGCTTTTCGTACACCCTAGGAACATCCTCGGAAACAGATTCTCCTTCATGAGAAATATCTGAGCTTGAGCTTTCTAATTGTTCCATGCCAGCTTCAGTAGTCATCAATGTATGACAGTAGCGACGGTTAAGATTTTCATCTGGCACAACAGCACCAAATTCAGAAGGGTCTAATTCAGACCTATTGGCGGGATCAAGAGTTTGCATGGACTCGTCATATACAACCAAGTCTTGGGAAAGGTTTACCGATTTCAGCAGTTCCCTTGAGATTATCCTCAAATAATCATTTACAATCTCTATAATCAGCTCTTCCCAGACAGCCTTCCTTTGACAAGTCCACTCCATAATCTGGCAGTACTTCTGGTTTTCCCTCAGATCATACCATATTTGCTTTATAGAAACTGGAAGGACATACATTGGCTGAAGGTTCTCAATGATTTCCAGAAGCAACCATTTGCTTCGGAAACTCCACTCTTCCGTTTCCTCATTCCAGTCCTGAGTTAGCCTCATGTTCTCAGTACTCACACTCATTTCATCAGCCAGATCAGGAAAGAAAATCTTCCACTCCCCAGAGGTGCTTTTCGGGCTAAAGACCACACCTTCCCACCAGGCATCATTGTAATAAACATCAACACATTCACTGTATTGGAGAGGCATGTGAAGCTCGACTTTTGGCGGTGTAGGCCTTATCCTGCCCCGGTAGTTGCTTGATGGTCCTGAGCAAGGACCGGTGCAGTTAACTGAAGTAGAAAAATCAACATACTCTGAAAGCTGTTCATCCTCCCCGTCACAAACAAGATTATCATAACTGACTAAACATCGTTTGCTCTCGCAGGAAATGATAGTTGCCGGATGCCATGACCCAAGGAGTCCATCCTCAACACTTCTAACCTAAAATTCACACACAGCCATTACAGTTCCAGTAAACCAAAGTCAAAATTTGCAATGCAGAGACCATGAATCAACTAATCAAGTTTTCCATAAGTAAGCTGATTCAAACCCCAGAATATGATCTTCAAACGAACTATTCAGACCAAAAGGGGGGAAATTCAACGAACATCAGATCAAAGGTACAATCAACAAATTGATAATTCCAAAATCAATGAACACCGAAATCAAATGTCCACTTCAATTTTATTGTTCTAATCAAATCCCATCCTCCCAAATTCACAAATTTCTAAGGCATGATGAAAACAAACATCAGGCCACCGACTAAACAGAAAAATATTTTCCTCCGTTTTCTGAAGAGCCATTGCAATCTAAACGAACGATAAGAAGCGAATTCAACAGAAATTCATGAATCAAGAGACATGCATTGCAGAACCCCATAGAACAAACAGGTGCAAAATTCAACAAAACCCTACGAAAATCATGCCTTGATCGCCGAACAAATTTCAAGAGAAACAAACCCCCCCAAAACTCCCACCGCTGGAAAATGCCATCAATCACGCAAACGGATGAACCGAAAAAACACAATTCTTGAACCAAAAATCATCGAAAAAACAGAAATCTAAATCGGAATTACAGAAGAAAAGGAAAAAAAAAATGTAGAAGAAGAGAAATACTTCAACTTTATCATTGACGGAGAGCTTTCCAGGTTCACATGATCGCCTTCGCTTCTTCCCTCTGTTCGCCATTGAAGAGACTGTGACAGAGCTGTCAAGGCCTTCAGCAGTTTCAGTGGGCTCAGTTTGGGGAGAGAGAGAAAGAGAGTGAAAGCACAAAAAGGAATCGTTTCAGCCCAAAAAAGATAACTTCTTGGGTTCCAAGTTTCATTCATGTAATTAAAAAACATTGGAAAATCTGATCAAAAAAAATCTTTGGAAAAATCATTTCTTTTATTTTTTTTATTTCCTTAAATAGTACAGTACATTTAGCAACAGCCGAAAATCAATCTTCATGGGGGAGAACAGCTACCAGACCAACGGTCACAGATGACTGTCATTCCGAATGGACGGTCCAGATCTCACAACTATTTAACAGGTTTTTGATATGACAGCAAAAGCTTTGGTAATGGAAAACCCGTTAAACAGTACCTGCATTTCTAGAACTCCATTTACAGGAGGAGTAAAATTCCCATTCAAGATGTTAGATATGGTAGGTGGAGAGATGGGTTTAGTTATCTGACATGAGAGTGTCATTGATGTTAGGAATCGCTAGCTAGTGTTGGTTTTTTGGTTGTTGTATACTAGCTCTATTTTGAGGACCACTAAGTTGTTGGATTCATCTGAATAAATCTGATGCCAGTAAAAATAAATCTTATGTTTTGATTAAATGTTATTTAAACCACAAAATTTTACTATTTACACCACATATCCCACTTTTTATATTTCTTTAAAATACACTCTGCTCTTCTTGAGTTATACACCTGCTTCTCAAGAGGCGCAGAGTATTTTACATAAAAATACTCTGCACCTTTTGAGGGAATTGAAAGGTGTGTGACTCAATAGGAGTATGGGTGTGATTTAAGAGGCGTAAGTGTGATGCATATAGTAAAATTTATGGATGTAAATATTATCACCCTCGAGTAGTTGTTTACGGTTGGTTACGATGAATTAAGATCATCCATTCATGGTTTTGATAAGACTGTACTTAGGCCAACTCCCACATGAGGCATGCATGTATCACTGCAACAAACTAAAATAGTAGGATGGGTACAACTCACAATTGTTAGATGCAAATCTATACTTATTGTACTTGATCAAACGTTTTTTTCACAAAAAGAGTAGAACACAATCATCTAGTTCTATAGAGAAAGTTGTATAGATTGTATGTACACTTGATTTGTACCCTCTTGAAAAAAATAGATAGATTGCTTATATTAAATGAATCCGAAATATATTAAATGTGTCAATAACATATTGGGGTATATATATATATATAGTATGGATATATTGTGCACAAGGCTTAGGGTTTTACCTTGTGCACAATTGTGGACCATTGATCTATATTAAATGGGTGGATAAGATGTTGCCATGTATCTTGGTGGTTTCAAAAAAAAAAATTGGAAAATTAATTCTAATCTCATCCTGTTGAGCGTGGAGCGCGTGAGTTTGAATGAATATAACCCTAAATGTGGGCGTTCTTCTTTGCAACCATATTTGGAGCCAATTCATTCCCAAATCTCAATCAGCGGCGAAGGCGTTCTTCCATCTCAAACGTTGGAGCCGAAGAGCCGGAAACGGTGGTGTGCGGTGGTGTTTCTGATCGGCGGCGAAGGCGGTGGTGTGTGGTGGTGTTTCTGAGCGGCGATGAATCGACGATTCGGCGGCGAAGGCGGAGGCGAATTGTTTCCTAGCGGAAGAAGGCGGACTGGAGGAAGAACAGCTATGGCGACTTTCCGATTTGCCTCCGACTTTCCTTTTCGTTCTTCTCCTTGGCTTTCGTTCCGAGTCGCCTCTGAGAGCAAGTCATAGCCTACGTTCGTTGCAATCTGTGAGGGCAAGTTATGGCTTTCGTTCGGAGTCGCCTCCTGCAAGTTATGACTTTCCTTTCCGTTCTCCTTCTTGGCTTTCCCTTTTCTTTTTGTCCCAGTTTCAGGACGCTGGTCGAACTAACCACATGGATTTGAGCTGTTGAGGTAATTCTTTTTTGAAATCAGAGCAATTGCTCGATTATGTTAGAAAACAATGTTTTAGATTTCATGGATAGTTGGCCAGTTGACTATTGGATTATTAGTGCAAAGTAATTTTACTTTTGAGATTGTAATGTGAAACACTTTCGTGTGCTTCTGTCTTCTTGATTTCTAGCATTGTTGTTTAGATATGCAAAGCTGCAGTTGCCTTCTTTCTTGCGGTTCTAAAGCTATTTCATTGGACCTTACCCAAGTAAAATGGTTGATTTGTTCCTTGTCTTGGGTTAACTTGTAAAGTCAGCCCAGGAGTAGGTAATATTTGATCAATTCTGAAATATTTTGTCAATTGTTCCCGTATTATTCGGGGAAAAACGACGAATTCTTAAGACGAATGTGTTTATTTTTAATCGAATTTAATATTTGGTTTTTGAGATGCATAATTTGATTAATTATTTGTCATTTGTTCAGATGTATATGTCGAATTTTGTTTACTAGTGATAATGAATTAGTAAATTATTCGGTGAAATCCGATTAATTATTAGTCAGAATATGGAGTCTTTGGTTTGGCAAACAACATAAAACAAAACATTATTCGGTGAAATGTAAGATATTATTTGGTGAAATATAGAACATTATTCGTATTAATGGTAAGTATTGTTTAGGGATTTGAGGGGTTTTTTATCAGAAATTGATTGACGAAAAAAACATTATTCGGTATAATGTGATAAATTATTCAATGGAATTGGCAATTTTTTATTTGAACTAAAAAAAATAACTGAACATTATTCGATAGCAAGTGAAATGTGCGTATTTTGTAATTTGAAACAAATGATTAGGATCTGATATTGTCGATCGATATTATTCGTTGAATTCTGAATAATTAATCAACAGAATGTGTGTATTTTGTAATTCGAAATAAATTATTGGGATATGATATTGTCGATCGATATTATTCGTTGAATTCTGAATAATTATTCACCGGAATGTGTGTATTTTTTAATTCGAAATAAATGATTGGGATATGAGATTGTCGATCGATATTATTCGTTGATTTCTGAATAATTATTCAGTGGAATATTGGAATGTGTGCATTTTGTAATTCGAAATCAACGTGGGATTGAGTTTTGCGGTTTAGGAACACCATCCCCAACATTATTCGTTAAAATGTGATCGAAAGATAATGCAAAACTTTGATGGTTTTGTAATTCGAAATCAATGTATGATTGAGATTTGAGACTTTCGATATTATTTGGTGAATTCTGAATAATTATTGAATGAAATATGTGTATGGAAAAAGGGGGGGAAATAAAAAAAAAAAATTACAAACTCATCCAAATATGAAAAAGGGGAAAAAAATTAAAAAGAAAAAAGAAAGAAAAAGAAAGCAACCCTTGGTTGGAACTCACGCACTCAAGGAAGGAAAGTGTGTGTTATATTGATGTGGGACCCACCCTCTTTTAATTAACAAAAATCAGAAAATGTGGATTAATCTCCACCTTCAATTTTTTTCAATCAATGGTCTATAATTGTGCATGGATTGTGAATGAAGAGAGAGAGAGAGAGAGAGAGAAAGTGAGAGAGAGAAGAACCCCAGGAACCTCGAAAACCCTAACCCTAAAACCAAGTGCCGCCACCAACATCGACCGGTGAAGCCAAACAAATCGAAGGCTGATCGAAAGAAGCTGCCATGGAGATGTATTTCTGTGGTTAGCCTCCCACAAAAGAAAGCCCAAGAGTCATTTCTAGAAGCCGACGATTCCGATGGAGGAACTTTCTTGCTCCCCGAAATAAACAAATCGCATCTTTCAGCTGCTTCCCTACAAAATCAAAAGAATCTGGAGCCAAAAAGTTGAAGACTAGGAGGAAAATCGGAGGAATCTGGTGGCGTGTTGGAGGCGAGACGTTTGCTGGCGGCGGTTAGGGTGGTGGGGGACGTGGGTCTGCTTCCGGCTCTCTCCCGTGGTTAGTTGTGCGTTTTTGCCTCGGTCCTTGGTCCGGATTCATCTCGTTCGGCTCTGTCAGACGGTCAACCTAACGTTGTTCCGCGAATCTCCCAACGACAGGTACCCCTATCTCGTTGAAATCCCATCCATGGTTATGACTCCCAAAACCACCTATCTTGAAAGCTTGGTTGACCAAAATAAAGCACGCATGCATCAATTGATTCAGATCTTTGCTAATTGCCCTCAGTTAATATTTACCTCTTACCTTGATTTTGATCGGTTGATGAACAAATGCTACTATTTGTGGGATGTTTTTGCTGTTCTAAAACTGCCCATGACCATGACCTCCAACTCTATAACTCGGTCTTTCAACCTATTACCCCTGATTTCAACTACCATATTGGCCTTCTTACTATGCCTTGGTTTTGCTGTTTGAACATTTATATTGATAAAGACAATGACAATTCCAGACATGGTACTTATCTAAATAATAGGGAAAAACTTGCTAAGAATGTCTCTTGCTTTGTGAAACCTCCTAAACTGGAAAATAGTAATATATGCAAGTATAAATCGCAAAATATGCACTATAAGATCTCGACTAAATCGGACTGGGATGTTCATTATGAGCTGAAATTGATTATCTTGATGAACTGGATTTCCTTGTTCTCTGTATTGGTGCACACCTATAATCAGAACAATGTGTATTGCTGGTTTTTATGTACGTCTTTATCACTTTCTTCAAGTGAAAATTGCGAGATTGTGCATAAATATGCTGATCTGAATGCTATATGTAATCCAAGAAATGGAGACCTTGAACTCGTTGATCTTTGGCTGCACAAGGGTAAGGAGTTTTTTCATGGCCCTTGTGTCAACCCGGGTACCCCAAAATAGGTGAAGGAGCTGAGAACTCTTGAAAAGAATACACCTGACTCACCTGAACAAGACCCCATTGTTGACCACATCTCCTGGACACATTTTCACATGCGGTGGGCTCTGATGGCCCGGAAACCGACCCTGATGAAATAACGGGATACCTTAGGGGGCTTGGGAAGAGCTTCTGCTGGCGTCTTCGTGCCTCTTGTATCCTGTTGCTGCTTCGTTGGTATGATACCTGGCCTTCTATGGCCCTTGTGTTATGATGTTTGTGTGGTGTTCAGCTTCCCCTATCTTTCTCGTCTCTTCTTTGTATGTACATCTGTTGATCACAGGTTGTTTATTTTGAAAAACTCTCTCAGGGATGTTTTGAAAAATGGCAGAACAATGAATGAACCAAGACAGATCCCTCCTAAAGAACCCGCAAGGAGTAATGACAAATTGCAATTTGAACAAATGAAAAGCACTAACCAAAATAGAACAAATATGATGGGGAAAACACACAACAAAAAGTGTGTCTTTAACCATCTACAGTCGAACAGTGGTACACGCGATTTGCAAATCCAACAAACGTTCAAGCAGCAAGAACATCAAACAAACCGAGCAAGTGTAGCACAAATTCAGAAACGAATAGAACAAACGAAAATTGGAAGCAAGGAAGATATCAAACCCAGAAAGACAAAGGTAACACAAAGTATGTGTCCTCACCATATGGTACAAGAAGGAAGCAAGAAAATGACCCCAAGTGACCAAATGTTTAAAGTGGGGAAATTTAAGTCCGCTGGGTATGACAATGTCAAAGTTAAACAACGAAACTAAGACAACAAAAACAAAAAAATGACAAATTCATATCAAACTAAGCTAGGATGAAAATCTGTGCGTGGAACTGTTGTGGAATAGGGAAAAGAAACCTATGGACTGAGATCGAAACTTTATGCAAAATAGAAAACATACAAATTATGGCTCTAATGGAAACAAAAACTGAATCACAACCATGTGAGGCGGTGTGGAAACAAGCGGGGTTTGATTCAATTTGTTGGGTTCCAGCGATGGGTAGATCGGGAGGGATTTGTGTTCTATGGAAAGAAAACCAACTTTTGAGTGAGAAAGTTTCAATTCTGACAACGGATGATCGATTCGTTACGATGAAAATAGAAGACAAAAATAACGGATCTGTTTTGGCTTGCTGCCTTGTTTACGCGTCTGCACAAGAGGATGAGAAACCCATTTTCTGGTCCAGACTCCAAGACCATATTCTAGGGATTGACATTCCTACTATTGTGATGGGGGATCTAAATGAGATTCAATGCCCTTCTGAAAAAATGGGTGGTGCATCCCCGAACATAAACAGATTTCAGAGACTCTTATCCTTTGAAGACCATTATCACCTACTTGATATCCCAACTCTTGGAAATGGATTCACTTGGAGGAAAAACAGATCGAATATCAACAACATTTATGAAAAACTAGATAGAACTCTTGTGCAAGACCAAATCCGATAATGGTACCTACAATTAGCAACCAGGAACTATGCATTCTCATCCTCAGATCACTGCCCAATCTCCATTGAAATGAAAACAAATGTAAGTAAAAAAGATAGACCCTTTAAATTTGAGAAAATATGGCTCCAAAGGAAAGATTATCGGAACATTGTCGCCTGGGCATGGCGCTCGTCTTTTGTTGGGTCACACATGTTCCAAGTGACCAAAAAAACCCAACTACTTAAAAGACTAACTAAAGAATGGAACAAAACAACATTTGGTAACATTTTCCGTCAACTGAAAGACATTGAAGATAAACTGTTAGAACTCCAAACAAACCCTAGCCTTAGCCAGAAAGCTGGAAATAGTAACAAACAACTACGTCTTATAAACAAAAAGAACAAAATATTACAATACCATAAAATGTATTGGAGCCAAAGGGCGAAGACAAAGCATTTGAAACTATCCGACACGAACTCAAGATACCACCATAAGGTAGCTACAGGACGCAGAAATAGAAAAATCATTAGAGAAATTGTAAAAACCGAAGGAACAACAATTATAGGAGAAGAAAATATCAGAAGAGAGATCCGTAATGATTTTGAAAAACGATTCAAAGAAGAAAGGATTAACCATAGTCTTTTAAATGAATACCTAGAATTAATAAGTACAGAAATTTCGCAACAAGACAATGATTCCCTAACAAAACCTATCACAAATCAGGAAATTAAAAGAGCCTTCTTCTCTATAGGAAAAGATAAATCTCCGGGACCGGATGGTATGGATGTAGAATTCTACCAACGATACTGGGACATTGTTGGACCATCAATTACAAAAGCAATCAAAGGCTTCTTCCAATCTGGGAGGATGCTTAAACAAATAAATCAAACCTTCATATCTCTGATCCCCAAATGCGATAGCCCAAGAACAACGAACAACTATAGACCTATTAGTCTTTGTTCTACTCTCTATAAGGCAATTGCAAAAATACTCGCGGAGAGAATGAAAACGGTGCTGCAAAAACTGATCCATCCACTGCAAGGAGCATTTATCATAGATAGAGCAATCCAAGACAATGTACTCATTGCACACGAAATCTTCCACGCTTTTCACTCTAAAAAAGGTCGTGAAGGATGGATTGCGATCAAACTTGATATGGAAAAGGCTTATGATAGGCTGAACTGGGATTTTCTGCTTGTTGTGATGACCAAATTTGGATTTTGCCAAAAATTCTGTGGCTGGATTAGAGAATGCATCCAGACCGTAACTTTCTCTATCCTAGTCAATGATGAACCAACTGATACATTCCGAACTCAACGGGGTCTGAGACAAGGAGATCCTATATCCCCATACCTTTTTATCTTAGGTGCAGAAATCCTGGCAAGAAAATTACAGCAACAAAGTGAACAATCGAGGAATTCCATCGGGGTTACAACTTCGAGAAGTGGACCTTCGATCCCTTTCCTCTCCTTTGCTGACGACATTATGATTTTTTCAAAGGCAACCCCGGAAGCCTGTAGAATAGTGAAAAAAATTATCGATGAATACTGCGACATTTCGGGCCAAAAAGTAAATTTTCAGAAATCCGCATTCCAAGCCACAAAAGGAATTACGAACGAACAAAGACAGCGAATCCAATCTTGCTTACAAATAACAAACCAAGCTGTTCTAGAAAATATCTTGGATGTCCCATAATAAATGGCAGAGTGAACAAAGAAACATTTCAAGAAGTCATTGGGAAAACAAAGACCCAATTAACAAAATGGAGAGCAAACGAACTCACCCAACAAGGACGAGCGGTTCTAGTAAAAGCAAACCTAGCGGCGAAACCAAGTTACATTATGCAAAACTTCATGCTTCCTGCAAGCATACAGAACGACCTAGACCGAATCAACAAATGTTTCTTTTGGAACAAAGATCCCCAACACAAGCCATTGATCGGGTGGGATAAAGTTTGTAGACCAAAGAAAGAAGGAGGACTCGGACTTCATAAGACTAAAGACATGAACAAAGCATTACAAATGAAATTGCTTTGGAAAATAATGGCAGAGCCAGAAAATGAATGGGTTAAAATTGTCAAGCATAAGTACCTAAAAAATGAGAATATTTGGAATTACCACCGAAAAGGAAACTCCTCTTGGAAATGGACAAAATTAATGGATATCAAAGACGAATTTTGTGAGGGACTTATTTGGCAAGTTGGAAATGGGAAATCTATAAGATTCTGGACTGATAACTGGCTCCAAAATGAAGGGATCCTACGACAAAAATGTATCATCGACCTAGTAGATGAACATGAGACTATTGATACCTTCATGAAACCAAACAAAACATGGGATAAAGATAAGCTGAGTCTGTATCTTCCGTCGGAAATTGTTGACAAAATTCTAGACGTCTATATACCCTCTAATGAAATTGAAGATAGACTATACTGGAAAGCTAGCAAAAATGGTTGGTTTTCTACTGCTAGTGCTTTAGATCACGTCATTCGAACTAAAAGGTCCAACTCTGAACCTTTGGACTGGATATGGAAAATTGATTGCCCGCCAAAAATAAAATAAATTCTATGGAAAAACCTACTAAATGGAACCCCAACAAAAGTTAGGTTACAAGGTAAAGGAATCCATTTGCCACTGTAGTGCCCCCTGTGCTCCCATCATGACGAAGATAACACTCACCTCTTTTCTGAATGCCAGATCTCCCTATCATTTGTTGGGAGTCTTGATAGGCAGATTGAACAAATGATTCGGAAGACTGACAAAAGAAACAAGTCATACAAGGACATAATTTCCAAAATATTCCATCAATTATCCCTAGAACAAAAATCAATCCTTGCTTTTGTTCTATGGGGCATATGGTCAATGAGAAATCGAATAACTTTTGACATCAGTGATATAAGATCGATGGAAGACTGGATAAAAAATATATAACAATTTAGGAAAATGTGGAAAAAAGCACAAACGGACGAACAAATAGATGAAATTGACACACAAAGAAGTACCTCACCAAAAAATAAAAAGGAAAAACCGAAAGCAGTAAGATGGAAAAAGCTTGCTGATGATTATGTCAAACTAAATTTCGATGGGGCTCGGACTGGATCGGACCGCGCTACTTCCGGTTTCATAATCTGGGATAGTCTGCGAAGGGTTCTCTCATGTGGTGCCCGTAGCCATGGGTCAGTGTCAGCTATTCAGGCGGAGTGTTATGGCCTTATTGGTGGCCTCCTAGAAGCTTCCAAGAGAGGGTTCAGGCGCCTGGAGATTGAAGGTGACTGCCTTACCATCATCAACGTCTTGCGGGGACGTTGGCAGTGTCCGTGGGAGATAAAGATGTCGATCTCGGATATCCTGGGTCTTTGTCGTTCTTTTAGGCATGTCACCTTTGCGCACATCTTCAGGGAGGGTAACCAAGTGGCGGATCAGTTGGCTAATCTGGGACTCTCTTCGCATTTTGTTGCTGACTGCGTTCCTGCTGAGGTCATTGATCTTGTTCATCGGGACGCCATCGGTCGGTGGGTTAATCGTCATTAACCATCCCCGAATCTTTGCCTTGTATAAAAAAAAATGGTCTATAATTTTGGACAAGGTACACCCTAAGGGGTGTGCACAAGGGATCACTCCCTATATATATATAGTATGGATCAAATGTTAACAAGCCTTATTGTGTTTTGTGTTAACAAATTTGGACCCTTAATTGAGCAAAGATGGATAGTACAGATTATTCTAATATATTAATTTAAATGGAAAATAAAAAAAACCCACCTACCCTGTAGCGCGTGACTACCGTCTACAATATAACCCTAACCTAAAGCCCCGTTTTGTCGACCATGTTCAGAGGAAGATTGGCGGCGATGGCGATTTGCGGCGACTGGTGATGGCGAATTGCGGAGGTGGAGGCGATTGCAGAGGAAGAACATCTCGAGCCTAAGGACGAGGGACGGTTCGGGATGGCGGAGGCGATTGGAGAGGCCAGGGACGAAGAACATCTCGAGCCTAGGGGGAGGCGATTGGTGATGGCGGTTTGGGATCTGGAGGCCATGGATGAGGCGATTGACAATTGCAAAGGAAGAACTCGGCGGAGGCGGAGTTTCGCGAGATGGCGGAGGCAATGGCAGTGATGTCCATCTGTTTGTCTTCCTTGTTGTCTTCGTTTCGAGCGTCGAATGATGGCGATGTGCCCTCAACCATTTTGTTGATCGGATCTACGAAAAAGGCCCCCACCTATTAATTGTAATTCCTTATTCCTTCCTACTACTTGTGCATTTAGTCATTAATAGCGTTTATTGGGTTATTGTCAATTGTTTGTGTTGGCCTCAAGAAGATGATGAATCTGGCGATCAATTGGATGTGGGAGATTTTGAATTGGTTTACTGATGTGGATAATGGTTATATTTTGTTCGTTTGTATGGCGTCAATTTTGGATATGTATAAAGGAATATTCGATACTTTTATGGTGATTACTCGGTGATAAATTATTAAATTGATTTTGGGTTTGGTGCAACTATATTTTTCTAGTCGCAAATGCAAATTGTGTTCATATCTATATTTTTTTACTTTTGTTATATTAATTTCATGTTCAGAGTCAGTATTCGGCAAGTTCAGAGTTTCTATTCGTTGATAATAAGGAACTAGTGTTATACCCGCGCCATGGCGCAGATGCGATGGAAAAGAAAAAGAGAATATAAAATATTTATTATAAGGAATGACCAAATACAATATAAACAAATGTTTCAAAAGTCTAAAAAAACATTGTTATTGAACGACATAGGTGTTCTGAAAAGGCACTGATCGAGGCGAGGTAGGCTTCGTTCATGCAAATCCTGGAGAAAAAAAATATTGATGAATACAAAGGGATGAATTTGTATAATAGAGATCATTTATAGGTAAATAATAAATGATATACAAATGAAAATGTAAATATACAACCAAAATATTAATTAACCAAAATGTGTAACTTACATAAGGACGACAAATCAGTTATAATGTAGGATGACACCAGATGTTACCCCAACTAAAAGAGAAGGTCATCGACCTGAATAATGAAAGGAATGAGCCCAACATCAATATAAGATTTAAAAAAAAAGAGTAGAAAATAGGAGATTAGTTGAATTAACTAAAATCAATGAGAAGATGACACGTCATCAAAGTCTTCTAATTTAAAGTATTATATAGATTATTCATTTGTAAATGGTTAATTAGATGTGACAAATCAAGAATTACATTTACACACTCTTCCAACCTAGCGAATAATTACTATCAATTTAGCGAATAATTACTATCAACCTAGCGAATATTTGAAAATTTGGCCAACCCTTTTGCTATTATCTAAATGATAACTCCTCTTTACAGATGAATAATAACTATCAATTTAGCGAATAATTACTATTAACCTATCGAATAGTTGAAAAATTGATCAAATCTTTTGCTATTATCTAAACAATAAGTCATATGTACGCACGAATAATAACTATAAGTTAGCGAATAATTAATATCACCTTATCGAATAGTTCAAACAGTGCACCGCAAAAAAAAAAAACAACGTTACGCCACAAAATAAGAGTACAACACACGCGCACGTAATTCAGCAAGTTGGCAAGCAGAGAGGTGGGTCCCATTGATTTTTAATTAAAGAAAAAGCCAAAATTGTCAAATAATCTCAACCACCCATTTCTTTTAATCAATGGTCTATATTTGTTAACACAAAACACAATAAGAGATGTTTACACATGACCCACCCTATATATGTTAACAAATATAGGTCGTTGATCGAATAAAAATCGAAGGTTGTGATTAATCCTGAATTTAAATAATTTATTTTTAATAAAAAAGTGGGACCCATGGGGAAAACTAATCCAATCTCACAAGGGAAGTGCGTGTGATGCACAAGCATGTAACTGCTCAAATTCTGCAAAGAGAAAATTGTGGGAGGCGCTGAATTTTTTTTTTTTTTGCCAATTTACTCCAATTTCTTTTTTGAAAAGATTTTTGGTCATACAAATCAAGATCATGATCTATTAATCTGGTATGTAAAATCCTTGAAAATCTGTGACAGTTTCATCCAAGCGAACGGTGAAGAAGAGGAAGATTCATCAAAGTTTTTTAACTTCATAATTTTTCGAGTAGTCCTCAATATTCGGCAAATTTTATCAAATATTTATCACAGTCACTCAATTATTCATCAAAGTTTTTGTTAAAATTTATCAAATATTCATCACAGTCACTCAAATATTCATCACAGTCACTTACATATTCATCACAATTACTCAATTATTCATCATAGTTTTTGTTAAAATTTATCAAATATTCATCACAGTCACTCAAATATTCATCACGGTCACTCAAATATTCATCACAGTTACTCAGTTATTCATAATTTCCCAAATATTCATCAATATTCGGCAAAATTTAAGAAATATTCATCATAGTAACACAATTATTCATCAAAGTCAAGAATCATTTCACCAATATTCATATCACGTCCCCCGAGTATGAAACAGGACCTATTTCGTACCAGTGACTCAAATTTCTACAATATTCATATCAAGACAACAAATATTCATCAAATTAATCCCCTTTCAACTCCCCTCTAATGAAAATTCGCGTTCATCCCTAACCCGGGGCGAATTCGATGGTGCGCTACAATGGCGTCATCGTGGTGTCCCTTCAAGCCGCCTACAAACTCCGCCGACTAGGTTCCTTTACAGGCATTACAGCCAAAGGTGCGACTCTCGGATGAGCACTATTCGCCGGAGTCGCCCTCTAATTTCACCGGAATTGCCCTAGTATGAGATGCGATGAAGAGGGTGAGAGACGATTGTTTTCTAATCGTCCAAAAAAAAAGGGGATTTGGGTTGGAATATCACGCGCGTGTGTTGGGATAAAAGGGTAGTTTTTATCTTTTCATATTAAAATTAATTAATTTCGGCAATTAATCTCGTCCTTCCATTTGCAATCAATCAATGGCTTATATTTGTTAACACAAAACACATTAAGGGATGTTTACACATGACCTAACCTCTCTCTCTCTCTCTCTCTCTCTCTCTCTCTCTCTCTCTCTATATATATATATATATATATATATATATATATATATATATATATATATATAGAGAGAGAGAGAGAGAGAGAGAGAGAGAGAGAACATCCCTTATGGTGGGAACGTAGGAACATTTCTTAACCATCGGATTTGATAAAATCAAGGGTTGAAAATAAATCTCCAATTACTGATTTTACTTTTTTAAAAACGCGGGACCCACAATAAAACTTCCCCATTCTCATGTAGGCGTGTGCGTCAGTGCGTGTTCACCTCTTCAGTGATGTGCGGGGTCCACATGCTTCATTTTTTTACTTTTTTTTTTTGATACAAGGCAAGATTTTGGAAGACATCAGATCCTGCTGATACGCCTTCCAATGGCGTCCTGTCGGACGAGAGATAGGAACTCCGGATGTGATGCGAGAGCTCCATGAACCATGAAGTGTCTGAGATGAACAACCTTGTCCACAACTTGGTTGATTTCACGGAAGACGTGAGAACAAGATGCCCAATCAAATTGTTGTAGGAGAAACTGGATGTCCGTGACAATATTCTCAATCTCCCAAGGGCAGTGCCTGATGAGACCCGAGGACCGGATCGACCAAGGCTCGAGCTTTCGAACTCTCTTTTTTGTGGCTAATTTTTGGGGTTTATGGAAACAGAAAAAAGGGATATGTGGAGCAAGATTCGCGGGCCTCTCACCCTTGAATCCCCTACACTTGATCTCAATCCTCTCGGAATCGCACTCCGAGGATCTCGACCCTTTGACATCTTCACCTCTCACTAGGGTATCACCCTCGGCCTCTCACCAAGAACTCGATCCTTAACCCGGAATCATAGGAAGCTATTAGTGGCTCAAACTTTAACTAAAATCAACTTGGCTTGATTTAAAATGAAGGTTTTACAAGCAATATATAGGATGAAAATAGAAGCCCCAATCATCTCTAAGCGATGTGGGATTATTTTGATAGAAATAAAAGCATGGAAAAAACGTCTAGATTGGAGCTGCTGGAAAGAACGTCCAATCCTAGAATCTTCGAGGCTGATTTAGGAGAAGTGTCCTTCATGGAAGTTGTAGCCACTTAAAATATCTTTCCAACAAGTATTCATTGGCTTCAATCGGAATTTTATGCAGTCCGAAAGAGCCAAAATACCACGGTGTCGCCATGCTGTTTTCTCAAACGAGGGTTGATGTTCGGCCCCAGTAACATAGCTTTGTAAGATAAACGATTTGAGCTCATTGAAGACTGGGATCACATCATCCTCCTCCCCTTGAAAAGGATTCCTCCTCGAATCCGTGATGGAAACGAGCGACTTCTTCGAACATGCTTCTTCTTCCTTGAACGGATCTTGAATCCCCTCTTTTTCTTGAATCGTGAAAGGCAAGCAAGACGGAATGAATGTGGTCGCATCCGACCACTTAGTTGACATGGAATTCAGAAAGATAGGTACTTCGGCTGACGTCCGTTTCTCATTTATGGAAAGCGCAACATTAGGAAGTTGGATGATTTCCTCGTCTTTCTTAAGCTCAGGCATGACCTTTGTAGTTTCAATCGGAACATCCTTGGACTTACCTTCCTTGATCTCAAGTATCACACCCATGGCCATAGAGAATGTCGTTGTTGAAGAGGGAGGGGGTGGTGTTGTGGGCTTTGATAGCTTCAACCCCAATGAGATGACGACTTTTTGCATTTCTTGTACTTGTTGCATTGAGTCTTCCGCGAGCTTGCGGATCTCTTGCCATGGTGGTTCAACCTTCTTCTTTCACCGAGCCTTATCCTCTCGAGCTCTTCTCTTTCGATATCTCCTCCGGAGGTCTTGATCAACTACATCATATGTGGCACCATCCATGTCGCTCTAACAAAGATACCCATCATCATAGGCTCGAATGGCCCATCGGATTTACTCTTCAGACAAAGGCTTGGAACTCGTCTTTTTGAACATTTTGACTAAGAAGAAACAACTCGGATATCGAAAGCTCGATGGACTCGAGTCGATTAGCTCTGATACCACTTGATGAGACCCGAGGACCGGGATCGACCAAGGCTCGAGCTTTCGAACACTCTTTTTTGTGGCTAATTTTTGGGGTTTATGGAAACTGAAAAAAGGGATATGTGGAGCAAGATTCGCGGGCCTCTCACCCTTGAATCTCCTACACTCGATCTCAATCCTCTCGGAATCACACTTCGAGGATCTCGACCCTTTGACACCTTCACCTCTCACTAGGGTGTCACCCTCGGCCTCTCACCAAAGGGTTCGCTCTTAGCCTCTCACCAAGAACTCGATCCTTAACCCGGAATCATAGGAAGCTATTAGTGGCTTAAACTTTAACACAACTAAACTTGACTTGATTTAAAATGAAAGTTTTACAAGCAATATATAGGATGAAAATATAGCCCCCAAGCATCTATAATCGATATGGGATCGATCTATTTGATAGAAATAAAAGCATGGAAAAACGTCCAAATTGGAGCTGCTGGAAAGAACGTTCAATTCAAGCATCTTCGAGGCTGATTTAGGAGAAGTGTCCTTCATAGAAGTTGTATCCACTTAAAATAACTTTCCAACAAGTGCTCATTGGCTTCAATTGGAATTTTATGAAGCCCGAAAGAGCCAAAATACCACGGTGTCGCCATGCAGTTTTCTCAAACGAGGGTTGTTGTTCATCCCCGGCAACATAGCTTTGTAAGATAAAGGATTCGAGCTCATTGACGACTAGGATCACATCATCCTCCTCTCCTTGAAAAGGATTCGTCCTCGAATCCGTGATGGAAACAAGCGACTCCTTCGGACATGTTTCTTCTTCCTTGAACGGATCTTGAATCCCCTCTCCTTCTTGAATCGTGAAAGGCAAGCAATACGGAATGAATGGGGTCGCATCGGACCACTTATTTGACATGGAATTCAGAAAGATAGGTACCTCAACTGACGTCCGTTTCTCCTTCATGGAAAACGCAACATTAGGAAGTTGGATGATTTCCTCGTCTTTCTTAAGCTCAGGCATGACCTTTGTAGTTTCAATCGGAACATCCTTAGACTTGCCTTCATTGATCTCAAGTATCACACCCATGGCCATAGAGGATGTCGTCGTTGAAGAGGGAGGGGGTAGTGTTGTGGGCTTTGATAGCTTCGACCCCAATGAGATGACGACTTTTCGCATTTCTTGTACTTGTTGCATTGAGTCTTCCGCGAGCTTGCGGATCTCTTGCCAAGGTGGTTCAACCTTCTTCTTTCGCCGAGCCTCATCCTCTCGAGCCCTTCTCTTTTCTGGAGCTCTTGATCAACTACATCATATGTAGCACCATCCATGTGGCTCCAACGAAGATACCCATCATCATAGGCTCGAATGGCCCATCGGATGTACTCCTCGGACAAAGGCTTGAAACTCATCTTCTTGAACATTTTGACTAAGAAGAAACAACTCGGATATCGAAAGCTCGATGGACTCGAGTCGATTAGCTCTGATACCACTTGAAGAGACCCGAGGACAGGAATCGACCAAGGATTGAGCTTTCGAACACTCTTTTTGTGGGGCTAATTTTTGGGGTTTATGGAAACTGAAAAAAAGGATATGTGAAGCAAGATTTGCAGGCCTCTCACCCTTGAATCCCCTACACTCGATCTCAATCCTCTCGGAATCTCACTCCGAGGATTTTGACCCTTTGAAACCTTTGCCTCTCACTAGGGTGTCACCCTCGGCCTCTCACCAAAGGGTTCGCTCTTAGCCTCTCACCAAGAACTCGATCCTTAACCCGGAATCAATGTTCTAAAAAACGCTCGGCGGATGCTTGACGGTGAGGTACCGTCAAGCGCCAAGACGGTTCGGCGGCCTTATTGGCGGATTCTTGGCGGACAAAACGGTTTTCTAATATTTTCTTATATTTACTCCCTTAACTACTACTAAAATTCATATGATGTAATAATTATGCATTTCTATAGTATATATCATCATTACATTAATAAAATATCAAGCAAATGAAAATAAAATCATAACCATTTTAACGTTATCCCACTCACCAACAAAAAAAAAAACACAAAGTGACATAAACATGTTTCAAAAATAACACAATCCACATAATCTAAACTTCTATCTCTTCACTAATCTCCAACTAGTTGGTAATGTATAGAATGTAGGATTGTCATTGAATACATGAATTCTAAATTCATAATCAGTTAAACAAAAGTAAACTGGCGACTTAATTAAACCCTAATCAAGTATATAAAAAATTCACAATTTATATATATATAATATATATATATATATATATATATATATATATATATATATATATATATATATATATATATGACTATATCACATATACAGATCAAACATTTGAACCCTTAACTTGAACACCAATGGAGAGAGACAAAGACATTGAGAGAGTAGATTAAGGAGCAGATGAAGCCGGAGAAAACAGAGACAACGCAGGCAACCCACCACTCGGGAGAGACGGAATGATGGAGACGATCGGAGAGGGAGATGAACAGTTGCAATAATCAAGACTGATTTAGAGTTCAAGACGGAGAAAGCAAATTGAAAGGCTGAATAGTGAATTAAAATAAATTAATCGCGTTTTGATTTTTTTGTAATCCTTCATTCCGCCAAGCCGCCAAGACCGTCCCGTGTCCGCCAAGGCCGTTCCGTGTCCGCCAAGCCCCGTCCCGCGTCCGCCAAGGCCGCCAAGGGGAAGTTTCACGGCCGCCAAGGATAGCCTCCACCAAGTACAACCCGTCTAGGCCTATTTCGGGACGGGGGGTGGCCGCCAAGCGTCTTGGCGCCGTCTTGGCGGCCGCCAAGCGTCTTGGCGCCGTCTTGGCGGCCGCCAAGCCCGAATTTTAGAACACTGCCCGGAATCATAGGAAGCTATTAGTGGCTCAACCTTTAACTCAACTCAACTCGACTTCATTCAAAATGAAGTTCTTAACATAGCCCACAAACATCTCTAGTCGATGTGGGATTTATTTTGATAGAAATAAAAGCATGGAAAAAACGTATAGATTTGAGCTGCTGGAAAGAACATCCAATTCGAGTATCTTCTATGCTAATTTAGGAGAAGTGTTCTTCATGGAAGTTGTAGCCACTTAAAATATCTTTCCAAAAAGTGCTCATTGGCTTCAATCGGAATTTTATGCAACGCAAAACAGCCAAAATACAACGGTGTCGCCACGTAGTTTTCTCAAACGAGGGTTGATGTTTGGCTCCAGCGACAAAGCTTTGTAAGATAAAGCCGTCGAGCTCATTGACAATTAGGATCACATCATCCTCCTCCCCTTGAAAAGGATTCGTCCTCGAATCCGTGATGGAGACAAGCGGCTTCTTTGGATGTGTTCCTTCTTCCTTGATCGGATCTTGAATCCCCTCTTCTTCATGAATCGTGAAAGGCAGACAAGAGGGAATGAAAAGGGTTGCATCCAACCACCTAGTCGACATGGAATTAAGAAAGATAGATACCTCGGTTGGCGTCCGTTTCTCCTTCTTATAAAGCGCAACATTAGGAATTTGGATGATTTTCTCATCTTTCTTAAGCTCAGACATGATCGGACCATCTTTGGACTGACCTTCTTTAATCTCAAGTGCTTCACCCATGAAGGTAGAGGATGTTGTCCTTGAAGAGAGATGTGGTGGTGTTGTGGGCTTCGATGGCATTGACCCCAATGAGATGACGAGTTTTTGAATTTCTCGTACTTGTTGCATTGAGTCTTCCGCGAGCTTGCGGATCTCTTGCCAATGTGGTTCAACCTTCTTCTTGCGTCGAGCCTCATCCTCTCGATCCCTTCTCTTTCGATATCTCCTCCGGAGCTCTTGATCAACTACATCATATGTAGTACTATCCATGTCGCTCCAATGATGATACCCATCATCATAGGCTCGAATGGCCCATCGGATATACTCTTCGGACAAAGGCTTGGAACTTGTCTTCTTGAACATTTTGACTAGGAAGAAACAACTCAGTTATCGAAAGCTCAATGGACTCGAGTCAATTAGGTCTGATACCACTTGATGAGACCCGAGGACCGGGATCGACCAAGGCTCGAGCTTTCGAACACTCTTTTTTGTGGCCAATTTTTGGAGTTTATGGAAACTGAAAAAAGGGATATGTGGAGCAAGATTCACGGGCCTCTCACCCTTGAATCTCCTACACTCGATCTCAATCCTCTCGGAATCGCACTTCGAGGATCTCGACCCTTTGACACCTTCGCCTCTCACTAGGGTGTCACCCTCGGCCTCTCACCAAAGGGTTCGCTCTTAGCCTCTCACCAAGAACTCGATCCTTAACCCGGAATCATAGGAAGCTATTAGTGGCTTAAACTTTAACAAAACTAAACTTGACTTGATTTAAAATGAAAGTTTTACAAGCAATATATAGGATGAAAATATAGCCCCCAAGCATCTATAATCGATATGGGATCGTTCTATTTGATAGAAATAAAAGCATGGAAAAAACGTCCAAATTGGAGCTTCTGGAAAGAACGTTTAATTCAAGCATCTTCGAGGCTGATTTAGGAGAAGTGTCCTTCATAGAAGTTGTAGCCACTTAAAATATCTTTCCAACAAGTGCTCATTGGCTTCAATCGGAATTTTATGAAGCCCGAAAGAGCCAAAATACCACGGTGTCTCCATGCTGTTTTCTCAAACGAGGGTTGTTGTTCGTCCTCGGCAACATAGCTTTGTAAGATAAAGGATTCGAGCTCATTGACAACTAGGATCACATCAGTGCCAGACACCGGAAATTGCGTTGATAACGGTGAGACTATCACCCTCGACCTCAATGCGTCGCAAGCCCAAATCTCTAGCAGCCACAAGCGCCGAGTGGAGCGCCAAGGTTTCTGCCATCAGTGGAGAGATGGAACCACACTGCGAGGATCCAGATGACACAACCAGCTCGGTGTGATCACGAATAACAAACCCAGTTGAGGCCAAACCTGAGGGGAGTCTAGAACCGTCAAAATTGATCTTGAAGTGGTTGACCGCTGGTTTCGACCATCTAATATTTTTCTTGCGTCTATGTGTCGGTTGTTGTTGAGTCATTGTAGTGTCCATGTCTTCCCAGAATAATGTCTTGGAGTCTTTTACTTGTTGCAGTAGTTGTTGTAGATATGATTCTTGCTTCCTGATGTCTGCGTAGTTTTCGTCGTTGAAAATAATCTTGTTCCTGATTGTCCATAATCCCCACCACATAGTAGCTAAAGAAGTATTTTGAAGTTTGTTGATCTTGGAAAATATGTCGTTTGTGATTTGTCTTATTGTTCGATCTACTTTAGTTGTTGTTTGTATGATTTATTCAATTCTCTCGTCAACTTTTTTGATCATCTAAAGTGTGTGGCTACAACAAGTGAACAAGTGTTCTGAGTCTTCAGTCGAGTGGTTACAAAAAATGCATGGCATGGAGACATCAACTCCTTTTTCAGCAAGTCTTTTTTTCGTTGGGGTACCATTCATGACAAGTTTCCACATAAAGTTCTTGACTTTTGGTAGGCATTCCAGTCCCCATATCTAGGGTGGCTCAAAATGGACCCGACCCGGAAACCCCACCCGATCCGACCCGGAAAACACGGGGTCGGAGTTGACCCGAAACCCCTAGGGGTCGGATCTCGGGTCGAATTTTAGAAAATCTCGGGTCAACGGGCGGGTCGGGGTCAGACCCGGTGGGTCTCGGGGGTCGACCCGTTGACCCGGATTATTTTTAATTTTTTTTTTATAAATATACATATGGTATATGTATACTTTGTATATATGTTAATATGTATACATTGTGCATATGGGTACCGTACGTGTGTACAGTGTATATATACCATGGTATATACCATGTTAATATGTATACAGTGTTATATATGTTAATATCAATATGTATACAGTGTGTATATAACACATATATGCACACTTACATACTAGATAATTAGATATTATATATATACTGTATAATATATATATAATGAAAATAATAAAATATTATAAATCTATATGTGTTACGCCTTTAAAAAACGTAAAATATATCGGAATTTAAAAACTCGGGTTTTCGGATGAACCCGTTACCCGACCCGGAAAACCCGGAATTACAAATCTCGGGTTCGGGTCGGGTGGTGGGTCACATTTTTTAAAATCCCGGGTCTTCGGGTTGACCCCCACCCGGAATGTTCGGGTCGGGTCGGGTCGACCCGGATGAGCCACCCTACCCATATCCATGCAATGTCACAAAGTACCAAATTGTTCAATTGACGAGGAAGACAAAGTAGAAACCTACATAGGTGTAGATAAGCAATGGAAAATCGACCTACTATAACAAGTGCTCCCTTCCAACATTGTGGAAAAAATCGTCAATATCAAAATCCCAATGTTCGAGATCGAGGATCGTATTTATTGGAAAGCAAGCCGCAATGGTTGGTGTTCGAGATCGAGATCGAGGATCGCGGAAGTGGATTGTAATTTTTTTTTTGGTTTAATTTTGCCCTTTTGTTACGGCATAATTATTATACTATACAAATCATAATTTTGTATATACGACTAATAATTTTTTATTTATCAATAATGTTTCTAAATTTTTTTAAATATTTTATTTTATTTTTTATTTTGCCATTTTTTTGAACTACAAATCAATTTTTTAAAAATTGGGCTTCTATATACAAATAATGATTCTCGATTTACCTAATTATAATATAATATAATAATTAATTATATATATCCCAACTAAATAAATTTTCAAATTATACAAATTACTTTTTTTTAACAAAGCAAAACTTTAACAAATACCCAGTACTCGGTATGCAAGTTATACATGGTAGTTCTAATTGTGCATTTTGAGGGTTGGTTGTGTATATTTGACGATATATCTTCTAATTAAATGTGTTATATTTTCGCAAATATTCATTTTCTATATTTTGAACAATTTATATTGGTAAGAAATCTTTTATTCGTTTACATAAAATACATTATTCATGAATACGTGGGAATATAAGGCATTATTCGACTGTATATGACATGTTATTCCTTAATAAGTGTCTCTTTACGTATGAATAATCATTCTTGATTCAATGAATAATGATTCTGATTTTATAGGTATTTTCCATTTATTCAATATTTTGCTAGTTTTTTAATTTGTCAATTTTTTCCAAACTATATAGCAAACTTAACAAAAGTGGGTTTATGTATACGAATAATAATTCATAATTTACCAAATAATGCATAATTTTTATATATAATTATTTCAACCTTTCTTACATCCGAATACTCTTTGTTGTCTCACCGAATAATGTACAATTTTTTTTATTATCCCTTTATCCTGTTTAAATCTTATAAATGTATAAACAATCATTCTCTTGCATATGAATAATCTCTTTAATTTAACCGAATAATCTCCCAAATTTAACCGAATAATTACCCACTTACATACGAATAATCTCTTAGATTTAACCGAATAATTATCTCCATTACAGTGTAAATAATGAAAAAGTATATACACACTAATAATATTATCTTTTGCAATTAAGTGAAATAAACTCATAAAATTCTTCTCTTATATACGAATACTCTTTGTGATCTTTTCGAATAATGTATAATTTTATTGATTATTCTTTTGAGCTCACCAAAACTAATTAAACTATCTACAATCGTCATTTAACGGATGAATAATTTCAGTCGTTTAACCGAATAATTATCACAATTATCTTATAAATAATCATCAAGAGAGATTGGAGTTTTTTTTTAAATGAGGTGATTGGAACAATTGTTTTTCAATTATAAATCATGAAAATACCAACACCTAGGCCCTAGGCTACTGCATGGAGTTAATGGTAAAAGACGTGGGGTCCACAAAATTTTAAACAAAAAAACGGAGGTTGGATGGTAGGAATGTAGAATTACCGGGAGATGTTATTCATGCACATCCCGGCATGTTTTGGTTTAATACGTAGGGTCCACTCATTTTTAAGAAAAAAAATAAGTATGGAAATTAGGATAAATCTGGACCTTTAATTTCCTTCCATTATGTGGTGTAAATTTGATCTTACATTCTCATCCTAAGAAGTGTTCTCACCGGAACCAGCCCATATATAGGGGATGGTTCAAGTGTAATCAAGGCTTATTGTGTAACATGTGAACACATCTGGGTCGTTGATTGGATGAAATGGATGGTCGAGATTAAAAGACAATTTTAGCCTTTTTTTTAAATTAAAAATAAGTGGGACCCACGATTTTTCATGCCCACTTGCTAAATTGGGGGAGTGTGTGATGCAAACTCTTGAAATTATTTGATGGTATATCTGGATTGATAACTCCTCTCCCTTGATGAAAATCGGAATAAGTTTCAAAGGCTTTGACAGTCAGTTTCTGTCAAAGGTCTTGAAGATTTTACAGTGTTGATGAAATACAAAACCTGTTCTATATGATATTATGTTCGAAATATTATTTTATGTTAATATATGCTTCCATTATGTTATTATATATAACTAACCTTTCAGGAAGTATTTTCGAACATTATTTCCTTCCTTATGGTGCAATTTGAGAAGATTCAAATCGGAAAGATTATGGCCTTCGAAGTTTCCAAAGATAGAAGATTCAGCTCAAGTCATGATCTAGACTAGCCGTTGGTGAAGATCCTTAGGCGCCGATTTGTCTCAATATAAAGAAAAGGAAGATGAAGACAGAGCACACATACATTGAACACGAGCTTTTTACACTCCAAGCCTTCAAGAGAAATTTGTCATTGTGTGCTCTCTACTAAGTCCTTAAGAGTCTGTTATTTCATTTCAAAGCATTTGAGAGTTACACAGTGAGCTTATAGGATATATTTTGTTATAGTGTTATACTCGAGAGTTTGTAACTCGGGAAGTGAACACTAGGCGATTGATTCACTAAGTGTAAGAGGATTGTACTAGATAGCATAGAGAGGTGGGGCTCTTCTAGATTGGTCTAGGACTCCAAGGGAACGTGAGTTGACTAGATTGCAATTGTATAGGAGAGAGGCTTCTCGGGGAGCTACTAGGATCCTAAGTCTTGTGAATCAATAAAAGCCGATTGAATCCTATGGTTGTGGAAGAACCCTAGGCGGGGACGTAGGCCAGGTTCGTGTCGAACCTCGTAAACAATTCATCGAGTCCTTTACTTATTGCTTTACCTTATTTTCGCACTTGGTTCGATTGTTTAACTTTGTGATTCAGGTTTTCAGAGAAAAGACTAAGTCTAATCTCAAAGGGTTTTGCACGAGCTTCAAAAGTCTTGAGACTATCTGCGAAAAACCGTCATACTCTATTCAACCCCCCTGCTAGAGTATTTCTATATTACTTTGTTTTACTTTATCGAACCTTCAATTGGTATTAGAGCTTTACTCACTGCTTTTGATCTAACAATCTTGTGAGTTTTCGATCATGTCTGGTGAAGCAAGCGGAGGATTTGCACATGGAAGGTCTACCAGCAGACCACCACTCTTTGTAGGAAACAACTTTGTCCACTGGAGATCTTTGATGAAGATGTTCATTATAGATCAAGATCTGAAACTTTGGAACATTATATAGAATGGTTCGAAGATTCCAGGGAAAGACGGACCAAATGGAACCAAAGTCGCAAAGAATGAGTCTGAATACATCCAAGCGGATCTTGAACTCGTTTCCAAAAACTATAGGGCTATTAACTTACTTTATTGTGGTCTTAGCACTGATGAGTTTAACCGTATTTCATCTTGTAGGCCAGCTAAAGAGATTTGGGACAAGCTGGTCGTCACCTATGAGGGAACTAGCCAAGTGAAAGACACCAAGATCAGCATCTTCCTTAGAAAGTGTGAGCTCTTCAAAATGAAGTCTGATGAGTCAATCAAGGCCATGTTCACACGATTCACAGAAATCACCAACAACCTTGACTCTCTCGGCAAGAGCTTTACAAACGTTGAGAAAGTAAGGAAGATACCGAGGTGTCTCCCAAAAGAAAAGTGGGGTCCTAAAGTAACAGCTATAGAGGAAGCCCAAGACCTCACTACTTTGCCCCTTGATGACCTGCTTGGGAAACTGATCACGCATGAGATGATCCTTAATGAAGACGATGGAGAACTTCCAGCAAGCACTACGAACTTGGCGCTCAAGTCTAAGAAGGATGAGCCCAAAGATGGATCTGATTCCGAAGATGAGGACGACGATGAGGATGATCCTTTTGCTCTTATCACAAGAGGCCTTGCTCGAATCCTCAAAATGAAGAAACAATTCAACAACAAGGACGGATCAGAGTCTTCTAAATTTCGAGGTAAGTCTCAATACAACAAGTATGATAAGAAGACTAAACCTTTGTCTTGTTTTGAATGTGGTGAAACAGATCATCTTGTGAAGGATTGCCCTCAAAAGACAAAGAGCCAGTCCAAGAAGGGTGACAAATGAAAAAAGAAAGCAATGGTGGCAACTTGGAGCGATTCTGACTCTGACTCCGATAATGAGAAGGCCAATATTTGTCTTATGGCCTCAGAAGATGAATCCCACGATGAGAAGCTTGAAGCAACTGTAAGAGAACTTATGGCAAGTCCAAAAGAGGTATTATCGGAATTCCTTTCTAATATGATTGCCAATGAAGAGAAACTTATTGCCCAGACTAACATTCTTATCAAGAGAACTGTGGACTAGGAAAGAACTATTGAGGATCTGTCTATGAGGGTCAAAAGTCTTGAAGCTTCTTATTCAGGTCTTGACATTAAAGTCAAGACGCTTAACTCAGAGAAATTTGAACTCAAGCAAGATCTCTCCTCTCTAAGAAATGAGCATCATGACTTAGAGAACGAGAAGATCTCTCTGAATAATAAGATTCAAGACCAACAGACAGCCATCATAAGTTTTACCAAATCCAAAGGCACTCTTGATAGGATGTTGGGTGAGCAACAAAGTTCTCTAAACAAAAGTGGTATTGGTTACAATCCAAGGTTTTTAAAGAAGCAGCACATTACCACCTTTGTGAAGGCAAAAGGAAGTAGAACCTCTCATATATGTCACCACTGTGCTAGAAAGGGGCATGTAAAAGAGACCTGCCCCTATAGAAGAAAGGATCCATATATCATTCGCAATACATTTCCTGTTCATTTGAGAAAAGAACGGATAACACAAGTTTGGGTCCCAAAAGGCACTATTTTACCAAATATGGTTTATCCCAATAATGGATCCAAATTTGCTTATTGGTCTAGCCACAAAGGTTGATGTTTGTTTTGCAGGAGATCACCAAGGTGAAGGAGCACAAATGGATCATTGATAGTGGATGCTCGAGGCATATGAGTGGGAAGAGTTCTCTCTTTCATGATCTAAAGGAGCAATCCACAGGAACAATCACTCTTGGTGACAAAGGAAAATGTGACATCGTTGGTATTGGTAGCGTTGGAAGTGATTCCAACCATAGTATTAAAAATGTCTATCTTGTTAATGGTTTAAAGTATAATTTGCTTAGTGTTTCTCAATTATGTGATAGTGGCAACAATGTCAGATTTAACAAGAAAAGATGTCTAGTGTGCAGAGAAGATACAGGTGAAGTTATACTGACTGCATATCGTTACAACAATATATACGTTGTAAATGCTGATCAAGTGGCACAAGGAAGCTTAACATGTCTAAAGGCTTTGACGGACGATCCAAAGCTCTGGCATAGGAGACTCGGTCATGTGAGTCCACATACACTACAGAAGCTTGTGTCCAAAGGGCTTGTAAGAGGGCTACCTGAGATGGACTTCAAAGGTATTGATATGTGCAATGCATACACACGAGGTAAACAAACACGTAACTCCTTCAAACCCAAAAAGGTTGTAAGTTCTTCTAGACCCCTTGAACTTTTACATATGGATTTATGTGGTCCTATGCGAGTCAAATCTCCCAATGGTAAAAAGTACATGCTTGTCGTTGTTGATGATTTTTCTAGATATACTTGGGTTGCATTTTTAAAAGAAAAATCAGAGGCCTTATTTGAGTTTTCAAAACTTTGTAAGGAGTTGCAAACTTTAAGAAACGAGCCCATAGTGTCAATTCGAAGTGATCATGGTAGGGAGTTTGATCAACTTCAGTTTGATTTGTTTTGTGCTAAATATGGCATCTCCCATAACTTTTCTGCTCCTAGGACACCTCAACAAAACGGGGTTGTGGAACGAAAGAACCGCACCTTAGAGGATATGGCCAGGACTATGCTTTTAGAAAATGCATTACCTAAAACCTATTGGGCTGAAGCTGTTAACACAGCTAACTATATTTTGAATCGTTGTCTTATTCGTTCTATCTTAAAGAAAACTCCTTATAAACTTTTCAAAGGCCGCAAACCACTTATATCTTATTTTAAACCCTTTGGCTGTACTTGTTTTGTTCATAACAATGGAAAAGATAACCTTGGGAAATTTGATGCGCGTAGTGATGAAGGTATATTTCTTGGCTACTCCACAAGTAGCAAAGCTTATAGAATCTTCAATAAAAGGACCCAGTTAGTTGAAGAAAGTATACATGTTATATTTGATGAATGCCATGACGGTACTTTGAGTGAAAGTGTTGCAGATATAGATCTTAACATCCATGCAGAGAACGAGGAAGGTGATGATGCTGCTACCAAGAACACAGAGAAGAGGAACATGCAGGAACAGATTCTCAACCCTGCAGAATTGGCCCAAGGTGTTGAAGATTCATCCAAAACCCTTGGTGTCCAATCCAACAGTGTTGAAACGTCAGAAACTGCTATAACTGAACCTAACAGGACCACGGAGTCAGATGTATCATAAATCAATCCTACTGGTGTGACGAATCAAGGAACTGAGACTAGCAAAAGGAAATTCAAATACTCCTTATCACACTCATTAAAGGATATCATTTCTGACCCTACCTCTAGTGTTCAAACTCGTTCTAAACTTAAAGATCTTTGTACTTTTCACGCGTTTGTTTCTCTTATTGAACCAAAGAAGGTAGATGAGACCCTTCAAGAGCCAGATTGGATCATTGCTATGCAAAGTGAGCTTAACGAATTTGAAAGAAACAAAGTCTGGACCTTGAAGCCTAGGCCAAAGCATCAATCAGTCATTGGAACACGATGGGTATTTCGAAACAAGCTAGATGAGAACGGTAAGATCGTGAGGAACAAGGCAAGGCTTGTTGCTCAAGGCTACAATCAAGAGGAAGGTATTGACTACGAGGAGACCTTTGCTCCCGTAGCCAGGCTTGAAGCCATTCGCATTTTATTAGCATTTGCATCTTTTATGAGCATAAAGTTATATCAAATGGATGTCAAGTGTGCTTTTCTTAATGGTTTCTTAGAGGAAGAAGTATATGTGGCTCAACCCCCAGGTTTTGAAAGTTTGGAATTTCCTAATCATGTTTATAAACTTGACAAAGCGCTTTATGGTTTGAAACAAGCCCCAAGAGCTTGGTATAATTGCTGTAAAAATATCTTTTAGAAGATGATTTTAAAAGGGGGTTGATCGACAAGACTCTTTTTATCAAGACCAAAGGAAAGGACATTTTGGTTATTCAAATTTATGTTGATGATATATTATTTGGTGCTACTAACACATCTTTGTGCAAGGAATTTTCTGACATTATGTGCAGTGAATTTGAGATGAGCTTGATGGGTGAACTCAACTTCTTTTTGGGATTACAAGTTCATCAATCCAAGAAAGGGATCTTTGTCAACCAAAGCAAGTACACTAAGGATCTCTTGAAGAAGTTCAAGATGGATCAATCCAAAGCAGCCAAAACTCCCATGAGCTCAACATTATCTCTAGATCAAGACAAGACTAGAAAAAGTGTCAATAAGAAGGAGTATTGAGGAATGATTGGATCTTTACTATATCTCACAGCTAGTAGACCTGACATCATGTTTAGTGTTTGCATGTGTGCTAGGTTTCAAGCTGATCCTAAAGAATCTCATCTCGTGGCTGTGAAGAGGATCTTTCGATATCTCAATGGCACTAAGGATCTTGGACTATGGTACCCAAAGCAAAAGGATTTCACATTAATCGAATATTCTGATGCAGATTTTGCAGGCTATAAGGTGGATAGGAAGAGCACATTAGGATGTTGCCAATTCTTAGGAGCATCCTTGATCTGTTGGCATTCAAAGAAACAAAACTCAGTTGCTCAATCCACATCAGAAGCCGAATACATAGCAGCTGGAGCATGTTGCTCCCAAATCCTTTGGATAACCCAACAAATGCGAGATCTTGGCATCAACCTCAAAGGCACTCCCATTAAGTGTGACAATACAAGTGTCATCTCCATTACAAAGAATCCTGTTCAGCATTCAAGAACCAAACATATTGATGTAAGGCATCATTTCATTAGAGACCATGTCGAAAAAGGTGACGTGTCCATTTCCTTTATTTCAACTGATTATCAATGGGCTGACATTTTTACTAAGCCTTTGGCAGAGGACAGGTTCACCTTCATTAGACGAGAGATTGGGATGCTTAACAAGGATGCACTTTCGTAGGGGGAGCTTTCCCTTTACGAAAGATAAACTCTACTCAGTGTCAAGACCTTTGAGAATTATGTCAAGGTTTGTGAACTAAATGGTAGATTACATATATCGGACCACATATATTTGGTTAATATCTTTTTAGATACTTAATCAAGTATATTTTTAACGGTTTTTAAAAATTCTATTTATCACATATTTTTACCCGTTGAGATATTTTTGGAACAAAATTATTTCGGATATTTTTCCCTCTTATTTTTGGTTAAGAAAAGGATTTGAATTTTGAATTGGAATATTTTCAAATTGGCAATGTTATGATTACTATCCTTGGAACTCTAAACCCGTCAAATCACTCCATCATCTCACTCTACTTAAACCCAATCCTGTACCCGATTCCCTCACAAACTCAGACTTATCCAAACCCCTCCAAATTCTCTTTCTTCAACCTCTCAAACTGTTCTAAAAACCCTAGCCGATTACCTCAATGGCTCCCAAATCAAAGAAAGCTTCTACACCCAAAAGACTTGGCGCCACCCCCCAGGGGCGTCAGGTCACTGCTACCTCCCCCACACCTGAAACCACTCCTCAAGCCATCGTCCCTGCTGTTGTCCAGAGCACCATCACTGAGAGCACGTCTACTGTTACCAAGGGCTCTCAAAAACGCTCTGCTAAGAAGCCTCTCAGTGCGAAGCAGAAAGGGAAAAAGAAGGTTATCGCTGAGGAGGTGGATGAGGAAGAGGAAGAGGAGGATCTCGACACCATTCTGGAACGAGATGCCGCCAAGGAAGCTGAAGAAGAAGCTTTAAGGAAGAAGAAGGTCGAAGAAGAGGCCGAGTAAGCAAGGAAGCTTGTCGAGGAGGAGGCTGAGAGAATCCGGAAGGAAGCCGAGGCCGAGGAGGTTCCTTCTGAAGAGGAGCCTGAGGAAGAGGACGAGGAGCAAGACGGATCTGGAGAGGACGAGGAAGCTGATGGAGACGACGCAGGGTCCGCTGAGGACTCGGGGTCTGAGGACGAGGAGGAAGAGGAGCCAGAACCTGTTGCCTCTCCTTCTCCTTCTCCTCCTCCCCCGTCTCCAAAGAAGCGGAAACCCCAGCGGCTGTCAAACCTCCATCTCCCAAGCGCACCAGGAAGGGCACCCTCAGAGGTCTTGAGGCGCCTGTCAAGAGGACTGCTCCAACACAGGCTCGAAGGAAGAATGTTGATCCACCCGCCTACATCCAGGTAAACCAATCCTTACCCTCTTCATGGTTTGAAAATGCTAAAACGGCTGGAAAGTGGGTAGATGAGTTTCGAACTCGTAGGATCTGTTGTTCTGATTTTTTGGATATCGAGTTCTTTGAAGCCTTGAAGTTACCCTGCATTGCACTTCTCAAAAAATCCCCAGCCTGGACCCTTCTCAATCTTGAAACCGTCTATTATCCCCAACTAACCCGCCTGTTCTACATAAACCTAAAAGTCAAACACGATGCCAATGGTTGGTTTTTGTAATCTGTTGTCAAGGGAGTTAGAATCTCTTTCAACTCCATTGACTTTGCAGAGTTCCTTGGCATACCTAGCCCCTGTCCACCTTCTGAAGTACACCCCTCTAAAGAAAAATGTATTATCCTTGCCCGATCCAAATACCTCATACCCGAAGCATCTAACAGCACCTCAAAGCAGCTCACCCACTCATCCCTTACCCTAGAGGCAAAAATTATATTTAACATCATTGTTCGTTGCCTCTTACCTCGTCTTAACTCTGGCTCGCTCCTTACCGACAATGCCATGGTCCTACTTTACCGAATCCTCAATGGCCTTGATCTTGATCTGGCAAACACCATTTTAGGATCCATGGCTCACACAAGAAAAGCCAGGAAAGGAACTCCCCTCCCCTTTGCCACCCTTTTGACCCAAATCTTCAAAGCTTCTGGAATCGATTTCAAAAATGAAGAACAGCAGCGTCATATGGGTAAGTTCGACTCCAAGAGCCTTGAAAAGATAGGCATCACTCGGTCTCCCCAAGGGACTTTGAGTCTTGCCTCTCTTTCAAAAGCTCTTCCCACTGCCTCAGCCGTTGATGAACGCATGGACAACCTGGAGTTGGGCTTGGAGGAAGTTCGCTTGGATCTCAAGGAGCTGCACAAGGAGGTTATGACGGAGATGAGCGGGATAACCAAGCTGCTGCAAGGTCTGTGGAAAAGGCTCACTGATGATGCTCCGGACGACGAAGCTTAACCCTATCCTACCCTACCCTAACCCTGAATCTGAAACATTGCTGGTTTTTGGAAACTGTTTCAAAACTTTTGGTGACTGTTTTACTTCCTCCCTTTGTTGAAAGACAAAAAGGGGGAGATGATCTGTGGTTTAGACTTGAAAACTTTTTGCTGTGAAGGTCTTGGAAGACCTTGGTTTTTTGTTTCAGTTGGATGGATTTTCATACTTTAATCTTTGATCCAACATTTGTCTAACCCATGCAGGTACTTAGTCCGATTTTACTTATATTATATATGCTTGACTAAGTTGCAGGGATGCACAGGTTTTGTCTTTCATCAAGGGGGAGATTGATAACTCCTCTCCCTTGATAAAAATCGGAATAAGTTTCAAAGGCTTTGACAGTCCGTTTCTGTCAAAGGTCTTGAAGATTTTACAGTGTTGATGAAACACAAAACCTGTTCTATATGATATTATGTTCGAAATATTATTTTATGTTATTATATGCTTCCACTATATTATTATATATAACTAACCTTTCAGGAAGTATTTTCGAACATTATTTCCTTCCTTATGGTGCAATTTGAGAAGATTCAAATCGGAAAGATTATGGCCTTCGAAGTTTCCAAAGATAGAAGATTCAGCTCAAGCCATGATCTAGACTAGCCCTTGGTGAAGATCCTTAGGCGCCGATTTGTCTCAATATAAAGAAAAGGAAGATGAAGACAGAGCACACATACATTGAACACGAGCTTTTTACACTCCAAGCCTTCAAGAGAAATCTGTCATTGTGTGCTCTCTGCTAAGTCCTTAAGAGTCTGTTATTTCATTTCAAAGCATTTGAGAGTTGCACAGTGAGCTTATAGGATATATTTTGTTATAGTGCTATACTCGAGAGTTTGTAACTCGGGAAGTGAACACTAGGCGATTGATTCACTAAGTGTAAGAGGATTGTACTAGATAGCATAGAGAGGTGGGACTCTTCTAGATTGGTCTAGGACTTCAAGGGAACGTGAGTTGACTAGATTGCAATTGTATAGGAGAGAGGATTCTCGGGGAGCTACTAGGATCCTAAGTCTTGTGAATCAATAAAAGCCGGTTGAATCCTATGGTTGTAGAAGAACCCTAGGCGGGGACATAGGCCAAGTTCGTGTCGAACCTCGTAAACAATTCATCGAGTCCTTTACTTGTTGCTTTACCTTATTTTCGCACTTGGTTCGATTGTTTAACTTTGTGATTCAGGTTTTTAGAGAAAAGACTAAGTCTAATCTCAAAGGTTTTTGCACGAGCTTCAAAAGTCTTGAGACTATCTGCGAAAAACCGACATACTCTATTCAACCCCCCTTCTAGAGTATTTCTATATTACTTTGTTTTACTTTATCGAACCTTCATGGATTATTCGATCGCATCGACGGATTATGCGATAGTATCGATGGATTATTCTAAGAGGCTACCACCTTGAAAACGTCCTGAACTTTTAACTAATAATTATTCGATAATATCGCTTGATTATTTGATGATATCGCTTGATTATTCGATGGTATAGCTTAATTATTCGATGGTGTTACAATATTATTCGATTACTTATGTCATTTTAACAAATAACTAAATATTATTTGATGGTATCGTTGGATTATTCGATAGTATCACATGCTTATTCAATAGTATAGATGCATTTTTCCTTTATATGACCGCACATTTAAAAAAAACTCATCTCCGTAAACACAAAATCGGTTTATACACGCGAATAATTCGGTTCATACCCCTGCATAATTCGTTTTTGCTCCCGAATACCTCTGAGATTGAATAATGAACGCAGGCAACAATGAAATTGAAATTGCAGGCAAGATGCATTTGAATTTGAACATTCAACCTTTAAAAATGAAATTGCAGATCTGGGCATCAAACCGCCGCTGCCACCATGGACATCGAATAATCCGATCGCCGCTTCCGCCATGGGACCCGAAGGAGAGGAACCCAAATCTGAGGAGAGGAACCCAATGAAATCCTATCATGTGGATTTATACATAGCAGAACTTGGTCAATACCAACTCTGAAACCAAGGTGCCAAGATGTTGGATAGAGAAGGAACTAGATCTGTGATGCAAATTCGAATTACAATACATAAATCGATAAAACCAAAACATGAATTAAAAAAAATGAAACCTATCACCAATTGAGCGGCATCTTCATCTTCAATCGATGAAACTGTATGGAATCTTCATTCAATCGATTTATGTTGATATGTGCTGGCATCTTTAATTGATTAAGGCTTACAATCGAGCGGAAGAAGAGATTGCAGACAAACGGGAGTCTACTGCTACTGAATCGTCGCCGCCATCGTACGTCCCTCCGTCGTCGCTGCAACCTCGTTGGCCCTTTGACTTGATTCGCCCGGATGCCTCCACGCCGACCTTCAACTGGACATCCCATCACCGAAGTCGATCGATCGCCTCCTCGCCTTTGCCTCACATCAGCGTCGTCCTCGCCTCATCGACCGGGCTCTCCTGTGTCAATTTATGGTAATGGTAGGGTTAGGGAGCGTTGTGATATCACGCGCTCGATGAGAGTGTTTTATTTTGTTAAAAAACAAAATTACAATTAATCAAATATTTTCGAATTATCTCAGTCCTCCATTCTCTATCAATTAAGGGTCTAGATTTGTTCACATGTTACACAATAAGCCTTGATTACATATGATCTATCCTATATATATATATATATATATATATATATATATATATATATATATATATATATATATATATATATATATATATATATAGGGGAGATATCTAATGAGAAGTAACATTTAAATGAGAAGATGAGAAGTAAGCCTTATACCCCTTAGATTAAAATAATTTTTTTTATATGGATATATAGGACATATCTAATGAGAAATATATCAATGTTTTTTAAAAAAAATTATTTTTTACGCTATTTATCTAGAGGGTGATTTAAGGTTCATTTTAGGGTTTTTATGCTAATTTAAATTAGCTTTTTCATTCATCATCTAAAAAAATAGCATAAAAAATAATTTTAAAAAAACATTGATATATTTATCATTAGATATGTCCCCTATATCCATATAAAAAAAATTATTTTAATCTAAGGGGTATAAGGCTTACTTCTCATCTTCTCATTTAAATGTTACTTCTCATTAGATATCTCCCCTATATATATATATATATATATATATATATATATATATATATATATATATATATATATATATATATGTCAATAACATATTAGTGTATTTAGGGCGTGCTCGGCAGAGGATTGTGAGGGATTGTTGGATTTTTTTTTTAAATAAAAACAACCACCTCAGACTAGTGTTTGGCAATGGGTTGACAGAGGTTGGCAATTTAGGAGGTGGGAATTACTCAGGGTTATTTTAGGCCAATAATTCAACCCTTGTTGGGCAAGATTGTCGACCTATGTCTGACTTTCTTGCCCCTGGAGCGTCGGCCATGGAAGTAGAACAGAGGGACGGAGGGAGATCTGGGCGCTTCTTCTTGGCTCCGAATCGGCGAGATGAACGCATATCTGGGCGAGGTTGTCCCTCTCAATATATAAGGAGGTTATCGATACTCAATTCCTTTGTCTGAAGCACCCCGTTCCGTAGAACAAGCGCTTCAATATAGAGGGCGGACGTGTTGTTACAGAGGCCAGATCCTGCCGAGACAACCAAGGTCCAAGGCCGATGACTGATTGCCCAGTAGCTTGAATGTGTGCAGACATGATCATACAAATTGTCTATTTATATAATGTTTTATAAATAACGATTCGGATAAATACACCACAAATCTTACACGTCGTGCAAAGTTGAAGTGGTTTAATTAATTAGAAAAGAGTGTTAATTAATTAAAAATGTTTGCAAGTTAAAATGGACTTGCATTTAAAAAAGAGGATTTGCGGTGTATAGCAACACCCATAAATAACTAAATTAATGCTAAAAATTAAAATTTAATTAGCTATTATAATTCGAATGTCTTACTGATATCACATAATTAATTTAGTATTTATATATAGGGAAATTCTTCCCAATGACTATAAACTTTTATAAATTATGCATGGTACACAAAATTTTAACAAATTATGCGTTTTGTGCAAAAGTTTTGATCGATAAGCATAAGGTGTTTTACTATAAGAAAATTGAGATTTTGATTTTAAAAAATATACTTTGCATGATTGCTCAATGGCGAAGGATATGTTAGTTGCAAGCAGTGATTGTGGTTTATCTCAGTTTCATCAAACATGCATATCTCATATGAGAGCGTTGGGTTCTCGCCAGGGACGGGGCCAAAAACTTATAGAAGAGGGGCGTAATTTTGTACAAATTGTTCAGTTTATTTTCGATAGATTTTTTCTAAGTTTAGCACATCAAAACTATGATATTTTAATTTAAACGACTATGTTTTAGTTCAAAACAATTTTTTTTCAGTTTAAAACAATGACATTTTTGCTCGAAACTACAGTGTTTTAGTTCAAAATGATACTACCTCCGTCCAAAAACACATGGGCTTTACTATTCACGCAAACTTTTTTAAGAATGTAAAAACTATATAAAATATTAACTTTTTTATTAATTTTTTTTAATAATTACAAACTTATTGATAATAAGTTTGTAATTATTAAAAAAAAATTAATTAAAAAGTTAATATTTTATATAGTTTTAGCTCCTAAAAAAGCGTGCATGAATAGTAAAAGCCCATGTATTTTTGGACAGAGGGAGTAATATTTTAGTTCAACATTGTGTCATTAATTGTTGTAATATTTTCTTGAATTTGGTAAATAAAGAGCGGTCATCCGGGGTTCAAACCGGAGACTTATGAGTACTACTCACAAGTCCTTTCCGATTGAGCCATCCCGGAATGGTTGTTATATATATTTTCTCTTTAAACGAATAAAACGATGTCGTTTTAGTCTATAACGACATTACTTTTCTCTAGAAAGACACTATTTGAAACCTTATGATTCAATATGTAATTTGTTATTCTCTTATCATACAATAGCATGTAACAAGATATAAAAAATTTAAACTTGCATAACTTCTTATCTGATGGTTGAATTTAGTAATATAACCTCTTGTTTCGAAGCTCTTGGGCTGAATTATATTATTAAAATATCAAGTTAAGTAAAATATAAAAGCATTGTGTTTTATTAAAAGACATTTCAAATAATTAATCTATGCTGAATTTTCAAACGTTCATAACTTTTTACTCGGTTAACGGATTAAGGCTTATAATACATCAAAACGAAGCTATCGACGAGTAGAACAAGTGTAGGTAACTCGTCGGATAAAAGGAGGGGTGTATGCTCCCCTTGCCCCTCCCTAGCTCCGCCTATGGTTATCCCGAGATCTCGACTGAAGTGGAGAAATGCATTGGATTTAGGGGTTTGGAGTGGCTCGTTCGACTCTTCAATGTCATTCTCAGGATGGCAAAGATGTCAAAGGAGTAGAGATTAAGTAAGTTGATCCTATTATACAAGAACAAAGGAAATGTGTAAGAGTGCGACATTTATAGAGGTATAAACTTCTTAACCATATAATGAAGATTTGGGATATAGTGATTGATCTGGGATCTAGGCTTGTTCGTTTGTCAAAGAACCAATTTGATTTCATGTCAGGGAGGTCGACTATAAAAGCTATACATTTGATGACGACGTTGTTAGATAAATGTAGGAAAAGGATCGAAAAAGAAATTGCATATTGTAAAGGCTCGGATTTTCCAATCTAAATTGTCGGAAAAAGGAAATTAAATATGAAATTTAATCGTATATTTTCAGTAAAACTCGTTCTAAATTTAATAAAATTCAAATTTCCGCTCTTAGAACTACAATTCTTGTGTCTTTCTCTCACGCTTACCTAAAGCTTAGTCAAATGATGCCCTTGTATTTTTTTTTAAATGGATGAAATTTCCTAGCACCTTCCTACTCACATTTTTGGTAAGTCATACCTCCTCCTCACCCAACCTTACCCTCATGTTTCACCTATTTGTTGGCAAGGTGCCAAAGCTCACCCCTCTCCATCTCTGTTCGGCAGTAGTGGCCTCAGCAAAGCAAAAGTATCTCCCCTCCCTCTTAATTTAATCCAAACAAACTCTCCTTCAAGCTGCAGCCTATTCCCCCCATTTCAGACCTTGTTGACTCATTTCAAACCCCAAAACACCCTTCCTCACCTGCTCTGGTCGGCATGCTCACATCCTTCCCATTTCTCCTTAAAATTGGGCACCAAATCACCCTAAAACCCATTTCCAAGCGCTGCCTCAATCTCCCTCTTCTTCCCCTCTTTCCTCTTCCAAACAAACCCCCAAGGAGCTTCCTTTCCACTGATTTTCAAAGCCAGCAGCGCCACCAACCAGCAGCCGCCACCACCGGCTCCGAAGAACGCCCAGGAGCCGCCCAGGGTCGCCGGGAACAGCCCTTAACAGCCGGATCCCTTTTCCTTCTTCTCCATTTCCATGTTTCGTTCCAAACCGTCGGGTAAGGTTCTTTCCACTTCCTTCCTCCTCAAAACATGGTAAAGGGGTCACCTTTAACCTCTTATTCTCGTCCTAGGTCAAGCAAGCTCTAGATCGAGTCTTCGACGAACCAAATCGACCTCCGACGAACCTCCGGCGAGCCTCGCTTTCGATTCCCCTAGGTGAGCTCCTCTCTCCTCCTTCTTCCCTTCTTTCCTGCCTTGTGTGTGTCGGTTTCGGAAATGGATGGTCGGAACTCAGCCCCGTCGGCGAGCAGTCACCTTCCTTCCCCTCCTCTTCCTTCTTCCTGTCGAATAGAAATTTTAAAGAGGAGATGAACAGTGATTTGGGGTCCGGTTTTCTGCTGTTTTAAAAGGAGGGTTCGGTTCTTTTTTTTCAAAAAATGAAACCGGTTCGGTTCGGGTTCACTTAAACTAAATCAGATGGGTGTTGGGCGTTGGGCTGGGTTTTCAATTTCGATTTGAGCCTATTTTCTCCAGAAATCCGAGTGGGCCTTTTTCTTTGGTAAATTGTGACTATATATATTAAGGTTGAGGTTAAGATTTCTATTTAGGTTTAGTTAATTTATATATTAAATATTGACTAGATGGAAAATAAAATATTATATAGTATTATGACCCTTTTAAATTATAGAGATTTAAAATATAAAATATATTAAGAGAAATTGAAAATAAATAAATAATGGCCTTGTAAATGGGGGATTTGGTTGGGGTTTAAGAAAATGAGAGCTCGGTTTGGTAATTAATAGAATAAGGAGGGTCGATTTTGGATTTATAAATAAAGGGGTCGGTTTTGTCAATTTCAAAGGGGCTGATTTGATGAGATAAAAATGGTTGGGATTTTTAAGGGATTTGGAAATATTTTATGAGAGTGTTTAAAAGAAAATGGTATTTAAAATATTATATAATAATATTATTATTGAGACTTAGAGATTTAAAAGTATATTCTCGGGATGAAATTGAAAAAGGAATTTGATGAGCGTTTTCAAGGATCGGAATTTCTAACTAGTTGATTCGGATTTTAAAGCGGTTTCAGGACTAACTCGGGAATTATGTGATCGGTGACTAACTAGCATGGTTGATGTAAATGGTTGACTAATATCATGATTGGTGATTGACTAATGGCATGATGAAGTGTTAGACTTGTGTATCGTTAATTTATGCTTTCGAGATATGATGAAAATGATGAACTTGATATATGTGATATGCGGATTATTATTGCGGATATACTGTGGCGAATACATGATGTGGTCTTATGGAATGTGGCAACATGATGAGTGGTTGAACTTGATGAGATGATGATTATGATGTGGTTATACTTATTGAATGACGTGTGTTTATGTGATTGAGTGGCTAGATGTAGACTCATGTATGTGTTCTGATATGTATCTAGGTGATAAATTGTGATTATGATTGGTGTATGCCGAATCTTCTATTATGCTGTTCTGCATAGCCAGGTGAGTTCCTATATGAGCTCACTCAGATTCGAAAAGAGATCTCCCTGCTTGTAACCATGTGCATACTAGGTGCTTGCATTCATAATAAAGCATGCCATGTAGTATCATGCTAGGATTGCACTCATGATTGAGCATTCGTTTACTCATTGCTTTTGTAAACAGAACGGCCGTTATCTGTGAAGTAACTAGAGTCATTGCTAGGGTTATAGGACGACCTAGTCTCATCGGGTCCCGTCCTGAGTCAATCGAGTCATGAGCTTCCTTATATTATGAGATGCCTGCGGGCTTTATTGTGGATACGGGTTGGGCATGCGTGCCACCCGATTATATGAAATGCATTCACGAGCTGGCCAGTCTCCGCCCTATCGGAAGGGGGTGGAGGTAGGAGAGGGATATACCACTTGGTATTCGGTGCTAAGGCCTTATTATATTTATGCACTTGATCTTAGGACCATGCTAGTGTGTTAATATTCCACCTTGCATCTAGAAGCATCTTTATTAGGACTAGCGTGTGTATATATCTGCTTGTTTGGGATTATATTGCGTAGGGCTTCGATCTGACACCGCCCCGCATACATTTTTTTTTTAGATTTGTTTTGCAGCATGATTATTCCTTGTTTCCGTGACGTGGAAACTCTCTTGGGCGATCTCAAAGAAATGGTTTAACTCCACTAACATTGTATATTAAATTTCGATAAATACGCTTATTGATTTGATTTTGACTCGGCTCTGCCGTGTCACCCTCTTGTATTACACCTTGATTCTACTATTTGCATGACTGTTGGTTTTTCACGCTTAGACTTATGATAGGTACAGGGGACTTCCCCGGGGATTCCAACGATCCCTTCGAATTTTGGGTATGAAATCCCACTTTAAAATGTTAGGATAGAATTTCAAACCTTCAACCTGTACTCGGGGCGCAAGATCCTAACGAGGGGTTTTATCCCTCGAAACGTAACTCGGGAATCATAATCCCGGGCCGTTACAAAGATGGTATCAGAGCTCAGGTTATGCAAACCGAGTATGATAGGTTGAAGTGGTTTTGAAAGTGGCCCAAGGTTTTCAAATGGTTTTTCAAAATGTTTTAGAAAGGGCAAAATGAATTTAATATGGCTAACTCAAATGGACTAAATATGAACTTGACTTAATAAATCTGGTAATCAAACAAAGGGAAACGAAGGGGTAGTGAAGGCGCTAGACCGTCCCTATTGGATGTAGTTGAGACGGGTAGGCAATACTAGCTTTCTTTTACAGACGGGGTTCGTAGACTCCAAGGAGCCCGAGGGTTGGAGTAGCTTGGGCTAGGGGGCCCGTGAGGTACTTGCCCCTCCGGTCAGTCGTCCCTCGAAGGACGGCATAGATCGTTTATGTGATTATATGCATTATATCCAACTTGGGCTGAGGGCGATCCTCCTCGAAGAGGATCATATTAATCCTATTGGTTACTTCCATTTTGAGTGCTATTATGCTTAGGATAGAACTAATCAGTATGTTTTGACTTGAATCATGTATTGAATAACTATGCAAACGGGATAGAGGGAGAATACCTCGTTCTTATGTCATTGGAATTCCTGTCCTGTCGGAATAGCTCTTCCATAATTCAAACCTCTGATGATTTTGACTCCGTCAACCGTCCCACCAAAACATTTAGGCATGCTAGCAAGGGTCGAAGAACGTCCGCTCTCCCCGTTTCGAGTCCTGTTTGGTACCCCACCATCTATGCTTCTACCGAGTCCTGTACCGGAGGTTGGTGTCTTCCACGGGAAATTTGGGTTGGTTAACTAATTACCTTCGAAAATCGTGTCGGATGTGAGGGTTACTTGAGTATGTTAGTGAGAATGATGAATGAAGTAGTTTTGAGTTAGGAGTGAGTTGTCTCATGGAGTCACCCATTTTGATCCTCGTAACGGTTAGCCATGTCTTCTCTCCGCAACAGTCTAAACACGAGTTCTACCCTCACCTCTTGGGAACAGCGTGAATGTCCTTGTGCCCTACCGAGCGAGTCATACTAGCGTTCTACGGGGAAATGGGGTGGTGAGTCGGTGATTGCCTTTGGAGAATTCTATTTCGTTATAATAGTAGCCCTCTTTATGACTACATGACATTGTGTATTAGTGTATTTCAGCATGATTTGCCTGATATCTTGTATGATTGAACTTATGAGTGGATGTATGTGTCGTATGTATGGAATTCTCGTGATTATTGTCTCCCTATGAATTAGGTCCATGATAGTGTGGTCAACCCTCTTTGTATGTTTAATATGAGAAATGAATGTCTTAGCATGCTAAATTGATCTAATTGGACCTTGTTGACTGTGTACATGCTTGATCAATGTTGCTAGTATCATGTAGGACAGATGTCTCCCAATTATAGGCCCTCGCATGATTATGTGCCATACTTGCCTTGTTATATGAACATGGTTGTATTTGATGTGATAGTTGCTATGCCCATATGACATTACCATATCCCCTGACACGATTATTAGAATGCATCTTAAGATCCTTACTTGGAACCCACATTGTTTTGACCTCCTTATGTGTACACTTAAAGTGAGTAATGAATCATACATGTGATATCCTATAATGCTCGATATATCATATATAACTTATGTTGCATATGTCTATTGTTGGTTCGTGCATACATGATCTTAATATGTCAAGCATGGTTAGTGCATGAGATGATAAGTTTTAGCCTGTTCCGCGTGCATGTAAAGCTAATTATGTGAACATGTTATGGATGCATAGAACGATATTCCTTTTAATAGGTACATGCTAGTGTGGAATAATATGATTGAGATATTTCGTGATTGCCATGTATTTGCTCGTCGCACCTGTAACCTTATAGGATACCCTAAGGGCATTGTTGTAACTCTCGGGTCCGCGTCTTGTCTTGAGTCTCATCATTTCTAGTCCTGGTTTGTGTCTGAATCCTTAAGGAAGTCGTGTTGTCCTCCCTTTCCCTTCCCTATCTCCGTGACTTATAACCCCTCGCGATCCCCTTGATGGACGTCGACATAAAAAAAAAAAACAAAAAAAAAACGAGCGATCGAATGGCATCAGAGTGGTGCAACGGAAGCGTGGTGGGCCCATGACCCATGGACCCTAGGATCGGCGTCACCAAAGGACGGACACCTTTCGAAGATGGTGGTTGCAGATGTAATCCTCCTAGATGATTCAAGGAATGACGTTCTCTCCTATGCGAATTGGAATCGGTGTCGTGCGATAGGCTTGGAACTAACTAAATGGATCTGTGATGACTGATATGCTGAGCTGGTAGTGAATGATTGCCTGACTAACTTGTGTATGTGATGATGTGCCTTTATGCTTAAATGTACTGACCTCCTAGTAAATTGGTTATGGGTCATATAGGTGGTGGTGTTTTCCTCTTGAGATTGAGTCATGAAATTCTTCGGTGAGACAGGTCGAAAAGTAGTAGGTAGATTGAGGTTTTCGGACTAGGTCATTGGTTGTGTGAGATGAGATGTAGGAAGGATGCGTTAGCTTGAAAAGAGCCGAGTGAGTTAGGACTTGTTAGGGATAGTGGTCAGTAAGTATAGTTGAGCTTTCAAGGAGGTTACCGGTGAGGAATAAAATAGTATGGCGAGATTTCGAGGGAAATGTCTTCGTTAGAGGTAGTGTGGGGCAATAGCGTGTGCGGGTAGTGTATTCTAGAGGTGGATGAGGGAGTTAAGAGTGGATCGGGGAGATTATTGAGGGGATGTGTTGATAGGCGAGTTAGTGTACCAGGAGGGAGTGTCTAGATAGTCTAGGAGCGGACTGTGGGCGGCGTTGAGGACGATCGGCTAAGGAATGTCTAAGGACTCGTAGAATTTGGGACTAGGTTGTGTGTTCGGTGGTTGGGAGCGGTCTTCGTACCGGATGAGGTTGTTTGGGAAATTATCGATCTTGGATATTAGGTTGTTCACATCAGGACTGTACGTGTGATGAGTAATTGAGGATTGTTTGGATAGAATTGGTAGTGCTTCGAGACTTCATGAGTGAAGGATTTCTAGATGCTTTGTTGGAGGATTGTAGCATAGGGAATGAATAGGGATTTATGAGTGGAGGTTATTGTGGTTATTAAGGTATTTGAGGATGTGAGATGAGTCTTCGAGGAAAGGTTGGTAGCTAGGCAAGGATGTCGTTGAGATTTCTAGTAAGACTGTGTCCTTGAGGATGAGATAGAGAGATTTGGATCTTGGAATTGAGAATTGAGTAGGGCGGAATGTATTGGGAACGTTAGAGGATGAAGGATTTTAGAAGGTTGGTGAAAGAGCGGTACTTGGGAAACTCGGATGAGGACGATTTAGGGATGTTGCGGAAATGATGATCGGTAAAAAGAGGATTTCGAACGGTTAAGGTTTAGTGAGATTTGGAATAAGGAAATTTGGGGAAAACATGCGGAATTGAGGGAACTAGTCGAGGTAGAGTATGTCGGGAGATCTATAGGTTGGAGAATTGTGGGAAAACTGGTCAAGTTGCGATGTTATGGTTAATTCGAGCTAAGGATTGCATAAAGTTTCATTGGGAGGAATGGTCGTTGGATAAAGGCTTTAGGCCTAAGGCGTCGTGGTTAATGAGAAGTAGCTTGAGGTAAATTTGGAAAATGCTGGGAGGAGGATCTATAGTAGGTCGGCTTGAGGAGTCATGAGTGGTTCAGGTTTTGTGAGTTTCAGAATGGGGTGTGTAGGTAGTATCAGTGTTTGATCTTTTGAGGATAGGTACGAGTGATGAGAGTCTTGGTGAATCATGGCTGAGAATGTTGAGGATATAAGGATGGGAATGTCAGGTGTGAGATAGTTAGTATGAGTTGGGTTCTTAGAGGTGGATGGTTAGTGAGAGTGGTTAGTGGTGTGGGAAGTGCGATTAGGTTAGCATGGTGACTTGAGATGTCTCTTCGGGAGATGATGTCTCTTAGAAGGTGAGAATGGGATCGGTATAGTGACCCTTAGATGGAATTATGACATAAAAGTTGGGACACCTAGTAATTGGTTTAGGATGTAGGCCTTGAATTGCGGATAGTTATGAGGCTAGAGGGTTTGTATATAAGCGGGATGCAATGGTATTTAGAACTAGTATCAGATTTGAGTTGGTAGATCTAGGTGAGGTTGATCTTGCTGCAAGAGATGATGAGGAGTGGTCGTGTCTTGTCATGGTTGGTTGTTGTAGGCAAATTCTCCTGAGGATGTGATCTAGTGTATGCCTTACTTGGGGCCGAATGTTTTGGGAATTCTATGCTTAGACGATGTTGATTTCTTGATGTATCTCCATGGACAATAGCGAGTTGTTAGTACTAACAATAGTTATCCCCTGAACTTGATGAAATTCTAGTGTGCGGAAGTACTTGTTTTGATGCTTGGTAATTGGCGTAAGTATGATGTGCTTATCTGATTGATATGAGGTGCAACTTCTGTGATATGATATGATGGATCCTACTATGTACGATGTTATGCTAGATCTGTTATGGTATGTGACTATCCTTGACTTGAATATGATTTGATTATGGATGCGTGATGCAATTGCTATGTTAATACGAGTGTTATGTTATATGATACCAGAATTGGAATTGCTAGGATGCTAGAACCAAATTGATGAAATGTGATTCTGAATTGGAACCTAGGAAGAAAATATGGGATTAGCCCTTAGAGGTGGATGACGATTCCACCTCCTGGAATTTAAATTTGTTTGACTAACATCGGGTTAAGGGATTTGAATGATGTCAAAAAGAATTAACTTGGATTTTGAGAAATTTAACGTGATTGAGAATTTCAATGATTTTGAAACCAAACCTTTTGAAACTAAGATTCCCCTTGAAACTTTCCAACCGAGCTTGCATTATGACGCTCCACGAAGTGGATACAGGCATTTTATAGGGGATCTTATAGACTGCTTGCTAAGACATAGTGGAGATGTCGTAATGCTTTAATTTTCAAGTTATGATATAACCGAGAAGTCGGAGTGAGGATTTGGTACGGGCCCATATCACATTCTTGCTATGACCTATCGGGGATATATGATCATGACGACGATACTGTAAGAATCTCATAGGGGCCCTTATGAGGCACTTACGGGATCGATGGTGTGATCCTTGGACTCACCTATTTCAAATTTCATCCCCTACTTTAGAATGATTTTAGTCTCGGGGACGAGACTTGTTTTTAGAGGTGGATGATGTAAAGGCTCGGATTTTCCAATCTAAATTGTCGGAAAAAGGAAATTAAATATGAAATTTAATCGTATATTTTCAGTAAAACTCGTTCTAAATTTAATAAAATTCAAATTTCCGCTCTTAGAACCACAATTCTTGTCTCTTTCTCTCACGCTTACCTAAAGCTTAGTCAAATGATGCCCTTGTATTTTTTTTTAAATGGATGAAATTTCCTAGCACCTTCCTACTCACATTTTTGGTAAGTCATACCTCCTCCTCACCCAACCTTACCCTCATGTTTCACCTATTTGTTGGCAAGGTGCCAAAGCTCACCCCTCTCCATCTCTGTTCGGCAGTAGTGGCCTCAACAAAGCAAAAGTATCTCCCCTCCCTCTTAATTTAATCCAAACAAACTCTCCTTCAAGCTGCAGCCTATTCCCCCCATTTCAGACCTTTTTGACTCATTTCAAACCCCAAAACACCCTTCCTCACCTGCTCTGGTCGGCATGCTCACATCCTTCCCATTTCTCCTTAAAATTGGGCACCAAATCACCCTAAAACTCATTTCCAAGCACTGCCTCAATCTCCCTCTTCTTCCCCTCTTTCCTCTTCCAAACAAACCCCCAAGGAGCTTCCTTTCCACTGATTCTCAAAGCCAGCAGCGCCACCAACCAGCAGCCGCCACCACCGGCTCCGAAGAACGCCCAGGAGCCGCCCAGGGTCGCCGGGAACAGCCCTTAACAGCCGGATCCCTTTTCCTTCTTCTCCATTTCCATGTTTCGTTCCAAACCGTCGGGTAAGGTTCTTTCCACTTCCTTCCTCCTCAAAACATGGTAAAGGGGTCACCTTTAACCTCTTATTCTCGTCCTAGGTCAAGCAAGCTCTAGATCGAGTCTTCGACGAACCAAATCGACCTCCGACGAACCTCCGGCGAGCCTCGCTTTCGATTCCCCTCGGTGAGCTCCTCTCTCCTCCTTCTTCCCTTCTTTCCTGCCTTGTGTGTGTCGGTTTCGGAAATGGATGGTCGGAACTCAGCCCCGCCGGCGAGCAGTCACCTTCCTTCCCCTCCTCTTCCTTCTTCCTGTCGAATAGAAATTTTAAAGAGGAGATGAACAGTGATTTGGGGTCCGGTTTTCTGCTGTTTTAAAAGGAGGGTTCGGTTCTTTTTTTTCAAAAATTGAAACCGGTTCGGTTCGGGTTCACTTAAACTAAATCAGATGGGTGTTGGGCGTTGGGCTGGGTTTTCAATTTCGATTTGAGCCTATTTTCTCCAGAAATCCGAGTGGGCCTTTTTCTTTGGTAAATTGTGACTATATATATTAAGGTTGAGGTTAAGATTTCTATTTAGGTTTAGTTAATTTATATATTAAATATTGACTAGATGGAAAATAAAATATTATATAGTATTATGACCCTTTTAAATTATAGAGATTTAAAATATAAAATATATTAAGAGAAATTGAAAATAAATAAATAATGGCCTTGTAAATGGGGGATTTGGTTGGGGTTTAAGAAAATGAGAGCTCGGTTTGGTAATTAATAGAATAAGGAGGGTCGATTTTGGATTTTATAAATAAAGGGGTCGGTTTTGTCAATTTCAAAGGGGCTGATTTTATGAGATAAAAATGGTTGGGATTTTTAAGGGATTTGGAAATATTTTATGAGAGTGTTTAAAAGAAAATGGTATTTAAAATATTATATAATAATATTATTATTGAGACTTAGAGATTTAAAAGTATATTCTCGGGATTAAATTGAAAAAGGAATTTGATGAGCGTTTTCAAGGATCGGAATTTCTAACTAGTTGATTCGGATTTTAAAGCGGTTTCAGGACTAACTCGGGAATTATGTGATCGGTGACTAACTAGCATGGTTGATGTGAATGGTTGACTAATATCATGATTGGTGATTGACTAATGGCATGATGAAGTGTTAGACTTGTGTATCGTTAATTTATGCTTTCGAGATATGATGAAAATGATGAACTTGATATATGTGATATGCGGATTATTATTGCGGATATACTGTGGCGAATACATGATGTGGTCTTATGGAATGTGGCAACATGATGAGTGGTTGAACTTGATGAGATGATGATTATGATGTGGTTATACGTATTGAATGACGTGTGTTTATGAGATTGAGTGGCTAGATGTAGACTCATATATGTGTTCTGATATGTATCTAGGTGATAAATTGTGATTATGATTGGTGTATGCCGAATCTTCTATTATGCTGTTCTGCATAGCCAGGTGAGTTCCTATATGAGCTCACTCAGATTCGAAAAGAGATCTCCCTGCTTGTAACCATGTGCATACTAGGTGCTTGTATTCATAATAAAGCATGTCATGTAGTATCATGCTAGGATTGCACTCATGATTGAGCATTCGTTTACTCATTGCTTTTGTAAACAGAACGGCCGTTATCTGTGAAGTAACTAGAGTCATTGCTAGGGTTATAGGACGACCTAGTCTCATCGGGTCCCGTCCTGAGTCAATCGAGTCATGAGCTTCCTTATATTATGAGATGCATGCGGGCTTTATTGTGGATACGGGTTGGGCATGCGTGCCACCCGATTATATGGAATGCATTCACGAGCTGGCCAGTCTCCGCCCTATCGGAAGGGGGTGGAGGTAGGAGGGGGATATACCACTTGGTATTCGGTGCTAAGGCCTTATTATATTTATGCACTTGATCTTAGGACCATGCTAGTGTGTTAATATTCCGCCTTGCATCTAGAAGCATCTTTATTAGGACTAGCGTGTGTATATATCTGCTTGTTTGGGATTATATTGCGTAGGGCTTCGATCTGACACCGCCCCACATACATTTTTTTTTTAGATTTGTTTTGCAGCATGATTATTCCTTGTTTCCGTGACGTGGAAACTCTCTTGGGCGATCTCAAAGAAATGGTTTAACTCCACTAACATTGTATATTAAATTTCGATAAATACGCTTATTGATTTGATTTTGACTCGGCTCTGCCGTGTCACCCTCTTGTATTACACCTTGATTCTACTATTTGCATGACTGTTGGTTTTTCACGCTTAGACTTATGATAGGTACAGGGGACTTCCCCGGGGATTCCAACGATCCCTTCGAATTTTGGGTATGAAATCCCACTTTAAAATGTTAGGATAGAATTTCAAACCTTCAACCTGTACTCGGGGCGCAAGATCCTAACGCGGGGTTTTATCCCTCGAAACGTAACTCGGGAATCATAATCCCGGGCCGTTACACATATGGTTTTTATCGATTTGGAGAAAGCTTATGATCGAGTTTCAAGAGATTTTATTTAGGAACGCTTAGAAGTGAAAAAAACCCCAAAACCTACACTAGGGTCATCATAGATATGTATGACGATACTTTAATAAATTTACTAGTGTTCATACAACCAATGAATACCCCAAAATATTTTTTGCTATTTTGTTTATGTAAATAATTTTTCTTCGTATTATATCATGTGAAAACAAGACTAATTTATTTTTCAACTTCTAAAAATTCATATAAGTATATAATATATAAAGGTTTGAAATAATTTTATTGTTCTAAGTAAAAATAAGAATTTATTTATTTATTTAGCAAAGTTAGATCAATCCCGTAGTATTCTATCTATTTAATTTATTAAACTAAAACATTTAAATTTGAATCCCATCAAGATAAATATATTTGTAATTGGGTAAATTTATTTACCAGATTATTCTTATATGTGAACCGGACACAAAAACATTTTTAGTTTTGGTAAAAATTGCCCTTATTTCAATTTTGAAAATTATTAAAATTACCCATAATTTTGAGAGTTAATCTAACACGTGTAATCCCTTAATCATAACTTTTTACTCAGATGTTGGATTAGAGTGTATTATATATCAAAACGAAGCTATCGACGAGGAGAATACACCTAGATAATTTTTCGGATAAGGGAGAGGGCAAGTGCTCCCCCGTGCCCCTTGGCTCCGCCTCTTGTGGTGTTACATCACTAAATGCCTAAATTTTTAATTTTTGTACAAAATAATAATTCCAAGTATGAATTGGATTGTAAAGTTAATTTGCATACAATTTATACTCAACATAGTTTTTATATTATAAAAATTACATTTGGGTATTCAGTTAAATGACCCATCCCTACTTACTATAATGACAAAATAACATAAGGGAATTTTTAAAATGCCACAAAATTCAACACTACTAAAAAAACAGGATTTAGCAACGGAAAATAGCAACGGTTTTGGCAACGAATGACCGTGGCTAACCGGTTTAGCCATGGACTCAGCAACGGTCGGGCCATCCGTAGCCATATGCCTCGTGACTAAATTCGGGCCAACGTAGCAACGGAAAATAGCAACGAACTCATACAGTCGTGGCTAATTCCGTAGCTGGGTATGACTTATAAATGCCGTGGCTGTAGCGACGACTACAGCGTCGAAAATGGTCATCGCAAATGTCGTGGCTAAGTTTATGGCTGAATTCATTGCGGGGAATAGGTCATTTGTATTGCTGATTTCATGGCTGAGTCGGGCTGAGTCGTTGCTATGGTCGTGGCTGATGCCAATTTTCATTTGTTTCATGATGTTGTTGCAAATTTCATATCCTCGTATTTTGGAAAAATTATTTATATACATATGATATGGAAAATATATATAAATACATAAATGAATTTAATACATTATAAGTAGGTCAAAAAAAGTGAAATACTCCAAAACTCTGTACAAACCGATCGACCTTGTATATACATAAATGAATTTCATACATAAATGATTTTGTCTCAGGGAGATAACAACCGATCTATGTGAAATCCTCCAAACTCTACTCATGAACAAGTCCTGCATATAAAATTCAACAAACCAAATCAACACACCAAAAAATCAGAAAAGTCCCAAACTCATAAAGAGCTTTCAAAGCCCAAAAAAATCAAACACAAAATCATACTTCCAAGGCTTCAAACGCATCAAACCGAGGACGCACACCTGTATGATCAGCAATTTCGACATCCTCCACCTAAATACACCAACATAGGCAAAAGGCATTAACTTTCAAATTTGACAACTATGAACCATGCATACCCCGTTAAACAGTTGTTTTAACTCTTTTTTGCCTTTCTATTTCACATTAAACTGTCATATATCAATTTCATAAACAAACAAATCCCAATTCAGATCAGTTCACATACAAATTGTCTCATACAAATAGACAATGACTCAATTCACAAACAAAGCACCGTCACCACCCCTGCACGTTTTCACTAGTGCCATTTGTTGTTCTATTGTTTAGACTTCACCATGTTCGTTCACAATTCACAAACAAAGCACCACCCCCAGTCCCTACTATTCGTAATCAAGTAATCACAATTCACAAATTTGCAATTAATTTTTTTCTGTTGTTCGTTCTACAACTGCAAGCAAGTCTGCAACTTGTTCCAACCGTGAAATTGAGAGAGAGATACCGTGAAATCGATCGAGAGAGGGAGAGAGACAGCGAGAGCAGTTCAACACCACCAGCGCACAACCAGTCGTGATGCACCACCAGCCCACACTTGGGCGCCGGTTCATCGTTCGCGTAGTTAGCTGGCAAGGGACCAAGGGTCCACGGCAAAGGCCTATGGGATCCCCTTATACGGGCTGTGATCTACGCAACAATCAAAGAAGAAGAAGAGTTCGAATAGGCGCAGATTCAAATTTCTGAAAACGGGAATGAGAAGAAGGGAGAGAAATACCTCACGGGCGGTTGAGCTCGTCGATTTCCCGGCGGAGTACTTGGATTTCCACTTGAACACAGTGAGGAAGAACATACCCGAGCACAAAACCGCCGGATCTGGAAGCTTTGAGGAAGAGGAGAGTTTTCGACCAGGAGGCGCCACCATGGAGGCCGACTGAGCACGAAACCGCCGGATCTGAGCATGAAACCGCCGGATCTGAGCACGAAACCTCTGAATTGTGGGTTTCTTTTCGTTTCAAATCTGCGCGCGGTGAAGAAGAGGAAAACGACGATGGAGTTTTTGGGGAAGGCGAGGTTGGAGGAGTTCTAGGTGGCGAGCAATAGCCGACGGTGGGCAGTGTGGATGCCGACAAGGTGGTTATGGCGGTGGGCAGTCTCAGACAAAGAGAATGACGGAGAGAGAAATGGAAGAAGAAAAAAGGAAGGACGGTGCCTCTCCTGTGAAGCGGCGTGTGTGGATAGAAAATGAAGAAGTAGGGTTAGAGGCTCATTGGATACCGCTTTAAATTTTGGTCAAAATTTTGGATAGGAAATTTGCCGCTCAAACATGTATTGGGCAGTAAAAGAATTTCGATAGTGTGACTTTTTTTTTTCCACAATATATACCTAGAAAATAAAACTATCAATACAACTATTATTATAAAATATATATTTCAATAATAACGTTTATCAAATTTAATTAGATATCTATATATTTTTATAAGATTTTACTCAAAATCATTAAACTAGTTCAGTACCCGTATCTTATGTGAATTTTTTTAAAATCAATTTTACTATTTATAGGTTTTGTATAGAAAATTCATATAAAAATAATTTACTAGATAATATATGGTTTTATTCAACATTTATTAGTCACTTATATGAGTTTTTCCTCAAAACATACTCTTATAGTATTCCAATAAGAATTTAATAGTCAATATAAGGTTTTATTCAACATTTATTAGTCGCTTATATGAGTTTTCCTCAAAACACACTCTTATATTATTCTAAAAAGAATTTACTAGTTAATATAGTGTTTTATTCAACATTTATTAGTCACTTATATGATTTTTCCTCAAAACATACTCTTATAGTATTCTAATAATAATTTAGTTGTTAGTATAATATTTTATTGAACATTTATTAGTCACTTATATGAGTTTTCCTCAAAACACACTCTTATAGTATTCTAATAAGAATTTACTAATTAATATAAAGTTTTATTAGACATTTATTAGTCACTTATATGAGTTTTCCTCAAAACATACTCTTATAGTATTCTAATAAGAATTTACAAGTCAATATAAGATTTTATTCAACATTTATTAGTCACTTATATGAGTTTTCCTCAAAACATACTCTTATAGTATTCTAATAAGAATTTACTAGTCAATATAAGGTTTTATTCAACATTTATTAGTCATTTATATAAGTTTTTCTCAAAACATACTCTTATAGTATTCTAATAAGAATTTACTAGTCAATATAAGGTTTTATTAAACATTTATTAGTCACTTATATGATTTTTCTTCAAAACACACTCTTATAGTATTCTAATAAGAATTTACTAGTTAATTTATGGTTTTATTCAATATTTATTAGTCACTTATATGAGTTTTCCTCAAATTATACTCTTATAGTATTCTAATAAATTTACTTGTTAGTATAATATTTTATTGAACATTTATTAGTCACTTATATGAGTTTTCCTCAAAACACACTCTTATAGTATTCTAATAAGAATTTACTAGTCAATATAAGGTTTTATTCAACATTTATTAGTCACTTATATAAGTTTTCCTCAAAACATACTCTTATAGTATATAAGAATTTACTAGTCAATATAAGGTTTTATGAAACATTTATTAGTCACTTATATGATTTTTCCTCAAAACACACTCTTATAGTATTCTAATAAGAATTTACTAGTTAATATATGGTTTTATTCAATATTTATTAGTCACTTATAAGAGTTTTCCTCAAAACATACTCTTATAGTATTCTAATAAGAATTTACTTGTTAGTATAATATTTTATTGAACATTTACTAGTCACTTATATGAGTTTTCCTCAAAACACACTCTTATAGTATTCTAATAAGAATTTACTAGTCAATATAAGGTTTTATTCAACATTTATTAGTCACTTATATAAGTTTTCCTCAAAACATACTCTTATAGTATTCTAATAAGAATTTACTAGTCAATATAAGGTTTTATGAAACATTTATTAGTCACTTATATGATTTTTCCTTAAAACACACTCTTATAGTATTATAATAAGAATTTAGGGCAATTTGCAAAAATAACTCCTTTTGGGGAAATCTTTGCGGGCCTAACCCAATCCGAAAAAGAATTGCACAAAACCGGATATCCGGGTGAAGGTTGCAACCGGTAGCCGGTGAGTCGGGAAAGAGGAAAAAAAAAAGGAAAATGGGGAAAGGGGAAGAAACAAAGGAGGAAGAAGACGTCGGGTGCCATGGTTGAGGGCCTGAGGCAACCACGAGAAGGGAGAAGGAAGGGGGTCGGGGCAGCGGCTAGGGTTCCGATCTGGAGGAAGGGGATGGCTCCGACCGACAACCCTCTATCTCCTTCACCACCGTCGCCAGGCATTGGACCACGCCGTCGAGATTGATCGCCTGATGCGTCGGTTTGAAGTCCAATTCCGATGTCGGCCCGTCATCTGCGGGCGAAATTGAAGGCATCAACGCTGAGGACATAGAGACGGTGAATTAGAGACGGGTTCGAGTCTCTCGATGGCGTCGGCAGCAACATCTTCACTCCCCTCGCTCCTCTCCGCCTTCACCACTGGAACCCTAGCGACATAGAGACGGTGAATTATGTGAGCTTGTTATGAATCTATTGCCTCCCCGCCTTTGAGCTCAATTAGCAAGCCCAAGCTCAAGTCGACAATGGGACCAACCACGAGTAAGCCTTCTCGTTTACTTGAATCCCTTAGGAAAAGACAATCTTTTGACTCTGATGACGAATATTGAAGTCCAAATATCATTGTAGTTTAGGTATATATTGACTATCATATACAATATCTCATGTAATTCTCTAATGAATCGTTGTGAAGATTGACCATCAATGCTTCTTTGATTCCACACAGTAAGACACATGTTTTGAGCTGCAAAACTGATTCCATTCCATGGTATACTGAATAAGCATTAGGAGATATGTCAAGCAATGTATTGTTTTCTTACCAGCAATAAAGTTCTTACCAGCAAGGAGATATGTCATGCTATTTTTTAACAATTCCTCCTCTCTTTGTGTGTGCACACTTTGAGTGTTTGTGTGTTTTTGTGTTCATGTGTGTGATTTTGTTAATTACTTCAAGCATGTTTAGTTATGAGTTAAGACCCCATGAAACATGAATTGCAGGATCAAGGGACTGAAAAGTTGGCATTGTGAAAGGAGTTATTTACGAGTACAGACTGCAAACTTCCTTCCTCTCATATTTTGAGGATACAGAACCTCAGAGGGATTTGCCTGACAATAAAAAAAGGTCAGACATGAAATCTCTAACAATATTGTCTTGGAAAATAATAAAAGGTTATCACAGGCTTTATGAATCTGTTTGTCACAAATCGGTGGCTTGTGCAACCTATATATCTCAGTTTTCTGTAATATCTTCACTAGATACTCATCCTCCATATTGTTGTTGGTTCTATGAGTGATTGTATATGTCCATTTTTTCTTTCTTTATCCTATTCTTTTAGGAGGGAATAAGATCTCATCTTAGATCATTGTAGCTATTGATTTGTTTGTTTTTCTTTTAATAAACCTTGTTTTACTCTATACTAGATCTTTTCTTATCTGTCCACCCTTTGGTTTCTTACTTGACATCATTTGGTTGTCTACCGGACACGTTTTAGATTTTTCCTCTCTTCCGGGCTATAGTTGTCTACTGGACACCCTGTGGTTGTCTACTGGACACAATTTGGTTTGAAGAAGTGTTGAATTTGGCATGTGGGTGATGCGTTGATTCATTTTAAAGAAGTGTTGAATTTTCATCGTGATATGTTTTAAATTGGCTTAGCTTGATGAATTAATGCTGAGTATGTGGTTCAAAACTGTAGATTTCTATTTTGGTTGTTTATTGCTTCTGTTTATTATCTTTTTTGTTAGACTTTTGTGCAGTCTTTGGAGCTGTTTTAGGAGCTGTTTGGTAGCAGTTTTAAGGGTTATAATGGGCTCTGTTAGGGGTTGTTTTTTGGGCTGTAATGAGCATTGTCAATGTTCTAAAAGGCGCTAGGCGACCGCTAGGCGGTGGGTGGCCGCCTAGCGCCTAGGCGGTTAGGCGGGTGCCTAGGCGGCGCCTAGGCGGACTTAGAACAAACTTGATTATTTCCTTATATTTTGACGAATAACACTTGTCAATAATTCATATAATGTAATAATAATCCATAATATCACTCATAAACCCAAATTTTTAGTAGTTAACTAACACTAAAGTAAATAAATGCAAAAGTACATGTCTGACTAACAATTCTAAACCTCCTAAAATCCAAAACTATAAGTTCGATTGAAAAGCAAATGCATCCCGACATGGGGGATAAAAAAAACCCTAAGTCAACTAATCATATGCTTAGAAGCGCAAATTGAATAATCGTTGGACTAGGCGGTGCCTAGGCGGCGCCTAGGCGGGACTAGTCGGGCCCAGGCGGTGCCTAGGCGGCGCCTAGGCGGTTCTTGGACGAATTTCCGCCTAGAGGTCCGCCTAGGCTTAAAAATTCCTAGGTCCCGTCCCGCCTAGCGCCTAGGCGGCGCCCAGGCGGCGCCTAGGCGCGATTTTTAGAACACTGAGCATTGTTAGGCAGTTCTGGAGCTGTATCATGAGCTGTAATGGGTAGTTTTTTGTTGGCTTTGAAGGTTTACGAATGGTGCTCATGCTGTTGGATTTCTCCGCTGCTCGTACAGATTCTGTTGGGAGCTGTTTTACTCTAGCTTGGGCTGCCTCCTGCTGGTTTTTGTAATGAGAAGAGGCTGAATTTTCATCATGTTTTATTGCTGCTTTATGTGGTATAAAAGTTTGCATTTTGATAAAGCCTATTAGCTCAATAGGTAGAGCGATGTGCTCTTGCACAAAAATGTGGGTTCGACTCCCACATAGGCTAAAACTAAAACAGGCAATAGAATTAATTGACTTTGTTTTCATAGCTTTGCTTGTTTTTTTCCTTGGTCTATTATTTTTATGAAAATGAAAGCAAAGAGTAATGGAGCTAATAGGGCTATGGTCGGGAGAAAACCACTGTCTTAGCTTGTTCCAATAAGAACTCGTAGATTCTGATCAAGGTAGAAGGGAGAAGGAAGATTTTGAGTTTTCCAATAAGAACACTTTTTCCTCTCTTTTCTATGACAGCAGCACCAAAAATACCCGTCACCCATACTGACTTTACATGTCACCTAAATCGGATTTACATGACACATAATGTATTTTACTCCTCAGTTGGCCTATTTCTTTTATGCAGTAAAATAGTAGCTGTAATTGGGTGTTTACTACATCTCCCATTCCCAGAATCTGTCTTTTTAAGAAAATCTTAGCTTTTTCCAATAAGAACTCGGAGATTTTGATCAAGTTAGAAGGGAGAAAGAAGATTTTGAGTTTTCATTAAGATAGCCCGGAAGAGAGGAAAAACCTAAAACGTGTCCAGTAGACAACCGAATGGTGTCCAGTAGAAAATCACAGGGTGGGCAGTTAATATTTACTATTGATATGGTCACCCTTTACAACACAACGTCATGTTAATATTAGCTGGTGTCATGTACAAACACTTAGGTTGTCAGATTGGAATGATGAAATAGATGGGTGGCATGTAAATTTGATTTGTATGAGATTGACCTAACATGACAGCAGTAAAAATCAACTACCCACTTGTAATACCCTACTGGACAACCTATTGTTGTCTACTGGACACATTTTGCCGCGCTAATTGCTACCGGTTGATTATGAAATCAATTGACGGAAATGGAAATCAGAAAAAACTGTCTTTCTTTATGAATGTTCCTTTACTATCAGAATCAAATTGCCTAGTTCAGGTCCTTTGTTCCCACTTCCCTTAGTAACCGTCCGCTTATCTGACTCCTTCGATTGAGATGCTTTAATCTTTGCAAGCATCTGAGAGTAGCTTTGTCGATTCTATCATACAGAAGAAACAATAGTGAAAAATGGCCATGGCTAAATATGAAATACATATGTCACGAGTTGAAGCATAGCATACTCCTATACCATGTTCAAAGAATGAATACTGAGATGTTCAGATAGATAACAATCGATAGTGCCATGGAAACAGAAACATGTGTGTAATTAAAATAAAAAAGTAAATCCCATAAAGGAATCAATTTGGTTAGATGAGACGAAGGCCTATAGGATCGTTTCTAGATAGGGTCCATAAAAGAATTTGGTTTTGTATTTAACTTGTCATGTTAAAGGGTATAACCTGTCATGTTAATATCATTACCTGTCATGTTATTTTCTTTCAGTAAGGAGAAGAGTATCGATTTGCATTACATGTCATGTTAAAGAATATGACCTGTCATGTTAATAGCATTACGTGTCATGTTATTTTCTTTCAGAACTTTATTTTCTTTCAGAAAACAAAGCGCTGTAAGACATGGTAGTGTCTTACAGCGCTTTGTACAATTCCTAAAATTTTCTCATGAATTTCCCAAATTACAGCTAGTTAAGGGAACCAAAGTTACCTGCGCTGAAGTCGAGTCGGATCCAGGAGTAGCAGTTGGTGAAGCGCCGGTGGCCTTGGTGTGGGAGGCAGGAAGTGGAGGCACAGGAGCTACTACAGGCAAGCTTCGGAAGCGGAGGACGACGGGTTCGCGGGGCAGAGGGTTGTGGATTCGCCAGTCGCAGGCGAGAGATGGTGCAAGGGAAGAGTAGAAAGGTGAGCGCCGGTCAGAGGTGAAGGGTTTGCCGGTGAGAGGCGTTGGACAGTGGTGGCGGCGACGTGGACACGCTTCCATTGAAGGCCTCTCGACTTCTTCTCCCACCTTCCGCTCTTTCAGACATCTCGACTCCTTCTCCCTCCTCCTATTTCTCTCTCTCTCTCTCTCTCTCTCTCTCTCTCTCTCTCTCTCTCTCTCTCTCTCTCTCTCTCTCTCGCGCGCGCGCACTGATTCCGCCACCATTGAAGGTTGCTCCCTCCGTCCTTGTCCTCCGGCCGGTCAACCTCTCGCCTCCGATCCCCTTCGTTCTCCGACACCCGAACCAGGGAAGAGCCGCCAAAACGAACCAAAACCCTCTCTCTACCGGTTGAACCTGTGAGTAACCGGGGAATTTGAGGGGAAGAGGTTAGGTTTTGCAAATGTTTCGGATAGGGGGTTAACGCGTGCAAAGAATTTCGGATAGTGGGTTAGTTACTATCATTCCGTCAAGAATTTACTTGTTAGTATAATATTTTATTGAACATTTACTAGTCACTTATATGAGTTTTCCTCAAAACATACTCTTATAGTATTCTAATAAGAATTTACTAGTCAATATAAGGTTTTATTCAACATTTATTAGTCACTTATATAAGTTTTCCTCAAAACATACTCTTATAGTATTCTAATAAGAATTTACTAGTCAATATAAGGTTTTATGAAACATTTATTAGTCACTTATATGATTTTTCCTCAAAACATACTCTTATAGTATTCTAATAAGAATTTACTAGTTAATATATGGTTTTATTCAATATTTATTAGTCACTTATAAGAGTTTTCCTCAAAACATACTCTTATAGTATTCTAATAAGAATTTACTTGTTAGTATAATATTTTATTGAACATTTATTAGTCACTTATATGAGTTTTCCTCAACACACACTCTTATAGTATTCTAATAAGAATTTACTAGTCAATATAAAATTTTATTCAACATTTATTAGTCACTTATATGAGTTTTCCTCAAAACATACTCTTATAGTATTCTAATAAGAATTTACTAGTCAATATAAGGTTTTATTCAACATTTATTAGTCACTTATATGAGTTTTCCTCAAAACATAACCTTATAGTATTATAATAAGAATTTATTACTTAGTATAAGGTTTTATTAGTTACTTATGTGATTTTTCCTCAAAACATAACTTTATCGTATTATTATAAAAATTTATTACTTAGTATAAGGTTTTATTAGTTACTTATATGAGTTTTCCTCAAAACATAACCTTATAGTATTATAATAAGAATTTATTACTTAGTATAAGGTTTTATTAGTTAATTATATGAGTTTTTCTCAAAACATAACCTTATAGTATTATAATAAGAATTTATTACTTAGTATAAGGTTTTATTAGTTACTTATGTGAGTTTTCCTCAAAACATAACATTATAGTATTATAATAAGCTTTTATTACTTAATATAAGATTATATTAGCGACTTATATGAGTTTTACTCAAAACATACTCTTAGAGTATTCTAATAAGAATTTATTAGTTAATATAAGGTTTTATTAGTTACTTATGTGAGTTTTCCTCAAAACATAACCTTATAGTATTATAATAAGATTTTATTACTTACTATAAGGTTTTATTAGTTACTAATATGAGTTTTCCTCAAAACATAACCTTATAGTATTATAATAAGAATTTATTACTTAGTATAAGGTTTTATTAGTTATTTATATGAGTTTTCCTCAAAACATAACCTTATAGTATTATAATAAGATTTTATTACTTAGTATAAGGTTTTATTAGTTACTTATGTGAGTTTTCCTCAAAACATAACCTTATAGTATTCTAATAAGAATTTATTACTTAGTATAATGTTTTATTCAACATTTATTAGTTACTTATATGAGTTTTCCTCAAAACATAAATTTATATTATTCTAATAAGAATTTATTAGTTAATATAAGGTTTTATTAAACATTTATTTATCACTTATATCAGTTTTTTCTCAAAACATGCTCTTATAGTATTCTAATAAGAATTTATTACTTAATATAAGGTTTTATTAAACATTTATTAGTTAATTATATGAGTTTTCATCAAAACATATCATTATAATATTTTAATAAGAATTTTTTAATTATTTAATATATGTTTTTTTCAACACTTATAATTTATATAAAAAAATTTCATAATCATATTTGGGCCCGTCAATGGGCCAATTGAGGAAAATATAGTCATATTTGGGCCCATAATAAATTAAAGCACATTTGAGCTCAACCGTAATAGCAACGGATTTAGCCATGGACCTAGTCGTTGCTAAATGCCCATTTCATTCTACGGGCTAATAAAGTAATTGGGCCGATCATTTCTAATGGGCTATTGATCCATGTCGAGCCCATAACATTTATCCTTCTTTGTTGGCCACAGATTCAGCTACGATTCAAGCCCACTCACCCCATGCCCGACCCGCCTACAATAACCGATCCAAGCCCACTCACCTCGTGTCCATTCCATCGTCGGATTTCTAATGTTGAATAGCCACGGATTTAGCCACGAGGTTGATGTTGTTGCCAAATCAGCATCGAATACAGCCACGAAATAAGCATTTGTAGCTAATTTCGTGGCTAATTACCACTATCATCCACTTCCTCAGCCACAAAATCAGCCACGGACATTATGTTCGTTGCTATTAGCAACGAATTTGATGATGTGACATTCTTGAGTGAACACCAGTCACGAAAATAGCAACGGTCAAGAACAGTCGTGACCAATGTCATTGCTATTGGCAACCAAAACAGCGTCGGCTGACATTCGTGGCTAAAAATCCGTAGCTATTTCCTGTTTTTTTAGTAGTTCAAGCTGAGCATTAATTAATTTGAATCAAATTTTAAAATGTGTGTATACTTATGTTTAATTAAACACACGAGCTTAATCCAAGCATTTTTCTTAGCTCAGTTTAAGCAACTCGGCTCATATAACAAACACAAGCGTGATCGATATCATGCTTCTCCCATGATAGTTTTAACCCAATCGCACTCACAAACCATTGAGACATTTTGGTGAGTATATACAACTAAGCTCGAAAACGAGATAGCCCAATCTTCCACCCGACATTCGCAACATCCTCTTCAACTTGGGTCCGGAAATCCTTATAAGTGAAAGGCTTGTACTTCCCCTTGGATCCCTCTATCAAGGTGTTTTCCTCCGGGAACACAAAGTATCCAACCGAGATCCTCTCTCGATGCTTGTTCAATATCACCCTGTGTTCAACACTCTTGTACTCGTCATCACTCATTGCCTGCATTTTATACATACATAATAAAATCCAAAAAGATAAATCTTGAGAAAGAACTGAATAATGCATAAGGGTACGCGTATGTAGTACCTGCAACATGTCTCCTACATTGACGATGAGAGTGTTTTGGACGGGTTTCACAGAGAGCCAGAGACCGTCCCTAAGGAGCTCTAGGCCATGGACATCGTCTTGGAGTAAAATGGTAAGCACGGTGCTATCTGTGTGAGCGTCTAGGCCTTTGACTTGCAAGTCAATGGCATTCGTCGAGTAAGGAGGGTACCTATTGACTCTTAGTATTCCACTCGATTCATCTAAATACTTGTCGAAATCGCCTTTTGATTGAAAATTTTGGTGCAACTTTAGGTTTTTCGCCATGTATTCGAATAGCTTTTTTGTGAGCCTTGTCATGTGTTCACCATATTCTTCCAAAATGCTCCTAACAAAGTGAAAAATTGACCGATTGATTTACAAGTTGTACTAGATCATGTGAAGGATTGATTGACAGCAGGACGGAGCCGGGGGGGCTATATGTTGAGTCTATCTTGATGTTATATTATATGTATTTGATGTTATATCATATGTATGATGGAAGACAAAGAAAGGTAGTATATATTTTATACAAATATCAATTAGATTATATTTATTGGGATTTATATTTAATTATTTTGTTGGAGATTTTGTGCGGGATTTGATTTGGTTATTAAAGATTTGGGGTTGACTTTCTAGAAGCTTCTTTGAAGATCTTGTAGAGCAATCTTCAAAGTCAAAAGGTTGTTGGTTTGTTGAGATCTTCAAGAGATGTGGTTGAACCAATCTTTGGTTACCTTCAACGTTTCAAAACAAACCATCAATACCAAAACAGAGTCAAGGCCTTACTGTTTGAAAAGAAAGTCAAAACCATGGTTTCCAGGTTTTGGTAAGGCCTTACCGACACTGGTAAGACCTTACCGACAGTGGCTCAGAAATTACACAAGATTGGAATTGAATGACACGGACTCAATGTAATTGGGCCTATGTTTAATGGGCCTATTTTTACTAAGTCTACAATTCCATATCTAAGGTTCAATATTTTTAATGGGCCTATTTTAGTGAGTTTATATGTCACTTGGATTAATACTAGTACAGTGCCCGCGCCATTGCGCGGTTTTTTTTAAAAATTATAATAATATGGCAAATCAATATTATAAAATTAAATAAAATTTTAATAAAAGTTAGTATAAGATTAAGAATATATAATTTGAGTGATTGAAAAAACTATAATTAATGTGATGATCATATCTCATTAAAAATGGTTCTCATTTAAAGAAGTATATAAATATAGATATTTTAAAATTATCTTATTGGAAAGAAAAAAAATTACTATCATTGTAATATTATTTAAAAGATTTAACTAAAGATAATTTTATTAAAATCACATAGATGAAAGAGAAAATATATACGATGTGATATTATCATGCTTTTAATTTAATATAGTATATAAAGAACTACATACAGGTATATATTATATATTAGTTCAATATTTTCAATTAAACCCATTGGTTATAAAATATAGAATATATTAAGGAAAAAATTATAATAATGTGATGATATCACCCATCAAAAATATTTTTCATTGAAATTATATATTAGCATTAATATTAATTCAAGATTTTGAATTGAACCATTGATTAGAAAATGGAGTATACAATAAATTGAAAAAATGAACAAAAATATATTTACATAAGGAGACGACACATGACTGTAAAATTATGGGTTATATATAATTCAATTTGCATAGATGAATGAATCTTATTAATTCAAAAAGAAAAAAAAAGGAAAGACGCAACTTATATTATTTTATTTAACACGTTAATTCTTATTTTATTTTCTCAAAAACTTATTAGATTAGAAGTTAGGTAGATATAGAAAGGAATGCAATAAAAAAATCATGTATTTTTTTAAAAAATGAGATGTTAAATGAAAATTTTAATCTATCTTACTTTGAATAATTTAATAAGATCTTTATATTTTGATGGACATAACCATATTTTGAATTTTTTTATGTGTATATATAATAATAAATTTTAACGGGTAGATATATATGGATAGATGATAAAATATATAAAACAAATGGCAAGTAATTGATAGACTAATTGATTTACCTTAATTATATAGATTATTATGAAAGTAGACTAACCTAAAATAGCTTGGCATAGAATGATGACACATGGCACATAGTTGCTTCTCATTTAATATATAATATAGATGTTATTTGGCCTAGTTTTATTTAATGGGCCTAAGCATTGGATTTTAAGGTTCATATTTCATATTGGGCTAGAGGTTTTAAATTATATCTTATTCTAACCCATATTTGTTAGCTTTAGTTGGTGAGATTTTCCAGGGATTTGGTTGATCATTCTACAACACTTTCAACGTTTCTTTTAATCAAATCCTAGCAAATCCAAGTGAAGCTTCTGGAATTAATTTCAAAGAGGCTAAGATATCTCCAGGAATCATTGGTGCAACGTTCAACATCTTTGGAGATATTTCAAATGTTTGAATTAAACGAAGACGACCTATTTAAGGAGAAGAGGAAGAGTGCAGACATACACAAGTCTACAACGCATATCAATCTACTACAATCTCGTCTCTTGCAAGCATCGGATCTCGCATCTCTCCATTGGTTTAAGTGTTTTATTTCTTTGAGAGAATGAGGTTTACATTGAACTTTATCGTACAATTCTTTTTAGGTTATAATAAGGGTACATCTCTACCCAAACGTATAGATACTTCGATAACGGTAGGACTTTGTTTCACTGGTGTGTTTGAGTTGTTAGATAGGAAGTAGTCTAGAAGAGGGAAGGTCTTCTAGAGGTTGTATCTAGGGCTCATAAGATAAAGTGAAATAAAGTTGTTGAATCCTACGGGTTGGATAACCCTAGGCGGGGACGTAGGTGGTTGTGCCGAACCTCGTTAACAATTCGCGTGTGCTTTACTTTCCGCTCTTTATCTTTATTGTTTTCGTTTGCTTTGTTTACTATTCGTTTTTATGCTTAACTTGTTTCTGAGTTTCAGATAAGGTCTTACTTCTGGCGGGTAAGGTCTCATCAGTTTCTGCATTTGCGAAAAGTTACCATACTCTATTCTTCCCCCTTTCTAGAGTATTTGTTTGCCTATTATCTGCCTATTCCGCACTTCACTATATTATATAGAAAAAGAGGTGTGCTTTTTAGACAAGATTGTGTTATAGCCCAATTGGTTGGAGGTGCATATGAGAAGATTGTAAATCGGCAGTTCGAATCCCCTTTGGTCCTCATTTTTAATTTTTTTTCCTCCTTGACTCCCTCTGTTGAAACATGAACCTGCAAAAAAAAAATTTGAGCCCCCTCCGGGAATGATCCTGACTCCGCCCCCTGATTGACAGTACTATTTAGTGCGGAGTATTTAATGGTTTATGATGTGATTAATTATGTTCTTTTTCGAGAGCATTGGAAAATTAAATTGGATAGTACTCCGCTTAGTTTATCGGTTTAGCATATCTAATCTTTCCCAAAAATACACATATCTATAATAGGAGGGGATTTCATTCTATTTTAGAAAATTCATTTATGTTACTCATGACTATATGCTATAGGGATCAATTTATATTATTCAGGAACCCATCAATTAAAAATAATAATGGCATTCAAAACTATAAATATAATATCTTTTTGGGAAGCATGCAATTCATAAAGAAATTTCGGGCTTATAGGCATGATCTTGTTCGAGATGTTCTCTTTGATATATTTAGGTGGGCGGGGGTTTTTGCTAAGAAAGAAGCACATGTGAACTTCTTGACTGATCCGCAGGAAGGGAGATCGACATTGAGGCCAGCTGACATTTTGGTTTTGGGGTGGATAGGTGGACATCATGCAATCCATGCATGTGTTGATTTGACAGGAGTTTCCCCTTTGGTCAGTTTGGGAAATGGAATATTCACGGTGGGACATGCAGTTCTCAAAGCGGTCGCGGCTAAAGTGATCAAACATGAGAAAGCGTGTATTGACAATTAACACGTATTCGTTCCGTTTGCGTTTGATACCTTTGGTTTTTTGGCACCTGATGCTGTCGAGCTCCTCAAGCGAGTCCAAAAGGTTATGCATAGTAATGTTAAGACCCCTAAATCAATGGATGTCGTATTCAAAAGAATTGGTTTTGCTATTCAAAAAGGGTTTGCAGCGCAACTTGTTACCCGCTTATCATCTATGTGTATGTAGTTATCATTAATTATTAGTTTACATAACAAAATATAAAAATTGAATATTTACTTTCCAAAAAAAAACCTTTTTGTTGAGAAAAATAATATGATATATTTTTTATTCGAACAAAAATAGGATATTAATGTTCTTTTTTTTCTTATTGTATTCATAATTGTTTGTTCGTATTATTACGAATAATACCATCAACTTCGAGCGAAAAGGATGTATTTACCTATTACATAGATGGTGTGATTTGATTTTTTATCCTAATCTTATTCTTATTATTTTGAATCCGATGAAATAGTAATAAAATAAAGGAAATTTTACAGTTAAATATAGCCTTTACACTTAACCACCGGTTAAATACAAATAGAAAATCACCCATTAAATAGGTTTTGTTTTCAAATAGAGATGGTAATCGGGCGGGTCGGGCTTGGGTTCGGTTAGTCGGGTTTCGGATCATTTGGGTTTCGGGTAATGTCTAATAATTTGGTCATTCGGTTGGGTCGGGTTCGGGTTTTGATTGTATCGGGTTTCGATTGTCTCGGGTTTCAGTTATTTCGGGTTTCGGTTGTCTCGGGTTTCAGTTATTTCAAGTTTGGATTGTCTAAAGTTTTCATTATTCAATATTTATTTAAAAAAATTTACTAGAATATATCTTAAAATTCGGGTTATTTCGGGTTTGGTTTAAATACGTTCGGTTCATTCGAATTTGGGTGAGTTTCGGTTATCGGTTATTCGGATTTCGGGTTCAAAATGGTCGAATTGTGTCGGTGCTCAGAACAATCGATTCCAGATCGACCGGGTCGGGTTTTCGAGTTCGGATCGGATTTTGCCAGCTCTATTTTCAAATCACAACCCACCACATATTTCTATTAGGATTTTCAGGTTTTGTCAAATATGTGATGATTTGAAAAAAAAACATTTAGTGGGTGGTTTTTTATAATTTTATATTTAACGGTGGTTAAGTATAAAAGATTACTATATTTAACGAGTAGTTTTCCGTAAATTTCCCTAAAATCAAATAAGTTTGTAAAGCCACCTACCTGAAAGCAGTAATTGAAGTTTCCTCCTCCTCGGCGCCACCGTGGAGCCGCCGTTGACCGACCTTGAAGCTCACAATTTCCAGCCCCGTCTCGGGCGCGCCCTTGGGAGGCTCCACCCCAGCCGGGGTCAGCGCCAAGTTCCCCCAAGAGTAAGCCGGATACGGGTGCTTCAAAAGGGCACGTTTGGAATCGAAATCGAGATCGAATAAGCTCTTGGCGGCGGCGCGGAGCCGAGCCGTAAGCCGCTCGGGAACCCCGTGGTTTACGAGGCGGAATATCCCCCACTCGCTGCACACCTCGTGGAGTTTCGCCTCGTCCACACCCGCGGATATGTCGATGACCGGGAGCGGGTCCGGCTGGTCAACGCTCTGCTCCGCTGGGTCGTTGACCGGGTCGGGTGGGTGGCTGGGGCGTAATACGGGTGGGTATGATGAGATGTTGGTGATCTGAGGCATCGCTAATCGGGCTCTATGTGATTGTGAGGATTTTTTTTAGGGAAAAAAATGTGAATTAAGATTTGGGGATCAATGTGTGAAGATTTTTATGCGAGTGAGTGAAGTTTGGGGGCGAGCATCGCTTGGTGGGCACGTGGTGTTTTTTGGAGTTGAGTTGTCTGGGGATATGTTTCATTAAAATTGGGCCTTGTTGGTCATATTGAATCCATAATATTTTAAGCGCCGGCCTTCGTCATTCGAGCGTGTTTAAATTAAGATTCATTAGTCATTATTTTAACCATTAACTTTATTCCCTCAATTTTCTTATAAAATTGTTATATTTTTCTATATTTTATTTTCTAATTTTAGAAATATAACTATTTTTCTTATGATGCTCTAATCATTTCTCTCATCCCATTCACAAACAATGATAATCATATACATTTTTTAAATTATTTTCCTTTCAATTCTCTCCTCTAAAGACAAACGAGCCATTAATTTATCATCTATATATGGGTTTATTGGAAACATCTTCTCGATATGCTCAAAGAATTAATGAAGGCGGACTCATTGACTCTCTGGATCCTGTTTTGAACGAGAATATAATGGGTTGTTGTTGTATGCAAAAGTACATATAAACCACATAAAAATGTTCACCTTGATCGTTCGTCGTTCCCAACATCCTCCGTATTATTTCAAAAAAAAGGTCATTGCGAACAATACTCAAGTTGGTCGTTGCGACCATGATAACTGCGACCAGTTGAGCGGGAAGCGATGATTCGTGAAGTCCGAACCCATTGTCCCGCAATCTCTCATTGGGTCGAGTTTTGCTACTCCAGTCCAGCTAGGTTGTACTATGGTGATCATACTCTTTGGCCTTGTCAAGGGGTGCAGCAAGGAGATCCTCTCGGCCCTTTATTGTTTGCGTTAGTTTTGCATCCTTTGGTGCGCAAAATCTGGGACACGTTTCAGTTGTGTTTCCAGGCTTGGTATTTGGACGACGACACTATTGTTGGGGATACTTTGGTCTTGGGGAAGGTTTTGCAGATGATTATGGAGGAAGGACCTAGTTATGGTTTGCACCTCAATGTTGATAAAAACAGAAATTTTTTGGCCGAAAGAGGACCCAAGGAGCAGGATGGTTGGTATTTTTCCACCTAACATTGCTAGGCTGCTGCAAGGGGTTAAGCTTCTTGGTGGGCCTGTCAGTGTTAATTCGGTGTTCAGTAGTGAACTTGTGATGAAGAGAGTGGACAAAACAATCACGCTTATGGATGCAGTTACTAAGATTGGTGACCCACAATGTGAGTTATTGTTGTTGCGTGCTTGTACTGGGGTCTCCAAACTTTATTTTGCTTTACGTACATGTCCCCCTCTTGCATTCGAGTCTGCCCAGCTTAAGTTTGATCTTGCTCTTCGACGTTCCCTAGAACGTATTATCACTGCTTCTGGGTCGGGTTTTTGCAATTGGCAATGGAGGCTCTCCACACTGCCCTTCAGGTTTGGGGGTCTTGGTGTTTATTCTGCAGGTGATGCTCTCTTTTATGCTTTTCTAGCTTCGCGTTTACAATCTGCTAGCCTGCAAACTAAGCTTCTTCAACATGCTGAGGTCACAGTGTCTGGATTTGCTTTGGATGATGTCGTGCGTGTCCTTAACAATAAGGTAGGAACTGATATTCTGAGTAGTCCGAGTGAGATCGCTGCCCCCAAACTCATGAAGAAATTGGCAGACATAAATTTCACACGGATTACGAAAGATGCAGAGAATACTTTTTCCTTATCACCGCGTCAGATGGCTTTGTGGAGTTCTCAACGTCAAGACCATGCTACTGATTGGCTTAGGGCTGTCCCCATCTCAGGGCTAGGTCAGGTTATGAATGGTAAGACGTTTCGTTGTGTGTTGTGCTATCGCTTAGGCATCCCTTTGTTTTCCATTTCGAAGCCTTGTTCTGCCTGCTCGAGAGTATTTGAGGGAGACGTTTTTGGAGATCATGCTGTGTCGTGTGCTGGTATTGTGGGGATTAAACATCGCCATAATGCTGTTCGTGACACTTTGGTGAATGTCTGTTATCGCTCTGGGATCTCGGCTGGCAAAGAGGTTGATATTGGCCTGTGTGGGGGAGACGGAAAACCCCTCCGTCCGGCGGACATGCTTCTTTATGCGTGGGATGAAGGGCTGGATGTTTGTGTTGACTTGACAGGGTCATCCCCTTTGACGCAGTCTGGGATGGTTGATTTTGTTCCAGGGCATGTGGTGGCCGAGGCGGCTTGTCGTAAGCGGGTCAAGTACCAAGAGAAGTGTAAAGCCATTGGTTATGGGTTCTTACCCTTCTCTTTTTCTGCATTGGGAGAACTTGAGGCAACCGCCATAGCCCTTCTAAAGAGGATTCAGAAATTTGCTCAAGCTCACGATATGGGGGCTCACAATGCAGTTCATATTTTCACTAGGGTGGAGTTTTCTATTGCTAAAGGAGTGAGGGCCCAGATTGTCTCTCGGCTCCCCACTAATTCTTTGTAAACTCCTATATTTATTATTATTATAATAATAATAATAATAATAATAATAATAATAATAATAATAATAATAATAATAATAATAATAATAATAATAATAATAATAATAATAATAATAATAATAATAATAATAATAATAATATGGGGTGGCTGCATCTTCGGCTGGTAAAACTCTTGGGTCTTATCTGGAAAATGCACAGTATGGGGTGGGTGTTTCGGGTGGTGGAGAAGCAGTGCTGCAGGCGGTTAACAGATTAGTGGAATCTCAGGGTTATGATAATAGTCTGACTATGCTTTTGGTTGATTTCGAGAATGCTTTTAATCTGGTTGATCGATGTGCCATGATCAAGGAAGTTCGTCATATGTGCCCTTTTATCGCCCATTGGGTTGAGTTTTGCTATGCTCGTCCCGCCCGTCTCTATTACGGTGATCATGTCCTCTATTCTTGTCAATGAGTTCAACAAGGTGACCCTCTTGGACCTATTCTTTTCTCGCTTACGTTACATCCGTTGATTCGTAAGGTTATGAGTAGTTTTGAGCTGAAGCTCAATGCTTGGTATCTTGATGATGGGACGCTGGTTGGGGACACTTTGATGGTTAGTAAAGCACTTGCCATTATACAAGAGGATGGTCCGGTCCTAGGACTTCACCTTAATATTGATAAGACAAAAAAATTTTGGCCATGTGAGGACCCACGTTGTAGGGAAGTTGGGGTTTTTCTTGAGCATATTTCACGTCCGGTGGGGGGAGTTAAACTCCTCGGTGGGCATGTTAGCTTGGATCCTTCCTTTTGTAATGAGGTGATGTTGAAGAGGGTTTTGAAAACCAACGCCCTAATGGAGGCCATCGGGAGGTTGGAAGATCCCCAGTGTGAGTTATTGCTTCTACGTGCCTGCTCGGGCGTCTCTCGCCTTTACTTTGCGATGCGAACATCCCCGCCTTCATGTTTCACAGATGTGCAATGTGTTTTCGATGATTCTTTGAGGGGGTCAATTGAACATATTGTGACGCTTGGGGGGTCAGGCTTTGGACCTTTACAGTGGCGCCTTTCTACTATGCCGATCGATTGCGGGGGGCTTGAAGTTTTCACCGCGGCCGACACACTACATTATGCTTTTCTCGCTTTGAGGCTCCAGTCGCGTGTACTGTAGGATTGTATTTTGAGGGCTTCTGGAGTGTCTGGTGATGGACTTGCTTTCAGATCGCGTCTTCTAGTTGGAGTAATGTCATTGGTAAGGATGACTTGGACATATGTGTGGTATAGCCAGCCCCCGGTTTAATGAAGAAGTTGGCTAGCTGTTATTACAAAAATGTTGACAGGCACCTCAAGATGGAGCACCAGTACAGATTGTATGTCTTTCAGGACAAAATTATCGGGTGTTTTATAAAACTCCTGAAAAATAATTTTCGCACAGGGGTTATTATAAAAACTCCTGATAGAAGTGTGTTTATTTTTTTTTTTTAAATCCGGATATACTCTCTCAGGAGTTATTATTTAACCCACTAGAAATGCAATTTATATCGGGAGGTTTTTAATAAAAGGCCCGAAAAATATTGTAGCTTTCTTAATCGGCTAATCGCAACCCTAATTTAAACGATGGAGCCGTTGTATCAATCAAGGCTTGAAGAGGACGATCGGTGGGAGGCTCAACGAATTTGTGGTTCGCATCACCAGGGCTGTGCGCGCAGCATCATCTTCAACCTCCTCGATCGCTACAGATCTCGCTGTTCGAGCTCTTCGATCAGCCACGCCATTTGCAGTACGTTCGATTCCACTCTTCGCCCCTCTTTTAAGTCGTTCATTGTATTCGTTCATTGATCCCGCTGCATTCGATTCGCTTGTTCGGCTACTATTCGACAGTTGTGGTGGTGCGATTGATTGTTGTTCGGCGGTTGTTCGCCCTATTGGGTTGTTGTTCGACGGTTGTTCGCCCCATCCGGTGGCTGCTGTTACTGCCGTTGCTGTCGGGCTGCTCCTTCTGTCGGGCTGCTGTTACTGCCATTGCCGTTGCTGTCGGGCGGCTACTTCTCAGCAGGTTTGTTTTCTAGTTTCCTCTATTTGCAGCTTGAGGTTTACAGCTTGGGGTTTTCTAATTTCCTCTATTTTTGGATCAAATTGTTCGGTGTTAAAGTCTATATTTTGAGAACTTATTTTTGAGAGACTTGTTCCTGCTCTGATCGACTTTGAGTTTTACTTGCTTGGAGGAATCCAAAGGGAGTTCATATGATTTGGCAACTTAGGTTTATTTTACTTGAACCATTGTGAGTCATAATTGATTGCTTATAACTATGATTGATCATTCCATTCATTCACTTGGTCAAACCTGAACACCTACACAACATTTTTCACAAGGAAAAATAATGCTATCCAAAAATCTTTGAATTACACCACATGTATATTTAACCAATTCACCCAGCAGGTGAATAGATTTGCATCGGTGCAGTGAATGCAAACTTGGAGCAGTCCAACTCCCAGATTCCATATCCTATATAGGAACAATCGGCTTTCTGGAATGAAATAAGAAAATTAGCAAGTGTCTTATGGATCACCATCGGTGCAGTGGATTTTATCTCCTTATCCACTAAGTAAAATAATGGGTTGTGTTTGCTCCTGATTTTATTGCCCATTTGTGAATTCTTGAATACTTGATAGAGGGTTTTTTTAAAGGCAAGTATCTACTTCAAGTAGGATCATCATGCGGGAAGGAGGAGCAACTAGAGTGTTCTACTAAAGACTTAATGAAACAGATTCTAAAGGTACCATTATCTTTCTTCTTCAGGTAACAATGCTTATGTTTAAACACTCTACACTCTAGCTGCTAGTTTGAAAAAATCATGAAAATAGCATACTTGCTAGTCAAAGAGAGGTAGTCATGCTCAAGCAGAAAGTGGTGACAGCTGGTTTGGAAGAAAGCTATAAAGCTGGTGAGTATTTTTAAATATCCATATGATGAATGTAAATCATAAGATGAATACATTTTTCAGTTATTAAGAAGTGGAGCCTTCACCGACATTGGATTTTCTGATGCATGCATAGATTTGGTGAACTGTTGGGGAGGATTGTGTGATTCCTGTTTGGCAAGTGGTGGAATCAGAAAGGAAAGGTGATCTGTTAATTGATAGACGAGATGATTCAGGTCTAAACCTGTTGCTCTTGGCAAACGGGTCGTCTGAACCTAAGTCACTTTCTCCTAGTTTGGGGAGCCCTGTGGAGAGGAAGAGGCGGGGAAGGACGTCTTTTAGCCAGAAATCAATGAGCTTGGATCATATTGTGGTTCTGGATACTGTGTTTGGGCTATCAGAAAAACCAGTCTGTTCATTCCAGGGGCATCTTGATGACGTGCTTGACCTCTCATGGTCCAAGTCTCAGGTTAGTTGGCTTAACAGCTTTAATTTGTTTTTTCTGCTAATAGTTCACAGGGGAAAAAATTCTCTCTTTTATGTTAAACTACCTTAAACAACTTAAAATAAATTATTTTTTGAGTTTTAGCATGGCTCAGATGATTGTTCTGACTTGTAACTTGTTATACTATATTCACTCTTTGTTGAAAGCTGTTGTCATCTGTATGTTCTTATAGTGATGATTTTGATGAATTTGTCAATTCTGAGGTTGATGTTTTACAGTGATTGGTAGTTCTTTGCTTTTTGGTAAATAACTTCAAATTTGATTTCTTATTGACATTTATGTAAGGATATTTGAGTAAATGCTTTCTTTAAGTCAGGATTGCATTATCGCGTGGGGTGATTTCTTGGTTGACATTTATGTAAGACTAATAGCGTAAATTCTCTATTTAAGTCAGGATTACATTATCATGTAGGGGGATTTTTGGTTGCAACGTCTTTGCGCTTGAAAATGAATGATGTGCTGATATTAAGTTTTGAGTAGACATGAATGAGAATTTCATTAAAGGTGTTGTAGGGCACAACTGTTTACTGTAATCCCAATCAAGCTCGGTATCGTTTTCCCATAATGAGTACTGGGATAAAGTAGCAGGATGAGAATGGCTTAGTTCAGTGTTCTTGTCATGTTTTCAAGACAAAACTTCATATATATGCTGATTTAGTGATACTATGATACACAGATTGGTTTTATACTAGTACATAGGTGTTGCCAATGCCTCTACGATGTAAATTTGGATAGTTGCAAGAATACTACTGCAGGATTTAAATAAATAAATAAATATTGATACCTTCAATTTGGTTAACTGTTGGAGACCTACTTAAGTTGGGAAGGATGGCCAATGATTCTTATTACAATCGGTGATGTCTTTGATTTTGGAAGTTATGAAGAGGAACAAGAAAACCTTTTCAAGTTGGTTGAGTAGTATGTCTTCAATGTCCTTGAACTCTCTTCATTCTCATAGTATGTTGTCGAGTAGATAATGAAATAATCCATAAATGATCTTAATTTCTAAAGGTTATAGCTTGTTAGTTTCTTTTAGTATGAATATACTATTATCTAGTTCTGCATTTTGAAACAAGGGACCATTCTAAAATCTAACTTGTTTCATCTTCAACAATGTTGAGTGTTTGTTGTATATATTCCACCATCTAGCCTTTAAGGTTATTGCTTTTTTTTTCTTAGTTTTCCTTTATTCTTAACTACATGTGGTTGTTTCTAATTATTTTAGGACGCTGCTCTTTGCAGGCTCCAAATGCAACCAATAGTTTATGTGGATACAAGATAGGATCTTAAGTCAACCATTAAGAAGCTGACTCAGGGGATGGATGAGCACAACAAGGCCATTGCCGCTGCTGTGGCAGATGAAGCAAAAGATAGGATCGTAAGTCAAAATATTAAGATTAAAGAGCTTGTGTGGGTATAAAATTGGTTTGAATATCTCCTACCTTACCTTACATGAGAATTTCCCTTGGTTTTTGCAGAAAGTTGAAAAACAAAATGCTACAGTTGGGCTAAGAAGGTCGTATTGCATTCAACCACTAGGAAAAAAATGGTCAGATACATATGCTTATGCTTAGCAAGTGAATCTTGCTCGGTTTTAATTTGTAAACTACTATCATGGTACTCATTACTCTAGATTTTGATTTATTTTGAAGTAGTAATTTGTGCTATGTTGTCGCAGAGTGTATATTACTATCATGTATATTAATTACTCTCAAGTGTATTTTATAATAGCTAAATTATTTGGAATTTATCTATCTAGTGATTATATGAGTTTGTCACTTTATTATGTTGATATTGTAGTGTTTGTGTTCTTGTAATTAAGATGATGGTATTTTTTTACTTTCATTTGAAGACAGGGCAGGCAGGGTAGTGAATGTGAAAGAAAGCTGGATATTTTTTTAATATATATAAAGCATTTGTCGGCGGTTTTTTTAGTAAAACTCCTGAGAGAGTTGTGAATAATTTCGGTTACCCAAGCACTCTATCGGGGGTTTTTTGAAAAAAAACTCCTGAGAGAGTTACAAGTGAAACTGCGTGTTGGGATCAACAGTATCTCGGGAGTTTTTATAAAAACCCCTGACCGAACGATTTTTCTCGGGAGTTTTTAAAAAAACCCTGAGAAATATCTGTCAGCTACGTGAATAAAAGGATCTCAATAACACCCGTCCGTTTCATTAAAAAACACCCGATAGAAGGCAAATCTGTACTAGTGGAGTTTGCTCTTACTGGGAGACAAGAAGCTCTGATTGCAAACCTGAAGCTCCCTATGGCTCAACAATGGCTAAAGGCTGCACCTATACCTGGTCTTGGTCAGGTTATGAACCCCGCTACCTTTCGGTCCATTATTAAATATCGTCTTGGTATTGAGTTGTTCCATGCGGGAACCAAATGCCCTGCTTGCGAGAAAGGCATTTTGGATTCGTGGGGAGATCATGCCATTTCTTGTGCTGCTGATATTGGTGTTAAGCATCATCATAACATGGTGCGTGATGTTTTGTATGATGAGTGCTTGAAGGCTGGCATTTCTGTTCGTAAAGAGGCGTCTACTGGCATGGTTGATGTCAAGGGAGGTGAGCTTCGTCATGCCGATATTTTGTTCTATAGCTGGTTTCAGGGCAAGGACACTTGTGTTGACATTACGGGTACATCTATCTTTAGCAATTCTGGACTTTCAAGTTTCATCCTTGGTAGGGCGGCGAGAGTGGCTGCTGACAACAAAAGGAAAAAGTATGAGGATGTTTGCAGAGATAAAGTATATCACTTTCTGCCGTTTTCCTTTTCTACTATTGGCGACTTAGGAGATGATGCCATGGAGCTTCTCAAGCGGGTGTGTGGGGTCGCTAGGGGGCTACCCGGGTATAGTAGAGATACATGTCATGTTTTCACTAGAGTTGCCTTTAGTATTCAGAAGGGTTGTGGAGCTCAGCTTGTTAGCCGTCTCCCATCCAATTTTATGTAATGTTTATTTGATATAATAATAATAATAATAATAATAATAATAATAATAATAATAATAATAATAATAATAATAATAATAATAATAATAATAATAATAATAATAATAATAATAATAATAATAATAATAATAATAATAATAATAATAATAATAATAATAATAATAATAGGCGTGCTCTGCTAGGGCAGGCGATCAGTGATCGATCAGGGATCAGGCGAGGCCATCGGCGAGGGCAGGCCATCCGGTGGTTCCTGGTGGTCGGTGCTGGCGCTCCTGAGGCCGGATCCCTTTCTCGGTGGTAGGAGGGGCCTGGGCGAGGGCGAGGAGGCCTCCTCCTTCCGTGCTGTGTGTTCAGCGATCGTCTTCAGTGGGTTCGCAATCTTTCGCGGTGATCTTGGTTCAGCAACTTTGGTGGTCTACAGGTTTGTGTTTCTCCGATTGGGGTGCTAGTGTTTAGGGATTCAATTTAGCGCTCAGCAGGAAGAGGTTGCTGTTGTCGACCCCGCTGTGTGTTCTAGTTGGGTGGGTGTGTTTGTCGGGCGCAATTGCCTCTGAGTGCTGTTGTTTGTCATTGCTGTTGGGTACTGCTGCTATCGCTTGCTGTTGTTCTTGTTTGCCGGGTGCGTTTGGCAGTCTGATCTATAAGCTGTGTTGCTTGGCTGCTCTTTTTAATTCCTTTCGGTTATTGTACTGTGAAGTGACATTGTTCGGTTGTTTGCTTTGCTTCGTTGTTCATTCTATTACGCCTGACCTTGTTCGGTACCATTGCCCTTTTGTGGGTCTTTGTGGGTGCCTTGATGGTGGTGGTAGAGGCCTTGTTAAAACCTCCATGATCAGACACCTTCGTGATCGACATTGCAGTGGTGATGCTCAAACACTTACTCGTCAAACTCTTTCTGATAGTTTGACTATTTTTCCTGATGCTGAGGTGACTTTTAAGCGTATGGGGGTTTGGTTATGTGGTGTTTGTCTTAAAACTCATACCTTTCGTGCTCGATGTCGGCATAGTGAGGGTGATTCTGTGGCTCCTCCGGACTGTGGGGATGGTCTGGTTCGCTTTACTATTTATGATATTCCTAGACCTTCAGCCCCGTCTCCATCGGTTCCCTTGGCTGATGTTGGGGTTGTGCCTGTTGTTTTGTCTTTATCTTCGCTTGATCGTTTGTTCTTAATGGGGTTACGCACCGTGAAATCCATCCCTCCTAAGTGTCGCCTAGGTTTTTCTCGGGTTTTGAAAGGGGCATTAGATGGTGTGGGTGGCTCCCCTGGCGACCTCTCCTGCTGGATTCGCTTGCTTGTGATGCCTCTTTGTATACTTAAGACATTTTCCCCGCGGAGTAATCTTGAGTGCAGGACGGCTGTCAAGCGTCAGCGTCAAGAGGAGAGTATTGCTAGTGCTATTCGCGCTTGGGGTGTGCCTAGTGGCAGTTCGCAGCTTCTACATGAGACCTTAGCTGAGGTTCCCCCTTCTTTTAGTGTGGATGAGGACCTTGATTTGAGTGAGCTCAACCTTCGGCAATGTCGGAGGAAGATTTGTGATGGTCACTACACTGCAGCTGTTCGGGTGCTTTCTTCATCAGGTATTGCCTCGTATTCTGATGCCACTCTTGAGGCTCAGAGAGATAAGCACCCCACTGCTGCGTCTCCCAGCTTGCCGCCTTTGCCTGTTGATCACCATCCTCTCGTTGCTTCTTCGACCGTTGTTTTGAATATGATTAGGAGTTTCCCACGTGGCACGTCATGTGGGAGGGATGAGTTCCGTGCTCAGCATCTTTTCGATTGTTTGGGTGGAGCTGCGGTTGCTATTTCGGATGATTTGATCACCTCTATTACTCGGGTGGTTAATCTTTTTCTTGAGGGCCGTTGTCCGCGGGCTCTAGGTGAGTACATTGCTAGTGCCCCGCTCACGCCGCTTGTTAAACCAGGTGGTGGTATACGCCCTATTGATGTTGGCACTATTTGGAGACGCCCTGTCTCTAAGGCTGGTGCTTGTTTAGTCAGTCCTTCTTTGACGGGTTATTTTGCTGGTCTTCAGTTTGGGGTCGGGGTATCCGGTGGAGGAGAGGCTATTCTGCATGCCTTGAATCGTTTCGTTGAGGCTCGTGGTAGTGAGAAGGGTCTTTCCATGTTGTTGGTTGACTTTCATAATGCCTTCAACTTAGTCGATCGGGGTGCCATGTTACAGGAAGTTCTCCGTCACTGCCCAGCTTTATCCCGGTGGGTTGAGTTTTGTTATTCTAGTCCTGCGCGGCTGTATTATGGGGAACATAGCTTATGGTCTTGTCGAGGGGTTCAACAGGGGGATCCTTTGGGTCCTCTGCTTTTTGCTTTGGTGTTGCATCCTTTGATTTGCAAGATCAGAGACTCTTTTGCTCTTAGTCTGCAGGCTTGGTACTTAGATGATGGCACTGTTGTTGGGGACACTTTGGTTGTAGGGAAGGTCTTGGATTTGATTATGGAGGATGGTCCCCGCTTTGGCCTTCATCTTGATGTGGATAAGACCGAGGTTTTTTGGCCTACAAAAGACCCCAGGAGTCGTCTTCCTAGTGTTTTCCCCCCTCTATTGCTCGGCCTTCGCGCGACATCAAAGTTTTAGGTGGGCATGTCAGTGTATGCCCTACTTTTGGCAGCGACCTTGTGGAGAAGAGAGTGACTAGAACCATAGAGCTTATGGATTCTTTCGCGAGGATTGATGACCCACAGTGTGAGTTACTACTGAGTATTTCTAAACTTTACTTTGCTTTGCGTACTTGTTCCCCGCGTGTCTTTGGGTCAGCCCAGCTTTCATTTGATGTGGCACTCCGTTCTAGCCTGGAACGTATTGTCACTGCGTCTGGGCCTGGGTTTGGAGATTGGCAGTGGCGGCTTGCCACCTTCCTTTTTCATTTTGGTGGGCTCGGAGTGTATGCTGCTGGGGATGTCCTACATTATGCTTTTTTGGCGTCTCGTTTACAGTCTGCTGAGTTGCAGGCTAAGCTCTTACGTGCTTCTGGTATCATGGTTGCTGGCCCTACTTTTGATGATGCTTTGCGCATTTTTAATGAGACCACGAGTTTTGATCTTCTACGCAACCCTAGTGAAATCGCTGCCCCTAAACTCATGAAGAAATTGGCAGATATATATTTCGCAAAGGTTGCTGCTGAATCAGATATATATTTCGCAAAGGTTGCTACTGAAGCGTTGGTGTACTTCACCTGGATGGGAAGGAACAAATGTGTGTTCGATAATGAATCCTTTGACCCCTATGTTTATGCTAAGATCATTATCGATAGTTGTAAAGCTCGTATATCCGCGAAGTGGAAGTGCAAGTCACTCACGGATCATACTTGGAAGAAATATTACTTAGGTAGAGATGAGCACTTGTGAGTACTTGTGAGTAGGTGACTTGAGTGATTGACCGAGTTAGTAGGTAGTGGTCGTAGTGTTGAGTAGTGTGCTAGAGTTGATGTTTTTTGGAGGGTATAGGGGCCATTTTGGGTATACGGTTCCCTTTTCATGAGACCATGCGTTTGGTCTCATCTTTTGTATATCTGGTGTTATCACCCCATCTATATATTTACCTTTTCAGGCGACAGGCGGCATTATGGAAGTCTCAGCAGGGTGCTCAATCCTTTGATTGGTTGCGTGCAGTTCCTATTTCTGGGTTGGGGCAGACTATGAATGGAAGGACCTATCGTAGTGTGTTTAGCTATCGACTGGGTGTTCCGTTGTTCACGGTGTCTAGGCCTTGTCCCACTTGCTCTCGGGCCTTTAATGGTGACGTATATGGTGATCATGTTGTGTCTTGCGCGGGTATTGTGGGCATTAAGCATCGCCACAACCTCGTTCGCGACACCTTATTGGATATCTGCTACTGGTCTGTGATTTCTGTCGGTAAGGAGGTTGATATCGGTTTGGTTGATGGGCATGATAAGTCCATGCGGCCGGCAGATTTGCTTCTTTATTCTTGGGACAGGGGGCGAGATGTGTGTGTTGATCTGACAGGGTCCTCCCTTTTGACTCAGTCTGGGATGTCTAACTTTGTGCTTGGTCGTGTTGTGATTGATGCTGCTCAGCGTAAGTGTGCCAAGTATCGAGATTTGTGCGCGACGGCTGGTTATGGTTTCTTACCCTTCTCTTTCTCTTCGTTGGGGGAACTGGATACAAATGTTGTTTCTTTGCTGAAGCGGATCCAGAAATTCTCGGTGTCTCAAGATGCCGGAGCCCGTGCTGTAGCCTATATTTTTACTAGACTTAGTTTTGCTATTGCTATTGGGGTGGGAGCCCAGATTGTATCTCGGCTGCCCACTAATTTCTTGTAGTAGGATTTGATAATAATAATAATAATAATAATAATAATAATAATAATAATAATAATAATAATTGGATAATTTCTTGTAAATAGTAATTGGATAATATATATAATAATAATAATAAAATAATAATAATAATAATAATAATAATAATAACTCTTTTAAGCTTAATCTTTTTTATTTGAATTTAATTTACTCCGTATAAGATAGGCAAGATAGAACATAGTATATGTCTTGACTTTTTCAAAATGCCAAGGTGGGTTGAATTGCATGTGTCTTGCACCTGAACTTGTTGCCCACAAAAGCACGTATATAAACCACATAGTAGGGTACGTTGACTTAATTTGCATAATTAAAATCGCAGTTCCTGTAATGTTGAAGCATGTAGTTAATTACAGTAATTTCTAAAACAATACTCCATTTTTTTTAAAAAAAAATTGTGGTAAAAAAAAAACGATGTAATAATAATTAACTTGATAAATACGAAATGATTTCTTTGATTGGAATGAAACTTACACATATATACATAATGGGGGCAAATTCAAGCTATCTGCAATATGAAATTAAGTTGACATTCGTTCATCCATGTGAACTATTATTCACAATAATAATAAGTTTGTTGACATCTCATATAAGGATTGTGTTTCAAGTAGATCGAATTGATATATAATGCCGCCCAACAAAATATTTTTGGTGTCCAAATTAGTGTTAGGTCTACTTTGCTTATCGGAAATGTATAATTAGGGGTAAATTAAACTCCTCCAAATAGTTAATTTTTATTAAAAAAAATGATTTAAAATATCTTATCAACTTGTTGAGACTGGTGAGAAGAGATAAATTAAGAAGATAAAATTAGAACAGAATTTGCTGAATTATCCATCTCTTTTTTTTTTTTTTTTTTTTGTTGGTGCGATACTTTTTGATTGAATAGGGAAGAATTATCCATCTTATTATTGTTGACTGTATGAAGCTGTAGAAGCTTCAGTAGATCATGGAAATGGAGATCGAACAAGAACAGAAAATGGAGGGAGATGGAAGAAGAAACTCTGAATTCTTATTTTCCCAAATCTGAATGTCTCGATTACAGTTTGGCTATTTAACCCACAAGCTCAATAACCCTTACAATCCTAGCCCTACACGTGGCACACATCCATACACCCTAATTAACTACCACACATACAGCTTAACACTCTCATACCCCCCCCCCCCCCCGGGTCAAGATGGACATAGAGAAGTGTCGACAATGCCCATCTTGAATGATAGAGCGTGATGTTGAGCTTCACCTAAGAGCTTTGTAAGAACATCGGCGAGCTGCAATCTAGATTGAACATAAGCTGTTTTGATGATGCCTTCTTCAACTCGTTCGCGTATGTAATGACAATCTATATTTAGATGTTTCGTCCGCTCATGGTACACTGGGTTTGCAACAATTGCTGTGCAGCCTTGTTATCACAGAATCTTCCAGGAAATGCTTAAGCCATACAATTTCACATGTTGTTTGTGACATACTCCGATATTCAGATTCGACCGATGATTTAGAAACGGTCTTCTGTTTCATGGTTTTCCATGAAACCAATGAATTCCCAATGAATACGCAGTACCCAGTGAGTGATCGAGCTGTGAACTGACATGCTCCCCAGTCCGCATCGCAAAAGGCAGTGATAATCTCAGAGCAATCTGCAGGGAAGAACAATCCCCAATCTAGAGAATACTTGAGATACCTGACAACGTGGAGTGCAGCTTGGAGATGAGGAAGTCGGGGTTGACTCACAAATTGGCTCAAATGCTGTACTGAATACGACAGATCAGGTCGAGTAAGATTAAGGTAAAGAAGATGACCCACCAATCTTCTATAAATCTCTGTTTCAGGTAACAGAACCCCTTCATTAATTGAGAGCTTGAGACCTTTAGGCAATGGAAACTTTGCTGGCTTACAATTCAGCATTTGAGAATCATGGAGGATGTCCATGATGTATTTCCTCTAATTCAGGATGGTTCCTTTCTCAGATCTTGCTACCTCAATGCCCAGAAAATATCTAACAAGGCCTATGTCCTTTATCGTGAATGTTGAATGCAATTCCTTCTTTGTATGAGCAATAAACACTTCATCCGAGCCTGTGATTAGCAAATCATCAACATAAACAACTGCAATTGTCTGTTGCTTCCCAGTTCCTCTCACAAACAAAGAGTAATCTGATTTTGATTGACGAAATCCCAACTTAACCAAAAATTTGGACAATTCAAGGTTCCATTGCCTTGATGCTTGTTTCAAACTGTATAGAGAACGAAGCAATTTGCACACCTGCCCCTTGGTACCTTTCTGAAACCCTTCAGGAGGTTTCATGTATACCTCATCCTCCAAAAATCCATGGAGGAATGCATTATTTATGTCCAACTGGTGAATCTTCCAGTGTCTTGCTGTAGCCAAACCAATAACAACCCTCACTGTTGTCAACTTAGCTACTGGTGAGAATGTCAATTTATAATCCTTGTCTTTGATTTGGGTAAACCCCTTTGCCACAAGGCGAGCTTTAAATCTCTCTACAGAACCATCAGGACGGTATTTGATCTTGAAGATCCACTTGCTCCCAATAGCTCTCTTTCCCTCTGGCAATTCAGTTAAACACCAGGTATGATTATCTTCTAAGGCTTTGATTTCCTTGTTCATTGCTTCCACCCACCTTGGATCCTTGCTGGCCTCTCTGTAAGAGCTTGGTTCTTTCTCAGCAAAGACATAATTCAAGGAAGCCACAAATTCTGAAGAAAAATCTGATAGATCAAACACTGTATTTGCCATGAATGAGACAGATTTGGATCCAAATTCTCTTGATAAGGTGGGGCAATAAAATTGAGATAGCTGTTGAGGAGGTTGCCTGACCCGAAGTGACCTTCTAGGAGCATTTACCACTTGCTCTTCATGAGGGATAGAACTATGAACATTGTCTTGGGAAGGACTGGTTATCGACTCCTCTGTGTGGTTGCCTACTGATGCTACAGGTGAGTTAGGTACCACAAACTGCACATCATCCCCAGGTACCACAACCTGCACCTTATCCTCATTTGGAGACCCAGGTTCAACAATGTAATGCACTAGGGGTGGGCACAAATCCCGCAAATCCCGGGCCCGTCCCGGTCCCGTCCCGATCCCGGTGGGATTTGGAAAAAAAATAGTGAATCCCGTCTCGGTCCCGTCCCGCAAAAATTGTGCGGGACGGGACGCGGGACGGAGATTCTTCATCCCGCAAATCCTGTCCCGTCCCGCATATATATTATATATATTTTATATTAATATATTATATATTATATACATATATACATACAGTATAGATAGGTATATATCATATATGTCAATGTACATCTATGCCGTGTTAATATATATATACACTAATACTCACAGTATATATGTACACAGTGTCGATATATATTAGTGTATCATGCAGTGTGTTAGTGTGTATGTACACACACTGTGTTTGTACACGCAGTGTATATACATTGTCTGTATATATAGTACCGAGTGATATATAGGTACTATATATATAAAAACTATAAAATATAAAAATATTATAAATCTATAGGTGTTATGTCTTTTAAAAATTGGAAAATATTAGAGAATTTAAAATACTTTTTTATTTGAGGGACAAGGCCCGTTCCGTCTCGGTCCCGTCCCGTCCCGTGAGGGATAGGGCCCGCGCGGGATTGAAAAAAAAATAGAGAATCCCGTCCCGGTCCCGTCCCGCAAAAATTACGCGGGACGGGACGCGGGACGACCCCCATCCCGTCCCGTCCCCTATAATGCACATCATCAACTGCAGGATTTACCAATGGCAAACTACTAGAATGTGATACTGGTGGGACTGTTGAAGGCATTTTCTTGAAGGGAAACACCTGCTCTTAAAACACAACATCTCTACTGAAAATCACCCTATGAGTCTCCAAGTCCAAGAGCTTATATCCTTTCATACCACCTGGATACCCTAGGAAAACACACTTGCTTGCTTGAGCACCAAACTTATCCCTTTGAGAAAGTCTTAACTTTGCAATAACACAAACATCCTAGCACTCTCAGCTCCTCATATGAAGCAGCTTTCTGAAACAAAATTTCATAAGGGATTTTCCAATGAAGAACAAAACTGGGAAGTATGTTGATGATGTGAGCAGCTGCAACAACACAGTCATCCCAATACCTGATAGGAAGCTGAGCATGAAGCCTTGCCCTAGCTGTTTCTAGTAAGTGCCTATGCTTCCTCTCCACTCGGCCATTTTGCTGAGGAACTCCAGGGACACTCCTCTGGTGAATAATTCCTTTAGCATCAAACAGTTCCTTGCACTTAGATTGGACAAACTCTGTTCCATTATCACTTCTGAATTGTTTGACATCCATATCAAACTGATTCTTGACAAAAGCAATAAAATTCCGGATTGTTGCAAATACTTGCAATTTATCCTTTAACATGTATACCCATGTATACCTTGTATGATCATCTAACATTGTGAGGAAGTATCTAAATCCTTCCACAGTGGCTTGTTTGTAAGGTCCCCACAGATCGAAATGCACAAGATCAAAATGTTTGCTAGCAAGAGAATCACTTTTGTCAAAAGGAAATCTATGAATGTTAGCCATCACACAACTGTCACAGAAAAAATCCTTACATTTCAAATGACTAAAATGCTTCAAATGTTGAAGTTTAGACAATGACACATGTCCTAAACGAGCATGAGCTATCTCTAACTCATTATCACTGCTCACAGACTTATTACACAATTCAACAAGCTGTAAACTATTGGTCTTCTTGAACCAATCTGTACTCTTCCCTTCAAGCTGCATCCCTTTGATGATGTATAACCCATTCATCCTTTCACCTCTGACCACCATGTCCTTAATGGTAGGGTCCTGAAATAGACATTGATTAGCACTAAACATTGCTATATGTATAACTCATTCATCCTTTCACCTCTGACCACTATGTCCTTAGTGGTAGGGTCCTGAAATAGACATTGATTATCACTCAACATTGCTATCAATCCTTTATCATTAAGTAGATTTCCAACAGATAACAAGTTGTGCTTAAAAGAAGGCACAAGCAACACATTGTCAAGATTGAGCTTAGCATTAAAACTGACACTCCCAACTATATTCACAAGGATCCCAGTACCATTGGGCAAAGCTATATGTATTGGCCTATCTATTCTCTTAGACTTAGCCAACATATTCACATCATATAACATGTGATCAGACGCACCTGTGTCAACTATCCAGAAATGACTCCCAATCATTTTTTCAATCAAGAAAGCTCGAGAAGGACTGTAATTACCTAAGAAATTAGCTGATGCATAACAATCCTCATACTCATCCATTATCTGCTTTCCCTTCATCATTCTCATCATCTCCTGACAAACTGCATTGACAAGAGCACTGTCAACCTTGGGATCCTTTGAGCTCACATCCAGTGGACTATCAACTGAGCCTTGTGCATCTGTTGCATTAGCTGCACTTCTCCCAAACTTGCTTCCACTCTTTCCAGATACTTTCCCTTTCTCAGGATACCCATGAAGCTTGTAACAGTTGTCCCTCTGATACCCCTTATTTCCACAAAAATCACACTGCATCTGTGACTTGCCTGGATAACCATGTACTTTAAAGCAGTTCTCCTTCAAATGCCCTTTATTTCCACAATGATCGCACTTTCTCAGATCATCTTTGTACTTCTTGTTTTCACCTTCTTTCTTCCAGTTTGAACTCTGTGATCTACCAGCATTCATTGCATTCACATCATCAATCATCTTTGATTCATTGCCTTGAACATTATCCCCATCTTTACTGTGTTCGATTTGCTGAGCAATGTACAATGCTTTGTTTATATTTGGCATAGGATCTGTAACAAGGATTTGATTCTTTACACCTTCATAATCGTTATTTAACCCCATCAAGAACTGGAGAACCTTGTTCTTAGCATCAATTTCATATAATTTCTGTTTGATCTTGCAAGTGCATTTTTCCATGATTCCACGACTACACTTAGGTATTCCTTCCAACCTAGCAATTTTTTCCCACAATTTCTTTAATTTCCCATAGTACACACCTATAGGTGCACTTCCCTGACTAACAGAACATAAGCTTTTCCTCAATTGATACAGCAAGGGACCATTGTATTGACCGTACCTTTCAGTGATGTCCAGCCATAGCTCCCTCGTTGAGTCTGCATAGATGAAGGATTCAGAAATTGAAGCCTCCATGGAATTCAAGAGCCAGCATCGCACCATGAAATCTGCTCTCATCCAGCGCTGACAATTGTTGCTGTCGAGTGCATGCATAACGCATGTTCCATCAATAAATCCGATTTTGCACTTTGCTCCGAGCGCCATCTTGACATTTCGGCTCCAATTCATGAAGTTCCTACCATTGAATTGGACCGCAACAAGCTGCGCGCCAGGACTGTCGGAATTGGCGAGCGCGAGAGGATCATTCGACGCCATCTGCAACGAACTTTCTTGACCGCGCCCGCGAACAACTGAAGCGTAAGTTTCTCCCATGGCGATTCTCTGAACTCACGATCAAGCTCGTGATCACAACACTACAACAGAAAAGCCTTTTAGCGACCAAAATTTTAGCGATGAATTATTTTTCTTCGGTAAATGTGGGTTTTGGCGATGAATATATTCGCTCATCATAAAATGACACATGAACTTTAGCAAGAACCCTATATTCCTCGTTAAAAGTGGTATTCAACGACAAATTTTTTGAATCGTCGCTAATTGTTAGTATAATGTGGTCGCATAAACCATAAAGAAAATAGCGACGAATTTGGAGCTTTTATCGAGAAATGTTTTCATCGCTAAAATAATTTCATCGAGTAATTTTTAATTTTATCGTTATTTGTTTGGTGGGAATTATGTAAAACCCGCCAAATTTATTAGCGACAAAGATTCTAGTTCCTCACTAAAAGTGTGTGTTTTTGGAGGAAATATTTTCTCACTAAACCTATTAATCAACGAGGAAATTTCATTTTCATCGTTATTAGTTTGGGTGAAATATGAAAAATGGCGGAATGACCGCTCTTTATTTACCAATTCAAGAAATATGAAAAATGGATCAAATTTATTGAGGAGAAATTTTATTTTTACCATACCCTTTTTTTTTTTTACCATACCATCTCTTAACCCTTGCCAGTTGCCACTGGCGGTCGCTCCAGCCTTGCCTCCGCTATCGATCTCTATTCTCCTCTCTCTGTTCCTGCTCATCCCTCCCTTGCTGCCTGAGATCTTCTCGTCGTCAGCGTCGCCCCTCGTCGCTCTCTCGGCTTGGATTGGCTCCCTCCTTCCCCAAATTGAAAGCAAAGCGACTCCAAATCCGGCGCCCCTCTTCGTTCTCCTGCTCTTCTCGCCGTCTCTACCCTGCTACATGAGATCTGCGTGTCGTTGGCGTCGCCCTTAGTCGCTCGTTCGGCGCCCCTCTCTCTTCTTTTGTTCTCAATCTGCTGTTGGTCTAATTTTCATCCTCTATTGCCGCCACAAACAAGTTACGTTTTAGGGTTTCTCTACTCCTTATATATGATTCGACTTTCATTGTCACCTTGATTAGGGTTTTTCTGCGCCACAAACAGGCAGCGATTCCTACATATTATTCGGTTCTCCTTGTATATGGTTGATTGTGTTTGATTCTTAGTTAGATTTCAAATGAAACTCTAGTTGAGGCCTATGATGATGAATTATACTTAATGTGATTGTGTCTGATTCTTGGTCTAATTGGTGGTTTGAAGAAGTATCATGAATTGTTGAGGTCTCATATGGAATTTCACCTAGTTTTTGTGCATATAAACTTGCATTGAATTGCAATTGATTCTAGAGTCTAATTGTGTCAAATTCTATCTGATTCTTAGTCTGATTGGTGAGTTGTTGTTCCATATTATGTGATGATACATTGTGAAAAAATAAATGCTTTAAAATTGTTATGGCCGAGGCAAAATTATTTAGGCGACATATAGACACAGTTGAGGGTTTTAGAACATGTATCTTTTCTATAGCTCTAACGGGAATGCTTTATGGTTGGTTTGTTCTGGTTCACTTTTTACTTATGCTGATAGTCATCTATAATTTTAAGAGAACCATTGCATATTTACTCTTGCTTGAACTAGATTGAATATCAAATATAGTGTTTATTGCCTTATTGGGTGTACTTTGTAGAAGAAATGCATCAATATCAATCGTCTCTTAAATTAGACCTTACCTTGCATTGCTAGTCTTTTGGGTAAATTTATAAGATGAGTTGGCTCCTTCTTAGTTTGACTTTCAATGAATCTTTATAAATTCTCTTATGGTGCCTTCCTTGTTTAAACATCTTGCAAGTGTTTATTATTTAGCTTTAGAAGCTGCTCTTGTGATATATTGTTCTTGATTTATTTTAGCTGATTGAAGTTCAATCTATGTGCTTAAACTTTCATTTTCTTGAGACATGGAATATCTTGTTGTTCTGTATATCTGGGATTGAGCTAGTATGTTCAATGATAGACATGGTCATTAAACTTGAATATCACGGTTTTCTTATATTATATTGTCGATTCACTTGTTCATGTAAGATAAGTCTTACATGTTGCTACCTTGACCAGTTTAATATTTTTTACCGTATTCTGAACTTAGATTCACTCGAGTAGTTGAACTGAGGCTCAGTAAGAATTCATCAAAGCTTAGATGAAGCTTTTTACTTTTTACTTTTTATCTTTGGGGAACTTCTCTTGTCAATTGTTTTAGTATATTTTTGGGAATTATTAAAGGCTAGAATTTGGCCAGAGATTATATGTAGTTTAAATGATTCATTGGTATATTATCATATCAGTTTTATATATTTATATATATATAGGTTAAAAACATCTTATATTATTTAGGTGAAAATGATATAAATGCTAAAATAAAATTCTTTTTATTTGGTATATTTGTGCATTCCATCAGTAGTTAACTACTCTTGGCTTTATCGGCTTCAAGTTCATTTATTTTGTAGTAGAAGGATTCATGTGTACATAGTCTTTTTCTTTTTTGGTAGATGGTAGACTCGTTCTTTTGAACAAAAACAGTAAAGCAATATTTTCTAGTCTTCTGAGCTTTATTTTTTCATGTCTTGTTAATCAGTTAAGCTTATTTGCATGTTTCTGTGTATGAGGTCTTATTTATTGTTTTATATTTGTGGGAGTTGTAGATGCAACCTGATGATTTTGAAAAGTGTATCATTTCAACTTTAGGAGATAACATTGGCTAATACATGAAGTTTTTCTTTGGAGAATGTGTTTCACAATAAGTAGTTCCATCAAATGGATTAGATAATCAACATGTCTCATGACAAGCTAACTTAATTCGACACTCACCAGGAATAGCTTGAAGTGTAGAAGTTGTTGCCTATATACTCATGCTTGACTTTATTTCCAGGATGAAATTGTATTGATTTGAACCTAGACAACTCAATAACATGGAACTCGCACTATGGCTGGTGAAGAAACCTGTGAACAAGTTCTTGGAACAATTTCAGTATCCATCAAAGATTGTAGTTTGGACCTCAACAAATACCAATTAAGCTGCCTCAATCATCATTACATGAAATATCTGAGAAGAACAAAGCCTTGGAAGACAAGATCAAAGCTCAAAATTCGCTGATTAATGCATTAGAATAGATGGAGAAAAAGATGGAAGAGGTCGTGGTAAACTTTGATGGCCAACAAGACAATTAGGGACTGAGATGCAATTAGGGACATAGATTGATGACTTTCATCTCCCAAAATTGGAAAAGCCAAGGCTGAATATTGAGTACATGACAGAGATCATCTTGTGATGAGAGATAAATATTTTGAGAGCATGCATTCTCCCGGGCAAGTTTGGCTTGGCTTGGATACTTTTGCTTCATCTTTGAGGAACTTATTTGAGTTATCTGTTTTCTCTTTAATGTAATAAAAAACAGATTTTGGATTATAATTATTTATATTAAAATTATGTTATAATATGCATTTTCTTCATGATGCAATATAATTTTCTGGTTGAAGACAGGGTTGGAATGGGGAATGATTTATTGACCCTAAACTATTTTTAGCGATGCGGTAAATAATTTATCTTGAGAAAAGAATTCCTCACTGACGAGCTATCAGTGACAAATATATGTACGTCGGCAAAAATAATATTTAAAATTAATTTTTTATTTCAAATGTTATAATTACAAGTCATCATTAACGAGGAAATAAAATTATAACGAGAAATTTTATTTCGTCGGTAAATATGTTATGTGACCATTTTCGAATCCTGAAATATATTTTGCAACGAAAATGTCGACCTTTTGACAAGGAAAATATTAGTCGCTAAATTATAATAGCAACAAATTATAATCATCGTAAAAAGTTGTATGCGAGGAAATAAATTTCCTCGCCAAACACTTTTGGCGACGAAATCTCTATTTTCTACGAGGAAATATTTTCTCGCAAATAGCCAGTTTTGTTGTAGTGACAATTGTCGAAATTGACACAAAATCAGCAGGAATCGTCCCGCTCTGATACCATATGAAATTGTAGAAGCTTCAGTAGATCATGGAAATGGAGATCGAACAAGAACAGAAAATGGAGCGAGATGGAAGAAGAAACTCTGAATTCTTATTTTTCAAAATCTGAATGTCTCGATTACAGTTTCGCTATTTAACCCACAAGCTCAACAACCCTTACAATCCTAGCCCTACACGTGGCACACATCCATACACCCTTAACTACCACACATACAGCTTAACACTCTCATAGACTGATTTTAAGATGAGATATTATTTAGTATTTTTTGTAAATTGTCAATTAGTTTTAAGATATAATTTTAGCAGAGTGATGTGTTATGTTTCTAACGACGAACGTATGTACGTATATGCACAATATATATTCGATCATCTACCCTGGGAAAATCAACATTTATATATCATAATTCAATTGTTAAGCATAGATATTTTCATACTAATTAGGAGATACAAATACAGCCCAAACTTATGAGAATTTAAGCAGTATTAGCTTACACGTACAGGATATAGAAATTAAATGAGTACGTAAAATTTTATTTGATATAATAAATAAATTAATTAATTACATAGCATTTTGCCCAAACAAGCTAGCCTTTAATCAACTATATAATGAAAATATTGAGAAACGACGAAGAGCATTGTCGTTTACGAAACCAAGCACACAACACTTATGAAACACATAAAGGTGTATAGAACTAACTGGCCAGCTTAATTCCATACACTACGTAGATGCGAAACCTTCCAAAACTTCCTCAAGTAGTGGATTATTTATTTCATTAATATCTTTCATTAGTGTGTATAAATAACCATATGCATTACCCAACCCTGTGCAGACCAAAACCTGGCTTCATACATAACACACCATACATAGTTCTTCCAACGTTACTTCAAGCTAGTTGACTTGGTCGAGAGAGGTCGAGATTGAGAGACAAAAAGAGAACGCAATCGATGAAGCCGAGCATTGGGTTAGGGCTTTGCTTGATTCTCTTGCTTGGGTTCGCCGTTCTCTCTTCTACAGCAGCACCTCCAACCACTCTTTTTGCAACTAGTATGTTTCTTTTGTATTTTCACCGTCCTTGTACTATTTATATGGTTCTTTTCTGACTCCTATCCTTTTCCGTCATTTTTTTGGTTATTTCTTCTTCCTCGCTTTCTTAGGTAATTTTCTTGTCCGATCCTTCTGTTTTTATCATTTGTTTGGTTTTGTGTTTGTCTTTCTCTGTTCGGCTATTGTTTGTGTTTGTGTTTATGTCAATTTTTTTGTCACTCGATCACAAACATCATATTCATATATGTAGTCACAAAAAACGCATATATGTACACCTCAACCTCTCCGACCCCTGCTAAAAGCATGATATATTGAGTTTGTTGTTGCTGTCTGGCCTTTATTGTATAAATATGAGAGGTGGTGAAGCTCATACATAACTTAAGATTTTGTGTTAAAATGGTGAATTTTAACCTTACAACAACAAAAAAAAAAGATCTTATATGATTCTTGTTTTCACACTAAGATTTTTCGAAATCGCATAGTTTCTCGATTTGAAATCTATTATCATGGTTATCTATTTTTTGCCATAACTCGATTTACTTTCCGAATTTATAATAATTAAATTTTTAGTCCAAATCAAGATTAGGATATCGATTAATTAACAATTAATTATTTGGAATTTTTTACAAATAATTTTGTGACATCTATATCTATATCTACACTTTGGATCCCATGTGTTATTTTTACATTAATTCTCTCATTTTTAACCAATCATCTTTTATCTCACTTTTCTTCTATCTATATCTATATTAATTTATATTAAATCATTTAAATTAATGAAAATTTGACGAGATAACATCCTGCCCTTAATATATATATATATATATATATATATATATATATATATATATATATATATATATATAAATTTAACCAATTAAATTATAATAGAATTTTTTTAACTAATCAAATTAAAATATAACAAATTAATGTTATGCTAACTTTTGTTAATATTTTATTTAATTTTATAATAGTAATTTATTATATTTTTAATATTTTATTTTAAAAAAAAAAGCGCGTTATGACGCGAAAATTGTAAGATGTGGTAGAGTAGGTAAAAATGAAAGGTGGCCGGAGAAGGAGGAACCTGCAACCCTGAAAAAACGCAACACATTTGGAAACATGTTGTCAATTTGGAGTATACAATTTTTAAGCGTTTTTTAAAAAAGATTTTGAGTTGTACGCCCCTTGATTTCTTAAATTTTGTTTAATTTAATTTAAGCTGGACCCGTAAAAGGACAAACGGGTCACGGGTTCATATATTACAATGTCCCATATATCTCTCTCTTTGGCAACTAGTGATTGTGTCGTTGTGTCTGTAATATACTAAAATATATGTATGTAACCTAATCCTTGTGTCGTGTTCCCGCGGTGTTTACAGGGAAGGAGCCACAAGCACCGAGGAGGTGGCTGAGACGATCCTCGTCCCAGCGAGTGCAGATGAACGACTACGACGACCCATCCGCCAACACAAACCATGATCCTGAGTCGACCCGTCCCCGAAACCATGGCCGCGGTTACAGAAACCCCTAATCAACAAGCAGTACAGACTACACTCTACAGTAGTGATTTCCAAGTAACGTACCTTATAGTTATAAATATATAAAATCTATATATATAAATAAAAAGAGAGAGGCTAGCTAGAGCTTATAAAATGTTGCGCCATATGTTTGAGAATTATATATGTTTTGATTTTATTTTGTGTAAGCTAATTAATTAATTTGGTGCCATTTGTATTAAGATAAGAACTTAAGAAATAATCAACTTGCTTAATATTAATATATAAGTTGGCTGGGATTAGGTGGGATCGATCAAGATATTGGAAAGATTGTGCCAACTATGTGCGAAAAGTTCAGTGAAGTTTTATAACATGTTATCAGGTACGTACGACGAGGTTCATCTAAAAATCAATCAGTAATAAAATAAAATATAATGTTCATTCAACTTAATTATATGTTATTATTTATTATCTCAACTTTTATGGGACAACTCTATATGAAACTGCAATTAGAATAGTTGATGACTGTTTCACAAGTTTTTATACTTGGTTGTGTGGTTTGAATTGTGCACTTGAACGACTGCCTTTGTGTCTCTGATGATCTTTACGAACAAGATGCGGTTGAAGTTTGAGAACCGATAAGCTGAAATGAATTGATCTAGGTGAAGTAGAGAGCAAACGAGCGATCAATTCTGTGTTTTTGCTCTCCACTTCACCTAGATCTAGTAGAAGCAATGCCTTATTGTGTTTCTTGGTATGTTAACCATGGCCGGCCACACTCTTATATGGGCAGCCACCACTTCCTCCATAACTCCATTGGATCTTCAAGGGTTCTTACAACGGACAGGAATAAGGCCAGCTATTTGACTAACAACTACTAGTAACCACTCCAAACTTTTTGGATGAGGACAAGACAATTAGTAACCACCCTTGTCTCCATGTGTCGACGCATGACAGCCCACAAAAGGTCCATGGGCCTAGAAAACGGGTCATTGAGATGGGCCCTAATTAATAGGCCTTTTATCGCTTTTGTTTTGGGCCTAAGGCCATGCACGCCTAACCCAATATCCTGGGCTTGCATAGGTATGTAAGCTAAGGCCACTTGAAGTCCATGTGAATTTAGATCCCCATGTTGGCATTCGTGATTCTTGAACCTTACCATTTTATTTTCGATTTTTTTATTATAAGGAAAAGATTCGGATAGGATTAAGGACAAGCGAGCCCGTTTGCCATTGCCGCTTTATGCAGTCTTTCTATTTGTTAGAAAATGTTTTGTCCGACATTTCGAATTATTATCTGTTTCAAAAAAAAAAAAATGTCAACTGAGGGCATTTTGATAGATGAGATCGAGTAGACCTAAATGATTTTAGACCTGAATTTCATCTGCTTAGTGCCAAGATGTGGTTTTGGGACACAAAAATCACAACCACCCTCCAATGGCATAATACCCACTACCAAATACCCATTTTTTGACCATAAACATTGATTTAAAATACACCCTAAAACCACCCGTAAAAAACATTGTTAAATAGGACCTTAGGCAGGATGACATTGCCTAAATGTTTTTACTCCGTATTTAATAAGTAGGCAGGATGATATTTGCCTAAATGTTTGCATTTGATAATTTAGGTGTATTCAATTTTTAGAAAATTGTAAAGATGTTATTTTTCAATGAATAATTACAATTTGTCTAAGATTTAGTACTAGGGGGGTCTACTTTTTAGAACATGCTAAAATTCTACTCTAGAGCAGGACAGAAATACCCCTTTAATTAAATTAAATTACACCCCTAACCCACCCACATCTCACGTTGTTCTCTCTTTCACTCTCGTTCTGAAGCCTTAGCAGCACAACCCAATCCCACTCCAATTTGCTTCCTTTCTTTAAATTTCTTCAAGTAAAAACATGAATTATGAGTGCCTTTAAATTCATAATCTGTGAATGAATATCTCTTTAGAATGATAGAATTGATGTAAAGTACCTTTGTAATCTATCAATCTCCACCACTTTAATTTGCCCAATTCGTTCCCAACCATCGAGTTTGAATTTTTTTAGGGTTTCATGAATCTAATTATATTCGGTCATTTAATCACCAATTGATGTTGCTATTGAATTGAAAAGGTTCAAATCTATTCAATCTTGTTGATATAGAGCGAAATAGTTTAAAAAAAATGAATCATCCATTGTAGAGCCATGTTCTGTGTTGCGCAAAGGACGAGGACGAAGTACTGTTTCTTTCTCTTTTTTTTTTTAATTTTTTTTTACATTTTAGCTCGGTTCTAGGGTGAACCGTACTAAAAAGTGTCTTTTCTTTATAATGGAATTGAGTTTTTAACTCGGTTCTACTTAACACCGGGCTAAAAACATGGTCATTACGACCAAAATAGAACATGGTCGTTGCGACCATATATGTTGTTGGTCGGTGCGACCGTCTTTACTCATGGTCATTGTGACCATATTGTAGTTGGTCGTTGCGACCATTTTGAGGTTTGGTCGTTGCAACCACTTAGTTATGCGCTAAACGGAAATTTAACCCTGCGCTAAACAGAAATCGTGTAGCTTTAATGATTTTACGACCGACCTTCTAATTCCTTCATCTCAACCTATCCATGAGCTTCTCGATCTCTATACCTTACATCTGGATGGGATAAAGAGAAAGCATATTTTTTAACTCTTTATTCTTGATTTGAATAGTTTTTTATATAGCTTTTCACAAATTTATTAAATCTAAGGTAAGTTGCAACATAAAAAAAAATATGATTTCATGAAATTTTTGATGTAAAAATGTATTTTTAGGCCGAGTTTGGGGAGTAGATTGAAATTAATATTGATTGAAATTGGTTGCTATTGATATATTTTGTTGTGTTTTGTTGTAGTTGTGTGTTATATGGGTGTTAAAAGGTCTTGAATGTGACATAGATGGGTTGAATAAATGAATAATCCTCATTTCCTCTTACATACAGCGGCATGTGACTTTTAAGTAGTGGGTAGGCAGTAGCGAAGTCAGCCTGTAATATAGAGATGAGCGAGATTTATGCTAAAAAATAAATAATAATGAGAGGAGTGAAACTTTAAATAAATTTAATTGTGAAGGGTTATGTAAAAGTATTTCAAAGATTTATCCATATCATATTATTAGAAATGAATAAAATCCATAATTAGTTAAAAAAAATCAAGGAAACCCTAATGAATGACTAAAATAGAATGACTAAAATAGAATTCAAACAATACTAATTGAAATTAATTATTCTCAATTTAAAAATATATTTGAACTTATATATAAAAAAGATAGTTAAAAATAAGTGAATAAAATGTAAGAAGTGAGAATTAAACCTTGGGCTCTAATAAAGAGGAAAAAGTTCTTCATCTATGCTTTACCAACTAGGCAATGTAAACTTTATGATCTATTTTCACTTTTATTTAATTTAGACTTTTTATTTTTTTATTTTTTTTATAGTTAACCTTTCGTATTTTTTTTCGAGATCGAGCTCACACAAGCCTACCCCTAGATCCGCCAGTGTGTAGGTGGATGATGAACAAGTGAGGGTTTTGGCCGGTTATGATATCATGGCATATTATATAAATAATATATCATATATACACCGTATTTACAATGTATCATTTTAATAAATTTGGATATTTAAATTAAGAAGATTAATGGGTGAGATTAATTACCTCTCATTTGCAAGCGATTTTATGTTTTCAAGATAACATGCATGATGTGGTAACCGTATAACACAACGTCAACAACCATTATACCAACCTATTATTGATCAATTATCATAACATATTGTAATTATATATATTTACTAGAGTAAAAAATAAATCTTCTCAATTTTATAAAATGAATTTTTTCAACAACATTCTCGCATATTAATGTTACGTTAAATATCTCCTATTCATATTGAAATGATAATTTCTAACTCTTATCTAAACCTCTTAAAATTCGCATCGACCCACATTATGTCACGTCTACATGAAAATTATTAGCGTTGTGAATATGATTCAACTAAAATATTTAACCTTTAATACTAACATTCAAATAAACACAAAACCTAAAGCCAATTTCGGGTGTTCTAGAGTAAACTAAGAATAGTCGTGTTGGGTCCGACTAGACAGCCCAACATATAAGTCAGACTGGGACACCATCCAGTTTGTTGGGGAAAGTCTTGTTGGGCCTGACCAGAAAGCCCAACATATAAGTCAGACTGGGACACCATTCCAAAACTAATTGGCTTCGGGTTAGGGTTTTAGAACACGCTTATACGACTGAGGTTTGAAACCTTGCGGGATTTTAACCTATAAATAAATAAAAAGATTTAATATGTTTAATTTATTTATTGAATTATTAAATACGAGTTCGGGTCAAACTTTGGGCCCAAGAATTACCTTGGGCTCAAAGGGTAGAAATTGGGCCCTAGCAACGGGCCAGGCAGGCCCGAAGGGACACCCAAGGCTAGGATCGGACGACACAGTATACAGGAAACCCTCGAGGGCAGCGGCGTGGAGGCCAGAGGTAATGTCGAGGAATGGGAAGAGGGTTGGCCGGAGTAGCAGCGAGGAAGCCCCGCCAAAACTCCAACCAGTAACCATCGGACCCAGCGCGAGGCAACAACCCAGAGAATTTTGGCAAAGAACCGAGTGCTAGACAGGCCGGCGAGGAGGCGGAGCAACACCCGGCCGCCATCGAACCAACCCATGCCGGGAGATGAGGCAGACCGCACCCACCGCCGACGGGAACCCGAACCGAATGGAATCCGGCAGAGGAGAAGCGACGACAGATTCGATGAACCGATGCACCGAATAGGGCCATGTCGAGGCGGGGATGCGAATCAACACCACACCAAAGCCCCAAAATGGAGGTCGGTGGCGAGCGACACCAGCCAAAGGCGGAGATGGGCCGGAATTCCAGGAAGAGGAGAAGCCAATCCTAGATATGAAAATCCAGGCTAAGTCTCGCGCCAACCGATTGAAAGAATTGGACCGGCAGAACCCAAATTGACAAGTTAGGAGATGAATCCGAAGGATGGCAACGAGAACCCACAAAGCCGACCTCCGAAGAGGAGGTTAAGATCCTCCGACGAGGAGCTTCACAATCGAGAAAGAATTTCGAACCTCCGAAGAGGGGTTAAGGCTTCCGAAGAGGGGTTAAAAGCCTCCGAAGAGATGTTCTCAGGCCGGGCGGTGGACGGACGGAGGTCGACTCCCGGGTGTCGACTCCCTCTCTCTAGATTTAGTGAGAGGAGAGAGCATTGTTTTGGGGTGGTTACCTATCAAGAAATATTATTAGAACGATTATATCACAAAATTATTTCAGATATAAATAAACATTAGAAAAAATAAATTATTTTAGATTCTATATCCTTATATTGATATATTTATAAAATTTTATTATGAAAATCATGTTTTAAAAATATAGACAACTAGTTTGATTGCCTGCGATCTTCGCGGTTTTTTTATATAACTTTTATTATTTATGCACAAATTGTGTAAGATCATAAAAATCATATAAAAATTATTTTTTGACATTTTAATATATATATATAATTATATATATACTTTTATTATTTATGCACAAATTGTGTAAGATCATAAAAATTATATAAAAATTATTTTTTGACATTTTAATATATATATATATATATATATATATATATATATATATATATATATATATATATATATATATATATATATATGCATACTTACTGATAAAATTTAATCTATAGGCCAGATTAAGGTCATTTAATTTTAAATTTGTATGATGTAATTTCATTATTCTTTTGCTATTTTTTTCATAAAACAAAATTATTTTATCGCTAAACAAAGCAATATGTATAATGGATCTAATATTTGTATAAATTTGGTTTATAAAACTAATCTAACCTTTTTTTCATATAAAAGCCTTTGGACCAATTACTAAATGTCCTAAAGGCTTTTCTTTGCTAGTAAATGGCCAAAATATTTTCATAATACCAAGTTTGCCCTTACCTATTACTCCCTCTTCTTATTTAGGTCTATCCGCTTTTTTTTTAGATCTGAGAACTATGGCGCCTCCGTTCTCTCTCTCTCGAGCTCTCGGAATCATCTCCAATGGTGCCTCCTCTAGACTGATGCCGCCGACGATCCCGCGCCCCCTCCCTCCTCGTTCGCCGATCCCGCCTTGCTGCTCCCGCCGTCCACGGTGGCGCTGCGCCTTGCTACTAGTGCCTCCTCTAGACTGATGCCGCCGATGATCCCGCGCCCCCTCCCTCCTCGTTCGCCGATCCCGCCTTGCTGCTCCCGCCGTCCACAGCGGCGCTGCGCCTTGCTGCTGGTGCTTTGGAGAAGTAGATCTGGGAAGAGGTTGAGATCCTCTGGACTCTGGAGATCCGGGATGAATGGAATTTTGTCGGGAGATCCCGGAATTCCGAGACCAAATCGTCGTCTTCGACAGAGTTGTAGAGCCAGTTCGGTGGCGAGTGTGTTTTCGAATTGGATGGTTGCGGCGACAGTTCGAATACGAATGGTTAACCTTGCAGTGCTCGAGGAGGCGGATTTGGATCTCGGACTGTCGCCTTTCTATGATGAGGAAATCGGTGATTCGGTTCGCGATTTTCTGGTGAATTTTCATCTCAACGTGGATTGTCATCGTTGGACTGTCGCCTTTCATCGGTAATTCGGTTCGCGATTTGGATCTCGGACTGTCGCCTTTCGAATTGGACTGTCACCATTGTTGCGGCGAGTGGGTTTGCCCTAACGTCGTTTCACCTCAACGTGGTTACAGCTCTGTTCATCAACGTTTCTTCTGCTACTTTGGGTGACTAGCCTCCAACTTTCTTCATCAAAAGTAAAAGTATTTACATGATCTGACAGTGGCAAAGTGTCATTCTTTAATCAATGGCATTTCATTGAAGAATATGTCGAGTGGGTGAAATTAGATAAAAGTGGCTTTGTGAGAAAGATTATGTTTTAATTTAATTTTCCCTTTAATTACATCTCATTTGGTGGTTTTGTGGGCAAATTGCATCATTGACTTGACTTGCTTCTTAACAATTGATGGACTTTTGGAATTCATAAGGTGGTGACAATGACTCATAAAAAAAATAATTTAAAAAAAACTCTAAAAAAATGTTGTCACCAAAAATAGTTGTCACTAAAAAAATGTGGTGACAGTGTCTATGACCATGTTTTAATAGTGGTTACAGTGTATATAACCCTATTTTTTTTTATTTTGATTACATCGTCTATCATCCTCTTACCCATTCATATATTTGAGGAGAATTGTCACCACATGTATTTTGGTTTCTCATTATCCCCTATAGGGTTTGTGTTTCCCTTGTCCTAGGGTTTTCCTTTGGTTACAGTGTCTATGTCCCTATTTTTATAGTGGTGACAGTGTCTATGACCTTATTTTTATATTGGTTACATCTTTTATGACTCTCTTACACATTCATATATTATAGGAGAACTGTCACCACATGTATTTTGGCTTCCTATTAGCCCCTATAGGGTTTGTGTCTCCCTTGTCGTAGGGTTTTCCTTTGATTATAGTGTCTTTGACCCTTTTTTCATAATGGTGTCAGTGTCTATAACCCTGTTTTTATTTTGATTACAACGTCTATAGGGTTTTCCTTTGATTACAGTATCTATGACCTTTTTTTGATAGTGGTGACAGTGTCTATGACCCAGTTTTTATAGTGGTGACAATGTCTATTATCTTTTTTTCATAGTGTTGACATTGTCTATGACTCTCTTACCCATTCATATATTGAAGAAGAACTGTCCACCTAATGTCTTTTGGCTTCTCATTAGCCCCTTTAGGGTTTGTGCTTACCTTGTCCTAGGGTTTTCCATTTGACGACAATAATCATCTCTTAACGACGTACTGTACTTAACATTTTAGGGTTTAGGGTTTAAGATCTAAACCCTAAAGACTTAACCCTAAACCCTAAACCATACTGTACATCACATGTTCTTTTGGCTTCTCATTAGCCCCTTTAGGGTTTATGCTTCCCTTTTTCTAGGGTTTTCCTTTGATTACATTGTTTATGAACCTTTTTTCATAGTGGTGACAGTGTCTATAAAGTTGTTTTTATTTTTGTTACAGCGTCTATAGGTTTTTCCTTTTGATTACAGTGTCTATGACTTTGTTTTTATAGTGGTGACAGTGGTTATGACACTGTTTTTATTTTGATTACAGTGTCTATAACCCTCTTACCCATTCATCTATTAGATGAGAACTGTCACCACATGTATTTTTGTTTCTCATTAGGCCCTATAGGGTTTGTGCTTCCCTTATCACATGATTTCCCTTTGATTACAGTGTCTATGACCATGTTTTTATAGTGGTGACATTATCTATGACTTTATTTTTTTATAGTAGTTACATTTTTATTTTTTTTATTGTGGTGACACTGCTTTTAAAAAATATAAAAAACTAGAAATTAGAAAAGAATTGTCACCACATGAATATCGACTTCTCATTAGCCCCTTTAGGGTTTGTGCTTCACATTTCCTAGTGTAACGGCCCAGAATTATGATTTCCGGGTTACGTTTCAAGGGATAAAACCCCTTGTTCGGATCTTGCAATCCAGGTACGGGTCGAGGTTTCAAACTCATTTTTATGGTCAGTAATAAAGAGGGATTTCGAACCCTGAAAATATCGTAGGGACGTTGGGTACCCTTAACCTGTCCTAAGGACTAACTCGCGAAATTCATTTCAAACGGAAGCAGGACGGAAGCAAAATTAAGATACAAAGCGCCACGGCAGAGCCGGGTCAAAACCAAAACATAAGTGAATGATTACCATTTATAGTGAGTAGAGATTTAGCCAGGTTCTTTAATTCGCCAAAAGAAAACCCCGTCATATAGACATTGAGCACTCAGAATCTGCAGAAAATACCTTAAAAAAAATAACAGGGAAAGGAGTCAGATCGAGCCACTCATGCGGGACCGGCAGTCCTCGCTGAGGCCACATAGTATGCGCTATACCTAATAAAGATGCTCTAATGCAGTACGAAAGTCAAGCACACTAGCATGCTCCTAGGTATAATAATGTGCAGAAATACTGTAAAGGGCCCAAGACAATGCCAAATGGCATATCCCTCTCCTACCTCCACCCCCTTCCGATAGGGCGGAGACTGGCCAGCTCGTGAATGCATTCCATCATAATCGGGCGGCACGCATGCCTAACCCGCTCAACAGTAAAGCCCGCAGGCATCTCATAATATAAGGAAGTTCATGACTCGATTGACTCAGGGTACCCGATGAGGCTGGGCTACCCTATGACCCTAGCAAAGACTCTAGGACTATCACAGATAACGGTCGTTCTGTTTCAAACGCATAAAGTAAGCAGATGCTCAATCAATTAGTGCAACCTAAACATGATACTACATGGCATGCTTTTATGCATATGCAACACCTAACATAAAATGCAACAACAGGCATGAATGTCCAACCTGAGTAAGCCCCCTAAGGAACTTACCTGAATATGCAGAACAACAAGATGATACAAGCAAGGGCCCAAATGCAAGTCCAAAAGCAATACACACCTATCATCAAGCCATTTCCATAAGCTACCGGACTCACATTCATACATACGAAACCCAAGTTCTCAACATACTCAAAACCAACCGATAGTAAAACCGTTTTCCAAAACCTTTTCGATACGATCAACATCAACCAAAATCATTCTTCTAATTCCCTTCTCAAACCAACATCATCAAACTAAGACAAGGAATCCCAACATTAACATTTAAACCTTAAAACCAATACCTCGAAATCATGTTATAGAAGTAATTCCGGTGTCTTGAATTTCCAACAATAAATCCTTAAAAGATATTTCCGAACTTAAGATCTCATTTTAAATAATACCTTTCAACAATATATAACTAACGTAACACCTTAAATAAATAAATTTTCAAATAATAACGCTTTAAAGAAATAAGGTTATAATATTAGAATTCCGGTAAAAATATATTTCACAAAATCGGAATTACATATAATGCGATAAGCTAGCAATAATTTCATACAAATCATAATCTTTAAATATATGGCATGTAACGAAATAACATAGCACAATTATTATATAATACTAAAAAAAATAACCCAAAGGAAATAGCCCAACCCAAGAGCCCAGCTCTCTTATCTCCAAAACCGAGCCCAATACCCAAATCTGAAAGGAAAACCAAGAGGGATCCGGCCCGCCCAGAAGAGAAAAGGGTCCCGGATCCTATCTTCCCCCAAAACTGGAGACCCATCCATCTAAATGATATAACCCGAAAGCACAACCCGGATCCGGAAGAAAAACAGGCCCAAGCCCAACACAAGACTTGTCATCCCCAAATGAACAGCTCTCTCTCTCTTAAACCTAACGGAAAGGGACGGGAGAAGGAAGAAGACTCCCAGGCCGGCCGGCGGCTCTTCTCCGACCCAAACTCATCCATCAGAAGCGACACAACATTCCGACCCTAACCCACACGAAAGGATACAAGCGCGGAGAGAAAAGGAGGAGAAGGGAGGGCTCACCGAGATCTCGAGATATTCGCCGGAAGAGGGCCGTCGAGCTCGATTCGGCTCCGAGGATGGCGGAATCACCTTGTTCCTGGCCCAAGCTAGATCGAAAAGGAAAGTGTGCTCCGGGGAATGGCGCAGGCGACCTCGGCTCTGGGGCTGCTCCGCCTGGCTCGGTGCTCGGTCATTCTGCTGCTTCGAAGAAGGAGAAGTAGAAGTTCGAGGGTGTTGTGTGGCGTTAGGCGCGCTCGGCGGCCGTCGACAAAGCGAGACAGGGGAAGGGTGGCTCCGTGGTAAGCAGGGAACTCCGGCGTGGCTACTGCTGGCCTCTCCGGTGGCGACGACAGCGGCGAGAACGGAGAGGAGGTGCTGATGATGGGCTGCGAAAGTAAGGGGAGGAGCTGGTGTTTTGGGTTTGAGGGTTGTTCTGAAACCAAATGAGAATGAAGAGGGGAGAAGATATGGCCTGCAGTGGCTGGGCATGGGAGGATTTGTTTGAAATGAAAATGGAGGGGGGGATTGGACAGTTGCTGCGTTTGGACACAAGAGAGGGAGGACTTGGTGTTGTTGCAGTGCTCATGTCGACACAAAGGGGAAAGAGGAGCTGGATTCTGAACATTTGGATAAGAAGAAGGGAAGATGACAAAATGAGGTGAATCACTACCTGGCTGGACCTGATTTCGGATGAAAGAAAGTGGGAGAACAATTGGTCCCAATCGGAAATTAAAATTACCCGGAAAATAAACCTCGAAACCCGCTCACTCTACATTAACCCGACTCGATCAAAATAACGCTTTAAAATTTCGAAGATGTCGACACCCAAAGTTTATTTCAAATCCCAAGGCAAAATGACGGAATTGTCCTTCAAAGTTCCAAATTAGGCCGGAATCCGCTTTAGGGATTTCAAAATAAGATTTTTAAGGTGAAGACAAGGGTTTTCAAATATCCGATTCTTTTCGACCTAAATCCCTTTTTATTTTATTATTTATTAAAATTTATTATTTAAAAATCCGAGCCTTTACACCTAGGGTTTTCCTTTGATTACATTGTCTATGACCCTTTTTTCATAGTGGTGACAGTGTCTATAAAGTTGTTTTTATTTTGGTTACATCGTCTATAGGTTTTTCCTTTTGATTACAGTGTCTATGACTTTGTTTTTATAGTGGTGACAGTGGTTATGACACTGTTTTTATTTTGATTACAGTGTCTATAACCCTCTTACCCATTCATCTATTAGATGAGAACTGTCACCACATGTATTTTTGTTTCTCATTAGGCCCTATAGGGTTTGTGCTTCCCTTATCACATGATTTCCCTTTGATTAGAGTGTCTATGACCATATTTTTATAGTGGTGACAATATCTATGACTTTATTTTTATTATGATGACAACAGTAGTTACATTTTAAAAAAAAAATTATTGTGGTGACACTACTTTAAAAAAATCTAGAAAACTAGAAATTAGAAATTAGAGAAGAACTGTCATCACAGTGATGTATTTTGACATCTCATTAGCCTCTATAGGGTTTGTGGCTTCTCATTAGCCCCTATAGAGTGTTTGTGCTTCCCTTACCCTAGGGTTTTCCGTTGGTTACAGTGTCTATGACCCTGTTTTTATTTTGATTACAGTGTTTATGACCCTATTTTTATAGTGATGACAGTGTCTATAAGCTGTTTTTATTTTGATTACAGTGTCTATAACCGTCGAGATAGATGTAAACGACTCAAGATTACCTACATTCGAAGAAATTAATATCTCTATAATTTTTATAGAGATTATAATGTCATTTGGTGATTATAATCTTTTATAAAGTGATTCATACCATTTCAATTAACTAGTTTAATTTGTGGATCACATAAGAAGTGGGCATTACCTTACTTAGTAAAATGGAGAATGACAAGTTGACCTTAGTTAGTAAAATGGAGAATGACAAGTTAAAAAGGAGACATCTATCCAATGGATCTGTAGGCCCACCAAATTAAAATTGCATCCTCCATCTAACCCACTAAATTAGTTGTATAGTATTCTATCTTCTTCTTCTCCTTTCTTTCCCAAATGTTGAACAGTAATAGTTGTGACTCCCAACTACTCTTTCTCTGCAGATCCGCAACTGTTTTTTCCTCCAACTATGACCGTTGTCGATCTCTGCTTTTCCGTCGATTGTCTTCAAACATGGCCACAAACCCTAATTTACAAATTGATTAAAATCACAATAAATTATGAAATTAGTGCATCAAATGTGTCTATTAAAATGCGAATTTGTTTGATTCATGGGATTATTTGGCAAATTTTGTGAATTTGAGGCACTAGTATGTACGTATGTCTATTTCAAATTATGAGTTGATGTGAACCGAAACATATCCATATTCATCACGAACCTCGTCAAGATAAACGACGATGTTTCGATGCCGGAATCTCCCGCCCTTACAAAGGAACATCTGGATCTGAGCTCAATAGTGGAACAGGAGTCCTACTTCGGATTTGCGGCGTCGACGGGGTCCAATACGGAGGAGGCAAGGAGCTCGACTGCGTGCTGCCCATCGGTCGATCTCAAATCCACAAAAAAGCTAAACCAGATCGACCAGATCCGTGGTTACAGATCCGTGATTTGTAGACGAATCGAGAGCGAGGGAATGCGTCGGGTGCTCCCCACCGGTCGATCTCGTCCTCCTCCTTGTCGATGTCGCTCTCGATCCATCTTCGGCGACGATGATGGTGGGAGGCGGCGGTGTACTGATGATGGCCTACAATGGCGCTGCAAGGGGGGTGGTGGTGCGAGGAACCGCAAAGCAGGGAGGCGGGAAGTGGGAGATGGTGTCCAGCGAGGAGGCGGGAGGCGGAAGGAGAACGATTTGGCTCTGACGGCAGGGAGCTCAAGGAGAAGAGGAAAACGATTTGGCTCTGAGGGCAGGGAGGGGATCTGTTCAATTAGGGTATTGTAACATGTAGGGGCAAAATTGGAAATTATGGACATTTACCTATTATTGCCACCCTTGTGTCCTATGACTTAAAATTTGGTTCCAAAATGGCCATTTAGCAAAAAAACCCAAAATAATATAGTCTAGATTTTTTCTAGATAAATTAATATTTATAAAATAACTTAATTAGGTAAAATGATAAGATTTGTAACCACTTAAGATATGAGGTTGAATATTTATACTAAAAATTAATTTAATCATTAAATTAAAATGGACACATAAGATGACACATGTATAAATAGATAGGGTTATCATATAACATGGCTTAAATATATTGGATTATTTATATATTATCATTTTTATTGATTTAAAAAAAAAAAATTTATTTATACATAAAATACTCACATTTCATTTTTATATATAAAGTAATTTTCTGTAGTTTATCAAAATCACAAATAAAACTCGGTTAGATTGCACCAAAGAACGACATGTAAGTGAATTCAACCAAAACGCACCATATAGAATTTTCACGTCTCTATTTTAATATTATATAGTATATAGTATATAGTATATAGATATTTGATATGCAATCCGCTAGTGTTATAATAGGAAACATATCAATCATAAAACTTAAAAGAACTTTTCGTCCAAAAGGGTAATTTATACCATCTTCACTTTTTTAGCTAGTGTTTCTCGTAGTTGTAATTAGATCACCAAATGAAATGATGTTTCCAACAACATCTACAAAGAAAAGGTTATAAACTTATAATTAAATTGATGGATAGTTTTATACTCCGTATTAAATAACACAAGCAATATATTACAATGTAATTAGTAAAAAAATAATCAAATATATAATACTTACCTATACCTATGCAACAATGTTACGGCAAATAAAAAATATCAATTTGAGTTCGGTAAATCTAGGTCTAGCAAACAACGATCTTTTTGAAATATATCTTTAAACTAATTGGAATATTAACCAAGATCTTTTAAACAAAAAATATATAAAATTGATTGAAAATAACTTAATTTAATGTAGATTTTTTTCTAGATAAAACATTTTTAAAATAACTTAAGAAAAAATTTGCAAATTAAAATAGGCATTTTTTTTGGTCGATTTTGCAAAATGCCCACGTTTTGGGACAATTTAGCAAAATGTCCACTATATAACCCTAAAAATCAGACGCTCTAACCTCCCTCTCTCTCTCACCGTCTCCTCCCGTTCCAGATCCGTCGTTGCCTCATCCTCCCGATCCCAGATCCGCGCTGCTCCTGGTTGTTGGCGTTGATCTCTATCTCTCTTGATTTCTTGCTCTCTCGATCTTGTCTCTTGGTCTCTCGATCTCGAACCGACTCTCTGGTTTCCCTAATTTCACCAATCTCGATCTCCAAATCTGGATCTATTTTGTCGACGAAAGGAAGTAAGTTTAATTGATCAATTTTGCTTGCTTTTGTTGATTGAGTTTTCATTGTCGATGGAGGAGATTCTTCAATCGGCGATGGCAACAGCTCGGATTTCCTCATCTCCTCGGAGCGAGCGATGGCCGGATATGTCCGTCGATTAGCCAGCGAGTGAGCGATTGAGCCAGCGATTGAGCGAGATCGAGCAAGGTGGACTCCGTCGATTAGCCAGGTCGAGCGAGGTGGACTCCAGCCAAATCGCAATTCCAGATCTGTGCGATTCCTCCGAGATCTCCAATTCCAGCGGCCGGTGGAGTCGGACACGAGCGTCAAGGAGGTCGAGCAGTCGAAGCGGGCGAGCGGAGCGAGGGAGGTGGCCGTAGCGAGTGGACGGGGCGAGATCTCCGCCTGGTTCATCGACTTTACAAAGGTTGAAGAAGGAATTTTTGTTAAATTACAAAAATGACCCAATAAATATGGAAATTTTAAAAAATATCTATATTTTATTATATTTGCATGACAAAATGTTAAATAAAATTAAATTAAAAATTAAAAAAACTCATGTATCGCTCACGATCTGTTTTTCGGACTGCGATCTGAATGGGAGAGAGACCGCGACCTGAATGTGAATCTCATCGCTCGTCGATTGCGACTCGACCAATCCATATATGTGCACAACGTAAAGTTATTTTTGCAAAACAAAAAGTTCTGAAACGAGAAAAAAAGCGGAAAAAAAATTATATTTTGCACAACATACGATGTAAGAGTTGCACGACTCTGTTGGAAGAGTTGCACGCCTCTGTTGTAAGAGTTGCATGACTCTGTTTTAAGAGTTGCACGACTCTGTTGTAAGAGTCGCACGACTCTTGTTTTAAGAGTTGACTGAGTTCTTGGATAAGCTTAAGATGATGTAGGGTGGCGTTTCTGTCGATTTTAGTGGGGTTAATATCGACAAATCCGTTGTTAGATACTTGACAGGTTATTTTTGCACAACAATCGAGACTTTGTGAAATTGTTCTCAACATGATCTTATTTTCTCTCAATATAATTTCATAATTTATCAATAAATTATTGCACAACATGCTCTTATTTTTGCTCAACAATTCTTTATTTTTGCACAACAATCGAGACTTGTTAAATTGTGTCTCCTCATAATCTTATTTTTTTTAAATATAATTTTATACTTTTTAATAGATTATTGCACAACACGGTCTTATTTTTGCTCATCAATAGAGTAAAATTGCACAACATGGGGGATTGGTGGAAATGTGCTCAACATTATCTTTATGAGTTGCACGACTCTGTTTTAAGAGTTACACGACTCTGTTTTAAGAGTTGCACGACTCTGTTGTAAGAGTTGCACGACTCTGTTGTAAGAGTTGCACGACTCTGTTGTAAGAGTTGCACGACTCTGTTGTAAGAGTTGCACGACTCTGTTGTAAGAGTTGCTAATCAATAGACAATAATTAGTGCTCATCAATACTTTATTTTTGCACAACTAGTGGTGAAAATTAGTGCTGACACTTATATTAGTTACAATTAGTGCTGACACTGATATTAGATACAATTAGTGTTGACACTGATATTAGTTACAATTAGTGTTGACACTGATATTAGTTACAATTAGTGCTGACACTGATATTAGTTACAATCGAGTCATCTTCATAAGTAATAACTTTGTAGTTCGGTATATATTTTTTCCGTGTCAGCACTTTTTTTTCTTCATGTTAGCACATTTTTTAGGGTTGCACAACTGTATTTTAGAGTTGCACAACTTTAGTTTAGAGTTGCACAACTTTAGTTTAGATGTTCACAACTGTATTTTATTTGTGTCAGCACCTCCAAGAAACAGTTTTCATTATATTTATCATTATTTTAAGAGTTGCACGACTCTGTTGTAAGAGGTGCACGACTCTGTTTTAAGAGTTGCACGACTCTGTTTTAAGAGTTGCACGACTCTGTTTTAAGAGTTGCACGACTCTGTTTTAAAAGTTGCACGACTCTGTTGTAAGAGTTGCACGTCTATGTTTTAAGAGTTGTACGACTCTTATTTTAAGAGTTGTACGACTCTGTTTTAAGAGTTGTACGACTCTGTTTTAAGAGTTGCACGACAATCGAGACTTGTGAAATTATTCTCAATATGATCTTATTTTATCTCAATATAATTTCAGACTTTCTCAATAAACTGTAAGCGATCCATAATCTATATTTTTTTTATTTCTTTAACATTTCGTCGTGCAAATATAAGAGTATGTTATGCAAATATATCCGTAAGTTGTGCAAATATGACCCGAGTTTAGTTTTTTTTTTAATTTTATTTTACATTTTGTCGTGCAAATATAACCGTATGTTGTGCTTGTGCAAATATAATCATATGTTGTGCAAGTATAACATTTTTTTGTGCAAAAATAAAAATAAAAATATAGATTATGGATCACATAATAAAATATAGATAGTTTTTTTAATTTCTCATATTTGTAGGGTAATTTTTGTAATTTCATCAAAAGTTCTTCTTCTTCCTCCCGATTTGTGCGAAGAGGAGATCCGCGCACGCCGGCCCGCCGCAGGCTCGCTCCGGCGTCGCTCGATCCATCCCCCGCTCCGTCGCTCGCTCACCACCGCCTCCCTCCCTCGCTTGCTTGCTCCGCCTCGCTCGACCTCGGCTCAGATCTGAGATCCGCCCTCGCTCGACCTTCCTCGATCGCCATGGATCCGGCGAGCCAGAGGAATCAATCTCCGAGCTCGGCCTCTCCTCCTTGACGCCGATGATTTGAGTCCAGATCTCGCTGGAGGAGATCTCGGATCCGGCTCGCTCACCACCTCCGCAACCGCCTCCGAAGATGTCGACTAGATCCGACCTCGATTTTGCAATTGAGATCGATTGCAATCGTTCCAAGCACACACAGATCCAATTAATTGATGGATGCGCCGATTGCAATCGTTCCAAGCGTTTATCTGTTTGTCCAAAATCAGGAGAGAGGCTCCGGGGAGAGAGGTTCCGGGGAGAGAGGGGAGAGAATTGGGTTAGGAGAGAGAAAGTGTGTGTTTATATTGTGGCTATTTCACTAAATTGTCTCAAAACGTGGCTATTTCGTAAATTATGTCCAATTTCGTGGCCATTTTGCAAAATGCCCCATAACTTAAAGTAAAATGATAAGATTTGTAACTACTTAAGATATGAGGTTGAATATTTATACTAAAAATGAATTTAATCATTAATTGAAATAGACACATAGGACGACACAAATATAAATAGATGAGGTTATCGTCTAACGTGGCTTAAATATATTGGATCGTCATTAATTGACGTGTCAAGAAACTTGGCCAGATTGCACCAGAAAAAGACACGTAAGCGAATCGCGCTAGAGCCCACCACATAGGATTTCCACACCTATGTTTTAGTATTATACTAGTTTTATTACCCGCGAGTTTCGCGGTTTTTGAATTAATAAATTATATATATTTCTTAATTAATAAATATGAGATTGTATTATTTAAAATATTTTATATTGTTTTCAAAGCATACACTTTTTGAATTTTTAGGCTTGGTAACATGAATAAGATATCAAATTTCTCTCGTGCATTATTTATATTTTTATTAGATACTTTATGATTTAGTACAAATATAATCAAACTTTATCATATTAATAAGTTTGAAATTAATAAAAATAAAAATAATAAGTTTGAAATTAGATAGGAAAATTTATCAATTTGAAATTAGATATGAAAATTTATCAATTTGAAAATTAATCAAGATATGAACATATTTTAATTATTTTTTATGAAAATTTTTAATTATAATTACCAATTAAGGTGCACACATAAGATGATAGGTGGTTAGAAGAAAATCATTAACTGATGTTGCTTAAATTTATTGGTACTCATTAATTGACGTGTCAAAAAAACCCTGGACAGATTGCACTAGAGAACGACACGTAAGTGGATCGCACCGTACCAAAGTCTTTCTTATTGTTTAAATATTTTGAAAAAGAGTTCTAAAAATTAAATATGAATGTTTTTCATAATTAACTATTCAACTTATATTAATGTTTAATCATAAGCACATATATTACACAAATATTACATTAGTTTCAAACTAAATTTCCATCTTCTTCATTTTTTTTTACAAATGATATTAATTTCTATCTTATTAATATTGACTTTATTTGTATAGAATTCAATAAGCTTCTTCAAAGGATTATAATTATCATTCCTTCGTAATAAGGAGCTTCAACACTTGCAATATAACCTAAAAAATAATCAAAATTATTTTTATTTATTTATTTAATGAAAATAAAAAAATAATCAACACTTGCAATATAACCTATTATCTATATGCATCCAATTATATTGTTGTTTTTGGAGAATAATTTGAGAATGACTTTTGCATATAGAATGAATAATAAAATTAATATGATTATGATTGATAAAATTATTTAAATAAGAATAATGATATGTTTTTAGAAATGTACTAAATGGGTTAAGCTACATATATGACGGTAATTGTTAGGATTGAGGCTAATTATATACAACCACCCCAAAATTGTTAAAATTTCCACAAGTTAACCCTAGTAATTATATATGTACAAATAAAGACAAAAACAGAGAATCCATTAGTCCATTACACCGCCCCCAAACCCGCCCATCCACTTTCTTAATTTCATCCTTCCAACAATCCTCACTCTATAAATATAAATCCTCTTTTCACAAATTCTGGCCAACCAACAGTTAGTATTGAGCTTAATATTTTTTATACAAAAAATCATTAGATATAATTATCAACTTGTGATAAACCGTAAGAATAGAGAAGATAGGTAGAGAGAAGAGAGGAGAAAGTGATGTCTTATTCGGGGTCTCCATGACCCTTTATATAGGAGTTACATAGGGAACTAGGGTTTACTAGTGTTTATCCATCCCTAATATAATAATATTATAACACTCCCCCTTGGATAAACATCCTTAAATATTACCTCATTACAAATCTCGCCTAGAAAACCCAATGGGACAAAACTAGGATCTAGAGAACAAATACATATGACATTTGATACGCTTTGGTGATCTACCTCGTTAAAAACCTTTTCAGGAAAACCCAGTGGGACAAAACCTGATCGAAGGGAAAAAGAGTGCAGTGCGTATATACTCCCCCTGAATTCAACACCCTTCTTGTAGTCTTCTCATTCGGGTAAGCTCTCTGAACTTCTTGATGGTGCTGATTGTATGAGCTGCATAGCCGAGTCTCAACATTTCCTTTGACGTGTATAAGTTGAGATGTCTTCATACATTGCAATTGACTTCGAATGCTTGACTTCCATTTACTGGCGTTGAGATGCTTTCAATGCATAAACATAAGGTACTTCAGGACCTAGTGTGCTTTTCATTGTTGATCAGGAGGGTCTGTTGTATTAAATGGTGCATAAGTTGCCTCGTTAAAAACCTTAATTTGGAAAAAACCCAATGGGATAAAAACCAAGATCAAGGAAAAGAGTACAACATTGTATGGTACTTCGGGACCTAATGCAATGTCACCATTTTCACAATTATAGGTACTTCAGGTACTCTTAGAGGATCTTTAACCAATTGCATGTGACGGGACTTTGATATTAATGCTTCAGACATTTTCAATCGATCTTTTTCATTTATATGCGTATGCAAGTAACATGTCCGTCGTTTACATTCAGATCCAAAATTATATTCACTTCTGGTGAATACATTCTCCATATATAACCTTTGATAGGTCGGCTTTTGTGCAATCAAGTTGGCTTTATATTTTATTTTGTATGAACACCCACTTAAAACCAATTGATGTTACACTTTGTAGTGTTGGAACTACTGGTCCAATCTCATCATGTTTAATGAATCCATCTTTGCATGAATTGCTTCCTTCTAGCTCTTTTACTATGATTTTGATGTCGACATCCATTTGTTTATTCGATGATCATAATATTCTCATAGGCTCTTTCCACTTCTGGGGAATCGTATACCAAGAGCCTGGTGATCTCCAACACTTCTGGTGTATTTGAGAACCACTTGATATTCATGGAGTTTGAGTTACTTCTGGAACTTCCAAATGAGCTAGTATCTGTGACTTTATCACTTTCTTGGCTTATAGTAAATGCTTTCGATGACATATTTGCTAACCCTTATAATCATTTCATTTATTGAACTTCTGGTTCACTTGTATTTATCCGCGGATATGAAACGATAGAGAAGTTGCTTCCGTGCAATCTCTTTCTTAATTTTTAGTCTCATTTCCTCTCCCCCTAAATACCGAGCATTTGATCACCATTATAAAGCTCTAGGTATTTGATATCAATAGGGACTCAAACCCCATGTATCATCCAACTTCTTTGTGGTCTCATTGTAGTTCATTTGGAGGAGGTATATCTCGGAACATATGCTGCTTATTCAAAACCTTTGAATGATATGCTCTCTTTTGGAGATAATTAGGGAGATGTTATTGTGTCAAATTCGAAATGCAAACATGCATGGGCCCATTTGACCAGCGACTCTTTTGGGTCGCCGTGAGCTACCGTATGCTCAACAATGTGGTTGATAACATTCTCTACCTTACGTTTCATATGACCAAAGTGTTAAGGCATCTATGATATTGGAATTACACTGGTCTATGTGATAATGTTCCGTAGTTGTCTCATTGAATCCACTCAAGAGACATTAGAGACTTTGCATTTACTTTGAATTTAGATGGTCATGTTGTTGATTTGCCAAGATGATAGACCATATATGTTCGGTCACCCTTATAGAGGATTTTCGGGTCCTAGGATCTTCTGATCCCTTTTAGTGGGTGTGTATGTGAATGTCAATGATCCCGCCCATCATCGTTTCACATGAATGACCGAATGCCACAAAGAAGAAATATTTTATCATTAACTAACTTCTGGTTAGTGATAAGTTTCAATGGGATAATTGAGTGTCAAATAAACCATATATATACATTCTCAATTCTGTAAGACTTGCTTCTGGCTAGTCATATGAGATATTGGTGTTCAATACCATGTCAATTCATATATATGTGTCATTGTTACTTCAGGTAACAAGATCAATGCTCTTCTGGAGCTATATGGTATTCATCTTGGTTTTCCATTCATGATTGTTTGAGAAAACTTCGGGTTTTCAAAGTTGTTTGACACTTATAAAACCATAATATTCAATCACTGAACTTTGTATATGGTGATCCATTTATTTTAGATGCCATTGAATGAGTATTGTCAGAACTTTTGTTGGTGTCATACTTCAGGTATGAGTCATTTATAATGTTCTTCAAGACATTTAAAATTAACCGTATAACAGACCTAGCTATAAGCCACAACAATAACTTTGGTCAAGCGCTTAACCATAACCTCTTTTACACCCTCTACCGGAGGGGCATGCTTCAGGCAATACTTAGAGGATAGTCAGGAAGTGGCCTTTTTACCCGGATCGTATTATGTGGTTACTTTTATTGGTTGTACCAACCGAATGATAATCGTTCTGAAGTTGATAAAACCCACATTCCATGTACTTCTTCAAGAGTACAAATGATAAGATTAGAATCATATACCCTTCTAGAGTTTATAAGAATCATTCACTCTTCTAGAGTTTAATAAAAATCCACCAGTAGAGTCTTCAGGCTCTTAGGTTGGTGTTGAAAAACTTCACAATCTACGGGATTATGGTAAACCTTTTTCCCAAATGTTCATTTGCCAAACAAAACTCCGTATTTGACGCTCATGATAAGTTGTTTCTTCGGGAAACACTTTGAGCTTTGAATTACAATAAGTAAAATCATAATAATTTTATTCAATATAAAGCAATGAATATAAAAAAACAAATAAATAAATAAAAGAAATTTGTATTCGTCCACTTCAGGTGGAACCATGAGAAAAACTTGTCAATTTATCATTTTCTTCAAGAAATGATTTTATTCATAAAATGGTTCATTTGTCAACTTCGAGTGACAATTAATCTCTATTATGTATATTTCGATCATATACTTCAAAAGATTATAAGTTGCAATTCAAAAATATAGTAAGTTGTCATATAAACATTAACCATATTCTTCAAGAAATGGTACGTTTGATTATTACTCACTTCAGGGAGAAACAACTTGTATACATTCATTTTAATTTCTACACTTCTGGGTATTTGTGCAACTTTAAAATAAAACTCATACACTTCTGGGTATGATTTTAAATAATCTTTATGAGGATATACAATATATCTCTTATCATTCATTTACTTCAGGAAATGAATATTGTCACTTCAAGGACAAATTTGTATTGATGAGAGAGAGACATTTTATGAATTTTCTTTTCATATATCTCTTCAGGAGATTATTATCGTTACTGCAGGAACGATTTAATTATGAGCATAATGTGTTCATCCTCTTCAGGGGAGAAGTTTATTTATTTCGAGAGATAATGATAAATAAATAGACAATTGATATAATTAATAAAATTATAAAATCACAAATAAATAAAATCAAATTGGCATGTTGTCAACTTCTGGTGACAAGAAAATGAACATCTACAAATACAAGTTCGTCTACTTCTGGAGACTGGTGAAGAAATCATAATTTGCTTGTTTAGCTATAAAAATCATTAGTCCAGGGGCGATTATGAATTTTAAAATTTTATCTACTACGGGAGATAAATTTTATCATGATATATAGCTAAAATATTTATCTTCTTCAGGAGATAAATAAGAATTTCATCTTCTTCAAGAGATGTGATACATAAATTGTGTTTACTTTATCTACTTTAGGAGATAAACTATCACTTTTGTGATGATATGCAAGGAGATAAACTATATCACTTTTGGGATGATATGCAAATTTATCAATTTATATCTACTTCAGGAGATAATGTCTGTCTACTCCTGGAGACAAAAAAAAATACAAATTGAAAAAAAAATTCGAGGGAATTAAAGGAAATGACCCTTGCCCCGGTTTGGTTTGCTAGCCTAATCCCTGCAAAAAAAAAATTTGCAAAGGTCATCATCTCTGCCGGTTAGAGACGGATTGGAGCCGGTGGAGAGAGAAAAAGTAACCAATATTTATTGCCTGTCTCTTTCAATCTCTGCAAACCCAAACAGTCCCTTCCCACATTTGAGAAAAAGAAGAACATGGAAGAAGGGCAATAAAGGGGCGGAATTACATCTTGAGAAAAAGAAGAAGATGGAAGAAGGGCAGGGGCGGAATTGAAGGGCAACGGCGGACGCCGGAGTGAGAAGGTGGTAGGGGACGCCGGCGGAATTGAAGGGCAGGGGCGGAATTACATCTTGAGAAAAAGAAGAAAATGCGGAACTGAGAAGGTGGTAGGGGACGCTGGACGCCGGAGTGTGAAGAGTGCCTAATTCAACGATGCGGAATTGATCCGACGATGGCTCCGCGGGAGATTTGGCCTCGCGAGAGGCGGAATCGGCTGGAGATCCGGCGAATCCGTCTGCAACCTTGGCGGAATTGGCGAATCCGTCTGAGAAATCGACGATTCCACTTATGCAACCTTGCCAGCAGATCATACTTGTGCACAGAGGAGCGAACCATGGAGCTAAGATCGTGCAAATTGTGTGAAACGCCCGAAGAGATGCCGCTGGGGAGGAAGACGATTCCGAGAGCGAGGAGGATTTCGACTACGCGGGGAGGATTCCGAGAGCGAGGAGCGAGGAGGATTTCGACTTGCCCCGGGGAGGGAGACGATTTCGACTACGCGGAAAATCCGCAAACCCTAGATCCGATTGGATCACTGTAGAACCCCTGGCAATGGTTGGCGGAATCGGCGGATGAGGAGGAGGAATTAGCAGATTCCACTTCTTCTTAAATTACTGAGAAATCAGATTTTCCACTTCTTCTTAGATTACTGAGGAGGAGGAATTAGCATATTCCACTTCTTCTTAAATTACTGAGAAATCAGATTAAAATTAGAGTTCAATCTAATCTTCCACAGTTGCCACACCAAATTTGAGAAATTAGCAGCCCATCTTCCACTTGTTAAATTACTGAACACCCACAGTACAAAATTACTTTGTTTATATGATACTGAGTATCAAATTACTTTTACTTTACTTTACAGGATAAAAAATTATAATGTGCTAGAACATACAACTATAAAGTTCTTTTGAAGATTATCCTTTTACATCTTAGATTTTCATGTCATAAATTTATCAACCACATGTGGCTTTCATATCGTTGCTTTATAATAAATAACATGCCACCTCTCGATGTTCTCCTCAAATAGAAAATAAAAGTTTTTGAAGGATGTTTTTGATCATACTCTCGTATTTGATGGACACCCCGACGTTTGTACATGTTACCTGTCTATTTCAACATTCTAATCTCAGCGTTTGTACATGACACCTGCAGTTAATATTTATAGAAAGTATGAAAATTGACTTAATAACTATAATGGATAACAAAAATGTGAGTTAGACATATTTATATATCTTCTATTGTTGAGTTAGGAACAAGCAAAAAAAGATTTACAAATGTGATGACAGTGTTACCTATTGCATATATAATTGGCCTACCAATCAACTATCCACTCTATTGTTTCCTACTGGACACCTTATGGTTTTCTACTTGACACAATTTGGCTTTTTCTAGTCTATAAGAAGCCCCTCGTTATAGTCCTGGTAGTAAGTGTTTGTCCTTGTTATAGTCCTATAAGACACCCATTGTTTCGGAACAAGTCCAATCAATAATGAGCCCTCAACTAATATGGTTTCTGCCAAATTCAACTTGTTCTTCGTCTTCATTGAGATTGGGTGTAGCAAACACCTTCCTCCGCCACCAAGCGCTTTAAGTATGCGCTTTTCTTGTGTCATGTACATCGTATTTGAATGACATGTTAATAGCAATTCATTTGAATGACATGTTAATACCAAGCTTCACACATGTCATGTAAAAAATTTACATGTCATGTAAATCAATTTACCTGTCAAGTAAACAATTCACGTGTTAAGTAAAACAATTCACGTGTCAAGTAAAAAAATTCACGTGTCAAGTAAAATACATTATGTGTCATGTAAGTTCGGTATGGGTGACATGTAAGTTCGGTATGTTCTCGATGAAGACGAAGAACATGCTGATAGTAGCACCAAAGGCTTATTATTTACATGACACGTGAATTGATTTACATGACACGTCAATTGTTTTACATGACATCTCAATTTTTTTACATGTCATCTCAATTGTTTTACATGACACCTGAAAAGGTCACACGTTTACTTACCGATCAGCATATAATTACCCGTCACTCATACTGAATTTACATGTCACCCATACCGGATTTACATGACATATAATGTATTTTGCTTGACACCTGGATTTTTTTACTTACATATGAATTTTAGACATATTCTATTCCTTTTTGATGATTCAGAATTCCTTCTGCTAGACTTTTTTTTTTTGGGTAGACAATTGACATGCCTAATGTATTGAAAATCATGTTTGGATAAACTTTAGCATTGTGAAGCTTGGTAGACAATTGACATGCCTAATGTCTTCAACTAATATAGTTTCTGCAAAATTCAGCATGTTCTTCGTCTTCATCGAGATTGGGTGTAGCAAACACCTTCCTCCGCCACCAACTTCAATGAATCGAAAACCCGCCACCGAGCGCTCCTCTGCCAAGCGCTTTAAGTATGTGCTTTTCTCGTGTCATGTAGATCGTATTTGAATGACATGTTAATAGCAGTTCATGTCATGTACATCGTCTATAAATGACAAGTTTGAATTTCTCATAATTACCAAATGTGTGAACCACTTGACCAACAAAAATAAAATGTGCGAACCACAATTCCAAGTGCATCATAAGTGACACAAAAACGCACCGGTTAGTCGACCAAGATGCACATAGAGCACTGTCATGTCAAAACTATCAACTATCATGACAAAGGTATTACCTGACATGTTAAAAGCATTATATGTCATGTACATCGTCGTTGGCTGACATGTTCGAATTTCCCATAAGTACAAAGAGCGTTAACTACATATTGAATTACAAAAGACGGAGCATAAGCGTCTCCAGGTGCATTATACTTGACACCAAAAGACACCGGTCATTCGACCAACACGGACATGGGTCGTGAAGAACACAGAAGGAGGGATGAAGAGTTATTCACGCTGCACTTACCATTTTTTAGAGAGAAATCCATGGAGCGTATTTGCCCATTACACTAGCAAGATTGACAAAGATTATTCAATGGCACATATAAGATTCATGGGAAATCCTAATTACACTAGCAAGATAGAGATTACAAATTCATGCGATCGCCTAAAGGGAACCAACCCCTAATCCCCAAATTCTAATGATTTTCCTCATCAAGAATTGAATAACAAAATTCGCCAAATGAATCGGAAAATGCGATTACAACAACGCACTTCATAAGGTCCGTTAGGTAAAACAACTCCATATGTATTTTTATTGACACATAATGTATTATACATGACGCCTAGACGATTTTACATGCCACATAAATTGTTTTACTGGACGGACCTCATGATCAAGCACTTGATCAAATACAATCCTAGTAAGTTTAAAGAGAAGTAGGTGGACAGTGGAGAATGATCATATCATTCAATCCTCATATGGTTTCATTTATTAATTTTTTATATCCATTAGACGGACGGGTAGTGATCAAAAGCTATAAATAAGAGGACATCTACTCGAATGACTTTTTTTTTAATAGAGTTAAAAATTATTCCTTTATTAATTTGCTTGCTATTTCTCGTTGTCTTGCTCTAAGTTTAGATAAAGTAGTGAAAATTGACCCAATAACTATAATGGATGAATGATGAAAGTAGAGAAAATCTCACTAGTGGCAAGTAAATATTAACTAGTGTCATGTACAAACGATGAGGTTGGAATGTTGAGATAAACGGGTGACATGTATAAAAGCTGGTGGCAAAACGTGAGTTACTTTTTCTGAAAAAAGTGGGTTGTTTTTTCTCTCTCTTTCTCTCAGCACTTTCTGAAAAAGTGGGTTGCTTTTTCTTTCTCCTCTTCTCAACACTCTCTCTCATCTCATTAATACCCCTATGAGGAGTGGTACTTTTTAATTCCCTCTCTCACATGCTTTTCTTTTTATTTTTTTCACTCCTCTCTCATCTCTCTCTCTCCCTATCAGCTTTTTGTCCAGTTGTCTCTCACCATATGACCTGTTACCGGCTACACATGTAAGCGGATATCCGCTTTTTAGCAAATTTTTTTCGGATTGGGTTAGTTGTGCAAGGGTTTCACCCAAGAGGGTCATTTTAACAAATTTGCCAAAAAATTCATCACTACGGGGATGATTTTCAATCGTTCACATCTACTTCAGGAGATGGTCCGTTCATCTACTTCGGGAGATGAAGATTAAACAAATATAATTTAAATAAATTAAATTAAATAACATACATATAAAATAAATTTATCGGCTTGATCATCTCTGCCGGGATGAGATTCATCGTTTCATCGACTCGGGGATGAGAACAATTTATCCTTCATCTACTTCGGGAGATGCGCTCGTTCATCTACTCCAGGAGATGATATATAAATTCAACAATTTTATCTACTTCAGGAGATAATTCATCTACTTCGGGAGATGAAAAATAATTAAAATAAATAACATAAAATAAGATAAAATAAATAAACAAATAAATAATTCATCACTACAGGGATGATATTCGATCGTTTAATATTATAAAATAACATCCACTTCAGGTTCAGGGGATACGATCGATTGATCCAATCGCTTCCGGGATTGAGATTAAATTCCTTTATCCGCTTCAGGGGATATTACAACTTCGATTGATTCAATCACTTCAGGGATTGAGATTATTTTATCCGCTTTATCCGTTTCGGGAATACTACAAATTCGATTAATTCAACCACTTCGGGGGTTGATATAATTAAATAATATCACCACTTCGGGGTTGATATAATTTATGTTATGTGTTTGTGTAAAATAAGCAGCCTGGAAAGTTGTAGGCCGCTTTATGTAGTTATATAAAATATACGGGCCACTCTGCGATTTTTAAGAAACTTCGGGTCAGTTTCGTAATTAATAATAAACCTGCAACACAAACCTCTTCTTCCTCGCTTTTGATTCACAGAGACGACGTGGTGGCGGCGGCGACCTCGGCGGTTATTCGCTCCATCAACTTCCACTTCTTCCTCTCCCGAGGTCTCCTCGCCGACTCGCGGTTGGACTCCATCCGCTTTCGCTGCTGCTTCTCGCCCAAAGGAAGGCTTCAAGGGGATGCCCTCTTGAATCCGGTAGAGGCCGTTGCGGGGGCCGCCGTCGGCCAAGACAACGGAAACAAGGTTCCTAGAGAGCCGGTTGAGGTCGTCGATGGATTCCGACTTGAGGTAAAAGAGAGAAGCCCTTTGAGGGTTACGCAACGGGCGCCGGCCGCGAGAAGCAGCAGTGGATGAGTGTACGTTCCTCATCGGCGACGGCGGGTATGCTTAGCTTGATTTCACTGGGCTCGACGCCGGGGACGAGATGCGCAGCGGAATCGAGAGGGTAAGAGGAAGGAGGAGAGGCGATTGCAATGAATCCATGGAAGGAGGGAGTGGCCATGGAAGGGGAGTGAACAGGAGCTCGGATCTAGAAGGAGAGGCGGGGAGGCGGGGGAACGTCGGTTGAAGGAGGAGCACTGGGGCGGCAACTTAGAAAAAAAAAAAATTAGGGTTTTAGCTTTTAGAAACTATCGTGATGTGATAATAGAGAAGATAGGTAGAGAGAAAAGAGGAGAAAGTGATGTCTTATTCGGGGTCTCCATGACCCTTTATATAGGAGTTACATAGGGAACTAGGGTTTATTAGTGTTTATCCATCCCTAATATAATAATATTATAACACAACTAATATAATCAATCTTGATAACTAAATAGAAAATAAATAAAGGTAAAATGATAGATTTTGTAACTACGTGAGATATGAAATTGAATATTTATATTAAAAATAATTAAATAGTTATCCATTAATGTGAACACATAGGATGCCATCCAAATTAAATCTAAATAAAATAAGTGGGTCATTAATTAATTGATGTGGCTTGAATTTATTGGATACTCATTAACTGACGTGGTAAAAAACTCGGTCAGATTACAGAATGACACGTGAGCGAATCGCACCAGAGCCCGCCACATAGGATTCTCACGTCTCTGTTTTAGTATTATATATATATATATATATATATATATATATATATATATATATATATATATATATATATATATATATATATATATGGGAGATATCTAATGAGAAGTAACATTTAAATGAGAAGATGAGAAGTAAGCCTTATATCCCTTAGATTAAAATAATTTTTTTTATATGGATATATAGGACATATCTTATGAGAAATATATCAATGTTTTTTAAAAAAAATTATTTTTTACGCTATTTATCTAGAGGGTGATTTAAGGTTCATTTTAGGGTTTTTATGCTAATTTAAATTAGCTTTTTCATTCATCATCTAAAAAAATAGCATAAAAAATAATTTTAAAAAAACATTGATATATTTATCATTAGATATGTCCCCTATATCCATATAAAAAAAATTATTTTAATCTAAGGGGTATAAGGCTTACTTCTCATCTTCTCATTTAAATGTTACTTCTCATTAGATATCTCCCCATATATATATATATATATTGATTGATATTGATTGATTAAAAAATCAATTATTTTAGAGAATAATTTTTATTATTTTTTAAAACATAAATTTTCATAATATAGAATCTAAAAAGATATTTAATTTTTTTTTAAAAAAAATTCTTTATACCCAAAATAATTTTATAATACAGTTAGCAACCACCGAAATGGACCAGCCCCCAAATTCCAACTACCTCAAATGCAGGTGCTACGCTTGCCTAGTCAGTCAGAAACCCAATTCCAAACTCTCTTTTAAACTGAAAAATCACCAAATTCTCTGCTTCCCACGTTTCCTCTTGCTTTCCTCCCTCCCAACTTCCATTTTTTTTCAACCCAAAAAATAGTTTTATAAAAAATAAAAATTCTCCATATCTTTTGGCCCAAGAATCAAACTTCAGAGATGGTCAACCGAATTCCGCGAAATTTGGACCTATAAATATGTAAAACCCCTCAAATTCTCTTCTTACACACTCTACACCCTCCCCAAAACCTCTCAGATCGACATCGGCCATGGCTTGGTTCAGAGCCATCATCAAACCCTCCTCAATCTCTTCCCTCACCAAATCCAAGCCCTTCCCCTCCCCCTTCTCCCTCTACTCCACCGTCACCGCCGCCCACTCCCCTCCCCCTCCGTCGCCGGAGCTCGCCGAGTCCACGGGCCTGGCCCCGACGAAGCCCGATCAGAAGCCTAGACTCGTGGTTCTTGGATCCGGCTGGGCCGGATGCAGGCTCATGAAGGACATCGATACTGAACTATACGACGTCGTCTGCGTGTCTCCGAGAAATCACATGGTCTTCACTCCTCTGTTGGCTTCTACCTGCGTCGGCACTCTCGAATTTCGCTCCGTTGCCGAGCCGATTGGGCGGATTCAGCCTGCCATTTCCACCGAGCCTGGATCTTACTTTTTTCTTGCTAATTGTAATCGCTTGGACGCTCCTAATCATGTGGTGAGTTCGCTTGATTTCCCGATTAATCGACAATTATCTGGATTTGTTCTGGATAAGTTCTGGCTTTGCTGCTATATGCTCCAGAAAAAATAGCTCGCAATTGTGTTGATTATCGAGTCGTTTCTGAAGAGGATAATTCACTGAAAAGAACAAAAAATCACTTTCATTAGATTCCAAAATGCGCCGATTGAATTTGTGTGAAGGAGATTTTATGTCTGTCCTTTTCTATTTCATTAGATAAGAGTTTGCTCGCCTTCATCTTAATCGAGAACGATGATTTGTACAATCAGTTGCACTGTGAGACAATCAAAGAAGGTGCCACTGAATCGGTGCCTTGGAAGTTCAAGATTGCCTATGACAAGCTCGTCATTGCGTGCGGAGCTGAAGCGTCGACATTTGGAATCCGCGGTGTGCAGGAGCATGCCACTTTCCTCCGAGAGGTCCACCATGCTCAGGACATCCGTCGGAGGCTACTCTTGAACTTGATGTTGTCAGACGTACCTGGTGTGTAATGATAGAAAGAAGCTTGTTTAGTGCTTAGAGAATGTGGTTTTGCCTTCTTCTGATTGAGTTTGTTTGGAGCCAGGCATTTCGGATGATGAGAAACAAAGGCTTCTGCACTGTGTTGTCGTTGGAGGTGGTCCAACAGGAGTCGAGTTCAGTGGCGAATTGAGTGATTTTATCATGAAAGATGTTCGTAAGAGATACGCAAATGTTAAAGATCACATTCGCGTTACATTGATTGAGGTATCCTGTGTGGTTTGTTGCATAATAATCTGTTAATCCTACATAACAATGCACTGATCGAGTTCATCATGACTTCAGGCAAATGATATCTTGTCTTCCTTTGATGATCGTCTCAGGCACTATGCTACCAATCAGCTGATTAAGGTAAGATCCCCAATTCATACGATTTTAGCAATATAAAGAATACTTGTTTGCTTATAGTCACCATGTTTGTAAATTGTCGGTTCTCAGTCAGGAGTTCGTCTAGTTCGTGGAGTTGTCAAAGATGTTCAACCGGAGAAGATAGTCCTTACAGACGGATCAGAGGTTCCTTATGGACTCTTAGTATGGTCTACTGGGGTTGGCCCTTCACCTTTTGTGAAATCTCTTGATTTTATGAAATCTCCTGGTGGAAGGTAAGAAGCCATTTACCTTTCTGATGGAATCTGGCTTGGCAGTGTTGTTTTGATGCTATAAGCACTCGGATAAAATGGTGTTGTTCATCTGATTTAAAGGATTGGGGTCGATGAATGGCTACGCGTTCCTAGTGCTCAAGACGTCTTTGCTATTGGTGACTGCAGTGGCTTCCTTGAATCCACTGGCAAACCAGTTCTTCCTGCTCTGGCTCAGGTGTTGTGAATTGTCTCACTTTTGTTGTGATATTCGAAACATATTGCATTGACTAGTAATCATGCTTGATGTAAAATCTTTGGAAACAGGTTGCCGAGAGGCAAGGGAAGTACCTGGCTACGGTTCTGAACAAGGTAGGAAAAGAGGGAGGAGCTCGCGCAAACAGTGCTAAGGAGCTCGAGCTGGGAGATCCATTCGTATACCGACACTTGGGAAGCATGGCAACTATCGGTAGATACAAGGCTCTTGTGGACCTCAGGCAGAGCAAGGTAAAAATGATTGAGAGAGTTGGTTCTGTTTGGATTGGATCCGAGAATGCTGAATGCTTTCTTTGATTTAATAGGAGGCAAAAGGGATATCCATGGCGGGTTTCCTGAGCTTCTTCATCTGGCGATCTGCGTACCTGACCCGCGTGATCAGCTGGAGGAACAGGTTCTATGTCGCGATTAACTGGCTGACGACTCTGGTGTTTGGTCGCGACATAAGCAGGATATGAACGTCTCTTCCTCTCCGAGCAAATGGCCATGATCACAATGACGAAAACACACGAATATTATGCTTGTTTCGACATTATCGACTCTGTCCAAATCTGCAATCGAAGCCTTTTTTTTTTACTCCTTTGCTTAGCTCTGCCTGTCTATAGGCCCTGGATATTCATATGGCAACACAAATTGCTTCACACATCGGAAGTTCTTTTTAGCTTAGAACATTTCAAATTTTCCATCACATAGGAATTAATCTTAAGGCCCAATAGCCCAATTGTCATTGATATTTCCGGTCTAATACATTAACCAAGCCAAATTCTAGAAAACCACCCTTTAAATATGTTATTTTGCACAAAACCATACCTTAAATTGAAGATTTCAGGAACCACTCTTAAAAAGCTAGATGCTTGCAAAAAACCACGCATCTCATATTTTCCGTGAAGATTGTTGTTAAATATGTAAAATTACCATTTTGTTCTTATACTTTTAATATATTTGAAGGATAAAAGGAGATCACACTTCAACAGCTTTCATTTTCCATTTGAGAAGAGGACCGAAGGGTGAATGGTGAACATCTGGGAGAACTTCAAACTAACAAAATCAAAGATGACCACCTTTAAATCGATTAAATCAATGATGAAACAATTGAGCATTGCCAAGGGAATTAGGATATTGGTGATGAAGGGGCAAAATAGTAACTTTGCACTTTTAACATCAGACGTAATGTAAAATGTGGGATAGATTGTCTTTTGCAAACATGTAACTTTTAAATGGTAGTTTCTTGAAATTTTTAATTTAAGGAGTGATTTTGTGCAAAATGGTGTATTTAATGGGTTATTTTCTGAAACTTGGCCTAACTTTAAATTTTCCTAACATTATCACCCACCATAACAACACCAAACCGAGTATCTCACTTGTACCATAGTCTATAGAGTCGAGGTATATACACTCTTTCTCTAACTATGTCGAAATAATATTTTCGAATGACCTAAGTATTTCCTATTGCAAAAATTAATCAGAAAAGAAGAAAAAGAAAACAAAACAAAAAATAGATGTCTAAAAAAGTGAGAGACATAAACAACGGGCGATTAGAAAGGATAAAATAACAAAGAAAAATGATAAAATTTTAACCATCCACTCTCTAGCATGATAACCCTCTTCAACACAGATCGACCGTGCCCAATCTGTCACTATTTCTTGTACGAGATTCACTTGGGCAAGCTCCTATATTTGATCACTTCCTTCAAGTCTTCTTTGACCATTTTATAACACCTAGTCATCTCGATAGCAAGAAAGTCATATCGATGAACCGGTACACTCAGGTGTCTCCTTTGAACATAACCAATCAATCACAACCTTAATTGATTGGGCATATTGTTAATACTTGACACCCCGCCTTATCACAAATAATTTCATATCTAATCATATCCAGTCTAGTGTTACCACATATTCATATGAGCATTTTTATCTCTTTAACCATAAACTTATGTTCTTATATCTTCGTGATAACCTAACACTTTACCATACAACAAGGTTGGTCACATTATGGTCTTGTAAAATTTCTCGAGGAGGATATTATACGCAAAATCCAAATATTGTAAAGTACACAATCATGACAACAGCTTCCGAAGTTGGTAAGCATTTTGTCTAAATACAGTTTATCGATATTGACTTCCCAGGTTTGCAAAATGTCTATAAACTCCGGAAGTCGATGTTAGCATACTATTATCAGACAAAAATGTGTTGTATTAACCGTACACTTTACGAAAATTCAGTATGGATATGAAATCGAATTTCCTCAAACATTATCCAAAAGGAAAAATAAATCAATTTCTCTCTTCGTAAAAGGAAGGGGGAGGGGGGGGGGGATATTTTCGGTATATGTTGTATCGTCCGTCGACTTGTTGGCTTTTCGAGGTTCGGGCTTGTTTGAGGAAAAAAAAGGTAAAGAGAAAGGATTTTTTTTCTCAAAATATTCATTAAAAAATAAAAATTTATGGATAAATTCACACATTGAAACTATTTACACAAATATTCAAAATGTGCAGACACGTCAGAAAAAACGCGGTCTGAAACCGCGTTTCATGTGTTCATTGGGTATTTATCCTCGGAGCTGGAAAAAAAAATTAAATTTCTTATAAAAACGCGGTTTTAAATCGTGTTTCTTCCCTAAAACGCGGTTTAAAACTGCGTTTCGTTCCCTTTTTATTTCTTATTTTTTTTTAAAAAAAAGTATTTATGTAAAAACGTGGTCTTAGGCCGCGTTTTACTTTGAATTTTTTTTTAAAAAAAAAATGAAAAAAGAAAAAGGATATAGGTGAATGAGATCGATGTTCAAGGTGAGGTTGAGGGCCATCAGGGGAGAAGCCACACGCCATGGCCTAGGGTGAGGCCGACGGGGCTTGTCTTTCTCTTCGGATCTTCGCCGCGGGACGGAGCTTGTCTTTCGCTTCGGATCTCCGCCGTGCGCCACGATCAACCCTTGGCTCCCACGACAAACCACTCCGGCCGGCCATCAAATCCTCCACCACTCCTCCGTGCTCTTCGCATCCTTAGCCGTCGTCGCCGCTCCCACGGCGAACCTCTTCGCCGGCCTTCAATTTCCCACTAAAACCTCTCCGACCGTCAAGCTCCCACGCGTGCGAACCTCTCTAGCCGGCCTTCAAATCCTCCGCCACTCCTCCGCGCTCTTCCCAGCCATGGCCGCTTTCGTCGCTGCTCTGGCCTTCAAGCTTCCGCTCTGGCGTTCAAGCTTCGAGATGTTGGGTCTCTGGCGAACCTCTCCAGCGATTGTTCTCTCCGGCCTTCAAGAAGCCCTCTCCGGCGATTCTGGCGATTCTTCTTCTTCATCTTTTATTTTTATTATTTTCTAAGTTTTTTTTTATACAAGGCAAAATTTAGGGGTGGTCAACCTCGGTTGAACCACTGCCCAATGACGTCCTTACGGACTAGCTCCTCAATCTCAGGAGGGCACCGCTCAGCAGAGAAAGAGAAGATCAAACCAGCGTGCGCCAATCTGCCAGCGGCCTGGTTTCCTTCTCTTAATGTGTGGGATAAGTTGATGGCCTCAAAAGATTTGCAAAGGCCGAGAACATCGGTAATCACCATCTTAATAGTCCATGGGTAAGTACCGATCCCACGCAGGGCATTGATGACGATCAGACAGTCGCCTTCCACCATGAGGCGAGAAAGGCCCAACCTCACAGCAGAGAGGAGGCCGGTGTGAAGACAGGGACACTCAACTTGGATTGAAGACGCGCTCCTTAGTCCATGCGCACCGCAGGACACCACTCTACCACGGCTATCGCGGATAACAATCCCAGCAGCAGCTTGCCCAGACGCGACCATGGCTCCATCAAAATTCAGCTTCATGAATCCCTTGGGCGGTTTCTTCCATTTAACTTTTTTCTAGCGTCTCGGTCTGTTTTGAGGTTTGTGATGTGTAGATGTAGTTTCATCGTTTTTTAGATCATCTTCTAAAGCTTTTTTTCCAAGATAACATGTATTGTGTAATGATCTTTATCCATTGTTCCATATTTCTTATATCATGATTTTCGAAAAGAATTTTGTTCCTCATAGACCAGATCCCCCATAAGGAAAATGCTAGTATTGACTTCTGAGTAGATGATAGCTAAGAGAAGATTTCAATACTTATCATCTTGTAGGTCTTGTTAGTTTTGTCAGTGTTTCATATTATTCTTTCAATCTGCTTGTTCATTCTTCTTATTAGTGTCAGAGATGTCTGGCATGCCATGACTAAGTGGGTTGCGTCTTCTTCGCAATGGTTGCAGAGGGGGCAACCAAGGGGGACATCAATTCCTTTGTTCCTAAGTCTGGTTTTCGTTGGGGTTCCATTAAGGATATTTTTCCAGAGAAATGTTTTAATTTTAGGCGGACAGTCAATCTTCCATATTCACTCTAATGGATCGCAGCTAGCTCTTCTTGCTTTTGTGATATGGTCCAAAGCGCTAGACGTGGAAAACCAGCCGTTTCTGCTAGCTTTCCAGTATAATCTATCTTCAATCTTTGTTTTAGGGATATGAATTCTTAGGATCTCGTCTACAACATTCATTGGGAGGTTTTGTTTCAATCTTTCTTCATTCTAAGTTTTGTATGGTTTTATAAACTTGTCAACTATTTCAGATTCTTCTATTTGGTCTTGTAGTCGAATTTCTTGAAGGGAATTCTCATTGTATAGCCATTTGTCCTTCCAAAATCTAATCGTTTTTCCGTTGCCAATTTGTCATATTAGCCCTTGGCAGAATTCGTCTTTTAATTCCATCAATTTGGTCCATTGCCATGAAGTGTTTTCTAAGTAAAAAGGCCTCATTTTACGCATATATATTATTTTTGTTGTTTTTTTTTAAATTACGAAATAAAAAGGAAAATAAATGCGATTTCATACCGCGTTTTAGTAAAGAAACGCAGTTTTAAACCGCGTTTCATTAAGAAATTTAACTTCATCTCCAGCTCCAAGGATAAATACCCAATTAACACATGAAACGCAGTTTCAGACCGCGTTTCTCTGACTTATCTACAAATTTTGAATATTTGTGTAAATTTTTTTTTAGATTAGGTAAAATTTCAGATGGGAAAACCCTATCCGAAAGCATCCTGTCGGATGAGGCCAAGTAGGCCTGAGTCAAGATATAAATTTGGCCCCCTAGTATAGTAGCAAAGGTGTGCGACCTTATCCGCTACCCTGTTACCAATGCGGGGAATATGAGATATTTTAATCGTCTTGATTGTTCGGAGACAGGCCTGGATGTCAGAAATCATCATCTCAATTTCCCATGGGCAGGCGATATGTGAATTTAGTGAGTCCATAACGATTTTCGAGTCTCCTTCTATTATTAGATCTGTTATTACCAGTTCCCTAGCTTTTTCAATCCCATAGCGGAGAGCCAGAGCTTCCGTCATGAGCGGAGATTGTCCATTTATGACTCTACCTCCAATGCTAATCATTTCCCCATACCAGTCTCTAATGATGAACCTAATTGAGGATTTTGTCGTTGATACAAAGGATCCATCGAAGTTTAGTTTGTATTTGCCTGCCGGGGGCTTCTTCCATCGATGGTTTGCTTTATTCCTTGTTTGGTTTTGTATTTTCTTTTCCTGAAGTATTGTCCCTATCTTTTCTGTGTCCTTCCATTCGCACGCTCTTCTCCAATTTTCAATGTTGTCAATGATCATTTTCCTAAAGCCCTCCTTGGATGGAATGTCATTTCCCATAAATATGGTTTGGTTTCTGATGAACCATATGGTCCACCATCTGATTGCTATGTTTTGCCTTATGTCGCGTGTTAAGCTGGTCACCACGACAGGGCCGTTCCAATGATTTTCGGGGCCCTGTGCAAAAATTAACCTTAGACCTTTCTAAATTTTAATTGACGCATTTAAAATTATTATGATTTTCATTAATCATATTTTTATACTCAATGTGAAATCATATAAAAAAAAATTAGTATTAAATAAAAAAATGAAAATTTTAAAAAATTGTAGAAAAGTTCAAATAATTTGTAATATGTGAAGGAGGGTAGTCAATTCACATTTAGTTAACAACTCAACAAGTTAAACATGAATGTAAATGGTTTAGTTGGTGATCTTGACCCTATTAATATGAAGAATTTAAATAAATAAACATAATTTTTATTGGTTTAGTATTTTTTTTGGATGGAAAACTGGAAATGTAATTGGTAAGAAAATGTTCAATTAAATGAAAAGTAAGAAAAAAAATTAATCAATGGTGTGTGGCCTGTATAACCTATATTCATGAATTTTATTAAGCCTCATAAAAAAATAGTCCTAGCTTTTTTAAAACTGGGGAAATTGAGATGGGCCATAAATTGAGATGTGCCATGAAAAAATTAGCCTTTTGAAAACTGGGGACAAGGGCCCAATAAAATTAAAAGTGTTCTTACGAGGAGTCGAACCATGTCTCTTTTGCAAGAGGACACAACACAAAACCTGTGAGCCAAGATAAGTCTATGTTAATATATTATGCTTTTTATATAATTAGGCCCCAAAAAAATTCCGGGCCCTGTGCGGTCGGACCTTATGCACCGCCCAAATGTCGGCCATGCCCCACGATTTGTAGAATTTTATCCATGTTTCTATTATCTTGTAACAGTGTGTGGATCTTTAGGGATATTTCTCGAGTGAATTGATGTTGGAAGTTGTTGATTGGGCATTCAATGAATAGATAGATATCGTCTTCCTCACTCTGGTTACAGAATATGCATGTTTGTGGTACCGACACCCCTTTTTGGGCTAGTCGGGTAGCCGTGGCTAGTCCTTTTTGTTTTATTTTCCATATAAAAATTTTGACTTTGGGCGGGGCGTCTAGTCCCCAAATCCAAGAGTATTCCTCCAATGATTCATGGGGTATGCTTGATACAAGATTATACGCACTTGACGTCGTGAACCATCCATTTTTGTCAGGCCACCAGTAGAGTCTATCTGTAAAGGGTGTAGCTGGCAGGGGGATTCTGATGATTTCCTCTACTAAATGGTTAGGAAGCACTGATTACAGTTCCTCCTTCCATCATTGCCCCCTATTATGTAGTCGCTGATAGTGTATAGAAGGTTAATATTCTATTGTGATTCAATTTTGTAAATAAAAGGCAGCGTTGTTACTCAGTTATCGGTCCAAAACTTAATTGATTTCTCATCCCCCACCAATCAGATGAGACATGATTTGAATGTGGGGATTAGCGAGCTCAGTTTTGACCATTGCCAAGAGGAGGTACCTTTTTTGGAGTAATTTAGAACATGTTTTTTCTTTAGGTATTTATGCTGAATGATTTTGACCCAGTGATTGTCAGGTTCCGACAACATTTTCCATAGCAATTTTAGTTGGAGAGCTTCGTTCATATGTTTGGCTTTTCGTATTCCCAGTCCTCCCTTTGATTTGGCTTACAAATTTTATCCCATCCTGTGAGTGGGCTATGTTGTGCGTCTTTGTTCCAAAAGAACGTTCTGTTAATTTGGTCTAGTTGCATGTGGACTGTTGAGGGGAGCATGAAGCTCTGCATTGAATATAGGGGTTTTGAAGCTAGGTTTGAGGCAATTAAGGTCGCTCTTCCCTGCTGTGAAAGAGCGTTAGCTCACCATCTGCTCAGCTAGTCTTTTGATCTGCATATTATTTCGCCAAATGATTCCTTGGTAACCCTTCCATATATAATTGGGCAACCCAAATGAATATTTGTGTAAATAGTTTCAATGTGGGAATTTATACGAAAATTTTTATTTTTTAAATGAATATTTCGAAAAAAAATGAGAGAGGGGGCGAAATTAAAAAAATAATTAATTAAACTAAATGAGAGTGTTTTGTCTTTTTGTAAGGTCTTTGATCGCGTTGTCAATCTCGCTTCCCACGCCAGTACGGTCAAAGTTTCAGTCTTCTTTATACGGCTTCTCTCTCCATTTCAACACGCTGTTTCTCCCACGGGTACACGCGCACCAGGAAACTGCGAGAGGCGACCCCCAAACGACACCGTTTCATTGCCGACACCGACGCCGACGCCGGGAGCTAAACCTCCATGTCTTGAGATGACCTCCAAGCCTCCGGCGCCGCCGGCGGAGTCCATCCACCGCTCGCTCGAGGAGCTCTGTGTCCCCGACGAGACCTACCACTGGGAGAACCCTCGCCGCTTCGCCGCCTACGCCAGGCGCCTCCAGCTCGTCATCGGCCAGCTGGTTCGCTCGTCGCCGGAGGCGGCTTCCTCTCCTTCCATACAGACCGCGCTTAAAGGAATCGCTGCAGATTTGGTGAAAATCGTGGAGGCGGTGTTGGTTTACCGGTATAAGAGTAAGGTCTCCGTCCTGATTAACTGCCGCTCGCTATGTTCCGTGCTCCAGGATAGAACCTTCGCCATTGGCGGATGGCTTGCGCTGCTCGAGTCCGTGCTTGGCGATTCCGCCGATCTGCGGAAGAAGGTTGCTGATCTCTCTAGAGACATGAAGCGAGCTCAATTCATAGTAAGTTTGCGATTGTCTGATTTATTGATTTCGATTTTCAGCAATGTGACTGCGGTCGCCGCATAATTGGAAATTGCTTTAATTGGAAGCTGCTTTAATTGGAAATTGTGTGCCTAATTGTATGTGCAATCTCGTTTTTGTGCTTTGATAACTGTTTTTGGAGTGTTCAATTTGGTATGATGGGGGCAATGGATGTAGGTAACGGAGAACGAAGATAGGGTGTTCTCGACGCTGCAGAGAGAAGGTTTAGGTGGGCCGACTACGAAAGCAGTTCAGAGCGCTATAATAATGGATTTAGCTCGAGCTCTGGGAGTTGATTCGACAAACCACGCTGAATTATCTGAACAGGTTAATCTGTTGAAAAATGATATAGCGAAATCAAACTTGGTTTCAGAGAGGCGGATTTTGATGTCTCTACAGAGAATTATGGATAGCTGGTCACTTGAACCAAGCACATCCGGGTTGAGTTTGGAGTTTGATAATGAAGATGCGTCTCAGATTCTGCCATTCAAGAACTTCCTATGCCCGCTAACTAAGGAAGTAATGAAAGATCCTGTGGTATTGCAGTCATCTCAGACTTACGAGAGGAGTGCAATCGATTACTGGTTTCAGCGTTGTTTGGAGGATGGTCGCGATCCCACTTGTCCTGTCACGGGCCAGGTTTTGACCTCTTTGGAGCAGAAGCCAAACATCGGGCTAGCTGGTGCTATTGAGGAGTGGCTTAACAGGAACATCGATATTCAAGTTAAGTTGTCTTGCCAATATCTTAGTGAGGATCCTTTGTCTATTGACTGTGCTGAGAGGGTCTTGGACAGCCTTTATAAGATTTCGGAGGAGCACCCGTCTAGCAGATATAAAATCAGAAATGCCGGTATCATTTTATTAGTTATCAAAATCCTTAAAGACCGTACGGCAAGTATAGGACGACATTTGAGAAGCAAAGCTCTCATGGTACTGCTTAGCATGGTTAAGGATGAAGACAGCAAGGTGAGCATGTCTTTCTTGATAATTTCTTCCCATTGGTTTTGGTATTTTGTTGTCATATCTGTTGAGTTGTTTTGTTATTGATTTGGATTTACTCAAACATCTTCGTATCTAACAATGCTTGCTATTACTTTTAGGAAGTTATGCTTGGAGATGGCATTATCAAATTGGCAACACGTAGTTTTCTTGGGAGCTCAGATAAAGAGAAAGAGTGTGCTCTTAAGTTATTGTTCGAATTCTCACATGATGAAGCTATTTGTGTGAAACTCGCATCTGAGAAAGGTGCCCTAGTCCTCCTTTCAAGTATGGCTGGGAATCTGGAGAGTCCTGCTTTGTCTAACTTAGCAGAGAATGTTTTGAAACGATTGGATATGGTGGAGGATAATGTTCTGCGTTTAGCGGCTGCTGGTCGACTTGAACCATTAATCAGTAGACTTTGTGAAGGTGTGTCTATCTTCCATCTTTCTTATTCATAACATCATTGTCTTATTAGGGTATCACCCACTTTTGTAAGCAAATTTTCCAACTGAATTCATTTCATTGACTTGCTGTGATAAACTGATAGCATCTCATGCTTGATTGGCACAATGTTGCCATTACAATGAAGTTATTATGGGTAGGTTTGGTAACACGAGGTTTTGGTATAGCTGAAGCTGATAGGTAATAAGTTAGCTGGGTAAAGTAGATGTTGAATTGAATTGTTGATTTTTTTAAGCTAGTAGATTTTAGTAACCCTAGCTATTAGGGTAGATGATACAAATTGGGAGAGGAGAGAAAGAATAGATTTGTTAAAAAGAAAAGCTTCGAAAAGTTTGGGATGAGTAGTTATTGAAAATCAACATCCATAAGCTCCTTAAACCTCAATTATTAGCGCCAGCTCTTCAAAAACTGCATTTAACAAACCACCATAAGCTCGAAAAGCTACTAACTTACCAAACCCTCTCTAAAGTCTAAATACCCTATATTAGCCATATAAGTTAACTTTACAACTGATAAGCATCCGCGCTAAACACTTCTCATTCTTGTTCTCATTCATACTGGGCCACATGTGAAGATTGACTATGCAGCTCTAGTCAGTCATCAACTACATAATTGGATTTGTTCTTTTGTATTTTATTCGGAACAGGCCCTGATAGCGTAAAAGTCAAGATGGCTTCCTTATTGGGACAGATGACTTTGACAAATAACAACAAGGAACAGATTGCGAGGCAAAGTGCAAAGGTTCTTGTGGATATGCTGTCTAATCCGGAAGGAAGAACACCAAGCTTGAAAGTCTTGCAAAGCCTTTCAACATTGGATGACAATGCAACAATCCTTGTTGATTCCTCTCTCCTCCCATCTCTTATAGAAATTGTTTTGAAAACTCAGGATGCTGAAGCTCAGCAGCAGGAGCTGGCTGCTGCAACAATCGCTAGCATAGTAACAAAACCCGGGCATTGGGAATTAGCAGCAGCTGACACAAATGGTAATCAGATGCATTCAGAATTGATCATCTCTGGTCTGTTACAGCTCTTGAGCCGTGTAACCCCTTGTTGCCAGGTGTATGTTCTCCAGATTCTTTGCGGTATCGCATCATCTCCTCAAGCATCAGGTGATTACTCTTAATAGAACCCGTAATAGTTAGTCTCGTACAAGAAAATTTCTTTTCTGCAGTGGGCTCAATCTTGCAGTTATATTTTCCTGACAATAATTTCTTTTCTTTCCACATTTGACCTTTCAGAGCTGGTGGCGACTCACATCAAATCTCGTGATGGCATCAAGGTAGTGTTTCAATATCTCGAACACCCAGAGGTTGAACAGAGAACTCTGGCTTTTGAGCTTGTCAGGATACTGTCTGAAAATTCAAGTGAGTATCTCGCCAACGAGATAAAATGTGTAAACAAACTACAATTGTTCAGGGACAAAGTACAAGACAACCAAGCAACAGCCAGTGAAAGATCTGATGCCGCATGTACCCTAGCAAATCTCCCACTCTCAAGAGATGATGTACAAACAACTTTAGGAGATGGGTTTTTAAGATGGACCATAACTGCACTCAAAGAACAGCTTGACACCCAAAGTGGACGCAGACTATCGCGCCCCACATCAATCATGACAGAAGGCCTTCTAGGTATCGTGGTTCACTTTGCAAACGTCATCGATCCACAAGCACTAGGCTTAATCAGAGAGTATCAACTGATGGCAATATTCAGGGAGAAGTTGAGTTCTCCACACTCAAGATCCAAACAGCTAGCAGCACTAGGCTTGAAACATTTATCAGAGCTAAGAACATTGATTTCCGATGGAGAATCAGATCCGCAACCTCCACAAGGATTTTGCTCCTCCATGGTGTTCATGTGTGGGCAGGCTTCCCTTCGACCCTCCACATGTCCCGTACACAACACTCCTTGTGAAGAAGACAGTCAGCTGTGCCTGCTGATGGGTGACTGCATCAAGCCTCTTACCGCCCTTCTCTCAGACGAGAAAACCACTGTCCAGATTGCTGCAGTGGAGGCTCTATCAACCTTGGTAGTTGACTCCTCCCATGGCTTCCATCGTGCAACCGACGAGCTTGAACGTCTTGGTGTCATCAATGCAGTGGCTACGCTATTCATAGAGACTCGGCCAGGGGAGCTCCAAGAGAAGACTGCATGGATGTTGGAGAGGATATTTAGATCCGAGAGCGCCAGCCAGAGATACTCCTTCAACCAGTCCCTCGTCGGAGCTTTGGTGGAGGCATTGAAGCATGGCAATGCCGAAACAAAGAGACATGCTCAAGAAGCTCTAACCTACCTAAAGCAGCTGTCCGGTGCCAGTGGAAAGATCTCGGTTCCAGTTCGTGCTCTGAGGTGAAAATTCATTCTTTTAGGCTCAGACCACAGTGCTTGTATAATCTTCTATCCATCTGTTTAAAGGTTTGCATTCCTCAATTAACACATATAGAGATACCACTTAGATTGTAAAAGTTATGGTAAAAAATCGTCTAATTTGGCATTCATCCTTTCACAGGCAGAGTTGGGACTTATATGAGCCTGTACTCATTTTGCAGTTTGTGCTCTTTGCATTTTGATATTGGCTGCCTTCTAAAAAAAAAAATTCTTTGTTTTTAATTTAGGCCAAATTGCAGAAACCACTCTTTAAATACACCTATTTGCACAAAACCACCCACTAAATCCATATTTAGGGTAAACCACCCACTAAAACCCTTCTATTAGCAAGGTCACACCCAAATAACATTTTTCGTCAAATTTATGTTAAATTTGATGGAAATTTGATTGGGGTGTGACTCTGCTAATGCTAGCAGAGGGTTGTAGCATGTGGTTTAACCGCAAATATGGATTAACAAGAGAAACATTTTCATCCCACATGGCATTATCAGAAATCTCCGTTTCACATAGCGGAGTCTAAAACATGTCATGTATTAAATGATATATATTACTACTACGGATTATTAAAAAAAAAAGAAGCATTTTCATCCTACATGGCATCATCATAAGTCTTCGTTCCACACTTCCATATAGTGGAGTTTGAAACATGCCATATCAATCACTCACTTCTCCATCATTAAATGAATCAATTAAAAATGTCATTCATGTCATCTCACCACAAAATCCACTCCCTTTCTCCATAGCTATCTCACTAATCACCCAATTGTTGTAACTGCCGCTATATTATTGTAATTGTCACACTCTGACCAACTACCCTTGATCCCACTACTCAAGTATAAAAGCATATATAGATTTTAACCTTCTCACTAACCCCACTTTATATACGGGTATGCTATGCACATGATGAGATTTCGCCAAATGCACGGAAGAGGTTTCCGACATTGGCTATCGGAGTTAGAGGCTGGCGCTGGGAGGGCAACACGATGGCGCTGGGAGAGTTGTTGGTGGTTGCCGATATGACTGTTGGAGACGGAAGAGATGTTGAAAGGGAACTGGAGGCTGCTGGGGGAGTAGGGGTGGGAGGTGGTTGCTGACTTCAGCTGTCGAAGTCGTTACTGGCATTGTCGTCTCCGACTCCCCGTGTCGGTAGCTCGGTCACGTGTTTTGCGAGAATTTGGTCGTCTCTATAACAACCCCTTTATATATTAATCATCTCATTATTTTTATTTTTTTTTCAAAATATTTTAATATCCCTTAATTCATAATTTATCAAATTCATAATTTTTAATCAACCTAGTAGCCGGCCTCATATCAAGTAGTTTCACTAGTTTGACATTAAAATTAACAAAGGATAGGGCTGGCTGGGTAAAGCTATTGGGCCAAATCAGGTCCAATTAAGATAGTGGGGGGTCTTTCTTTCTTTCATTAAAATTGGTTTCAAATTTGAATTTGTATTGGATAAATTAAAGGTTAAATTGGGTAACTATCCCTTTTTGAATTTTTGTTTTAATAAATATATCCTTGAAGATTTTATTTTATTAATGACATATTTGCCCATGATTTGATTGTAACAACAAATATCCAAATCCCTAATTAATTATCATTTTATTGACGCTTCTTCAATTAATTGACGCTCCTCTTTCAATGAAGGTTCGTAGACGCACCTCCCTTCAAGCACGCACGAGTATTGCTTGTGAAGATATTAACGGTTGGTTTTGTGTTATTTATTCAAGTGATTGCTACTATGACTTTCATGGTTACAATAATTTGAAAACTCACCAAATTTGTCTTTAATGAATCGGTTATGAGGTCAACCAAGGTTGATGAATTGTTTGTGATTTATGTCGTGATTCATAATTAGATGCAACGCTTCCTTCAACTAGGAATTTTTCTATGATTTCATTTAAAAACAGATTCACAGTAATCGCTTATTGTGATTTGATGAAGTGCTTATTTGGTTACAATAATTTTATGCTACAATAATCGCTATCTATGACTACAATAATTGTAGGTTACAATAATCGCTACATATTGTTACAATAATCAATTCATTTAGGTGATTTCTTGTAACTCGACTCCACAATTCAATTACGGATATAGTAATAGGTACAAGACTCCATTCATTACAGGAATTCACTCAGTACACGAAATCTTGTATTACATGAGTTTGATTACGCAAGGTTGGTTGATGATTAACAATATAGGAACGTGGTTACAATCTTATATTACATGAACGCTTGTAATATAAGAATAATTTTGTATTAGAGGAATGTTATTGTAACACAAGAATGAGATTGTATTACATGATTTTGTAACAAGAACGCTATTTTGTTACATAAATAATATTGTAATACAATAATGATATTGTTTTACAAGAATCAACCACATACATGAATCAACCGTCAATAAACAATTCTAAGCAAATAATTTAAAGATACAAAAGTAACTTAAAACCCTAATCAATTCCACGTTGAGAAAAAATATCTTCATCTACCAAATCTTCTATAATAATTTAACCGTTTAACCGTTTACTTTTTAAAAGGATAGAATTTGTTTTAAAAAAAAATATTTTTACTTTTTAAAATGATAAAATTTGATTGGAAGGGTATAAAGGTAATCTCCATCTAAAAAAAAGTACAATTACCTAAAAGAAAACTCAAGGAGTATAGTTAGTAAAAAAAAACTTAAAAAGGGTATACTCCACCAAATTTTCTCTAAATTATAGAGAGGGACCAATCCGTAGGACGGTAGGAGTCCTACTACTGCTACAATCGTGATTTACTTAAATCTGGACCAAATTAAAAGGATACCTAACTCTCTGCCTCATGATCCTATTTCTTTCTTCCTGATGACTCCAACCATAGATGGTGGATGGATGAATCAATCACCATTGCCTATTGAGGTAGGGTTAGACACTTGCAAGTTTACACTTGAGTGCCCTATGTACGATTTGCATGATACCAAACTGTAATTACATGATTCAGTCCTACATGCGAGTTTGGGTGTTTGAACAAGAATTTGCTTGTTCGGAATTCGAATGCGCGCCAAAGAAAATTGATAAAAGATGATGTATAAACACCCAACTTATGGAAGTAACCAAAACCCTAACACTTTGATCTCTCAGAATAGATTTATCAGAAGCTGATATGTCGACTGAAGCTATGGTTTTGGGATGGGGTTGGAGTTGATTTAGTAAATTGATGGATTGTTTGTATTTGGTGCTATTTTAGGATCTTACATTCTTACGGAAAAATGAAGACAAAAACAAAGGAAGCTAAAAAAGAGTTTACAGAGGGAGGGGGTGACAAAACAATGAAAACATGTTTCATCTTCCTTTTAGGCTTTTTGTCAGTTCCCTCATTCAAATACTCTGCAGTCCCGCCCCAAGTCCCCGTTCCACGAAATTATTTTACATCTAAATTAATATTAAAAAAATTTTAAAAAATATATTTAGTTTCTACATACTTATTATAACATATTTGAAAAAAAAAATCTTAAAAAATCAACTTATAAAAATTATAATAATTCATAAGAGATAGAGAGATTTTTTAAGTATTTAAAAGATGTGAGTTTACGATATATTTTTAAAAAAAAATTACAATTCGATTTTTTAAGATTTTTTTTTCAAATATGTTATAATAAGTATGTAGAAACTAAATATATTTTTTAAAATTTTTTTAATATTAATTTAGATGTAAAATAATTTCGTGGGACGGGGACTTGGGGCGGGGATTTGGGGCAGAAGAAACACACCCATCTCCCCTTCCATTCTCTGTTTGCTTTCAGATTCCTTCAACTGCCTTCTTTTTTTCTCTTTTGGGTTTTACGTCTATTTTTAACTTATACTCCCTCCGTCTCGAAAAACAAGTCATTTTAACATTGTGCACTAGTTTTAATAAAACACTCACCCATCAATCAACATCATCATTCCACTAACTTTTTTCATTAATTTTATTGTTTTTAAATACCCACTATATTTTTTAACCAATCAAACTCTTTTAAAAAGTCAACAACACAAAAATCAATACAAATCATTACTATCCCCCTACCTAGAAAACCTAAAACGACATGTATTTTGATACAACTCAACTAGTCTAAAACGACTTGTTTTTCGAGACGGAGGGAGTATTAGATATTATTATTACCTTTTTTATAGCCTATATTACAGGAATATATGTTAAATATATTTGACTTGGGAAGAAAACTCATAAATGGAAATGGATGAATACTAAAAAAAAAATATTTTATATCTGGCTAAATTGGTGAATTTAGAGAAATCTTTCTTAAGTTGCCATATTTAACCTGTCCTAAGGGCATATGTTAAAAAAAATATTATTATTATCATCATCATCATTATCATTCTCATTAGCTTATGTGCTTTACTTAATTTTAAACTTTTCATATCAGGTTTGACCATAAAATCTTTGGATAATGTACATTTCACTATAACTTCGGTTTGTCTATTGCGTGTCATAAGGACACATGATAAAGATATTTTATTAGAAAAGAAAAACTAAAAGAAAATGGGTGAATCCCGTAATTTAATTCAAAAATGGCTGAACAATGTGTATTTAGAGAAAATATTTTCCAAATTGGCTGCTTATCCTAAGCCTCAGGGGCATTGGATAGAAAAACCGTTATACCTTACCAAATCCTGATTTGGAAATATTAGTTTTGACTTTTTAAATTAGGGTTGTGGTAATTCTTTTTTTATAAATAGAGAGGGTTTAGATTTTACAATTCAGGGAAATAATTTCAATTTTATTAAAAAGATTCAACATCAAGTTGGTTAGATGCAGCCTGCAGGTGAGCTAAGCTAACTTAACTAACTGCCCCTTTTACTGGCTTTTTACAAGCTCTCACCCCTTACCAAATAGGAAGTACCAACTCTTCATTTTTGTGCTAAAAAGGGCACCCATCTTAACATTCGAAATTTTCGCCAAATGAGCATGAGGATAAGGCTAATTCGCGCGGTGTACGAAAATTTGGCATATTTCGCCAATTATGGGTAGTATCCAAAGATCCCCAGTTCGAACCCCGGATATGGCCGCTCTCTATTTACAAGTTCAAGGCATATTTCGCCAAATGTCTATGAGGTTTTCAATTTTTTAGCCAAATACCCTTGAGGTTTTCATTTTTTCGTCAAATGCTCCTTTGTCTAATTTTTTAATATTTTGGTTGAAAATAAAAGGAAAATAAAATATTATTTCAGCATTACTTTTTCAAGGTATCATTAGCACAATGTCATAACTATGGTAACTAGATTATATAATATTATTTTAGCATTATTTTTTCAAAGGTATTATTAGCATGTCATTTAATTATGGTAACTAGATTATATAATATTATTTACACAATATTATTTCATACTACATTTTTAACCAATAGGATTAATTCAATATTTTTTTAATAAAGTTAATATTAACTAGACAATATTATTTCATTGTATATTAATTACATGATATCATTTCATGCTATTTTTTTTAAAACAATGAGAGTAATTCAAATTTTTTTTAAAAAAAGTACATAGTTATAAATATATAAAATCTTTTTTTTAACCATTGAGATTTATCTATTCTAATTTCTAACTATTAAATGATAAATATTTTTGCTTAGATGTTATAATCATTTTAATTTTACGATTTCCTCTCAATCAAATGAATCTAAAAAAAAACCAACTAATGAAATTTGTAGATATTTCTTTAAGCTAGATTGATTTCCTCTCAATCAACTGAATCTTAAAAAATCCAATTAATGAAATTTATACATATTTCTTTAATCAATCTAGCTGTATCAACTATTTAATCATAAATATTTTTTTATTAGGTGTTATAACCACATCTATTTTAGGATTTTAACCCGTCAACTTATTCTAATTAAATCTTAAACTCATCAAATTTGTATGTCATTATATTAATTTTTCCGTAATTGGTCTATATATTTCTATACAGTATTTTTTTTAAATAATATTTTTTTTTTGGAAAAAACGTACAATATAAAATTGAATACGGTATATGACGGACTACTTGTCTCGTTTGTTCGCCTGGATCTATTCCTTGTCACTATTTGTATCGCACCCGTTTATTTTTTTTAGGTTATATATTTGACGGTTCGCTATCTTCCGACTTTGTCGACCAGTTAGACCTAGTCCTCATATTCTTACATTATTAAAAAAAAATGATATATGACTTTTTTATCGTATTGGCTATATACACCAAAAATCATGCACGTCCTTAAAAAAAGTTAATTAATTTTTTTAAAAAATTAATTAGTCACAAGGATTGTACGTCCTTAATGACGTGCATTTTCAGTCTTTGGATTTCACCCCTTTTTATTCGACGGGGAAAAGGAAATTCAAATTTGGGGCGCTTTTTCTTCTTTAGCTGACCACCACCTTACTTTTCCCCTGTTTCTCTTCCATTCCATCTTCCCCTTTCTCACTCCCAACCCTTCCAATTACCCAACCAAATTCACTAAAACAGCTTCCCAATCCAACAATGAAGTTCACTTCTTCGCCCTCTTCTTCCTCCTCCACCTTCCCCGCCTCTAAAGGTTCTGTTTTCGGCTGCCTCTCCTTCGTACTGCGACGATTCCTCCGTTCCAGAACCCTCCCATTCGATCAGCTCGGAGAGATTGCCCCATTCGAGGACCAGAGCCCCAATTCCCTCAAATCTCTGAAATCCGAATCTTCTCCCACCCCCAATTTGGTCGCAAGGCTCATGGGGCTCGATTCGATGCCCGATGCCGGCCCCCGGAGAGGCTCTGCTCGGAGCAGGTCGATGAATTCCATTGATTGCAGGCTCGGTGAAACAGAGGAGGTGCAGGGGAAGCACAGGAGGATGAAGACCTCCGTTTCCTTCCGCGAGACTCCATTGTACCTCGAGCTGGAAGACGACGATTTCTTCGTTCTTCGGTTCAGAGAGCGGAATCAGGGGCAGCGGCGGAGGAGGAGGAGGAGAACGGAGACGATGCAGATTCCAAAAGAACAGGGGAGGAGGCATGGTTTCAGGATCGAAGAAGGAGGTGATTTGCAGGCGTTTGTTCATCAATTGGGAAATTTGGATGATGATGATGTTGAAGCTGTTGAGACAGAGAGCGACTCTGAAAATTTGAGCCCTGTTTCAGTCCTTGATCACAGTTCTTTATTCATGGCGGATCATGAAGCTCCCACATCAGGTAGTAGTAATTAAGTTGGATTTATTTCTTGTTAATCCTCTCATCATAAAATAGGTTAGCTTCTTAAGTTCAACTTTGTGCTAATTACACAAAACCACAACATTTTTTTTATTTTAAAAATTATTCAAATTTTCCAGTGATAAAATAGTTGAGTTAAGTAAAAATAATTTTGAGAATATATATTTTATTTTTTAATTTTGAATAAAAATCGAAGAAGTGATTAGAGATGGTCTAAATAGCTAAATGCAATTTTCCTTTTTAATGGGAATTTTTGCGTGATTAAGTCAAAATAGAGGGTGGTTGTGTAATTTGACCTAAAACTTTTGAAAGTCAGTTTTCTAGACATAACATGCTATCAGTACCGTACCAATTATGCCTTTCGGCCTATCATAATTTCACTATACATACAGCATTACAACCTACTGTCAAATTTAGGTTTCGACCGTTGAATCATTTCAAATTCGTTACTCGATCACTTTTTTCCCCCTTTTTTTTTTTTTAAGAAATCTCAAATTTGATCGATTTATACCTTATTAGACTTAACCACCAAGTGTTTTGTGCCTTTCAGCAGAAGAAGAGACAACAAATGGAAGTTCAAGCCCAGGGAGGAAGATGGTATCGGACCTCTCGAGTCTCGAGCACCATTCGAAATCGAATGACCATACCAAAGAAGCTTGCCCTATATCGAACAATGATGAAGCATCAAGTGAAGTAGCGGAAGGCAGGCAAGCCGGCCTGCGAAGGAAGGACTATCACAAGCACCAAAACATAGAGATGCTTACCCAAATATGCAAGTTAGCTGATGAAGAGATGGCGGATTCGGAGTGGGATTTCAAGGCCGGTATCAGGAATTTCAACAAGTGGGAAGTTGGGATTGGAGTTGAATTGGGTTTACAGATTGTAGATCAGTTGTTAGATGAGGTAGTACATCAACTTTTGTCAAGAAAATTTGAATTTTGAGTGTGACTTGTAAGCCTATCAAGTCACAAGTTGTATACACTGGCTAGATATGAATAAAGTATAAACATAGTTCACGCCCATTTCAAAATTTGTGCTTAACTAGATTGAGATTATCGTCTCGGACGCTCAACACCTTTTGTAGAGCTCTGAGGAAGCTAACTGTCGACATGTTTTCCATGAGGTGAATAGTGTAGCAGACTTAGTGGCTAAGCTCAGACATACGGTGAACCTTGGAGCTCTCACTTCACATCGGGAGTTTCTTGTTCTCGTCCGTAAGGACGCGATTGAGTGGTGGGCTAACAGGATCTGACACCATTCAAACTCTTATCTTGTATCGAAAAAAAATAAAAAATTTGTGCTTAGCGCACGCTATCCGAATCTTCAAGTTCAAGTTCTGAAAATAGACCTCATGTGTTTGAACATCATTCGAGTTTTCTCTAATGAGGAATTTTTTTTTATCTGTATACGAAATCTAAACATATGAACCCTATCAAACAACGTTTTAGGGCAAATTTTAAATTGTTTCGAAAATAAAATACAGATAATCTGTATCATATCGGTAGATAAAAATGTCACATCACGGTGCGTCTACCGTCGCCTTAAAGAGATGAAGGAGGGGGACAATAACATAGTAGAAAAGGTGAATGAGTCGGCCATTAAGATTGGATTGTAAACACAAGTAGTCAGGAAATGTGAAGTGGGGAGCCCTATTTTCAGGTACTGTCATTGTCTAATCAGTTGGCATCGGTCATTTGGGATTTCACCACTAAACAAAAGCTTCCATGCGCAATAATTTGTATAGAGATTAGTACTCCATTCCTTATCTTATCCCTTGGCTAATAATGCTAATGTTTTGTTTGGAAAGCAAATCCCATAAAGTAGGCCGATTAGCAGGACTAATTACTTGGTGATTGTTACTGTCATCAAGCACTAGCAGCAGCAAACTTTTGTGTGTTATTTACTTTTACCTGAATTCAAAGTCGACGGTGAAAATATTGTTAAATATATGGTGGTTGCTACGATTTTTAAAACTGTTAGAATATCTACTGTAGTGGTTTTAAAAACCGTGAGAAATTGATCTGATTACAGTTTCACAAACAGCGAGAGATATCAGATTGTTTCCTTCTTCAATCACTAGTCGGATAAAATATAAAGATTGAAAAAAAAATGCAGTTGTTGATTTATTTGGCTGCAGAAGCTCTTTAGAAATTAAACCAAAGCTATGGTTTGTTTAGAATTAGGTGCAACAGAAATGGAAAACTAGAACAATATCCAGACTGCAATTCCACTGCTAACTAGTAGCTGGTGCCAGATGCTTGTTTTTGTCTTTCCAGACCAAAAGTGCAACCAAATATAGTAATAAACCTGGCTAAGATATCAAGATTCAAGCTTCAATGATGGAATTATTACTGAATAAATTTCATGGAAGTCGAGATAATAAACTTGAAATACATATATGTTGCATAAAAACAACAATTTTTCCCATTTGGAGCAGGGTTTGGAAGTCGAGATGATACACTCTTGTGCTGTCATTCCTCGACAACACGCTTGAAACTCGCAAGATCATTGACAAGCCGATAGTTAAAGCAAAGTAGATGAGGTTTCTACCTTGTTTTCAATGCCTATACAAGATTGCAATTACAAGGAATTTTTAATGTATGCAGATACTTACTCGTAGAGATTAGAGATGACAAAATTAAAGTTTGCAGCTTCCAAAATCAACAACCGCAAAGCAGAAATATCAATACCCAAAGTCGACAAAGAACACAGCAACAAAACCCCCCAAAAAATTGGAGCTCAATTAGCCATCAATTAACTGAAAAGCAAGAATCTTTCCTCAATCGACGGCCATTGGATTTGCGTTTGTCAAACAGAAAGCAGGAAGAAACATAGCTGACAAGAGATTTCGTAATTCGGTGTTTGGGCGTTTGAGAGCGTTGTGATTTGATTTCTGCAAGTAACTATGACACGACAATTTATCGAGTTGGAGAGGATGAGACTTAAGACTGTGGGACTCTCTCTCTCTCTCTCTCTCTCTCTCCACGGGTCGTTGTTTTTGGCCTGTTGCTTGTGAACACGAAACAACCCTAACTCTTCCATGTCCACACCACCTATGGAGAGAAGCAACTATGTTTGGCGCTCACCTTGAAGAATCAAAGCAAGTAAGCAACCTAACACATGACATGACCCAACCTAACTTCGATTGTGAGTGAATCGTCTTTTTAGACCATCAATTTCTTGCTTTGTTTTCTTCTCTGCTTGTTCAAATTTCAGCAAAATACGCCATTTTTTTAGTTCCCATTTCCTCAATCCACAGCTGCGTTGCGTGTTGGAGTTCTGAAATCCCTCCGTGGAAGAAAAGCCCTCCTCATCAATCCAATAAATTGGGAAATTGTATGTAGTTTTGATTCGCGGATTCAACACCATGGCATTATCCAGTACTTGTTTATCCCATCCTTGGATCTTCTCCCAGGTAATTAACTTCTCTTCCCCCCTCTTTCGATTCTCACATCAATTTCACCCTTTTAGTACCTTTGAAGTTCAATTTCGACCTGGTAGGAGTGGTAAGGGGGTTTGGTACAGGGTTTAGGATAATCTGATTGCAGCCATATCTAGATTTGTGGTGTTCTAGCTTCATGAATTTGACAAGAGTTTGATTTGTGGTCCACACATAATGATGGTGGGGACTGGGGGCAACATTAGTTGTTCAATTTTGCATCTTGTAGGTCTGATGTAACTTATTGAAACTTAAATTGGATTAAACACACTTTGTTAAGCTTTAATCTTTGCTTGAATCTGGTTGTTTCTGCTTGTCACATCCTATTTGTTTACCATTTCTTTGGCTTTCTCAACTTCTAAAGTTCTAAGCTTTGTGATTTTGGTCGAGTTCGGATGCTGAAAACTCCATCAAATTCTGCTAATCACATTGCTCTTGTGTGAATGCTATGTTACAATTGGAATGAATGTGTTGTTAGTTGATCTCATGTCAGTGTCATGACATTGAAGCTTGTGTTGTTTCTGATAGACTGACCGGGGCAGCCCGGTGCTTAGGCCTCAGCATAAGTTGAGCTTGGATAGGAAGTCGACTGTTTCTCACATCCACGGGTTGGGAGCAAACCAGATCACTGGATGGACCTTCCATGGAGGCTGTAGAATTGCTGCTAGACCAGTTACAGAGAGGCTTTGTCAGCAAAAGAAACGGTCTGCAATACGCGCATGCTGTAAGTTGTTTTAGTCAAATTTCAGGGATCTCATATCAGCATAGCAATCCACATTATTTTACGAATCACTGAATATATATTTTCAGATACTCTAATCAATTCAATTTGATCAACTTGTGTGATTGGTGATTGCTTTATCCGCGGTATCTGCAGGGATGGTAGGGTCTCAACTTGCTAGCTGCGTATTCACAGTAGGAACGTTAACTGTTCTCCCCTTCTACTCACTCATGGTGTTTGCTCCGAACTCTGAACTCGTAAGTTCTTTACGTTCACAGATCATGTATTTCTATTTCAAATGGTTATGGAAAAAGGTTAGCTGACAGATTGTTCCTCAGAATCAAGCTTTAGATTGATAGGCTCCTGTCTCATTCTTAACTGCAGACGAAGAAGGCAATGGGCAGCAGCATACCTTATGTCATACTCGGACTCGTATATGCTTATTTGCTATACCGTTCATGGACACCGGATACCATCCGTTTAGTCTTCTCCAGTAAATATTGGCTACCAGAGGTCTGTAAGTGCATGATTTCCTTGTCATCAGCACATGATTTTGGTGAAAATATGATAAACAACTGCAGTTATTAATTGATAAACTAAAAGGGTGTTTCGGCATCTGCCTTGTGTACCAGCTATCCGGTATCGCAAAACTGTTCTCCAGTGAGATGACGTTGGCCTCTGCGTGGATTCACCTACTTGTGGTCGACCTCTTCGTTGCTAGGTCTGTATCTGATCTTGAAGATTGATCTTCTTCCTGGGAAAATGTTTGTTACAAGGTTAAACTTTTTTTTTTTAATTTTAATTTTATTTTTTATTGTTGACAATTCTGTGTAGGCATGTGTATCTCGACGGATTGAAGAATGTAGTCGAAACTCGCCACTCAGTAGCCCTCTGCTTGCTTTCCTGCCCAGTAGGGATCTTGATCCATGCAATCACCAAAGCACTAACCAGAACAGGAGTCTGAAACACCTCTATCAGTGTATAGGTGCGTGGATCTCGCAACATTCTTGTTACTACAACTTGAGCACCAGCTAACCATTGGTGAATGATGAATTCGGAAGGAAACCTTGTAACGTGGAAACTCGGCTGATGAATAAACTAAGTGTTTGGATCTCATCTCATCATCCTTTGAATGGCCAAGAGGCACTTGTATGCACAAGCCTTGGAAGGGAAGGGTACAAACGCTCGAACGTGGTCTGTTGCAATGTACCGTAGTTTGTCGAAACAGAACTGTGTTTGGGTAACAATGTGTCAAATTATAGATTCTAGCTTCCAAACCCAAAAGACATCTATTTGTTTTTGATATTTCAAACCAGACACTGACTCAATTGAACAAGAGGACCATCACCATTCATCACTGCCTTCATCAAAACAATAATACAATCTCATACTGTCATGGCAATCAATTACCAGATTCAAAAGAAAGGATTCGTGATAATCTACTAAGATTATCCACAATGGTTTTGTGTAAAATGTGCATTTTTTACACACCATTGAAATACAATTCATTTAAAACAAAAAGGAAAATAAAATTTTGTTGGAGGTAAACCAATGAAATCATAAAAAAATAAAATCAATGAAATTGTCTTGCTTTTGTAAAAGTTTTTGCACATGGGTGAGATAATGTGCTCAAATTTGCACATCACATGCTCAAATGTGCACATTTGTACCCAAAACAACCAATGGAGCTAAAAAATGTCTAAAAAATACACATTTGCACACCACCATTGTGAATGGTCTAACAACCTGATTTCATCTGCAAATGAAAATTACGCTCTGTTTGATAAAAGGGGTAGTTGAAGCTGATGATTTTTTGTGATTAAATATATGTTAATGAGTTAGTATGATGTTTGATAAACCTATCTGTTAGGGTTGTTGATGGAAGCTTGTGAATAGAAAAACAAAAGTTCCGAAAAACTTGGGTAAATAGCTGTTGAAAAACTCCGATTCTAAATGTTAATTGCACTAAAATCTTTTATTTATTTCATTTAAAATTGTATGATATCCAAATAAAAAGCTCCGAAAAGCCGATGGTGTCAAACTCAAGTAGTCAGGAAATGTGAAGTGGGCAGCCCTATTTCCAGGTACTGTCATTGAGTAATCAGTTGGTAAACTTATTTGGAATTTACCACCAAACAGATGCTTCCATGCGCAATAATTTGAATAGATTATATGGTTATCTTATCTCTTGACTAATGTTTCATTGCCAAACAAAAGCAAATTCCACAAAGTAGGCTGATTAGCAGGACTTGTACCTGGTGATCATTATTATCATCAAGCACTAGCTGCAGGAACTTTTGTTTGTGTTCTTTACTTTACATGAATTCAAAGAATAAAACACTAAGGGAGTGTTTGGGATACATCAAGTGTTGATCGGTATCGATATCAAATCAACCAACTCGTATTTGGAATGGTCTACTACCGGTATCGAAAAGATGCCAAACAGATCCGGCCTGGAAGAGACTCAAACCCTAAATGACCAAACAACTTGATTAGACCTGAAAATGAACAATCCGAATCCGACCTGATTGCCACCTTGTATCAAAATTTTAACAAACACCCTATATCAAAACTTCATATGGATACCAGATACTGATACCAAAACCGATACCTTGTATCGATACAAGTCCTGATTAGATGACACCTAAAACAGTTTCCAATTGCTTTTGTAAACTAGAACAATATCCAGATTGCAATTCCACTGTTAACTACTAGCTGGTGGCAGATACTTGTTTTTGCCTTTCCAGACCCAAAGTGCAACTAAATATAGTAATAAAGCTGGCAAAGATATCAAGATTCAAGCTCCAATGATGAATTATTATTGAATGAGTTTCATGGAAGGTTACAAGGGCATGGATTGATTGAGTTACATATTACATGTTACTGAACTTGAAATACAGATATGTTGAATATACAAAGCCATCAATAAAATGCGAAAAAACAACATTTCGTATGAAAAAATCATCACCCTTTTAGGCAGGCGAAAATTAGGGTGAGAAAAGAACCTGAGAGCCGAAAACGGATAGATGCTTGTATAATTTGTTAAAAGAATTTCCCATTGATGGTGTGTTCACTCTCAACTAGACCTGTCAAAACACAACCCGACCCGATGACCCGACCCGACCGACCCGAACCCGAAAATTTTGACCCGAAATTTTTTTTCGACCCGAACCCGAAAAACCCGAAATTTTCCGGGTAATCTGGGTTTCGACCCGGTGACCCGATTGACCCGGTAATTTTGACCCGATTTACCCGATTGACCCGGTGACCCGACTGACCCGGTTGATTTATAATTATATTTAATTAATTTTTTTTATATATAATTAAAATTTATCACAAAATTATCAAATAATGATTTTTTTAATTTAAAAAAGAAAAAACTGACAAACCCGAAATCGACCCGAACCCGACCCGAAACCCGATCAAACCCGAGTTCGAGTTAACCCGAAAAACCCGAAACCCGTTTTACCCGAGACCCGTTTTACCCGAAACCCGAAGTGACCCGACCCGAACCCGACCCGAATGACCCGTTTGACAGGTCTACTCTCAACCAACCACCTGCTCTTGTTCCGAGTACAGCTGCTCCGCCCATGATGGGATCATCTCAGACCCTCCACTGCTAAGACGATACAACTGCTCTGAATTCGCGGCTGGTTCATCCTCGACGATTGACTGGACCCGTGAAACATCAGGTCCTGCGACAGAACCTTCCATGAAAGTAGTCCCAGACGCAAAATTGGCATTGCCTGTGCTATGAAACCCAAAAGAAGCAGATTTCCTGAGCTTGTTGAGTTCTTCTCCCTGGATTCCCCAATCCAATCTGCCATCAGGTGACCCCCACTGTGAAAGTTGAGAAGGCATCACAGTAGGAGTGGGCGAAGATAACCCAGAGAGACGGTTCATTGCACCACAGTCAATGAAGCTCTGGCTCCTATTTGCAAAGGCAGGTGTCCTCGAATTCAATAGTGATAAGGCCTTAACAGGTGATGAAGTGACGCCGAAAGGGTAAGTAGATCGCAGTTGTTGGTTTGTGTTCTGGCGAATCTGCATCCCAGTTGGAGATTGAGAGATAACTGCAGGCGGTTCCCCGTTGCTCATCAATGAGGTGCTCCACCTGGAAGGAGATGACAGGCCAGCCAACTCCTCGAACTGTTGCATACGCCTTTGATTCTCTATCCCACGCAACTCGGCTTCCAACCCCAGATTTCTAGCATTCAAAGCCGCCCTCAATCTGCTACCAGGAAGCTGCAAGGCAGGTGGTGTGACAACATTGAGCTGGTCGTGCCACATCGCCCCAGTAAAACCCATGGGAGAAGACTGCACGCTAGTCGGTGTCATGGGTGGCGTTGAAGTTGAAGGCAGTAACACCGAAGAGGGCCCAAGAGCAAGAGGACTAAGTAATGCCATGTCAAACGAAGAAGCACCAATGGGTGACATTGATATTGGGGACGGAACTGCTGACCCAGTGGAAGCATACAGGGGCCGGATCTCCTCTGGCTTGTGGGCAAAGAAGCAAACCCTCCTTGGACAATTCGTCTCATCCTTGCACAGCCTTGTGCGATACTGTGCAGGGTGTAGCCAGCACTCAAAGATCCCATGTGCATACTCGCAAGCATCGCCTTTGCTACAAGAGCCCTTTCTGAACTCAGGGCATGGCACACAGCTGTAATGGTACTTCCTTGGATCACGTCTCCTTGCGTTCTCTCCCGGGTGAACAAAGGGACACTCCGTCCAGTCATGAGAATAAGCTCTTGAACAAGGCTTGACCTTAAATGTATACATCCTAAATTCGTCGGTACTATATACCCCATTTTTAATGTCAGGGAAAGACGGATCAATAGGGTACTCCTTCTTCTCGGTTCCATTGCTTTTATTAGAGAGCTCTGTAACCAAAAGCACCGGTTCCTGGTCAACCACTTTTCCAGCCAACACAGATTCCAGTATTTTCCTCGATTTCGAACTACTCCAGCAAAGTGCAATTACATCACACGGCCTAGATCCATCAGAACTGACACAATTGATGTCTGCAGAAGCATCAACCAAGAGCTTAGCGATTTCATGTGATCCAGAAGAGCCACCAGCTGCAGCGCAATGAAGGGCAGTGGCACCATCCGAACCACTAGCACGATTGACATCAACACACCCGGTTTGGAGGATGTAACTCAATACATCCTTGCTTCCAAACATAGCAGCTATCATCAAAGGGGTCCTCTCCTCAAACCCCATCTTCTTAGACCCTATTCTCCTCCCATACCAAGAGCTCGATTCATCCACATCATGGCCATCTTCCTCGACAGCACGCTTGAAACTCGCAAGATCATTGACAGCTGACAGCTCAAGCAAAACAGACGAGTTTCCGCAAAACCCTTCATCTTGCTTAAGAGGACTATTAGTACCCTCCATCGATACCCCGGCAACAGAAGTAACCTCCCTCTTGGAACCACTACACATGGAAACAGCTCTCTTGTTTTCTACCTTAAATTCAATACCTACACAAGATTGCAACAGGAGGAACTTTTTAATGTATGCTGACACTCATAAAGATCACAAAATCTGAACTTTTTAATCATCAAGTACGAAATCAATCAACAACTGCAGTTTCCAAAATCAACAACTATCAAGTGCTTTTAACCATACCCAGAATCCCTAAACCCGCAAACAAAAAGGAACTAGCGAAACCCCCATTCAGAAAAAAAGAAAACCCTAAGATAAATCCTCCAAAGATGACAAAGAGCACAGCAACAAAACCCCCCAAAAAAATCGTAGCTCAATTAGCCATGAATTTACTGAAAAGCAAGAATCTTTCCTCAATTGAACAAGCCATCTGTATAACGAAATTAAACAGAAACAGGAAGAACATACCTGAGAAGAGGTTTCCTAGTTGGGAGGGAAATGAAAGGGTGAAATTGGGGGAGCGTCGAAGTTGAACAGCCCACCTTGCGCTCCCCCTTTTGAAGTCCGCTCCCTACTGCGACGACCCACCACACGACAAACATTCATTTCTTAGAAATTGGTTTCATACTGTATTACAATACAGTATATACTAATAAAATCGGATTTTCAGGGATAGGTTAAATAAAGATTTTAATTGACAAAGATTATACTATCTCCACTTAAAATATATATCCTTTTTATTTATACTATATGTTTTTTTATTTCATACTATTAGAGAATATATTACCTATATCTTAATGCATTGGCATTTTACAAAATAAAAACAAAAACATACAGATATTTTTTTTGTTAACGAGGTTAACCCATCTTTGATGATAAACCCCGAACACCTGATCCAGCCGACAAAAGGCACGCGTCGGGTAAGCCGGCTCGCACCAACCGACAAATGCAAATATCTAAATCAATATCTATATAAAATACTAAAACAGAGACCGTTGAAGCGACCTCACTGCCACGGAATTTTCTGGATTAAAGCGGGATTATTTTTGCCTGTGTGACATTTTCTGAATTAAAGCGGTATTATATTTCTGGGCCACATCAATTAATAAACGAATATAGTTAGCTAAAAACTTATCTTTTTAGACCAATATATATTAAGTGGCTATAAAACTATAAAACCTATCATTTAGTTAACATAATCCTCATCTTTTAGCCATATCAAGCTAATTTTTTCAACCGGAATATATCTTTAAATCACAAATAAAATAATTTATTTCTTATAAATATGATGCATTTATTAAAAAATTGGTTTGACGTGATATGCCCATATGTAGTCTATTATCAAATGTTTTGATATAATAATTTAAATTATTTACAAAAAAAACTCTATTATCAATGGTATAAACAAATACATAGTAAGTTTTCTCAATTAATGTAGTCTTTTTTTTGATTTAGGGATAAGTTAGTCCAATAAGCCCGTAAGATTTTTGGAGTGGGATTTTTTAAGATAGATTTAGCCATGCATAAATATAATCCTAAACTGGTTGGGATTAGTTAAAACTTATGTTTTATTCTTTTTAGATGAAATTGAATATATTTATCTTTTTAAAATAAATAATCTATCTAATATCTGATTTATTCTTAACATTCAACCTTATATTTAAATTAGGTAGAAAACCTATCTATGATTGTATATAAAATATATATATGTGTGTATGGATATATATCTCATAAGATGTTATGTTGAATAGATAATTAATTAAGTGAGTAAGATAGAATATTATAGTTCCTATATATATAAAGGTTATCTACGAGGTATCCCCAAATACCAAACCTCCATTATCCTACTACGTAGCCTCTTCATTCGTTGGAGTATTTGCCGCAAGCAACTATCAATATCGATTAGCAAAGTTGCAATTTGCAATCAAGGTATAGTAGTTTCAACAATTTATTAATCATATATAAATCCTACTACGCACTAATCTATTAATATATCCCTAAAATAGCTTTATATTCATATATTTATCGTTTTTTTTTTCAGTTGTTACAATAGCGAATGTATACAATAAGGTTAACGAAATTAAGCCATAAATATGATGCATTTATTAAAAAATTGGTTATGGGTAGGAAATATTATGGGTATACATATCTAGAGAACAAATTATGAAATTACGATGAAGGGTTCCTATATTATGGGTAATTACTGTTTATTATAGTGTCACTGTGTGCAATGCATATATCACTTGGCCTTCTAAAAAATAAAGGAATAAAACGGTTGTTAGGATAGGGAGATTTGAAATCAATATATATGGCTATAACTAAAAAAAAATTCAAGAATAAATATAATAGGGCGGTTAAAAATCAATGTGGGTATAAAGTGTATAACATACGAAGCGCTTTGTTGGTAGGAAATAAGTTAATTAAATGGTTTTTAAATAATCATTCCTCATATATAAGTTTACATATAAGTTTATCAAAATGCTGAAAGATAAATTTGCACTAAAAAAATAAAATTTACACTTAAATATATAATTTGATTTATAAAAAAACATGCCGTCAAGATTCTAAAAAGATAAAGAATGAATATTTGATCAATTATTCTACCTTTTAAATCAAATTGAATATGATATCCTTATATATGGTTTTATTTTATTGAGCCACGTCAGTTAATACTCTAATATAATATTTTAATATAATAAAATACAGCAATTTATTAACAAAACGCGCAACCGCACAGGCCGGTGGTGCGATCTCGTGTCCACGAAATTTTCTGGATTAAAGCATGATTATTTTTACTTACCTGTAATTTTTTGGATTAAAGTGGTATTATATTTTTTGGCCACATCAATTAATAAACTAATATAATTGGGTAAAAAACTTATTACTTGGATTGTTTTACAAGATCTTTTTATACTTCATATCTTAGTTAAGATTCTCACCACTATAATAATAATATAATAACTTAATTAATTAGTTGCCCTACTTATACCCGTATGTAAATCTTTTAAAAAATTATCTCTTCAAACATCCATAATATTACCCTAATTTTTAGCCAAGTAAAATTGGAAAAAGATATGAACAAATATTAAAGTTCGAATCTATATAATGGGATCATATATAGGGCATTTTCCATCGGTTTTGATCCTAATTCCTAACTATCTATGCAATTCATCTGCTGTTGCTCTCAATTCTTGCACGTACAAACCTAATTGGCGACGCCAAAACGCCTAAAATTTCAAATCCAAAATTTGTCTTCGTTTCTAAACTGAATCGTAGGATTCCAATCTCATAATGTTCGAATTTCGTAATTTTCATTTTATATGCACATATTATTGCGTAAAAGTGCCTTGATTCATTAACAAAACGACCGGCCACGAGCCACCCTCAAACCGTTTATGCGAATTCCTCCAAATCCTTTAATAATTCAATCTGGTTGACATTGAAGCCACGTTAATTTTTTCTATCTAATTAAATTCATATCAATATAGTTTACAAAGTTTACAAAGTTTAACTTTTGATGTTTTATGGGGAAAGTAGGTTCAGATTATTTTAAAATAATTATTTTATATTTAAATATATTATATTCAATTTGATCTAAAAGTAGAATAATTTACCAAAATTTGACGACATGGTACATATTTATATATAGATATATTATATTCATTTTGAACTAAAACATAGAATAAGTTTTCTAACTAATTAATTGGATTAATTGGATAGAAATACACCGCTAATTGGATACACCATAATTGATAAATACAATTAATTCAATTCATACCCCATTGAAACTTGGCAGAAAAAAAAAAGTAAGCCTTATTAGATAATTAATTAATCATATATGATCAATCACCAATCTAATCTAATTTCTTATAAAAATATATATTATCCATTGAAAACAACGAGATTAAATCTGAATAATATTTTATCCAATTTTATGTTAACTTTTATAGTAACAATCTAAATTTAATATTAATATCATTTACAAATAACTGTCAAATTTATCAATAGATTTGGTTTTAAAAAATAACATACGAGAATATAATAGTAAAAAAAATAACATGCCGTGCAAGAGCACGGGTAACATATACTAGTATATAATACTAAAACAGAGGCGTGAAAATCTTATGTGGCGGGTTCTGGTGCGATTCGCTTACGTGTCGTTCTCTGGTGCAATTTGGGCCCGATTTTGTGCCATGTCAATTAATGATGATCCAGGAAATTTAAGCCACATTAGACGACAACCTCATCTATTTATACATGTGTCATCTTATGTGTCCATTTTAACTAATGATTAAATTAGTTTTTAGTATAAATATTCAACCTCATATCTTGAGTAGTTAAAAATCTTATCATATTACCTTAAGTTATTTTATAAATATTTTATCTAGAAAAAAAATTCTAGATTAGATTAATTTATATGAAAAAAAATGTTAGATTAGTTTTATCACTTACAAAAATTAATTAAATTATATAGAGAGAATCAATTTTTAAAAGCCAAAATTTGCTCGGAATATAAGGTATCTTATCTTATAATCATTACATATGATTTGTTTTCCATCAAATAATATATCCAAACGTAAAGCAATAATTTATGGATTGCATTTATAATATTTTGATATAATGTTCCGGTTAATAATATTTATCAAAATTAGGGATGGTTTTTTATGCCAGAAATATTTCCTAATAAAAAAATATAGCTATCCATATATGTTGATTAATATTTACTTAAAAGATTTATATCAAATCTTTTAACATATAATGTTATTAAATATATCATTTAGTTAGACTGCTTTTATACTTTCAAATCAATATCACACGCTCCATTTTAATTAATAAAAATAGCACTAATCTTAGGACCGATGGTGGGGGTAAACTAATCACTTATTTTCACTATGGAACAAATTAAAATATTTTATATTTAACGAGAAGTCAATTATCACATGTTAGTTTGGTCCCTTGAATGTTAAAGGTTCTCCATTAATTAGATTGTTTTTATACCTTCAATATCATGAATTATGTGGGACTGCATCTATAACTCTTTAAGCTAGCGGTATCATTTTTTTTTATTTTGTAAAAATTTATACTTATGAGTTATGACCATGGATGAAATTATTTTAAAAAATTAGTATTTTATTTAGTTTTAGACGGATGAAGGGTCCTCCCATAATTTAGGCTTAGATTTGGAAATTGGTTAAGGATTAAAAAATAGAATCCTTTGAAAAAAATTGAGTAGATGAAATAAAAACCAATCTTACTAAAATAATTGGTTAGACTTTCCTAAAAACCGATCTCTTAAAATGAAAATAAATGATACTGGCCAAAAAAACTCTCAAAAAATTATACGGTATTGGGTAATAAAAAAATATGTATTTTTAAATAACAAATCAACATAGAAAATTATAGATTAGGTTAAATCGCTAAAAGATATATTATAAATCTTCCTTATATATAAGAAATACTTAGCTATTACATTGTTATAAAATGATTTAATTGAAAAACACATAATACAAAATATATTATTTGACTCGGTTTAATTTATAAAAGATATTATTTGACTCAATTTTATATCTTTTATGTTAATTAAGGCGAGTCTAAATTTCATCACGTGATAAAATATGTGAAATCATTAACTGACATGGCTAAAATATGTGGGGCCATTAACTGGCGTGCTTAAAAGAGATTGAATCATTAATTGATTTGTCTAAAAGATGTGGAGTCAAATTTCACCATGAATCGATACATAAACAAATTCGACCAGAGTCTGACACAAAGGAATCCATGTATATATATGTATATATATAATTTATATATAAAGCTACATATATATTTTTAATTAAAATTTTAATATCCTAATTAATATAGAACAGATTTATAATATATCGATCTATTAAAATAAATGGAACAAGCCATGTTAATTTATTTAATTAAATATTACATGTCGTGTTATCAACAATTATCTGAAAACTGATAATTTAAGCCAGTTGTTTAAGTCATTTAATTATATGTATATATGAAGTTGAGCAAGAAAAAGTATGTATTTTATAATATTTTAAAGATTAAAGTTAGTCATTCAAAAAAATATCACCAATAATAAAATGATAATAAGTAGGAAATTAAAAGGTTAAAAAATAATATTTTATATAATTTTTTGTGATTTTACACAATTTGTGCGTGAATAATAATATTTATATAAAAAAGTCGTGAAGATCGTGGGCAATAAAAACTAGTTTACTAATAAAAGTGTACCTAAACTTAAAAAGTGATATTGAAAGGAACCAAAATAAATAATTTAAATTTGCCACATCAACACTACGGAGAAAGTCGTTGACCGAAAACAATACAACCTCTAATCATCTAATGTTATTTTGTGTTATATTATATGGACGACACTTTGTGACTTGTGAGTCTATTTAAGATATTGAATCTACTTAATTAATCATACTATAAGTCCTTTTTTTTTGGGGTAGAAATCATACTACAAGTCTTTTGCTTTCCTCCAATGTGTGCCTCATTGGACTCAAATGTGTGTGTTCTCATTTCATTCTTAGGCTTCTTTTAAAGCAAACTGTTTTCCTTAGTTTCTAATGTGATGCACAATAGAAAAACAGAATAAATAAATGGCTGTTGGTGTTTGATCACTTTGATTGTCTGTTTGAGCCCTAAAATAAGACCCATATTTTCACACATCAGTTTTCATAACATTACCTCTATAGCCGTATGGGTATTTATTTGCTTTAAGCAAAGCCAGCACTCAGAACGGCATGACAACAACTTATCTTTACAACTTACATTCCCTGCTTCGTACCATCCAAAAAATCAGACAAAGCAACACATTTGCCATTTGGGGACCTAACAGAGACACCCCAAGTTCAACTCCTGTTAACGACGTGCGTGCTTCAACTCGTACGTCGTACCCATGTTGTATTGCTACTAGCACCGGCTTTACAAGAGCCACCGACAAGGAGAAGATGCATTTGAAAGGCAATGAGCAAAAAAACTAGATACTAAATCAGGACTAGCTGGACATTTTATACATTCAGAATCACCCAGAGGCCCAAAAAACCTTGGAAACTAACTAGTCAAGCAAAATGCAGGCATCGGAATATTTACCTGCATAAAAATATTAACCGAGATTGATCACACTAGGAAGGCGGATACCAGGCGCTTGTTTGTCAACAGGCAAACCTGTACAAGAGACCAGTTTCAAATCACTTGGTTCACGAAGATGGTATCGCCTCTGTGCCTCAGCACATGCCCCACCCAGCACTTCCTTGATCCAATCATCTACCGGGCCATCCCCATTTGAACACAAAGCGGCTGCTAGTATCTGTGACATGGCTTCTTGATCAACATCTAGTCTGAAGCCCGGTCCTAAGCTTCTCTGTAAGCTTAGGTTCATCTTGTTCAATAATTTATTGGCGAATGCGTCAAAATTGAAAGGCTTGAAGGCTACTTTCCTGTGTACTTGCTCAAGGAAGTCTTGTAGCCACACTCTTGAGCTGTCTGAGATGGTGTTGGTATCTGCGTTGATTTCCATCTCGCTCATATCTTCTGTCTCTTCTTCTAAGGGCACATTTAGATCAAGAAAGCCTTTCGGCTTCTTGTTTCCAAATGGCTCATCAGTGTCACTTTGCCTCCTCTTGTTTGAAGTATTTTTTTCATTTGCAAGTGTCACGGCTGAGGTATTGCTGAATTTAGAAGCGGCTTTCCCTTCAACATGCTCAATCACAATCTTCATTTGCCAACTAAGGGCATTAAGTATTCGTTGCTCGGAGAATTTTTCACAAGTGTTCGGACTAGAGTGAACCTGATCCTCTCCTGATGACTTGAGTGCTATCAAGAAGACTGCATTCACAATGCTGATTTCTCTTCCATGTGAATCTGGAAGCTTCCCTGTCCGAATTGCATGCAACAAGCTTCTCTGTACCAACGGATCATCAGTCTCATCCACATTGTCGAAGAAAACAACTGAGCGTGGTTTCTTGCTCAGCTCACCAGCTATATAATCAACAACTGTCTTTCTACCAGTCCTCACACCAATATCATCTGGTAGTCTAATATCAAACACCGAATGGGATTCACTCAACCTCTCTTGAACACTCAAATCTACAGCAATCAGGTTTTCTTTGCTGCCAAACATTAGCTCAGCAAGAGCTTCAGCCATTTTCTTCTTTCCCACTTTATCAGGACCAATAAAGCCAATCCATGAATCATGTGTGGTATCTGAGGCACAATGCTCACTGTTTCCTGCTCTACGACAAGAAATTATGCGACCAACATCTGCGCAGGCTTCCATTTGCCAGGCAACCTTCTCAGTTAACTTTTGTACAATCAGTTTGTAGTCTCCTCCTTGATCAAAGCTGCCTCTCAACTGACAACGAAGTTCATGGGAAGCAGAGGGAGAATATGGGAAAACTCTGTTGGCAGCCTTTTCGGTAACAGGTCTCTCAGTGGAAATGGAACAAGAGAGGTGCTGCAACTGTCCCTTATTGAGATGGGAATCCGGCTTCTTTAGCTCCTGTACCGTGGATGCAGAGGTTCCCAACCCCAGATCAGTGGTAACACAGCTAAGAGAGGAAGATGATACATGGTCCGGGGCCAGATTAAGATTACAAGAAGATTGGGCTGGCAAAGCGCCATCCACCTTATGGGGAAAATTCTTTGAAACTGGAGAGTATGATTTGGACTGGGAGCAAAAATTGTCACAAAGAGAACCACCTGGTGCTTTTATATTATGTTCTATTGCAAACGCCTTTTGCACCGTAGCTGATACGCTAGAATCTAAATTTGATATTAACCCATCAATTGAATGTAAACTTCCACTTCTGCTTCTCTGCTCAGCAATGTAATGAAGACCCATAGCACAAGGAACTGCAGGATTGGATATGGATGGAGCAGGTCTAGGAATAGCCGGTCCTTGATGAAGCCGCATGCATATGTCATCCCATTTCTTCTGCAACCCCAAAATGCTTGCATTGGATTCTGCTTTTCCGTCTATGATCTGCACTGGATGGAGTAGATGATTCTTACAATTCATTGTCACATATTGGGCAATGCAAAGTAAGACCACAGTTTGTGTGTATTACGCATTATACAAAAGTTTAACACATATATTGAAAATGAATATATAGATTCCATATATCAGAAAGGTTAACTCACCTCTGCGGCAACATTCTGTGCTTTTCTCGCATCCGAGTTGGCCATTTGCAACCAGGAAGGTAAGCTGGACGAATGTTGATCGGCAACTGAAACCAAGGATCCTCTGCTGCTCGTAATAGCAGAAAGTTCTCTTTCATACTTTTCGTTACACATGCTACATCGAGTGAAAGGCTTGTTTGTGATACCCAACGGGCTTCTGATGTCAGATGGTGTAGAAAAGAAACCTCCAAATGGAACAAAAGAACCCATCAAACTGTAAATATATCATGAAGATCCAATTGTCAGATTCAGCAGCAGCAGCTTACAAGTCCAAAGAAAATTGCACATTTACATGTTTGAACACTTTCTTATATGCAACTACAAGTACAAATGAGAGACACAGAAACCTTCATGAGGAAATTCATCAATAATACCATATGAAAACTGAGGCACATGTAATTATATACAACATAGGTATGTGAATTTATTTATTTTGCACCTTGCAAAAGTAAATTCATGAAAAAATACACTATCTCCTAACCTACAGTTCTATACCATCCATGATGCATAGGAGCCATTACTGAGCAACATCGTGAACACAATCCAGGAACCAACATATAAATCATGAATCTCTCCCTACAGATTTGGGAAACTCTTCCAAGATTTATATAAATCATGCATTCAGCCAACAAGCTTTTCTCATCATGTCATGGTTGTTAATTGCTATAATGAATTATAGCAGATGCGAACAGGTAATGATGCATAAATTTGTGCATAGTTTGATCCTCCCCACCTGGATTTGGAGCACAGTTCTGTAGCTGAGGATCTAGACGAAGTTATAGGCAAAGGATACAAATCCCAATCGGCCTCCAACGACGGAAATTGATACAGAAACTTCCTAAAGGTCACATACTCTGCTGCAGCTCCAATCAACCACATCTTCTCCCTGTGAACTTTGATCAAACTGCTCAATTTGGCTACCAAGCACTTCACATGATCCTTTGATAATCCTTCAGCTTCCACCAACAGCTTCAACTCTCCAAAATTCACCACCACTCCTGGCCCTGAGTGCCTTTCTAGTGCCGAGTTCAGCTCCTCCGCCTTCGAATCGAACCCCTCCTTGCTCCCACCATTCGATATGAACTCCGTTATATCCTTTTCCAAACAAATAAAGTCCAATCCAGCAATCTGACCGGGAAGAACTCCTTCACCTTTGCCGTTCTCCACACGCTTCTTGAAGCTTAAAAGAGCATCTCTGGCACATACGCCGACGAGTAATGGATTTCTACCGCTAGTCTTGGCCAGAACCTCGCCGATTCGCTGGCAATTCTCATCTCCGTCGGAATCTCCACCACCACCACGGGAGAAGGGAAACGGAATATTCCCGGGAAGTGCGGGCAGGGAATCAGTTAAATTACACAGAAACAACGGCGGACACCTTCCACCGGCGCCGCGAAAGTACCTCGACGGAGGATTCGGCGCCGGAGGATGAAGAATCGCGAGCTTGATATCGGTGCTTCGGAATCCAGCATCTCCTAATACGCGACTAACAATCGGATCATCCAAAATTGAAATCACGAAGTTCTTCAATTCGACCTTAATCGTGGAGATCGAGTAGATCGAACTAGCTGCGTGTTGAGTAATCTGGTACATTTCCGGCATGCGACGCTGATTGGCCTGGGAGCGCTTTATAGCGGCCATGAGAGAGTTCGACACAGGAGGCGGATCGTTATCAGCAGAGCTTCCTCCCCCGACGGCGGACTTGGAGGACTGCAATCGGTCAAGCGAGACGCCGACGCAGAGATCGAGCGCACGGAATTGGAAGCGAGAAGAGTACGTCGGAGAGCGGACGCGGGAGCAGGCGTCACGGAGGAAGGAAGACGGGAGGGAGAGGAGCGCGGACACGGCGTGGAGGGAGGTGGTCTGAGCGTGGCAGCGACGGCGAGCGACGGAGACGGCGTCGTCGAGCACGCGCGCCGCTTCTTCTGTCAAGCATAGCTTTGCGGTGGCAACCGGCGTCGGCATAGCCGCCGGTGACCTCGGCCACCAGGGTACAGAAACCGCTGTTTGCTCCTCCTGGAACGTTTATATATACTGTTTGATGTGCTCAGCAGTTGCAGAGAGAGCGATTGAAGGGAAAAAAACAGAAAATCTTTTTTTAAAGAAAACACTGAAAAGGGGAGAAAGGAAAGTGTAAGTATCAGTAGCTTTTGAAATAATTTAATGAGAGGAAGCCAACGAGGAGGAGGGAGAGGAGGAAGAAGATGAAGATGATGGGTGAGTGCTCTGCAGCTTGTCTCTGCTTTGTTGATTGGGAAATTTACAGAAAATCAATCTTTAAATATGGGTATTTTAATTTAACTACCCCTTAAATTTAAAATTACAGAAAACCACCTTTTAAATGGTCTTTGTTTACAACTTATTACCCATTCATATATTTTTTTAATTTATCATTAAATATATTATATTTTAATATTTTGAAAGCCCAAATGTGATTGTAAATATATTCAAATTTTGAATTTAAGGGCTCAATTATATTTTTTTAATTTTTTTTTTATCAAAGATAATTATTGAACAAAAATATTTAAACTATAGACAAATAATAATATTTTTAAAATGTTTAAAATATAAATAAATAAGAGTAGTTTACATAATATTTTAAAATCTTATAAACATTTTCAAACATAAATTAAGATAATAATTCTAGGTTATATTTATTATTATTTTTTAAAAATAAATAAAATAATCCCTAAAATATAATCGAGTTCTTAAATTCAAAATTTGAATATATTTATAATCAAATTTGAGTTTAAAAATATTAAAATACAATATATTTAATGATAAATTAATGAAAATAGATAAAGGGGTGGTGAGTTGTAAATAAATACAATTTAAAGGGTGATTTTATATAATTTTGAATTTATGGGGTGGTTAAGTGAAAACACTCATATTTAAAGGGTGGTTTTCTGTAAATTTCCCTTGTTGATTTTAAACTCTCCCTTTTTTTCTCTGTCCAAAATAAAATCACTCAAATTGGTATACTGCATTCGCTTTAAAATATGAGTCATTTTATTTTTTAACATAATTTTTTAATATATTAAAAACTCTATAAAATACCAATTTGTTTAATTTTTTTTTAAAACTTAATAGTAATAAATTTTAAATTATTTTTTGAAATTTTGAAAAAAAGTTGATATATTATAGAGTTTTTAACACATTAAAATGCATGTCAAAAAATAAAATGACTTATATTTTGAGACAGAGCTGAGGGGCAATATTGTGTAATACATATGTACATTTTTGCTATACTATATTCTAAGGGCATAGGATAAATAAATCACATTTAGATGTTTGAATTATATAAAAACGTTATTAAAAATAGTTAAAGTCATTTAAATTTTGGAAAACCTTTATAAATTTAGCTTCTTAACTTATATATTCTTGGGGCATAGGTTAAAAAAATATATATACATAAACGTCGAGTTAAATATGATATTTTCACCTAAACTCTGCACTGTCTCAAAAAACTATCTTTGCCCTTTGGCTTCTTAAACTAGGCCCTTGGCGGTGTATTCTTCCGTGTCAATTATTTTCTCATTTTATACTTTTTTTCATAACAATTTGTTCACCATCTATCTTTTAGCCTCTTGATCCATTAAACATGTTCAGTGGATCGAAATATGGCAAGATGATAAAAGAGTTTATTTGTAAAAAAAAAGTAAGTTTATTTTGTTGTTATTAGAGGCCGTGTGCATAAGAATAGATAATTTAACTGAAGTCGAAAAAAATATTTTTAATCTTTAAATATTTGTCTTGAGAAGACAAGTAATCTCCCAAATAACACGAAGCTTATAAGCCCCATGCAATTTTTTTACACTAAATAAACTCTAATAAACCTTAATATATTTGAAAAGAAGCTTATCATTAATAGTTTCCAATAATATAGTACAAACTTGGCTCTTAATGATGTTGAAATATGCCTGTACTGACACTTTAATTCTAGTAAATTTTAAATAAAATTTTAGTTTTTAAATAAGATTTTAATTTTATTTTTTTATATAAAAATAGGATTTTTTTTTTATGTCCTACCATTGATAGACATTCACCTAAAATACACATTAATTACTAGACATAAGATCATATTAATTATATCTATAGCATACATGTAGTTGGGTTTATTAATTACCTCAATAAATTTGGACAAAGTACTTGTGTTTTTTTTTTCTACACAAAATAGCTAGAGCAATTAACTCTAGAATTACTATGGTTATCCGAGTAATAGATATCATCAAGAGGGAGTAATTAAGTCGGTGAAAGAGTGATCCAGTTGTATGGAGTAACGAAGGAGTCAGGAGGTCCCGAGTTCAATCCCTACCTTCAGTTTTTTTCTTAGATGAAAATCTAAGGTTTGTATCACGCGCTCAGACTTTGTTACCAAATGGTGGATTTCTTTCTTATAAAAAAATATGACTCCGTATAGAGAGTACTAGAGTAGTTAAAATTTGGGTGGAACCTTCACAAGTGGCCTATAAAGGGCTGATACACTTTATAAAGGATTCTATTTTTAGGGCTGAGATACATTTCCAAGTGGCCTATAGATATAAAATTGGGAATATTATAGAAAACCACCCCTTAAATATAGGTATTTTCACTTAACCACCATTTAAATTCAAAATTACAGAAAACCACCCTTTCAATGATGTTTACTTACAACTCACCACCTCTTCATCTATTTTCTATTAATTTATCATTAAATATATTATATTTTAATATTTTTAAACTCAAATTTGATTATAAATAAATTCAAAATTTGAATTTAAGGGTTCGATTATATTTTAGTGATCTTTTTATTTATTTTTAAAAAATAATAATAAATAGTTAATAATTTTCAACTTAAAATATAAGTTTGATCCATTTTATTTGTTATAGATAACTTTTTTCTATAAATTTCCCTAAAGTTTTAAAATTTAGGTTATCAATTAATCAAATAACTTAAATATAATTATGAAGATAATAATTGTAGGCTATATATATTATTATTTTTTTAAAATAAATAAAATTATCCATAAAATATAATCGATCCCTTAAATTCAAAATTTAAATATATTTATAATCAAAATTTAAGTTTAAAAAATATTAAAATATGATATATATAATGATAAATTAACGAAAATAAATGGAGGGGTGGTGAGTTGTAAGTAAACATCATTTAAAGGGTGATTTTCTGTAATTTTGAATTTAAGGGGTGGTTAAGTGAAAACACCCATATTTAAGGGGTGGTTTTTTGTAAATTTCCCTATAAAATTTAAGGGGGAATCCGGGGGGAAAAATATGAGTAAATAAAGATTAAAAAATCTCACTAGCTTTGAAAATGCTTTATTTTCTAAATAAAAAGCTTTATAATTTATGTTTGTTTTTTTATGTTTAAAAAATAGTTTAACTCTATCTAAAATAATTATATGGTAAAAACGGCTATAAATATTTCATTTTTAACTAGAAACACAAAAGAGGGAGCATTTTAATCCTTATAATAAGTGTGGTGAATTGATTGAAACTCTCCACCATTAATTACATATTTGAGTTCGAATATTGAAGATATATTATAATTGTATTCTTACAAGAGAGAAGAGAGTATTTTAACCTCTTATTCTTAATATTGCTTTTTTTTTGGGTTGATACATGTAATAATTAGGAAGAGACTAGTCACTGCTAGCCCATCAACTAATCCATCAACTAATGATATCATTGCAGATACAGATATAAAGTTCTCTATCATAAATGGGATGTTAATAAATTTTTTTCATCAGGTAATAATTCAAGGATCAGACAAACTTAACTCATCGAGAGGCCGACAAAGTCGGTAAACGACAAAAAAACAGTTCCAATCGAACAAATGAGTCTAACCCAAAAAAAGTTGATGACAACGTAGACTAAACCCGGAGTCAAGCGCCATCAAGCGATGGCACCGTTGGACAGCGGTATATCAGGAGTCCATGGGGCGATGAAGATGAACCTTCAAGGAAAATTCCGGAGCACGGAGTTGCCTCGATGCACACTGCCTCGACCTCAACCAGATTCGACACCGGACGCCAGAGCCCTAACTCAGACTAAGACCGTCAAAAAATAACCGGAAACGCATCCGAAAACCAACCTTGTACTCAAGTCTATTCAATATTAGGTAGACCAAATTACGTAGTACCCTAATTTTGGGGGAAAAATAAATAAAGATGCAGTGTCCATTCAAATAACACTATTAACCATGGAGGGTGGGCGACTACTCAAGTCACTATCTAGCTTTTGGGCATGAAAATGACAAGGAAGGTCCACATTTTTTATATTCATTTATTATACTTTTATTTTAGTAATTTCGAATTTGATTATATTACTCCACAAGTTCAAATGAATGAATGGATGATGTTAATGGCATCAATATCACATCACAAAAATATAAATCACTATGAGATGGAATCGGGAGAGATTTTCAAAATCTTTGAATTAGATTCAGAAAATGATATTACAAGAAAATATAATCTTTGATTTTCATTCCTATCTAGCTTTTAACTATCGTAATCTCTTAAAAAATAAAAGAAATGATTTAAATTAATTACGGAGGTTTATCCAAATGTCCATATTTTCCGTCTTTTTTTTTTACCAAAATGTCCACCAATCTATCCATATTAGCAAAAAGTCCACCGAAGTTCGCGACACCGACTTTGTTGACGCCGAAGGTACTGGCACTGACGTTGTTGACGTTGATGTTGTTGACATCAATATTGTTGATGCTAACTCCATTATTACTGACAGAGGGAGCTGAACACCTTTGTTCAAGGTACGTCCACGATCTTAACTTAGCTATTTCAACAAACTGAAATCATTATGGGAAGAATTTGATAATTTGAGGAACATTCAACCATGTGTGTGTGGAATTGGGAAGGACAGTGTGAAATTTCATGAAGAACTAAAGCTGATGCAGTTCCTTTTGGGTTTGAATGAGAGTTACAATGCAACAAGAGGATTTGTATTGATGATGCAACCTCTGCCTAACGTCAGTGTTGCTTATTCGATGAGCTCGCAAGAAGAAACTCAACGAGAATTCAAGAATCAAGTGAATCTGAGTGCAGATCCGGCTTCATCTTTCAACGCTGAAGTCAAGATAGGGGACACAAAGAAAGGAGACATGAAGAAACCGGCCAACACTATTTTGCACCAAGTGCAAAAAGACTAACCATGTAGTTGATAGATGCTACTTCATTCATGGTTTACCAAAGAAGAATGGCAAGAACAAGAAGGTTGTTGCACATGTTGCTGATGATGGAGACACCGTGTGAGTCTTCCTGAACTCACAACTGCACAATACTCACAACTGCTGGACATGTTGAGTGTCAAACAACTAGAAGAGCAGGGATGCGTGGACAGGTGCATGCTCGGAGTTTGCTGGTTTTGCAAGTATGGCTTTCGATCATGGTAATAGGAGGCACATCTGGATATTGGATTCTGGTGCCAATAGTCACATATGCACAGACAGGTCATTGTTTACTTCACAAACTCTTATTGCTCAACCCATGTCCTTTGTATTACCCACGGGTGTTCCTCCTTAACATGTGCACAGACAGGTCATTGTTTGCTTCACAAGCTTCAATTGCTCAACTCTTGTCCACTATGTTACCCACGGGTTCCTCCCTAACAGTGGACACTATGGGGAGCGTCAAGCTAGTAGATGGATTGCTTTTGAAAGATGTGTTGTTTCTACCCTTTTCCAAATGCAACCTGCTATCGATTGTGAAGCTTGTGAAAGACACATGGCATGCGGTGTTGTTTACTCCTCAATTTTGTATGACGCAGAGGCTAAGATCGGATAATGACGAGAACTTGTGGATTTGGAAAGTCAATATCCCCTCTGAGGTAAAAAACTTCCTTTAGAAACTAAGCCAACAAGGAATCCTAACTGCAAGCCGACTCACCCAAAAGGGGGTCTCGGTCCCATCGACATGCAATTTATGTAACCATGCAACTGAAGAGATACGCACCTCTTCATAGAATGCCAATACAATAGCATCCAATCTTTACTAACAACGGATATTCGCCAAACCATTAACAACATGATCGCAATATCACGAGAAATTAAGCCCATCTTAGCGGTACTGGGTAACAAACTAACGAAAACAGATAAGGAAAAATTAGCTTTCACCTGGTGGACAACATGGTATGTTAGAAACCAAATTATATTTCGACATGAACCACCACCATCAAGAGATGTCATCAAACAAATAACCAGCATGCACATGGCAAAATGGCTGAAAACAACAAATTATGAGCAAAATATCAATGCAGGAATAAATTACGCCAAAACATCTAACCAAAGAACTAAGAAGATTCTTCAACGACAAACAATCAAATGGAAAAAACCTCATTTATGCACGTTCAAAATCAACTTTGATGGATCAACCCTTGCGAATAATAACAGCTCAGCTAGTTTTATTATTCGAGACTGGGAGGGCAGACCCATTCATATTGGTGGCGACATGATTGGTAACCAGACTCCTCTAAAGGCAGAAGTCATTGCTCTAAGACGTACAAGATATTACCCAATCTGTGGAGCTAGGTATAAAACAAATTACATATTGAACGAGATTCCCTAATAGTCATAAATCCCCTTAAAAAGCCAATCACATGCCTTTGGGAAATCAAAATGACTATGTCAGATATTAAAACCCTTCTGTCGAGGGTGAGAGATGTGTTTTTCTCTCACATACCCCGTGATGGCAACAGAGTGACCGATAAAGTTGTACACATTTGCCGCTCTGTGATGGGTTTCGACATTTATAACGACATAGGTCTTCATGACCTCATCCGTAAGGATGCTCTCGGGTAGGTTCTCCACCCTAATTTTTACCTAATAAAAAAATAAAATTATAGTAAACCTTAAAAAATCTTCGTGTAATCAATTTGGGAAGAAGCCTTGCAAAAACGCTCTGTTCTCTCTCTTTGTGAAAAGGTTTTCCCTTCGCTCCCGGCGTGGTTTCCGGGGCCGATGGCAAGCGGATCCCAGCCTAATGGCCCTCCAGGGGACCCTCCTGACAAGGCAAAATCTTGGAGGGACACCTTACTAGGTGGGACGAACAGAGTGGGCGTGGCTGATGTGGAATATAGAGATGAGTTGGTCACTGTATCATTCCCTGAAGGTGAGGAAGGTGACCCAGTTGTGGACATTCCACACGAGGTGATGACAGCGCTCGAATCAGTTTGGCAATCATCGTTGATTATCAAAGTCCTCGGAGGTTTCATTCCCTAAGTGACAATGGAAAGAAAAGTGAAAGAACTCTGGAAACCATCGGGGCAACTGTTGTTGGACAATTTACCCAAAGGGTACTACATAGCCAGGTTCAACAATGAGCATGACTATCTGAAGGCTCTCACCGGAGGTCCATGGCAGGTGTTTGGTCATTACCTGATTATCAAAGCTTGGACGCCGTGCTTCGATCCGATGACAGATACCATTTCCACTTCGCCGGCATGGGTGAGGGTCTCTAATCTTCCGATCGTCTTCTATGAAGAAGGAATTTTGAGGAAGATAGCATCCGGGATTGGCAGGCCTTTGAAAGTGGACAATCGAACCCTTTTCACGAACAGGGGCAGATTTGCACGCGTGTGTGTCGAAGTGGACTTGTCTAAACCACTAAAAGGGACGGTAACTGTCAATAGCCATGTTTATTTTCTTGAATATGAAGGGCTTAACCGGATTTGTTTCAAGTGTGGCAGGTTTGGACATCTAGCGATGCAGTGTGTGGCTAAAGGCAGAGGAGGGATGGATACGCAGTCAGGCAATTCTATGTCTGGAAAGACCAATACTAGTACTGGAGAAAAGGGCAAATCGGTGCAGGAAGCGGAGATGGAAATTGACGGAATGGCGGAAGGATCTGGTGGGCAATACGGCCCATGGATGGAGGCGACTCGGAGACGCCAAAAAATGAAAAAGAAAGGGCCATCAACCAACATGGATGATGGTAGGGGTAGGAAGGAGGAGAAGGAAAAACTGGTGAATCCCGTCAATACAGAAGGGAGATCCGGGGATAATGGGAGTCGGAACGAATCGGAGCAAGCGCAGGTTCCGGGTTCTGGGATCGGAGAAGATACAATTAATGCAGGTGGTGCTCACGAGGAAAAAAGCAACCAGAAGAAGGATCCCAAGACTGAGGGAATAATGACCAACAGGAATGTTTTTAATGTGAACGTGATTAATGATATAAGGTGCAGAGACCTAGAACGGCAGGGAAGACGGCCGGTGGTTTTGCTTTGGGTCAAGTCGGGAGGAATGGATCCAACAAAAATGAGGGTAAGAAGAACAGGCCCAAAGGAGTGGGTATAGGAGATAAGTCTAGCCCAATTAAAAGGCCTTGTACAGAACCGGAGTCTATTGCCTACTTCAGATTCAAGGAGGGGTTAGAAGCCACTGAGGAACTAAAAGAGGCGATGGAGAAAGCGAGTCAGACGAAGGCAGATTTTGCCGCCAAGCAGATCGAAGTTAATCGGGGGATGGGATGTCGTGCGCCCTTGGATTCGAGTATGGCTTCGACCCAACCGAATTCTTCGAACATCAAGAATACGGTGGATATGGTGATTGAGGATCACCAGAATAAGGAAGGGGAGACGGGAGGATCCGGGGGTGTGAGGTTGGAACCAATCTAGGTTCGTGCCTGTCTGTTTCTTTTCTCTCATCTTTTATGATGAATTGCCTCATGTGGAATTGTTGTGGAGCCGGTCGTGACGGGTTCCGCAAGGCTATCAAATATCTGGTTAAGCATCACAAGTTGGATGTTGTTGCGATTTTTGAACCTAAGATTTCGGGTACTCGGGCTGCGCAGGTGTGCGATAAGATTGGCCTCACGGATAGATTTATTGTTGAGGCGGATGGGTTCAGAGGTGGTGTGTGGTTGCTGTGGAATTCGGAGGATATCAAATTGTCGATTGTTCGCCATCATGACAGATTTATTGTTGCTAAAGTGGACAAAAGAGGCAAATCCTTTCATTTGATGGTGGTGTATGGGTATCCGAACGTGGTTGATAGAAGGGCTCTTTGGAACTGCTATCAGGATGTTACGGACAACATCAGCGGCCCTTTATTTATTGGCGGAGATTTTAATTGTATTATGCACAGTTGGGAGAGAGATAATGAGGATGCCGGCCTATCTCAGGACTCTGACCGTTTCCAGGAGTGGACGAACAATGCTGGCCTGATCGATCTCGGTTTCATTGGTCCGAATTTTACTTGGTCCAGAGGCAAGACTATTGAGAATTTCGTTTTCAAGCGGCTTGGATGACGCACCTTGAGTTTAACGGTCTTGTGCAGGGCAACTGGGATGAGACGAGACCTACGAACTCGGCTCTTCACATCCTGCGTGACCATTTGATTAAATGGAATAAAGAAGTGTTTGGCAACATTTTTGAAAGAAAAGACATGTTGGTGGCTGAGTTGAGAAAGGTGGAGAAAGATTTGACTGTGCGCCCTTCGACCATGTTGATTGAGCAAAGGAATGGAATTCAAGAGGAGCTGAATAAAACCCTCGAGCAAGAGGAGCTGTTATGGTTCCAGAAATCGAGAGACAATTGGCTTTGGGCAGGGGATCGGAATACATCTTTCTTCCAAGAAACAGAAACAGAATTCAGATGCTGAAAGGTGCTGATGAGGAAGATATTTGGGAAGCTAGTAAGATCGAGAGTGTAGTGGCGGAATTCTTTTAGAATCTCTACTCTATTCCGGCAGCGGAAGCCTTGTCGATCCCGGTACCCAGGGGTGGTTTTCCTAGGCTGGAACAGGCAACTTAGGAGCGACTGATCATTCCGGCCACGGATAGCAAGATCCACGAGGCTATGAATGAACTGGGGTCCTTCAAGGCCCCAGGGATTGACGGCTTTCAGGCGGTTTTCTTCCAAAAATGCTAGAGTACAGTTGGAGGTTCTGTTGTTGATTTTGTGAAGACTTTCTTTCGAACTGCTTGCCTGCCGGATGGGGCTAATGAAACGCTGATCGGCTTACTAGCTAAAGTGGCGCGACCGGAAGCTGTGGCTCAATTTCGTCCCATTAGTCTATGTAATGTCCTTTATAAAGTGATTACAAAAATCTTGTCGAAGCGTTTGAGGAGACTGATGCCTACGTTGATTGGCCCTATGCAAGGGAGTTTTGTCCCCGGTCGATCAATAACGGACAATATTGTGATTATGCAAGAGTTGGTTCACTCTATGAGGAAGAAGAGAGGCAAAAAAGGGTGGATGGTCATGAAGATTGATCTTGAGAAGGCTTATGATAGACTCCGCTGGGATTTCGTTAAAGATACTTTAGAGGATGCGGGGTTTCCTGATAAATGGGTTAAATGGGCTATGGAATGCATTGGGACGGTGAATACTAGAGTGCTAGTGAATGGGGAGGTCTCAAGCGATTTCAAGCCGTCAAGGGGGGTTCGACAAGGGGACCCTATCTCTCCGTTCCTCTTTGTCCTCTCCATCGAGAGGCTGAGTTATTTGATCAAGAAGGCAGTGGAAGATGGCGATTGGAAGCCAGCTAAATTGACGAGGAGAAGACCTGAGATATCCCATGTCATGTTTGCCGATGATTTGGTGTTGGTCTCTGAAGCCTCGGTTGAGCAGCTCCGAGTGATAAAAAAGATTCTCAATGAGTTTTGCGAAGGCTCGGGTCAGAAAATTAATGTAGGTAAGTCTAAGTTGTTCGTGTCTTCTAATGTGCCGGATGCGATTACTACGCAGCTTCAAGCAGAATGTGGGTTTGAGGTTACGACCAATCTCGGGAGTTATCTTGGCATGCCGGTTTTACACAAGAGGGTCAGCGGAGAGACATTTGCGTCGTTAGTGGACAAGGTTAGTAGCAGATTGACGGGTTGGAAAAGGAATCACTTGAGTTTTGTCGGGAGAGTTACCTTGACTGAATCAGTTTTATCATCTATACTTGTTTATTCGATGGCGACAATTCGACTCCCGAAAGCTACTTGCGACGCCATCGACAGGATCTGCAGAAACTTTGTCTGGGGAGATTCGGAAGATCATAGGAAGATACATCTTGTTGCTTGGGATGATGTGTGTAAACCTAAAGCCATCGGAGGTTTAGGGATCAGAAAAATGAATGAGCTGAATGAAGCCATCACTAGGAATTTGCGTGGCGCTTCTTAACTAATAATAATATGGATATGTGGTGCAAGGTCTTGCAGGCGAAGTATGTGAGAGCGGAAGCGGCTGAGGTCCAGGGTGTGTCTGTGATCTGGTCTAGTATCGGTAAAGCTCTTGATGCCGTCGTATGTGATGGTGTTAAATGGCTGATTGGGGATGGTTGTACAGTTAGATTTTGGGCAGATCAATGGTTAACGGATGGCAATCTGATTGACCTGGCTACGGTGGAGATTAGTGTAGTGGAGGCGAGCAAGAGCGTCCGAAGCTACTGGCGCAGTGGGGCTGGGTGGGACTGGGACCTCTTAACCCATCTCCTTCCTGCGAGTGTACTGCTAAACCTTGCGTCGGTGGGTCTCGAGGATAGCGGGGTTATGTCGGATAGACCGAGCTGGAAAGAGTCCAAGGATGGAGATTATTCAATCAGATCAGCCTACGATCAAATTACGAAGGCTCAGCAGGAGGAATGCGTTGATGCAGTGATATTTGGAAAGATTTGGAAGATGCAAGTCTCTGAAAGAGTTAAAACGTTCTTGTGGCTGGTGGCTAGAGGCGTCGTGCTCACAAATGAAGAAAGGTGGAGAAGACACATGACTACGGAGCCGTGGTGTGCCAACTGCAAGGACATCTCGGAGACTCTCGGACACATTTTTAGGGAGTGCCCCCTTATTAAACATGTTTGGAATGAATTAGATATCCTAGATTATTTTCCTGAATTTTTTGATATTGGCTTTGCAGAATGGTTTCGAAGGAACATCATGAGCAACAGGAGGGATAATAAAGGGATCCAATGGGCGACTACCTTTGCGTATACTCTTTGGTGGTCGTGGAAGTGGAGGAACGAGCGAGTCTTCAACGGCAAACAATTCCAAGGTGATAAGGCTGGCTTCATAACGCTGTAGTCCAAGGAATACTTGATGGCATGGGTGAAGGAGGAGCAACACAATGTGCGCAAGGAGAGAACTGAGAGCTGATAGCTTGGGAAAGACCGGCTGAAGGATGGGTGAAGGTGAATGCGGATGGTGCAATGGACAGAGCGGGGAACACAACCTCCGGTGGGATCATCAGAGACGAGCAAGGGGCTTGGCTGTTTGGGTGTGCTCGGAACATTGGGTTGAGCACAGTTCCAATGGCTGAAGTTTGGGGCCTTGCGGATAGCATGGAGCTTGCGTGGTCCAAGGGATTCCGAAAGGTGATTATTGAAACGGATTCGAGCTTGGCGGAGTCTATTATTAAGAAAGAGGTGAGGAAGTATCCTTTATCTAGCCTAGTGGCGAAATGTCAGGGCTTCCTTGAAAGGGATTGGGTCATCCAATTCCGCTTGGTCTATACGGAAGCGAACTTTGTCGCCGACTCCCTTGCTAAGTGTGCCCTATCCTTTTCTATGGGGTTACACGTTTTGTTAGATCCCCCGTTAGGAGCGATCCAGTCTCTTGAGGATGATGTTAGGGGGAGGGCTACCCCCCGTCTTGTTGTGATGTAGCCGGTTTGTTTTGTATTGGCGAGGGTTGTGCTCTCGTCTTGATCACCAAAAATAGTAAACCTTAAAAATCAATTTATTAAAATTAGGATATCTTTCTTTTTAAAAAATCAAAAATGTTATAAAATGTAGAAATTAGGTCAATGTTATGTCGAAGAGAAAAATGAAAAGATTTTATTGTTGAACTGGATGGTAAACTAACTAAAGCCGAAAAGCAGAGGTGGTGCTAAAATGGTGGATCATCTAGTTCTTCCAAAATAAGACAGTGTAACCAGTGTTGCCTTCTACATAATTTTAACAAGGATGAGGACTCATTTTTAAAGCCAAAGCTCGACCAAAACCGGTGAAGAGAAGAAAAGACAACATCACCTTGAAAAAGCCACCGACATAAAATATCAAACTTAACTTTGATAGGTCCACACTAGCAATAGATAACAGTTAGACCTATCAAAACATGACCCAATTCGAACGCCCGAATTTAGGGTCAAGACCCGAAAATTTTGTCCCGGAAATTTTTTCCAACCCGAACCTAAAAACTTGGTAATTTTTCGGGTCATCTGGATTTAGACCCGATTGACCTGATAATTTTGACCCGATTGACCCCGTGGCCCGGCCGATTGATTTATAATTATATACGGAGTATGATTACTTTTTTTTTATGGAGATTCCAATTTATTGCATTTTATAATTACAATAACTTGATCTTTCATTTTCAAATAAACTTTTATATTTATTTGTATTGTGTTGTGTAATACTACCTCCGATCAATAGTATTTAATTTTTTATTTTTCATCACTTTTTAAAAGAAGATAAAAACTCTAAAAAAAATTAAAATATTAAAACGATTTTATGCCTAGTACTAATTGTATGCTCATTTCCGAAAAAATAATCTTCGAATATACTCCCTCCGTTCCTTTTTATTTTTCATTTTACTACTCATACACGTTTTTTAAGGTGATAAAAACTATAAAAAAAATAGAAAAAATTTGCTCAAATATCCATTTAGAAAAGCTAATTAGGTAAACGTCCATATTTAAACGGATATTAAGTAAATGTCCACAAATTTTAAGTAATACCAACTCTACCCTTGGTATAATTAACCCCTTTTATTCCAACCCTCTTCAATCTCAATCATCGCGTCTCTCTCCTTCACTCGCGTCTCTCTCCTTCGCTCCTTCTGGTGGTCGGCGGCGTTCGCTCAACCTTCATCCAGGCCAGGTAATCTCTATTCTTTTGTTGCTTCTCGTCCTTCTCAATCTCTTCCCCACTCCTTTCGGTTCCCTTCCCCTTTCGATTTGAGGAATTTCGTTGTTTAGCCCTAAATTCGATTGCACTTGCTTATGCTCTAGATGTGAGTTTTTAGTGTGTTTCCCTTGAACCTACACAATTTGTGGACAGAAGAAAAGCAAATCGATTTAATAGACTTCACCTACTCGATTGGATTCGAATTTGGGAAAACAAACCCTAGCATGTTTGGTGACAATTTGTGAAACTTGAAAAATATGTCAACTTGTTTAATATTGGTGACAATTTGTTAAATCTGATCATTTCGAGATGTTAATTTTATGATTTGGGACAACAGGTGCAGATTTTTGTGTGAATACATTGCTCTGATGACAATTTGTTTATGTTTTTTAGGGTTTTTGTGTTTCTATCTACTTCAAATGGATAATCCAGGTTAGTATTCTTATTGATGAATCTAATTCGTTCTTACTTTATATGTTCTTCTATTTCAAGTGTTTATCATTGCTTGTTTGTTTTTGTGACAATTGCTTGTTTGGTGACAATTAGTATTTAGCTTTATTCTATATCATCAATTTAAATGAGATTATCAGGGGTTTGCTTCATTGTTTGGTGACAAATGGAATTTATGTTGTTATTTTTAGATTGGTGACACTTGGTAGAGTTATATATTCTGTTTTGATGAAAAATGGAATTTATGTTGTTATTTTTAGATTAGTGACAATGGGTAGAGTTATATATTCTATTTTGGTGACAAATGGTATTTATGTTGTTATTTTTAGATTGGTGACAATTGGTAGAGTTATATATTCTGTTTTGGTGACAAATGGAATTTATGTTGTTATTTTTAGATTTGTGACAATTGGTAGAGTTATATATTCTGTTTTGTTGAAAAATGAAATTTATGTTGTTATTTTTAGATTGGTGACAATTGGTAGAGTTATATATTCTGTTTTGGTGACAAATAGAATTTATGTTGTTATTTTGTTGTTTTTTTAGATTGGTGACAATTGATAGAGTTATATATTCTGTTTTGGTGACAAATGGAATTTATATCTCATTTAGCTATAATGTAATTTTCATTATCCTTCTGTTCAATTGTAGTGGAAGTTGTGGTATGTATACCATCAAATATATCGAGGGTCTTGCATTTCATGGTGGTATTGAAGCTATTTAAGACAAGTATATAGATGCGTATAGAGAGAGAGGATGACTATAGAGGGTCTTGCTATTTTGGATGTTAAGTATGAATGTCTCAACTGTTCCCCTTTGTTTTGATATTTTTTCAAGTTGATGTAGTCTGACAATTAAGTATTACAAAGTTAAACTTTAATTTACATCAAATTTCATCTATTAGGGTTATTATTGTAACAAAAATGTGTTAATATTAGATGACAAATGTGATACCATTATAGTATTCTACATCAAATTATTCGTTTGTTCAAGTTTAGCCCCTCTAGGGTCTATGCTCCCCTAGTTCTAGGGTTTCAGTTTCGTAACAAAAATGCATTAATATTAGATGACAAATCTGATAACATTGGTACTGTACACACATTTTAGGGTTTAGGATTTAGGGTTTAGGGCCTTGGCCCTAAACCCTAAAGACTAAACCCTAAACTATACTGTACATCAAGGCCCTAAACCCTAACGACTAAACCCTAAACTATACTGTACATTAAATTTTCGTCTGCTCAGGTTTAGCCCCTCTTGGATCTATGATTCCCTTGTTCTAGGGTTTCAGTTTTGTAACAAAAATGTGTTAATATTAGATGACAAATGTGATAACATTAGCATTTTAAACATTTTAATTTGATGAAAGTGCTTTGTAGTTGGTGACAATTGGTTGATGACACTGTTTTGTCGTTGGTGACAATTAATTTCTAAAAATAGGTGGTTGATACTAGATTGCTGACAAAGTTTTGTAATTGGTGACAGTAGATTATTGACTAAAGCTTGATGAAAATAGGTTGGTTACACTATTTTATTGTTGATGTCAATAGATTACTGAAAAGAGGTTGGTGACAATGTTTTTTATAAGTTGATGACAATACGGTTGATTAAACAATATGGAAACAGTGTTATGTAGTTGGTGACAATGTCTTGGTGATGTATAATGTTACGGTGATAATTTTTTAAGGTTATAATATCATGGTGACAATATGTTGTCATCAACCTCGTCATTAATAGTTGTCACCAACAATTGTCATCAGGAAAATCATCTATTAATTATCAGAAAAACTCCATTTGTCACCGAGGAAAAGTGTTACTGGCCACTGGAAGAAAATCAATCGTCATACAAATTTTTTTGTCACCAACAATTATCACAAGGAAAAAAAAATCAATTGTCGCTAGAAAAGATTTTCCCCTAACTGTCACCGGAAAAAATAAAATGTCACAAAAAATCAACTGTCACCAAAATAATTGTCACAATTAACTGACACCGGAAAAATATACTCAACTGTCACCAAAAAATTGTCACCAAATGCAGGCGTTGACCGGAATGGTCAATGTTGACTAGTCAATGTTAAAATTAAAAATAGTCAAAGGGGGAAGGAGGAAGGGTGAGGAAAGGGGAATGAGGGGTATTTTTGGAAAAAATGGACATTTACTTAATTATGTAAAAAAAGTGGACATTTACTTATTTTTGACATGAAAAATGGATATTCACCAAATTTAACCTAAAAAATATTTTTTTTTTTAATAATCTCATACTTATTAATACTAAGTGTAATATTATTAAAAAAGATTGAATATAAAGTTAATATTTTATATAGTTTTTACATTCCTAAAAAAACGTGCAAATTAGAAAATGTCAAATATTAAGGAACGGAGGGAGTACCTCACCTTCATCGACTTCATCGTTTTGGATGCAATCGGAAAATAACAAGTCTAATGCAATAATGCTGACTGTCATCCAAAATTTTGCTTGTACAAAAAATACTCGTACTCCGTGAGAGAGAGAGAGAGAGAGAGAGAGAGAGAGAGAGATCGTTGTCAAGCTGAAAGGGTTGGACACTTGGACTTGGATGGGAACTTGTGGTGTCAGACCGACCTGCCCCGTCACATGGGAGGGCAGCCACCCAACCCAACACACACCTGCCCAACCGCATCATTATCACCCTACTTTCCATCTCTCCACGTGTCTTCGTCCCATTGGCCCCCGCCTTTCTTTTTTCTTCCTGGCCTAACTCTTGTCTGTTCAACTTCCTTTCCTATTTATCCGTCACACATGCTATCTGATAACTCCCTCCCTTGATGAAAATCGGAATAGATGTTTCAAAAGCTTTGACAGGATATTTGTGTCAAAGGCCTTGGAGCATTAACAGTTGATGAAATACAAAACCTATCTTAATTATTCGTATATTATTTTATCTTATTATATACTTCCATTATATTATATATATATGTATGCCTAACCATTTCAGGAAGTATATTCGAGATTATATCCTTCCTTAATACATATTGAGGAGATCAGTTCAAAATAGATCATGGTGTTCGAAGTGTCCATATATAGAAGATTGAAGATCAAACTGATTCGAAGGAGCCGTTGGAGATCTGGTGGTGAAGATCCTCACGCTCCATGCTCTTTTATAAAGGAAAGGAAGGAGAAGACAGAGAAGACACAAGTGCTACACGAGTTTCATTCATTCAAGCGATCTGTCTTCCAAGTGTCTCTCTGCTAAGCGATCAAGAGTTTGTTGTTTATTTCAAAGCCTTTGAGAGTCACTGTGAGCTTATAGGATATATTCATTTCAAGTGTTACTCGAGAGTTTATAACTCGGGAAGTTGCACTAGGCTATTGATTTGTGAGAGTAAGAGGATTGTACTAGATAGCTGAGAGAGGTGGGGCTCTTCTAGATTGGTCTAGGACTCCAAGGGAACGTGAGTTGACTAGATTGCAATTGTATAGGAGAGAGGCTTCTCGGTGAGCTATTAGGATCCTAAGCTAAGCAATCAATAAAGCCTTTGAATCCTAGGGTTGTGGAAGAACCCTAGGCGGGGACGTAGGCCAAGTTGTGCTGAACCTCGTAAACAATTACTCGTGTTCTTTACTTATTTGCTTTACCTTATTTCCGCACTTGGTTCGATTGTCTAACTTTGTGATTCAGGTTTAATCTCAAAGGTTTTGGTACAAGCTCCAAAAGTCTTGAGACTTTCTGCGAAAAACGGGCATACTCTATTCAACCCCCCTTCTAGAGTATTTCTTATTACATTGTTCTTATATTATCGAACCTTCAATTGGTATCAGAGCTTTACTCACTGTTTTTGATCTAACAATCTTGTGAGTTTTCGATCATGTCTGGTGAAGCAAGCGGAGGATTTGCACAGGGAAGGTCCACAAGCAGACCGCCACTCTTTGTAGGAAACAACATTGTCCACTGGAGATCTTTGATGAAGATGTTCATCATAGACCAAGATCTAGAGCTTTGGAACATTATAGAGAATGGTCCGAAGATTCCAGAGAAGGATGGACCAAATGACACCAAAGTTGCAAAGAAGGAGTCTGAATACAACCAAGCAGATCTTGAAACCATCTCCAAGAACTACAGGGCTATTAACTTACTTTATTGTGGTCTTAGCACTGATGAGTTTAACCGTATCTCTTCTTGTAGGTCAGCTAAAGAGATTTGGGACAAGTTGGTCGTCACCTATGAAGGAACGAGCCAAGTGAAAGACACCAAGATCAGCATCTTCCTTCGAAAGTATGAGCTCTTTAAGATGAAGTCTGATGAGTCAATCAAGGCCATGTTCACACGATTCACAGAAATCACCAACAACCTTGACTCTCTCGGCAAGAGCTTTACCAACGTTGAGAAAGTAAGGAAGATACTGAGGTGCCTTCCAAAGGAGAAATGGGGTCCAAAAGTAACAGCTATAGAGGAAGCCCAGGACCTCACCACTCTACCCCTTGATGACCTTCTTGGAAAGCTGATCACGCATGAGATGATCCTTAATGAAGACGATGGAGAACTTCCAGCTAGCACTAAGAACTTGGCACTCAAGTCTAAGAAGGATGAGCCCAAGGATGGATCTGATTCCGAAGATAAGGATGACGATGAGGATGATCCTTTTGCTCTTATCACAAGAGGCCTTGCTAGAATTCTCAAAATGAAGAAGCAATTCAACAACAAGGATGGATCAGAGTCTTCAAAATTTCGAGGTAAGCCTCAATACAACAAGTATGAAAAGAAGACTAAACCGTTGTCTTGTTTTGAATGTGGTGAAACAGATCATCTTGTGAAGGACTGCCCTCAAAAGACAAAGAGCCAGCCCAAGAAAGGTGACAAATGGAAGAAGAAAGCCATGGTGGCTACTTGGAGTGATTCCGACTCTGACTCCGACGATGAGAAGGCCAACATTTGTCTTATGGCCTCTGGAGATGAATCTCACGATGAAAAGCTTGAAGCTACTGTAAGAGAACTTATGGAAAGTCCAAAAGAGGTATTATCGGAATTCCTTTCCAATATGATTGCCAATGAAGAAAAGCTTATTGCCCAAACTAACATTCTTATTAAGAGAACTGTGGACCAGGAAAGAACTATTGAGGATCTGTCTATGAGGGTCAAAGGTCTTGAAGCTTCTTATTCAGGTCTTGACATTAAAGTCAAGACGCTTGACTCGGAGAAATCTGAACTCAAGCAAGATCTCTCCTCTCTAAGAAATGAGCATCATGACTTAGAGAACGAGAAAATCTCCCTGAATAATAAGATTCTAGACCAACAGACAGCCCTCATAAGTTTTACCAAATCCAAAGGCACTCTTGATAAGATGTTGGGTGAGCAACAAAGCTCTCTAAACAAAAGTGGTATTGGTTACAATCCAAAGTTTTTAAAGAAGCAACACATTACCACTTTTGTAAAGGCAAAAGGAAGCAGAACCTCTCCTATATGTCACCATTGTGCTAGAAAGGGACATGTAAAAGAGACCTGCCCTTATAGGAGAAAGGATCCATACATTATTCGTAATACATTTCCTGTTCATTTGAGAAAAGAACGGATAACACAAGTTTGGGTCCCAAAAGGCACTATTTTACCAAATATGGTTTACCCCAACAATGGATCCAAATTTGCTTATTGGTCTAGCCACAAAGGTTGATGTTTGTTTTGCAGGAGATCACCAAGGTGAAAGAACACAAATGGATTATTGATAGTGGATGCTCGAGGCATATGAGTGGGAAGAGTTCTCTCTTTCATGATCTAAAGGAGCAATCCACGGGAACAATCACTCTTGGTGACAAAGGAAAATGCGACATCGTTGGTATTGGTAGTGTTGGAAGTGATTCCAGCCATAGTATTAAAAATGTCTATCTTGTTAATGGTTTGAAGTATAATCTGCTTAGTGTCTCTCAATTATGTGATAGTGATAACAATGTCAGATTTAACAAGAAAAGATGTATAGTGTGCAGAGATGATACAGGTGAAGTTATATTGACTGCATACCATTACAACAATATATACGCCGTAAATGCTGATCAAGTGGCACAAGGAAGCTTAACTTGTCTAAAGGCTTTGACGGACGATCCAAAGCTTTGGCACAGGAGACTCGGTCATGTGAGTCCACATACACTACAGAAGCTTGTGTCCAAAGGGCTTGTAAGAGGGCTACCTGAGATGGACTTCAAAGGTATTGACATGTGCAATGCATGCACACGAGGTAAACAAACACGTAGCTCTTTCAAACCCAAAAAGGTTGTAAGTTCTTCTAGACCCCTTGAACTTTTACATATGGATTTATGTGGTCCTATGCGAGTCAAATCTCCCAATGGTAAAAAGTACATGCTAGTTGTTGTCGATGATTTTTCAAGATATACTTGGGTTGTATTTTTAAAAGAAAAATCAGAGGCCTTATTTGAGTTTTCAAAACTTTGTAAGGAGTTGCAAACTTTAAGAAATGAGCCCATAGTGTCTATTCGGAGTGATCATGGTAGGGAGTTTGATCAACTTCAATTTGATTTGTTTTGTGCTAAATATGGCATCTCCCATAACTTTTCTGCTCCTAGGACACCTCAACCAAACGGGGTTGTGGAACGCAAGAACCGCACCTTAGAGGATATGGCCAGGACTATGCTTTTAGAAAATGCATTACCTAAAACCTATTGGGCTGAAGTTGTTAACACAGCTAACTATATTTTGAATCGTTGTCTTATTCGCCCCATCTTAAAGAAAACTCCTTATGAACTTTTCAAAGGCCGCAAACCACTTATATCTTATTTTAAACCCTTTGGCTGTACTTATTTTGTTCATAACAATGGAAAAGATAACCTTGGGAAATTTGATGCGCGTAGTGATGAAGGTATATTTCTTGGCTATTCCACGAGTAGCAAAGCTTATAGAATCTTCAATAAAAGGACCCAGGTTGTTGAAGAAAGTATACATGTTATTTTTGATGAATGCAATAACGGTGCTTTGAGTGAAAGTGTTGCAGATATAGATCTTAACATCCATGAAGAGAACGAGGAAGGTGATGGTGCTGCTACCAAGAACACAGAGAAGAGGAACATGCAGGAACCGATTCTTAACACTGAAGAATTGGCCCAAGGTGTTGAAGATTCGTCCAAAGCCCTTGGTGTCCAATCCAACAGTGTTGAGACGTCAGAAACTGCTGTAATTGAACCTAACAGGACCACGGAGTCAGATGTACTACAAGTCAATCCTACAAGTGTGACGAATCAAGGAGCTGAGACTAGCAAAAGGAAATTCAAATACTCCTCATCACACTCATTAAAGGATATCATTTCTGACCCTACTTCTAGTGTTCAAACTCGTTCTAAACTTAAAGATCTTTGTGCTTTTCACGCGTTTGTTTCTCTTATTGAGCCAAAGAAGGTAGATGAGGCACTTCAGGAGCCAGACTGGATCATTGCTATGCAAAGTGAGCTTAATGAATTTGAAAGAAACAAAGTCTGGACCTTGAAGCCTAGGCCAAAGCATCAATCAGTCATTGGCACTCGATGGGTGTTTCGAAACAAGCTAGATGAGAATGGTAAGGTTGTGAGGAACAAGGCACGGCTTGTTGCTCAAGGCTACAATCAAGAGGAAGGTATTGACTACGAGGAGACCTTTGCTCCCGTAGCCAGGCTTGAAGCCATTCGCATTTTATTAGCATTTGCATCTTTTATGAGCATAAAGTTATATCAAATGGATGTCAAGTGTGCTTTTCTTAATGGTTTCCTAGAAGAAGAAGTTTACGTGGCTCAACCCCCAGGTTTTGAAAGCTCAGAATTTCCCAATCATGTTTATAAACTTGACAAAGCGCTTTATGGTTTGAAACAAGCCCCAAGAGCTTGGTATGAGCGCTTGTCAAAATACCTTTTAGAAAATGATTTTAAAAGGGGTTGATCGACAAGACTCTTTTTTATCAAAACCAAAGGAAAGGACATTTTGGTTATTCAAATTTATGTTGATGATATATTATTTGGTGCTACTAACACATCTTTGTGCAAGGAATTTTCTGACATCATGTGCAGTGAATTTGAGATGAGCTTGATGGGCGAACTCAACTTCTTTTTGGGATTACAAGTTCATCAATCCAAGAAATGGATCTTTGTCAACCAAAGCAAATACACTAAGGATCTCTTAAAGAAATTCAAGATGGATCAATCCAAGGCAGCCAAGACTCCCATGAGCTCAACATTGTCTCTAGATCAAGACAAGACTGGAGCAAGTGTCAATCAAAAGGAGTATCGAGGAATGATTGGATCTTTATTATATCTCACGGCTAGTAGACCTGACATCATGTTTAGTGTTTGCATGTGTGCTAGGTTTCAAGCTGATCCAAAAGAATCTCACCTCGTGGCTGTGAAGAGGATCTTTCGATATCTCAATGGCACTAAGGAGCTTGGACTATGGTACCCAAAGCAAAAGGATTTCACTTTAATTGGATATTCTGATGCAGATTTTGCAGGCTATAAGGTGGATAGGAAGAGCACATCAGGATGTTGCCAATTCTTAGGAGCATCTTTGATCTGTTGGCACTCAAAGAAGCAAAACTCAGTTGCTCTATCCACTGCAGAAGCCGAATACATTGCAACTGGAGCCTGTTGCTCCCAAATCCTTTGGATAGCTCAACAAATGCGAGATCTTGGCATCAACCTCAAAGGTATCCCAATTAAGTGTGACAATACAAGTGCCATATCCATCACTAAGAATCCTGTTCAGCATTCAAGGACCAAGCATATTGATGTAAGGCATCATTTCATTAGAGATCATGTTGAAAAAGGTGATGTGTCCATATCTTTTATTTCTACTGATTATCAATGGGCTGACATTTTTACTAAGCCTTTGGCAGAGGACAGGTTCACCTTCATAAGACGAGAGATTGGGATGCTTAACAAGGATGCACTTTCGTAGGGGGAGCTTTCCCTTTACGAAAGATAAATTCTACTTAGTGTCAAGACCCTTGAGAACCATGTCAAGGTGTGTGAACTAAATGGTGGAGTACATATATCGGATCATATATTTTTGGTTAATATCTTTTTAGATATTTAATAAATTATATTTTTATTAAATTTCAAAATTGCCTATTTCTGTGTTTTCCTTAACCGTTAAGATATTTTATTTTTGGAAATAGATTTTTTGGTTATCTTGTCCGATTTTAATGGATATTTGAATTTGAATTTGAAAACCTTTCAAATTGGCAATGTAATGATTTCTTTCCTTGGAACCCTAAACCCGTCCCATCACTCCCTCTACTTAAACCCAATACTGTACCCGATTACAACCCACACTCAGACTTTTCCAAACCCTTTCCACTTCTTCATCTTCAACCTCTCAATTGTTTCTCAAGAAACCCTAACCAACTTTCCTCCATGGCACCCAAAACCAAGAAAGCTGTCACACCCAAACGACTTGGCGCCACCCCCAAGGGACGTCAGGCCACTGCTACCTCTCCCTCACCTGAACCCGCTCCTCAAGCTATTATCCCAACCGTCGTCCAGAGCACCATTGTTGAGAGCTCGGCCATTGTTCCCAAAGGCTCTCAAAAGCACTCTGCGAAGAAGCCGATTAGTGCTAAACAGAAAGGAAAGAGAAAGATCTTGGCTGAGGAACCAGACGAGGATGAGGAGGAAGATGACCTAGAAAGAGATGCCGCTAAAGAAGCTGAGGAGGAGGCCTTAAGGAAGAAAAAGGCCGATGAGGAGGCCAAACTTGCTAAGAAACTGGCCGAGGAAGAAGCTGAGCGGATTCGGAAGGAAGCCGAAGCCGAGGAGGTTCCATCCGAGGAGGAGCCTGAGGAAGAAGAAGAAGAAGAGCAAGAGGGATCTGGAGAGGACGAGGAACCTGAAGGAGATGAAGCGGGGTCCGGTGAGGACTCGGGGTCTGAGGAAGAGGAGGAAGAATCTCCCTCTCCTTCTCCTCCTCCTCCCCCGTCTCCGAAGAAGCGGAAAGCCCCTGCTGCTGTCAAACCTCCATCCCCCAAGCGTACCAGGAAGGGCACTGTCAAGAGTCTTGTAGCGCCTGTCAAGAGAGCTGCTCCAACAGTTGCGCGCAGAAAGAATGCAGACCCCCCGACCTATATCCAGGTAAATCAATCCTTGCCCTCCTCTTGGTTTCAAGATGCTGAGACTGCTGGTAAGTGGGTAGACGAGTTTAGAACTCGTAAGGTTAGCTGTTCGGATTTTTTAGATTTTGAGTTCTTTGAAGCTTTGAAGTTACCCTGCATTGAGCTCCTCAAAAAATCCCCAGCCTGGACTCTTCTTAACCTTGAGACTGTCTACTACCCCCAACTTACCCGACTTTTCTACATTAACCTAAAAGCCAAAAACGACACCGATGGTTGGTCTTTGGAGTCTGTCGTCAAAGGGGTTAGAATCTCTCTCAACTCCAATGGCTTTGCAGATTTCCTTGGCCTACCTACCCCTGTTCCACCCGCTGATGTACACTCCTCAAAAGAGAATTGCATCATCCTTGCCCGAGCCAAATATCTCCTACCCGAAGCATCCAACAGCACCTCAAAGCAACTTACCCACTCATCCCTAACCCTTGAGGCGAAAATAATTTTTAACATCATTGTTCGATGCCTCTTACCCCGTCTTAACTCTGGCTCACTCCTTACTGATAATGCTATGGTCCTGCTCTACCGCATCCTAAATGGCCTTGATCTTGATCTGGCCAACACTATCCTTGGAACCATGGCTCATGCCAGAAAAGCTAGAAAAGGCTCTCCCCTCCCCTTTGCTACCCTTTTGACCCCTATCTTCAAAGCTTCTGGAATTGATGTCAAAAATGAAGAACAGCTGCGTCATACGGGTAAGTTCGACTCTAAAGGCCTTGAAAAGATTGGCATCACTCGGTCTCCCCAAGGGACCTTGAGTCTTGCCACTCCCTCAAAAGTCTTTCCCACTGCTCCAGCTTTCGATGAACGCATGGACAACCTAGAGTTGGGCTTGGGGGAAGTTCACCTGGATATTAAGGAGCTGCAGAAGGAGATCATGACGGAGATGAGCGGGATTTCAAAGATGCTGGAAGGACTGTGGACGAGGCTCACTGATGATGCTCCGGATGACTAAGCCTAAACCTTAACCCACCCTATCCCACCCCTGAAATTTGATACATTGCTGGTTTGTTGGAAACGTTTTCAAAACTTTTGGTGACTTTTTGGTGACTGTTTTTACCTCCGCCCTTTGTTGAAAGACAAAAAGGGGGAGATGATCTGTGGTGCTTAGACTTTGAAAACCTCTGCTTAAAGGTCTTGGAAGACCTTGGTTTCTGATTTATGGTTTTCGGTTGGATGTTTTCTTTCTTTAAAATTTTTGATCCAACATTTGTCTAACCCTTGCAGGTACTTAGTCCGAACTCCATTGTATTATCTATTTTTGACTAAGTTGCAGGGATGCACAGGTTTTGTCTTTCATCAAGGGGGAGATTGATAACTCCCTCCCTTGATGAAAATCGGAATAGATGTTTCAAAAGCTTTGACAGGATATTTGTGTCAAAGGCCTTGGAGCATTAACAGTTGATGAAATACAAAACCTATCTTAATTATTCGTATATTATTTTATCTTATTATATACTTCCATTATATTATATATATATGTATGCCTAACCATTTCAGGAAGTATATTCGAGATTATATCCTTCCTTAATACATATTGAGGAGATCAGTTCAAAATAGATCATGGCGTTCGAAGTGTCCATATATAGAAGATTGAAGATCAAACTGATTCGAAGGAGCCGTTGGAGATCTGGTGGTGAAGATCCTCACGCTCCATGCTCTTTTATAAAGGAAAGGAAGGAGAAGACAGAGAAGACACAAGTGCTACACGAGTTTCATTCATTCAAGCGATCTGTCTTCCAAGTGTCTCTCTGCTAAGCGATCAAGAGTTTGTTGTTTATTTCAAAGCCTTTGAGAGTCACTGTGAGCTTATAGGATATATTCATTTCAAGTGTTACTCGAGAGTTTATAACTCGGGAAGTTGCACTAGGCTATTGATTTGTGAGAGTAAGAGGATTGTACTAGATAGCTGAGAGAGGTGGGGCTCTTCTAGATTGGTCTAGGACTCCAAGGGAACGTGAGTTGACTAGATTGCGATTGTATAGGAGAGAGGCTTCTCGGTGAGCTATTAGGATCCTAAGCTAAGCAATCAATAAAGCCTTTGAATCCTAGGGTTGTGGAAGAACCCTAGGCGGGGACGTAGGCCAAGTTGTGCTGAACCTCGTAAACAATTACTCGTGTTCTTTACTTATTTGCTTTACCTTATTTCCGCACTTGGTTCGATTGTCTAACTTTGTGATTCAGGTTTAATCTCAAAGGTTTTGGTACAAGCTCCAAAAGTCTTGAGACTTTCTGCGAAAAACGGGCATACTCTATTCAACCCCCCTTCTCCTCTGTTGTTACCTTCGCTCTTCGGCCGACGTTGGCATCCTTGGCATCATCCTTCGTCTCCTTCTCCTCTGTTCTCGGGCTTGCTGTCGCGGCTATCATTGTCACCGATGGTTATCTGGCCGTGGCGGTGCTTGCTGAGCACGGATGTGGCATACTCCTTGGTGTGCAAGGTGCTTTTTTGTCCTTGCACACCAAGACATGATTAAAAAAAACAGAGAGAGGTAAAAGACGTGTTTGGGCTTGGACCATACGTTTCCTTTGGTCTTTGGTCCTTAGGACCCAAACTTCGGGTCTTTTGGGCCCAAGTTTTGGTTCCTTCGGACCCAAGGATGACGAGTTGTCATTTTCGAAAAATTAAAAATTAATGAGAAGTTGTCCGAAAGGAGGTTATTTAAATCTCGAAAGGGTTTGAAAAAATCCCAAAAGGGTTGGTAAAACTCCCGAAAGGGTCTTGATAAACTCCCAAAAGGGTTAGAGTTAACCCATCCGAAAGGGTTTGACTAAATCCCGTAAGGGGATGATGATTTTCTTATAGGTGAAATATTGTTGCATTTTGTTCGAGCAGCTTGCAACTCTGCTTCCGATGTTTCTAGGAGGTTTTCTGCTTGGTTGGGGGGGGGGGCGTGGAGTCTGGATCGGGACTGACAAGGGTCTAGGTGGTGCGCTCAGGGTGACTCCGTACCCGGGATTGAGTTTCCTTGGAGTTCGTCTGCACTATCCACATGAGTAGAGTCCTGCTGTACCGCTGGCCCACGGTGCTACTGTTCGGTGGTGCTTGGCTTCGTTCTTCGGCGACTTCCTCAGCTTTTTGATGTTGGTCTTCCTAGATCGTCTTGTTGTAGAGTTTATTTCTGCTTGTTTCATTTCGCTTGTTTTCTATATTCCTGTATTTTTATGTTGTTCGTTTGACGGTTCGCCGTTTGCCGACTTTGTCTGCCTATCGATGAGTCAGCCCTGTCTGACATTCGAATTTTTACCTAATCAAGAAAAAAAAAACTTATGAATAAAATATTAAAAATTATGCAAAGTTTGAGTAACAAGTTGTTGAAAAGTTATGATTCAAAAAGCTAATTAAATTAAAATTTAATATTTATTTTATTTAAAATTATATAATATTAAAATCAAAAAATGCAAAAAGCGTGACAAAAAAGTAAAACGACAAGTATTTTGAGATGGACGCAGTATTAAATTGTATCAAAAATAATATCAATTTTTTTTTATAGTGACAATTGTCCATCTTTTAAAAATATAACTCTTTAATTAATTTAAAAATGGACAAATTGCAAAAAATAACACGAACTTTAGGGGTGATTGCGTTCGGTGGCACCAACTATTAAAAACTCTATGATAATCACCAACTTTGAAGGGTGGTTGTGGTTAGTAGGAAAACCATTTTATTTTAAAAGTACACCCCTTATTAACATTTTATTTACAAAAAAATCTCATTTTTCATTGTTTTTTTAAACTCACTCACAATTTTCTTCTTTTTTTTTGTTAAAAAAAAATCATGTTTATAAACTCAATTTCAATTTTTCAAAAAACATCATTTTTTAAAAATATAATTGTGATATTAATTGGTATATTTTTTAAGACACTGATTTTTCATTTTAAAGACATTGCTTATTATTTAATTTTTTGAAAAAAACTGAGTTTATGGAGAAAATAAAATTAGTTTTTTTAACCGGGTGTAAATAATGAGTGTATTCTTTTAAGAAAAAAAGGGGAAAAGTAGTGTTTATAAATAAATTATATTTTTTAAAATTAAAAATGAAAATGGATTATTTGTAAAAATGAAATATGGGCATTTTTTTAAAAATTGAAATTTGGATGATTTTTTTTTCTACAAAGAATGCTAATAAGAGGTGATATTTCACAAAAAAAAAACAATAGATGTGCCCAATGTTGTTAGGATCGAGATTCTAGATCGGATCGGTGGGGGTGCAGTAGAATCGAATCATAGGCTCATAAGATCCTACTGCATGTTTAAATTTTTTATAAAGTAATTACAAAATATTGCATATCACTTATATGTAAAGTTAAATCAATGCTCAATAGTTATAACCACTTTATTTGTCTATCCATATATGAAAAAGCTACACATGTGTATATAACAACCCCAAAAATTCGAGTAGTAAGTCATAATTCTAGATTTTTTTATATCCCTAAATAGAGAGTGAATCAATACATTATTTAAAAAAATCAAGATAACTATATCAATCAACATATTAATTCAAATTACCTAAAAAAAATCAAATTACCAAAAAAAATATTTAAAAAATCAACATATTAATTCATGTTGTAGGATCTAGATTCTAATCCCGATCCTGGTGCATACGACTTTGTATGTGCGATCCAGATCGATTGGGCCACTTTGGATCGTAGAATTGTACGATCCCTCGATCCGGATCTAGATTTTAACAACCATGGATGTGCCACTTATAGCAACCAGAATCAAAGTTGGTGATTATTTTTAAAATTTTGAAAGTCCATGCTATTAAACACAACTACCCCTAAAGTTCATGCTATTTTTCACAATTTGCCCTTTAAATAATAATTTCATACTTATTGCTAATAAATATAAAATCGTACTCCGTATCTCAATTGTCATGACACCGCCCATTCCAACTTCGTTCGTCTTCGCTAGTTTCGACCTTCGTTCTCTAGTTTGTTCGTGGTGGATTTTGTCTTTGTTGAAATGTCTTTATTTTCGGTTCTTTTATAACGATTTGTGTGTTACCGTTCTTTCGGTCTCTCGTCTCAGCTCATCGGGTATGTCCGCTGAGTCGAATTCTTTCGAGTTAAAAATAATAATTATACCGTCCATTCCCTTTCATAAAAAGGACCAATCTGACAGTGACAACTGTCCATCTTTTATTGAGTTTTGATAAGGTAAGAATTATCCACTAATTAATTACTCAATTAGATGGAGAAGTTTGATTTGCTACTCCATAGATTAGGTTAAGAGGATAATGATACTTTTATACGATAAAAGTTATAGGTTAATGATGGAGAAAGCCATTGGAGTCAAGTCATGCTATAAGCCTATAATTGTCCCAAAGACTAAATGAGACCACATATTGTCAACTAAAATATAGTATTTTTTTATACGAGTAATTACATTGTCAATGTATTATACATTATCTTTTTTAAATAAAATAAGTGATTTAAGTTTGTTCCAATGATTCAAATGATCAAATTGGAAGGCACTAACATCTCAATCCAAAGCCCTTTTTCTTCTAAATTTACAATAAAAACCAACTAGAACAGGGGAGGAGACTACAAGAATAATATTGATCACCGATGGGTTGAAACCAACATCCGAAGAGTCGCACCCTTCAAATCAAAACATAAATCAACACGAGTGTTGCGGTAGAGAAGAACCATCACAATCAAAACCTCTACGTACCACTTCCACAGCTCCACATGAAGAACGCCAGAATATGAGAAGATAGCAAAGACTTGATGTAAATGAGATCAAAATATTTAGATAAGGAGCACAACAACTCAATTACAGTGAGCAGAACATTGTTTCATTCAAGGCATCAGAAGAACTTTCCAAATGAAGAAAACGGATGCATAAGCCTTCATTGATTGATCAACACATATCCCAAAAACCCTACCTCAAAGAAGTGTCTTACATAACTTATATAGCAACAGAATCTCACCTGTGATTGGTGGATCACAAGAGGACAAATGATGCTAGCTGGCTTTATTACATCAACCGGAAATGAGGATGAAATGCATAATGAAATGACATGAAAATAAAGCTAAATAAGGCTAAACAAAGCTTATAAAATGTGCATTATAAGTGCACACATTATTCTTCATACTTGAATTGTGCATAAACTCAAAATCAAAACCTATCAACATTTTTCTTCTGAGTTCCATCTTATGGTTTCAATTTCTTCTTCGATCTCCTTTTGAAAATTGGAAACCTCGGTCCAAAGCTGGCGAGAACAACCGTAGAAGTATGAAATGGTTCTCCGGTGCCATTTCATCCTTAGATTACACACACACACACACCTTTTCGTATTTTTATTAATATGTGGGAAACTCGTTTTTTTTTAAAAAAAAAAACCTTTTCGTATTTTTATTAATATGTGAGAAACTCGTTTTTTTTTTAAAAAAAGAAAGCAATTAGGATGAACTAAATGCGATTAGGAGTCCACCGGTTCACCCTAAGACATCTTTTCGGATGAGAACTTATAGCTCTTGATCCGTGGTAGGGTTAAGAGTAGAGGTTGTATGACCTAAGAAAGTCAATCTATCCGCTACACTGTTAACTTCCATATACACATGAAGAACATGGGTTGTCTAGAAGCAAAAAATTAAGATCCATCAAGGATTCAGATATGATAATTTCGACTTTCCAAGGGCATTTCCAAATACCCTTAAGTGCATTAATAATGCAAAGATTGTCACTTTCTATCTCAATGTTTTGGATATTTAGTTCTAGTGCTCTACGAATTCCGAACCTCAAAGCAGTGGCCTCGGCCCTGATGACCAAACATGATGGGATACTGGCGTCCTCCATTGAGACACATTTTGCTTCTTGATCTCGAATTACAAAGCCGATTGCAGAGTTTTCGTTGTCCCGAAAGGATCCGTCATACTTTAGTTTGAAACCTAATTTTTTGGGTTTTTCTCATTTGATTTCTTCTTTCTTTCTGTTTTCACCACCATATGAGTTGTTGGAATGTTTCAGAGCTGGTATTATGTATGTCTCATCATCTTCTCTTTTAACTGTGTTCCAATTAAGAATTTGTTGTTTGATGAATTTTATGATATTGTTAGTTGTGATGGCCTCGTTTTTTAAAACTGTTTAGTTCCTAAAGTACCAAATACTCCACCAAAATGGTTGCCATTATACATGTTTTCTTAATTCCAATAGTACATTTGCTTAAGTATTTTAATGATATATAGAATGTACATCTTTGACATTTCCATCCCATTTGTCTATGACTTCGAAAATTTTTCCATCTATTTGATGGATAATATTTTTTCGATGAAGTTTCAATCCATGAATAGATGGAAGAAGTCTTCTTTGTGGTGGTTACAAAACTCACATTGCATAGGAGTTGCAATTCTCCGTTCTTCCAATTTTCATTTTAATTTGTTGGAGTTCCTCCTTGAGAGGCTCTCCACAAGAAATACTTGATTATATGAGTACAATTTAAACCCCAGATCCAACTGAGGTCAGATTTAAAGTGACCTTTTATTTTAATGTAGAAGATTGACAGATGATTTTGTAGAGAATCACCCATTTGGGCTCGGTCTCCAGTAGAGTCTACCCGTGATTTCATTGATTGGGACTAGAGTATTTGTTATTTAATCGTGTGTCTTGATCTAAGTGGTTTCCTAGCTCCCTATTAATCTTCTCTCTATCTCATTTTTTTGTTATGTGTAATTAAATTATTGACTTTTGTCGTTTCGTCTATTAGGTTTTTATCTGTAGGAGACTCATGGTTAATAATAACTACGAAGTTGTAAAAAAAATTATTAAAAAAAATAGATATTTTATATAGTTTTTATCTCCTAAAAAAGCGTACATGAATAGTAAAGTGTCAAGTTTTTCCGAACGGAGATAGTAGTACATAGGAGTAGCATACACCTAGCATCAAGCATGTGTTGATGCAAGGAGGCAGTGAATAAATGACGGGGCGCGTGGAGTATACGCATCAATAGCATGGAGCCATGGACTGCTTTGGTGGGGTTTGTATTATTCGGTAGTTGGGACTCTTAAACAGTGAAGGGTGGGCCCCACCTCCCTGATTGCTCATGAAATTCGAAAGTCCTCCGTTACCATTTGTAACCTAGATTCGTATCCGACTATCCTCTGCCTCATGTGCTCGTGGCCGGTCTCATTTTCCCATTATTTTATGTCCCTATCAATTCAACTTTCTTTTTTTTACTCTTTGTCTAAAAAAATAAAAATATTGTTTGACTCTTTATCACGTTTTTATAGAAGCTAATTTTTTTATAAAATATTAATTTTTAAATAATATTATAGATAACTGTATTAAATATGAAATTATTTTTTTAAATTAATAAAATCATTGATATTTTATATAGTTTTTATCATTTTTAAAAAACACGCTAAAAGTAAAATAACAACTATTTTGGGACAGAGGGAGTGTATTTTTTTTACTCCGCTTATTTTTTTCAAAAGCTTTCTGATTCGTGATTACGAAGTAAGTTGTATCTCAATATATGAAAGGTATTGATATCTTATCTTACTCGGTTATCGTAATCGAGCCAACAAATTCAAGAGTCGAGATCACTAAAGCATTAGAACTTACAAGTAATACAGAGTATAAAAAAATATCGAAATAAAATGTGACAACTTTTGCATTAATAATGCATCTAAGAGAGCTAGCTTGGAAGTGTTATTGAGAAGTCCAAATGATAATATCTAATCTCCTGATGGACTGTTATCGATGTCAAATAGTCAACAATGTAGCATACAGATTGTCTTGTCACACAAACACTGTCCAAATTCATGTTTCAGATAGAAGGTGACAACTTTTGCATTATTAATATTCCCTCTGTTTTTCAAAATCGTTTACTATATTTATGTACGTTTTTAAATAAAATAAAAATTATAAAATGTCAATTTAAAAAAATAAGTTCATAATTATTACAATTATATATAAATTTATCCTCCTTATAAAGCATAAGTGAATAACAAATGACATTTAAAAATTAAAAGTAAATGAAAGAAAGTAGCTAGGTTTTTAATCTATAAAAGTTCTTTTTTTTTTGGAAGCAAGATAAGAATTTGTTTCCCTATACAAGCCTAGAGAAACCGAGATACCGGACAAGCCGGTGGATGGACTAACCATCATATACAACTGAAGACAAATAACAGAAGCAAATGACTGAAGCAAAAGACAGAAATAAAAAACTGAAGCAAATGACATAAATAAAATTACAAAGAAAACGTACAAGCCATCCTACACTGAAAATCACAAGCCAAAGAGAAACAAAACGATCGGTCAAAGGGACACGCACTCAGAGAACTCTGGGGAACATCAGCGGGCACCTCAGATTATGGACTCAAACGAGTCATCAGATGTCAACGCACATCCACGACGTCATCGAACATGATAAATCAAACACCGCTCAGAAAGCCTGCAACACAACAAGAACAACACTGCAAATCAACCCGCAAACCCGACTCCAAGCCAAACCATTGTCCATTAAAACCCTCAAACTCATCCCAAACCCTCAAATACGATAACAAGATCGTGAGCGACCACTAGGTAGTCAAAACAGAGGCGAATGAAAACAGGCCAAAGCAGAGAAAATGAACAACAATAAAAAAGGCATCGAGGCAGAAAAACGGATTGAGATTGGTTCGCCAAAACAAGGTAAAAACAGCGAACACCCAACACTAAGAAGCGATGTCGGCGGCAGAAATCACACCCCTGGATCGAGGTGAACCGACGACCAGGGGAACCGAAGGGCTCAAAAACGGCGGTCACAGGTGGGCGGCGACCGAGGTGGGAACTAGCGGAGGTGGGCCAAGATGGCAGTGGATGCACCCCAAGCTCGGTGAGAGAGCAATCGATGGGTGACGGAAGCGGCGGTACTAAGGCGGAGGAGCTGATGGCGAGGTGACTGATGAGGCTTGGAAGTAGGAGGTCGGGCTGTGGAGGTGGACCAAGTGGTGGTCGGTGAGCCAGGTGGAGGCTATGGAGGCAGGCACCGGTAGGTTGCAGAGTCGGTGGCTAGGGTGGCGGAAAAGGAGTTGTGTGTTGCAAGCGGCGGCCAAAAACAACTCTCATAAAGTCAAGGAAATAATTTGCATTACCCTTTTATAAAATTATTTAATAGTGTATCATTAAACAAATATAAATGCTTGATGAATTAAGAATCATATAGTATTAATTATTTATGTTGGAGACTTTAATATATTGTTGAATTGATTGATTACCTCTTATGGGAGAAAGTATAAACCTTAAGGATTTTTTTACAGTAGACAAGAAGTAGATCGACAAGCGATCTTAAAGTCATCAAAAGATGGCTTGAAAGACCCTACGCAGAGGGTCGCCAGTCAAAATAAAAAAGGAAAAAAAATCTAAGATTATAATTACATAAAATTAAATTTAAAACATCTAGAAAATTAGAACCCTTATGTAAGCTAATGTAATTGTTGGATTTAGCCTAGAAGGTGGCGGCTGCGGTTCTGATTCGGTGATGGGCTGGTCGGTACCGCTTCTTATGGGTTAGAGTTGACAGAGGAAAGTAGATGGTGGTGGTATCGGAGGTGGTGACTGGAGATGGTGATTGATTGGGAATTGGAATTTCAAGGAGAGGGGAGTCACTACTACAAATATAGTCATTGATGACATTTAAAAGATGGCATTTTTCATAAAATGCCATTAAAAATACCTTTTATGGCGTTTAAATATAAAAATGCTATAAGTTTTTAGAATGCAATTTATTTATGGCATTTTACAATCGCCGTAAAATCTACAGCGTTTATAAAACATCATGGTTTTTAATTGCAAAATTTATAAAGTAATTTATGGCGTTTTTAAAATGCCATAAATTTTATGGCGTTTATAAAACGTCATGAAAATGCGGGTAATTTTTTCATTTAGAAATTTTGGGCAACAATGAAAGCGGGAAACAAAATAAAACCCTAAAATCCACCCTCTTTCTATCGAGAGATCTATTGTTTACTCCCGTCCTGCATGCCTCGCCTCTTTCTCCCTAAACGCATAAGAGGGGCAAGCTCTTTCTCTCCAGATCTACTCTCTCTCTCTCTCTCTCTCTCTCTCTCTCTCTCTCTCTCTCTCTCGTCGGCAAGCTTTTCCACGGCGAATTCCTCGGCCAAACTCAATCCACCATAGACGTCCGCCGCCTCGCCAGGTCCTGCTCCTCCTCTACCTTCTCCGTCAAGAATCGCTCCCACCTTGTTTCCACCGACGTTGTTCCTCGCAAGGCCTCCCTGTTCGCAACGAATGGTCAGATCTCTCTCTCTCTCTCTCTCTCTCTCTCTCTCTCTCTCTCTCACACACACACACACACACACACACAATGTGTGTGTTTATCCCTCCCTCTGATTGCTTTCGGTGGTGCTCCATCTTCTTTGGATTTAGGGCTTAATTCCTTGCCGCGGTCACATATTTGAGGGCATGCGCCACTCATTGTTGCCCGCACAATAGGTGTTCCAAGTTCTCTTCTTTGGATTTTGCCCCAAATTCATTCATTTTCTAGGTTTTTAATTCTCATGTTTGTTGTGTTTTGTATTTTGATGTTACAATGTTTAGGGTTTTTTTTTTGAAAAAAAAATTGAACTTTGATTTTGGGTGAGGTTGGAATTGCAAGTGAAATGGCAGCTTCTCAGCTCACACCTTCAATAGTTTCAATAAGGAGTTTGGCGATATTTGAAGGGCTTAGGTGTTCACCCGTGGTACATTCTCAACTTCTTTTAATCTGATTCGGCTATCTCTCTGTGGTACTTTTTGTTGAATTTTGTTATTCAAAGATGCAATTATATATGATGGGGAAATAAAAGAATGTTCCTTAGAAATTGACTTGGTTGATATTCTCTTTGTTTTTCTAAATTAATTCAATTTTCAATCAAAGGGTATGAGAGTTTCAACCTCCTCAAAGGTTTCTGAGAGTTTCATAGATACTCTATGAATTTGTACTGAAATGAATTTAGGGTTTTTAGGACATTTAATATATGAATTCTATAGATGAATCGATGCTTTTTTAGAGTTTGGGGGTTTGCTATAGCCTTGAAACAAGCCATTACACCATAGTAGTGAACATGCTTAGTTCTTGGCTTTTGAATTGTTGCGTATATATAAATTGCAAATTGGTTACTGGAGGCACAGACAACCATACGATGTTGTGGGATTTAAGGCCTTATGGTCTAACAAGTGATACCACTTTTTTTTTTTTTATGAAGGCAAAACTGATGGTCTGGTCAATGTCTTGGAGGAGAAACCACGGTTCAAAAGAGCCCCCTGATGGGTAGGGCGAGAATGAATGCTAAGACAAGCAGCTAATAGCCTAATATTATGTTGTTTTAACTTTTGACGGTTTATTAGGCTTTTAGCTAGGCATGAGTTTTCTTAATCATTGATGGTTGCTTACAACTTGATGATAATCATTTTCAGGTACCATACATTTATTTCTAAGCTAGTGAGTAGTTTATCCATCATTTGCTTAAGATGAGGGTTACTATAGAAATTAAATGTTATATATGCTTTCTAATTTTCCATTTCTCTTCTATTTGTATTGTTATTTGTCTAGTTTAGTTTATTGACAAGCTTTGAACATTAACTTAGACAAATAACAATACAAATAGTTAATGTTCAAAGCTTGTCAATAAACTGAACTAGACATATAACAATACAAATAGACGAGAAATGGAAAATAAGAAAGCATATATAACATTTGCCGCGGCCTTATATATGCTTTATTATTTTAATGTACAAGTGAGTGTATTCTTTCTCTTGATATTAGTGAATCAAATTTATGGTTCTTCTATAAGAATTGTCCATCAGTCATCGGTCTTCTTTCGAGGTTTGGCCTCCATTTGTGCCTACATGGTAAGTCAATTTTGTCAATTAAGGCCTATTTTGTTTGTGTTTTATAAGTGATGACATTTTTAGGTATTTGGTGCATATAGTGTTATTAAGAGAAAGTTATATTTGTGTTATTTGGTATATCCAGTACGTTGTGTATTCAAAATGTAGATTTTCCATCCATCCCAACATATTTAGGATAGTTTTAATTTCATTGCATTCAATGTATACGTTTTTTTTTGTCTTTGTTGAATTCATTATTCAGTATTTTGATGACCTTCATGATTACGATATATTGTTTTTAGTCACTGATATTGTATCTTTTTGTTCGTGTAGGGGGAATGGGCTTATTGATGTGAGGTTGGATGGGCTTATTAGCAGCAATGGAGAGTATATAATGCTAAGGTAATTGATAAATCTTACTGCTTCCTTATTTTAATTTTCACTTATGTTTTATTATGGATTTAATGAAATACAAACTCTACAAGTGTGTTGGTGTTACTTTGAATAAGTATTTACAATGTTGATAAATTATTTTCTTCTTATTTGAATAAGTATTTTGAATTAAGGTAATCTTGTGCTTGGATCATTTAATGTCTTCTGGAAGATATTTGTAGAGAAATGCCTTATTGATTTTCATTTATTGCAGATTTGTGATCGAGCTGGAGGATAATGTTTCTTGCAGAGAGCCGGAGACAATAAGTAATATCTGCTAAACATTTTGTGATGAAGATAGAGGTCAAAACATAATTATGAAGTTATAATTATATTATTTGTAAAATAATCTTATGCATGGGTTTGAACTTTGAAGAGATGATTGGAGTTCTTTTAGTAAATGAGCAGTGTAATGATTATATTTTGATTGTATTTTTTTTGTAAATAAATACGATTCCATGGCGTTTTTAAAACGTCATGGATTGTGCAACTTTTTATTTTTTTTATTTTTTAAAAGATATCTATGGCGTTTTTTGTTTAAAAAACACCATGGTTTGGTTTTCTATGGCGTTTTTAAAAACGCCATGAAAAGGTTGACTAAAAGACAGCGTCGGCTTCGACGGTGTTGAGGTATGGCGTTGAAAAATGCCAGCGTTGAAAAGCGTCATGTTTATGCTTTTATGGCGTTTTTTAAAGGTCGTAAAAGGGTTCATAAGTACTAGTGAGTTGAATCTGGTGGGCCAGATTGTGGGATCTAGAGTGGAATCTGAATTTGCAATTTTGATACACCAAAGTATAAGGATAAATCCTAATTTGAATTCCCTACCTTGGAATTTTCCGCCATATGAGGAGCTAACAAAACTAACGACTCTTGCTCCTAATACAAATGAATAAAAAACAGGTCAAATTCTTTCATAAGACATAACAGTATAGAGGTCACTTGTTTACCTAGGAACCAGAGAGAGAGGAGGGATGTTGTATAGTGAAATTGAGTTCAAATTTGCTAGACAACGAATCAGTAATCTCATTGGAGATAGGTTCCTTAAGCTGTTCAACACAAGGTTCCTGGGTTATCCTAAGTGCCTGAAATCACATTGTCTCACACTTGATTAGGTGGGCAAAGAATCAAAACACATCATATGCTCACGAATGTCAGAAATGACCAGGAGAACAAAAAAGCATAACATAGTCAGTACGACAATAAAAAAAATAAAAAAAGAAGCAATGGGCCAACTTGGGAAAGATGTAACAATAAGTTTAAAAATTTAAAGTTGAAAGGAATTCATATTCTTAAACACCAAAACATTCTTTCACGAGAAAAGCACCGAACTTAATAAATCATGTCATAGGAAGAATGTATATCTTCAAGCTCACATTCATTTGTGAAATGCCTTTACCTTACTGATGTATCTATCTATTATAGGTAAACTATAGGTACACTTAATAAATTATGTCATAGGAAGAATGAGGGGACAATGGTTCAACTTGAGAATGATGCTTTATAGAAATAGAAATCGCAAACACAAAGAAAAGAAGAAACCAACTTGCTAAAAATTGCACTACTAGAATTCTGTTATTTAACATCGGCTCATTAACATCAGTCAGAAAAACCTGTCATGTTAAACAGTTTTTTCACATCGGTTTTTAATTTTGCGATGTAAATAAAAGCATAGACATCGTCACATTTATTTGACAGATGTTAAATATGTAATTTTAAAAAAAATCAGAAGGCGGGGAACTAAATCTAAATGCATTTGAACACCCGCTCAAAATACTTGTACCATATCCCAATACTTCATCTCTCAACAAAAAAAAAAAAGCCTCCTTTTCACTTTTCCCTTCTTCCGAGTTCCGCCCATGACCTCCCATTCCCAAATCTCCCAAATCCCAGATCTGTCGTTCTTACACATCCCTCACCTCGCTCTCTCAATCCATGAAGGAGGGCACTTTGAACTCGCTGGAGCGTACCTCGTACTTCACCGTCCAAGATGATTTGGGCCGCCGCCTCCCTTGCCCCATCTCTCTCGTCGTCTCGCCATCTACCTAGAGTTCCTCCTCGATCCCACCTTCGAAGGCTGGATATCGCCGTCGTCGACCACCTTTTCTACGAAGGTAACGTTCTCTCCTCTTTCCTATCTGGACGCTCTCTCTGTGCTCTCTCTGCTTCCCAATTCCAGGGTTTAAGGGTTGAAATTTTGGGATTATGAACTCGGATTTTTGTTAGATCTGACTTGTTTGGCTTTGGAATGGATTCGTAACTATTAAGATCTAGATCCGGATTTACTATTAGGACTCATAACTAGATGGTGGTGTTAGATCCGAATTTGTACAGACAACACCTGTTAGCGTTACTCCAGCCTTTTTTTTGATTTAGGGTTTGTGTGAATTGATTTGATTTAGTGTGGCTGACTTGATGTTGATATTCAGTTTTTATTTAGGGTTTAGGTTTGATGAATGTTTGTTTTTGTGAATTGGTTTGGTTCAATTTTTATTTCCCCGCTGAATTTGGTGAATGTTTGTTTGTGGGTTCCTGGGCATGCTCTCAGCAGTCAGAATCGCTTTTAAGCTTTGGTGCTGGCTCTATCAGTTTTGATGAACATGATGATTATGAAGATTCAGATTAGGTAAATGAAATATTCTAAATAACAAGAATCGAAGCTTATACTTGATTTGCATGATGTAGATCGATTGCTTGTTGTAGAGTGTTGATAGTTCTCACAATTGTTGTTTCTCCATTGTTCTGTAAGCTTGACATCTCGCCACCATGAAACAGAATACTTGACAAGCAATCGATCAAACAGAATGCCATGACACTGTATCTCTGCTATGGACACAGTCACTTCTGTGTTTCTACTCTGAACTGTTTGAATTTTCAGAACGTCATACATTGTTTGATTACTGTGAATCAGATCTCTGGGATTTGTGTACCTTGATAAACTATATGTTGTCTTTGTTTCTTAGGAAAAAGATAATTACTAAGGAGTTTCATTATAAAAAGGCACTTAAGACATCCCTTAAGATTTGAGGTTTCTGTGGGGTTTGGATTTTCTAGGCTTCTAGACGTCTACACTTCATGTTTGTTTCTAAAAGGGACATGCCATTTTATCATTATGATCAATCCAATGAGGTGAGTAGAAATTATGTTGTGATTTTCACGTGGTAGAATGCTTGAAATTTTGGGGGTTTTATGCCTAGGGTAAATACCATGTTTCCCCAGAGTTCACAAAATAGAGAGTACCCAGAACAACACTTTCAAGCATTTTCATTTCAGTACATTAGAATTTTGAAATTGTTTTTCCACCCTCAAACTATGAGATTCTTACCCTTTTAATGTTTATTAATTATATACAAGAACTCAAGCATTATGACTTCATTTAGGCTTGATTGTGTTTGATGCTTTATTATGGCCCCAAATAAATGGTAGTGTGTTGCAGTTCATGTGCACATGGTGATTTATCCAATTTTGACAAAATTTGGACAGATTCGAAGGGCTATTTGGTTGATGAAGAAGGTTTTGACTTCATGAAAGTGCAGTTTCTGAGAGACATTAAAGCTCAATAGAGAAGCTAAAAAACATAATGTTGGTGGAAATTTAAGTTTGACAGGTTGATTGATCATTCTGACAGGTTGATCTTTTTCTTGAGTTGGTTGATGATATTAGAGTTCAAGCAGTTAATATACAATCTAGCAGTGGGAGCACTACGCAAGCATCTTGTGAAGATACTGCAGCCCTGCATTGAAATGTCTATCAGCAACAAAATCAGGAACCAGATGTAACATATATCGGAAAATCAGAAACCAGATGTAAACTTCTTTCCTCCTCTCCCGTCGGTCTTATCGATTTGTACAATTTATGCTTCTTTCCTCCTCTCCTCTGTCATTGTATTTACTGTCACTTTGTAATTTTTTGCTTAATTGTTTGATTCAGATAGACTTGTGATTGTTTGGCCTCTTAAAATCTAATTCTAGGTTTTCTATTGAGCATATAATTGAGAAGAAAAGGGACTGATCTCAGCTCCTTCAATATATATATTGAGCTACAAGGGAACTACAACAATGACCGATCTAGGTTATAATATGCACTGCCCTTGACCAATACATTGAGATTGAAATGTTCTGTTTGACACTTCTGCATGACATAACTCTTGTTCTTTTCAGGGATTACACAAACTCAGATCTTCCTACAGATCAGAGGGGCAGCAACAGGATTCCATAAGTACGTGATTTTGATCCGTAAATATTCAAGGATTTTATGCCTTTCTTTTTCTTTTGAGAATAATGGAAATCTCTTATGTTTAGACATGACTATATTTCCACCTTTGAGGAGAATGTTGCAGAATTTTCAAGCAATTGAACTTGTTCTATTTCTTTCACTATATAGGGAAATATGGTTGTCGGTCTCGGTGTAGCTGCAGCAGCAGCTGCTTTTAGCAAGGCTCTTGGTGTAATTGGTACTAATTCGAAGTGCACTATGTTAGTGTCTAACTTAGTCCGTGGTGTAAGTGTTGTTGGAGCGAATAACGAGTCTGGGAAAAGCAAGCTTAGAGAGGTCAGGAGACTCAGAACTAGCTCCGGTGTTCATTAGCAAGGCCAAGGTTTGTTCCTCTACTTTTTTTTATACCTTTTGTCTTTGAGTGGTTGAAAGACTTGAAATGTAGATGGATCATGGATGATATTCCATAACTATATCTTCTTTCTGCCTATCTCTCTCTCTCACTTCCATTTACTTATTGGTTTTGAATTCATGGATAACAACTTATGTTAAATATTTAAATATACATATTTTCCTTGGTGTCCACCCACCCTGCTAGATTCATCATTGTTTAGTGTTTTTAAGATGCAAGTGAACTATGATGTACTAGCTGATATATATAGGTTGATTTACATAGCGTCTGATTCTCAGAATTTATAAACATATTCAATTAGAGTACTTAGCACGTTAGAAAGTTTAAGATCTTTATATATTAATATTATAAGTTGTTATATTTATCTTTATATATTAATATGTTTGCATAGTCATGGATAATGAAACATATGCAATGCTTTAGGGATTTACTCTGTTATCAAGTTATTTTGGCTGATACGTAGCAAGGTTATTATTTACATGTGGTTAACTGTCGCACTTAGCAGTATTGTACATCTCTGACTATGGGTTAGCTTTATTTTACCTTGGTGTTTTCTCACAACTTGCTTGTTTGTGCAATTAAGTATGGGTTAGCTTTATAAACAAAGTATGGGTTAGCTTTCTTAAGTTTCACATGCTCTTTTTGCTTCTATGTAAGAACATATTCTAATTTAAAGCATATTAGCTCAAATGGTAGAGCATTGTGTTCAAACACAAAGATGCGGGTTTAAATCCCGCATAGACCACGATAATACAAAAAAAAACGCAAATATTTCATTTCACATCGGGTACTAGCTGATGTCTTTAAAAAAAAATCGATGTCTATGTGGGGGATGTAAAAAGTCAAAACTTTTTAACATCGGGTAATAGTCGGTGTCTTTGTATGTTATAACATTGGTAATATTTTATTATCGATGTTATAGGATAACAAAGACATCAGATTAAAAAATATAAACGATGTTATAACATACAAAGACATCGGGTTCTGGCCGATGTGAAAAACTTTTGACTTTTCACATCCCCCACATAGACATCGATTTTTTTTAAAGACATCGGCTATTACCCGATGTTAAATAACAAATTTCTAGTAGTGTTTGTAATCAACAAAAATAGAACATTAAATGACAGCAAAGATAGGACATTATTTCTAATATGTAACCCTAAATCTGAAATCCTTGCTGCTAATTCCAATCTGTAACCCTAAATTCGAAATTGTAATCAACAAAAATAGGACATGAAATCCTAAATCTAAAATTTTAATCTCTAACCCTAAATTCAAAATTCTAATTCAATCAAATCCCCAAAGAAACTCACGAAATCCCCAAATCCAAATCCTAAATCCTAAATTTTGAAAAATTGAAATGAAAAAAAGACAAATACCTACTCGTGCGAACTAACAATCGTTGACGTCATTCACTGCGCGCCACACACGCTTGTCCCCAGTACAATGGATGTGAGAGCAAGAACGTTCATCAATATGGATGAGCGATTTTGAGATCTGATATCACGGGCGGAAGAAGGAAGAAGACAGGAAATCAAGAGGGCGAATTGGAGGGGGAGACGATGCATCCAAGAAGATTAGGTGTCCGAGAGAGAAGGGATAAAAAACGGGCGAAGGAGGCGTGTGGGAGAAGGATGAGGCATATAATTTTACGGGAGGAGGAACTACCGGAACCGGCAGAGGCAAGGGGAAGAGGAGGGAACCGACAGAGGCAAGAGGCGTGGGAAGAATTAACCGGCCTGATGAAATCTGTCAAAGGTTGTGAAAGCTATGAACGACCGCAGGGAGGAAGAAGATGTCATTAAACCGGAAGAGGCAAGGAGGAAGAGTTGGAATCGGCGGAGAAGTAAGGCGTATGAATCGCAAGAGGCACGAAGGAAGCGAATTCGGCGGAGAAGGAATGACGCATCTGGTGGAGGAAGGAGGATAACTCTAAACACCTGGCAAATGAACCCTAAACCTCCGGTCCAAAGTATGAAGAGGGAAAGCAAAATAAAATTACAAAATAAAGGAAAAATCTCATTGGGCGAAAAAGAGAGAAACGTGGGGAGGCTGCCACGTCAGCGGAAAGTATTCGGAATTAAGTAATTATATAGATATAGATATATACACACACGATGTATTTTGTATGCAAAACTGGGCCGTTAAATACAATCAAATCATTAGTGTAGATTAATTAATCTTAATTTCATTTTTTTAAAGGTGGGACCCATGACCCATCTCAAAAAAAAAATCCCTCTTGGTGCGTTACAATCTTCACTTTCAAAAAATTAGCTCCAATTTCTCCTAATTGTGATTTCTGAAATTGGAGAGATTTCTCTTAATGGCCGATCGACACCAAGGAGGCCGACGCCAAGGAGGCAATCGGCAACAAGGGTGAGGATGGCGGCTAGCTAACGACGGAAGAAAGATGGAGGCGACGTCACCAAATCTGGATGTCAATGATCAACGGGGATGAGGGTGATGGTGGAGGCGGGATGTTGGCGACATCGGGAGATCTAGACGGCGGTGGCGATGGAGGACGATGGAGGCTGGATGAATTATTCAAACGAATTGTTCGGGCGGTGATTCCCTCATTATTCGGAGAAAATGAAGAATTATTTATACGTATGTGTCAAATTTAGTGTAGGGTTTCAAGATGCATAATTTGATTCATTATTTGTTAATTATTCAAACGTATGTGTCGAATTTTGGTTACTAGCTAGTGTTAATGATTTGGTCAATTACTAGCTATCTAGTCGGGTGCAACGCTTTCACAACTTTCTTACGCACATCTTTTCCGTCGGTTTTTATTTATTTAGCTATTTATTTATTTATTTATTCTAAATTACAATTTGTAGAATGTACACTATCACATTTCCTTATTGTCTTGTCATGGGTCACTAGGAAACATCCTCTCGACCTAGTCGGGGTAAGAGTGCGTACATTTCAACCCCCCAAACCCTGCTCTGAACGGGATATACTGGGCTTGTTGTTGTTGTTATTCATCGGTATATGGAGTCTTCGGTTTGACAAACAACATAAAAAACCTTCATCACAAAAGTATTAACAACATAACTAAACAGACACATACGAGTGAATAATCACTCATATACGACCGAAGAATCATTCTTATACCACCTAATACTCACATATTCTGCCAAATGATGTTGTTTCTGTTTCCCAAAAAAATAATTATTCTATTGAATAATGTTTCAAAACCGAATAAATCAAAATTAACCGGAGTGGGTACACACGTTTACGGTTCATCACAACACGAGTATAACTAACCTACTAAACAAACATATATGAGTGAATAATCACTCATATACTACCGAATAATCATTCCAACAGGATCGAATAATCAACTTATTTTTAATTAAATAAAACCAAGTGGACCCCCTTTCAAATGTGTGACACGCGCGCCCGCTTCAGCAATTTAGCAATTTGGGCATAAAACAGGTGGGTCTACACTTCTACTGCTTTTTAATTAAATAAAATGATAAATGTCTCAAATTATCTCCACCATTCATTTCCTCCCCATCAATGATCCAAATTTACATACATAACATAATACACCATAAGGACTGATTACACTTCAACCATCCTATATATACACATTTAATGTTAGATTGCGATGGCCGATGTGCATATCTAGGTTCCAATTAATGAGATCTTAGGAATTTTGTAATATATTTAGCATAATATAACAAAATATCAGGAATAAGAAAGAAAAATGACAAAAAATGAATAAAAATGGTAGTGATGTTGATAAAGACATTGGAATATTTCATACATGACAACATATATTGCGAGCATATTTAAGTTATGTAACCACTTGGATGACGGATAGTTATAAAGAGATAACGTGACAATGATGTTCTCTCTTTAATTTGTAAGAAGTCAGTAGATGATATCTATCACATTTCTCATGCCAAAACCTTTATAATGGCATCACAACTCACAAGTTGATCCAATAATTTTAAGCTATGAAGGAATAAATCCGATATGATTCTGATTGTAGATTGAATTCTAGGGGCATTTTGCAAAATAGCCACGAAATATGACCCATTTTGCGAAATAGCTGCGTTTTGGGACAATTTTGAGAAATAGCCTCAATATAAACCTTCTTACGCGCTCTCTCTCCTGTCCTATCCGCGATCTCTCCGGCCGCTCGATCTCTCCGGCCGCTCCTCGAGCTCGCTCGCCCTCTCAATCTCTCGCCCTCGCCCTCGCCCTCGCTCGTCGCCGGATCTGGAGGCGAAGCTTCGACGTCGCCGGATCTCGCATCCTCCAGATCGCCGTCGTTCTTGCTTTCGGATTCGATTTGAAGAACTGAAATGGATCTCACATCCTCCGATTGTTCTTTCAGGTCTGAATTCAATTCGATTAATTGATTCGACAAATCAATTGAATCGGAATCAATTAATTCGAAGCCGATCTGAAGCCGGTGGATCAATTGGAGTTGCGACATCGTGAGCGAGCGAGGCGGAGCGATTGAGGTTGAGCGAGCGAGCGAGGGACTAGAGGTTTTAGATCCGGACGAAGCGAGGTCGAGCCGCCGGAGATCCGACGAGGGACTGGAGGTTTCCGAGGTCGAGCGGCCGCGGTTCCTGGCAAAGCGAGGAGCCAGTACACAAAGGCGGGCGCACCTAGTCCAGCGGCGGAAGTAAGAAGAAAGACTTTTGTGTTAAATTACAAAAATCACCCTACAAATATGAGAAATTAAAAAAACTAACTATATTTTATTACGTGATCTGTAATCTATATTTTTATTTTTATTTTTGCACAACAAAATGTTATATTTGCACTACATACGATTATATTTGCCCAATTTACGGTTATATTTGCACGACAAAATGTTAAAAAAAATAAAATAAAATAAAACTAGACTTGCTTCAATTTATTTTGAATCGCTTACAGTTTATTGAGAAAGTATGAAATTATATTGAGATAAAATAAGATCATGTTTAATATAAATTCACAAGTCTCGATTGTTGTGCAAAAATAACATATAGTTGAGCAAAAATAAGATGATGTTGAACAAAATTTCACCAATCCCCCATGTAGTGCAATTATTGTCTATTGATGAGCAACCCTTAAAACAGAGTCGTGCAACTTTTACAACAGAGTCGTGCAACTCTTAAAACAGAGTCGTGCAACTCTTACAACGAGGTCGTGCAACTCTTAAAACAGAGTCATGCAACTCTTAAAACAGAGTCGTGCAACTCTTACAACGGGGTCGTGCAACTCTTAAAATAAAGTCGTGCAACTCTTAAAACAGAGTCGTGCAACCTCTTAAAGATAATGTTGATCACATTTCCACCAATCCCCCCATGTTGTGCAATTTTACTCTATTGATGAGAAAAAATAAGACCGTGTTGTGCAATAATCTATTAAAAAAGTATAAAATTATATTTACAAAAAACAAGATTATGAGGAGACACAATTTCACAAGTCTCGATTGTTGTGCAAAAATAAAGAATTGTTAAGCAAAAATAAGAGCATGTTGTGCAATAATTCATTGAGAACGTATGAAATTATATTAAGAGAAAATAAGATCATGTTGAGAACAATTTCACAAATGTAACGGCCCGGGATTATGATTTCCGAGTTACGTTTCGAGGGATTAAACCCCTCGTTAGGACCTTGCGCCCCGAGTACAGGTTGAAGGATTCAAAACTTACTTTAATGTTTTCAAAGGGGGATTTCATACCCAAAATCGAAGGGATCGTTGGAATCCCCGGGGAAGTCCCCTGTACCTGTCGTAAGTCTAAGCGTGGAAATCAGAAATCATGCGACTAGCGAAAACAAGTGTAATACAAGAGTGTGCCACGGCAGAGCCGGGTCAAAACGGAGTCTAAAGTGTAAATCCAAAAATATAATCAGAGTCTGGTGAAGTCTATACTCCAGCGCTCACTCTCCGCCGACAAAATGACCCGCGCAATAAGCAAACAGCACCGATAGGATGAACATAAATAATACCTAAAAAATTTGATATGGGGCGGGATCAGATCGATGCCCACTTTAGCTCTGCATCCCAACCATAAGCACACATATACGCTATACCTAATAAAGATGCTTCTAGATGCATGGCGGAATATTAACACACTAACATGCTCCTAAGATCAAGTACATAATAATAATAAGGCCTTAGCACAGAATACCAAGTGGTATATCCCTCTCCTACCTCCACCCCCTTCCGATAGGGCGGAGACTGGCCAGCTCGTGAATGCATTCATTCATAATAGGGCGGCACGCATGCCTAACCCGCTCCACAATAAAGCCCGCAGGCATCTCATAATATAAGGAAGTGCATGACTCGATTGACTCAGGACGGGACCCGATGAGACTGGGTCGTCCTATGACCCTAGCAATGACTCTAGTTACTTCACAGATAACGGCCGTTCTGTTTACATACGCATAAAGAAATAGGATGCTCAACGTAGATGCAACCTAGCATGGTACTACATGGCATGCTGATCATGAATGCAACACCTAGTATATCATGCACCTAAAGCAGGGAATAACTCTATTCAATCTGAGTAAGCTCCGAAGAGACTTACCTGTTATCGCAGAACAGCAAAAGGCAATCAACCAGGCAATATGAAATCCGACACGTCACAGATGGTCACCTAACAAGTATAAGCACATCAATGAGTCTATCTCTAAGGCACACAAAGCATAGAATTATCACACACACAACTTCACAACTTAACATAATAACCGTCACATCATCATTTCCATATTATCAACCTTATCTCATAATCTATCATCTCAACTTCTCACAACCATTCTCAATATAATTCTCCCGTTTCATCAACTTAGGACAATTCCAATTCATACTTAACCAATTTGCATGCCATCGTTTCAAAATCTTACTTAGCATATAATTGCACATCTTCAACGTAATCATATAACATTTAACCACAAATAATAAATCACTACAATATTATATATTAAATCTCAACAACATTTTATATTTTAATCCCAATAATTTACATACTACTTCTAACATCTTTTATTTTAATATCTTTATAAAATATTTATAAAATCCCAACAATATTCATTTAATCAAAACATTCCTTTTTAATTTACCAAACCAATCCCTTAATTTATAAAAACCCCAAAACCGGCCTTCTTGTTACCCAACCAAACCGAGCCCTTTATTGTTTTAAATAAACCCACCCAAAACCGGACCTTCCTTTTTAGTTAACCCAAACCGAGCCCTATTTAAATGGAACCCAACCGAGCCCTTATGTTCTATTAAGACCCAATCTGAAGACCAAAAAGAAATAGGCCCAACATGCCCTCTAATACCAAACTCGGCCCAGAAGAAAATTAGGCCCAAAATCCTTCTATTTCTCAATACCCAAAACCGGTTTAGAACAATTAAAAGGGGAGGGGGGGGGTCCACGCTGAGGTGTAAAAAAAAAAAAGGAGGGGCCCAGGAGTGAGTGGCGGCTGACGTGGCCAAGGGGGCCCACGGCCTCACTTCTTCTTCCTCCTTCCAATTGCCGAATGAAGAAAAAAAGGAAGCAGGGCCTTTGCCCAGAAAATGACGGAGGGAAAAGAGGAAGGGAGGAGGGGACCTCCGGCGGCGGCGGAGCCGAGCTCCGGCCACCAGGAGCGGCCACTCCGACGTGGACCCACACACATAGGGAGGAAGGGAAGAACGAGGAGAAAGGAAGAGGGCTCACCGAGAGGGCTTCGAAGCTTCGTCGGAGTTCGTCGGGATCTCGATGGACTCGCCGGAGTCGGAATCACGCAGCTCGGCCTAGGGACGGAGCAAGGAGAGTTAAAGCTCCTCTCTTATTGATTTTAAAGGTGGAAGGAAGAGAAAGGAGGGAGAAGAGCCTACCGGATTTTAGATCGGAGAAACAGGGGAGGAAGGCGGCGGCGCTGCGACAGCTCCCGGCTCGCTCAGGCTCGGACGTCGTGACTCAGAGCTGCTCCCGGGGTTGCTGGCGGCGAAGGCGGTGTGGTGGTGGAGGTGTGATGGCGTGGTGGAGGTGGCGGCGAGCTCAAGGGCAGCCGGGTCTTGGGTCGCTGAACAGAGAAGGGAACGGAAGAATGGAGAGAGAAGATAGTGTGTACGTGGGTTCTAAAACAAAATTTGATTTTGAATGGTGTTTCAATGGTCAATGTAAAAAGTGGTCTGAATTTTTTTGAAGAGAAAGGTGTTGTTTGTTTGCCAAAATAAGGGAGTCAAAGAGTGGAGGGAGGAAAGGAAATGATAAGATTTTCCCGAACTAGAATAGGGTGAGTCGGATGGATAAGGATTCGGAATATGACGGAATTGAGAGCTCGGTCGGGAATTTAAATTTCCGCTGATTGGTCGTTCAAAACCCGAAATGAAAGACGGAATTAATTTTTAAATCGGAAATTTTGGGTCGGAATTTATTTTAAATTCATTTTGATTTTCTTTTCCAAAAATTAATATTTTAAAAATCCGAGCCTTTACAACAAAGTCTCGATTATTGTTCAAAAATAACCTGCCAATTATCTAACAATGAATTTGTCGATGTTAACCCCACTAAAATCGACAGAAACGCCACCCTGCATCATCTTAAGCTTATCCAAGCACTCAGTCAACTCTTAAAACAAGAGTCGTGCAACTCTTAAAACAGAGGCGTGCAACTCTTACAACAGAGGCGTGCAATTCTTACAACAGAGTCGTGCAACTCTTAATTTTTATTTTATTTAACATTTTGCCGGAAAACAGATCGTAAGCGATGCATGAGTTTTTTTTTAATTTTTAATTTTATTTTATTTAACATTTTGTCGTGCAAATATAATAGTACGTTGTGAAAATTTAACCGTAAGTTGTGCAAATATGACATTTTATTGTGCAAAATATAATATTTTTTTCCACTTTTTTTTTTCGTTTCAGAACTTTTTGTTTTGCAAAAATAACTTTACGTTGCACAAATATAACAATTTGTTGTGCAAATATAACTTTATTTTGTGCAATTGTAAAAATAAAAATATAGTAGATGTGAAACACATAATAAAATATAGATATTTTTTTGTAATTTCCATATTTATGGGGTAAGTTTTGTAATTTAACAAAACTTCTTCTCCATCCCCGATTCCAACGCTCACCAAATCTAATGGATCTCGCACCCGCCCTCGCACCGCCTCCGGCTTCGCTCGCAAGCTCCGGCCTCCTTCACTCCGGCCTCGCTCGCTCGCCATAGATCTGACGGCCAAGCCATAGATCTGGCCGGATCTGTACCCGCCTCGCCGGAGATAGCGCTTGCTCCCTCGCGCTCGCTCGCTTTGGCCTCTGCTCCGGCCTCGCTCAGGCCACTCGACTCGACTCGCTCGCTCTCCGCCTCCGCCACCGCCACCGGCCGCTCGCTCGACCTCCGAGTTCGCTCCTCCTCCGTCCATGGCGGCTCCTCCTCCGAATTTTCAGATCTGGCGGAGAGAGAGATTGGAGAGAGAGAAAGAGAGAGATTGGAGATAGAGAGATTGGATTCTCAGGAAAAAAAATTTAGAATTAGTATATATATGGGACATCTTGCTAAATTGTCCAAACCCGTGGCTATTTTACAAATACGTCCATATAAAGTGTCTGTTTTGCAAATTCTTTCTGAATTCTATTGCTCAACGAATAAGTTAGAAGGCAAGTATATATTTCTTTCCAATCCTTGATAGTGTTCTTTTTATAGAATCATATATATAAGGAAAGTGTATATATATATATATATATATATATATATATATATATATATATATGGGTGTTCTCCTGTTGTTAAATATACCGCAAATTCAAATTACGCTAGTGCATATGTCTGAATCGACGTGGTGCCACGTCCAAACCGCCGTGGAAGTAAGGCAAATTAGGGTTTAGGATACCGCGTTCATATCGAAATGGTACCAGGGACGGATCTAGGGGTGGACCAGGCTTTGCTGCAGCCCACGTACCTAGAAATCCAGAACTTCAATAATTAGAAGTAGGTATAAGTCACAAAGCTTGTGTTGCCAATCATATATATCAACGTGCACCGCATTCATATCAACATGGTGCCTTAAACCCTGATTTGCGGTGTATTTAGTTTCCGCCTTTCCGCGTATATATCTTGGCCCGTTTAGTCAGGTACATCAGTCATATGTGCGGGGTCAGATAGTTGCATTTAGGGTGTGTTGAGTTAGATATATTAAGGCGAACTGATTTTAAGTTGAAGCTTCATTCAGTTGAACTTAATTTATACGCATGTGTACGCCTTTGCGTTACTTAAATTAACTTTCAAAGTGTTACATATATCTTGTTTGGATCACCTTAATTTATTATATCATACACGTACTTGACAAGATATAAATATATACATACACATAGACACAACAGAAGTTAGTATTCATCGAAAAATTGAAACCCCATGAGAAGCCTAACTGATGTATACCTATCCCCTTTCTTGTCATGGAGAGGAACTGATCTAATGCCTGTTTTAAGCTCCCATACAGGCAGGCAAGTCTGGCCTCCAAAGGCATGTCGTCTATCGGTATTAAAATCTCGAACTTGAATTCTTAGCAACGCGAGTTCAGGGACCGTGAGCCGGAACTTGAACTCTTCATTCCAAACGGGCGTCCATTGATCTTCTATAGTATTCGTCTTCCCCTTTGCATTGTCAGCTGGAACTCCATAGATTTGGACCTGATATGGATATTTTCTGTACTGGGTTGGTTTGACGCAATGTGCTGATTGCTTATAAGAGACTCGTAAATGGACTTTACCTTGGTGAAGAAATCCGGAGGAGAGTATTGATCAAAGTGTGTTCGCGAGAAATCCAAATGCCATCCATCTCCCATGTATACTTTAACCTAATCGCAATGAAGAACAATACAATATAAGCTAACATATATGGTAGTAGACTTAAGAGATCAAGGAGAACTATAGTTGATGCTATGATCACCTTCAAAGTGGTCTTGATTGACCGCGACATTTTAGGATCGAAAACCTCACCATTTGGACCATCTTTGAGCATGAAACTTGGTTTCTTGACATACCCACATCCACCATTGGCCCTAAACATCCCTTGTGTTATCCAAAGGTACTTATCATTTCCCTGCAATCAAAGTTTAGTGAACCATAGGAGATATGGAGAGTTCTTTCAATAAAGTGCGAATGCGAAGAGGAGTGATCAACATCACCTGCATGTTTACTGCTACCATCTGAGCTCCATGAGTCCAACCGGCTAAAGGGTTGTAATTCGAAGAACCAATACGCGTACCTTTTGGATAAACTCGCAATACGTTCCTCTGGGTGAATCTGTTTTAGGATTCATTGTTGCAACTATATATGTAAGGTTCATTATGCAAAACTATATAGTTGAATTTACTTAGTTTCTGAGCTTTACTTGATAATGTCAGTTCCATAGTCTTTAATGACATTCACAAGCTTCGGCTCACTGAAGGTAACTCGCCTAACATAACCGAAATCAGAAGTCAATGTGTGCCTCAAGCTGCCCTTCGTCCTCCCTGCGCGAATGGAGATCAAGTGCTTATACTCAAGAGTTGCTTTCTCATCATCTTCGTCATCATCCAACTCCACCTGTTAGCAAGATTTACAATTGAGAAAAAGAAAAAACCTCCCTTTGATGCATCTTTGTTTAGATCTCTCAGCATTACTTACATCCTGAATGCCTGATATGTCTTTCTTTGGAGGATCCATAGCCCTTTCCTCGTTGTCATTTTTCGACTCTTTTGGTAGTTTAGTGGATATCAAAATCTTATACCTTAGGGAGTTTGGAGAAGGAAACTCTGGCAACGCCGCCATTGGACAATACAACATGTCTCCGAATATTTCAGTGACCATCTGAATTCATCACACAACCATAAGTTTGTTACCAAAAAAAAATCATGATATGTATAAACATACAATCATATATACCTCAGCTACTTTAGCCTGAAGTTTCGAATCCAAATGGTCTTCGAATGTGATTATAACCGGATATTCCGAAGCAACAAAGGCATGGTCCTTGATGGCCAACAAGCATCTACTTAGCTCCACACTAGAGGTCAGAGTCCTGCAATTTGCAATACAAAGATTTCCTTTTTGGTAGATTTGTTGTTTCAGTAAAGCGGTATCAAGATTAGTCGATAGGGAGCCGAATCTCACCCTCCATGACAAACATCAATACCATCCTTCTTTGAGTTAGACCACAAATCCAATTCAATCACTCGAACGCCTTGCTTTAATGCCATTATGATCGGTTCGACACTGCTGTCACTACTAAGTTGATTCCCTGTCAAGTAGGAGTTGTGGCCTGTGTACAAGAAGTAGTGAGCCAGTGGAGCTTCCATATCTTGCTGCACCTGGACACACCCAAACACCCAATGATGTATAATCCATAGTTTAACCTATCTTATTGATTGCATTAAACAACTGGTAAAGCATAAAAATAGGTGCTTTGGTAGACAATGTCTATGTTGGGATATCCATCCTTCATCATATGGGAAGCAAACATAAAGTCCAAAAATATAAGCTAGGAAGTTTTGCTAGATAATCTTCTATCTTATTGACTATATTGACTGCATTAGAAGATGGACGTCGACCGGCCTTATAATCTAAAAACAAAATAATATTGACACGACTTTTGTTTCATAATTCATACTGCTCATTTTTGGACTCTGATTAAACTAAGAGAGATTGAGATGTCGAATAAAGAAATTGAGATATTTGACTATGTTCCAATGTCAAATTGACCTGGTGAGTTGTGAGTGAGTGTCTTGGGATATCCATCTCACATTTACATAAGACCAAAATATAAGCTAGGGTATAGCCCATGCACAAAATATAAGTTTTTATGTTATAAGGTGGATCCTAACATTTTAATCTAAAAACAAAATAAACCTGACATGATTCTCGTTTTATTCGGTCAGACCAAGGATTCCCAAAAGTTAAAAGTACCATATAAACATGAAGTACCAAGCAAGCCCTAAGAAGATACCTAAAAATAGCATAGGAAAAACTAGCTTAAATTTTGGACTTTAATATATTCTTACTCTTAGGATAAGCTACTAAAGATGGATACCTTTTGAGGAGACAGGGGGAGATTAAGGTCCCCAAGAAGATATCTGAAGAAGGCATCAAGGTGAAGGCCTCTCCTATGGAAGATTTGGAGGTGTTTAAGGCTGTTGAATATAGCTTTTGCATCGTCCTCCGTGGCTTCGCTTTCGCCTTGGTGCTCCACCAGGAACATGTGGAGCTGATCAAGCGACATGGTCCCATTTTCCGAGTACTCATTGAACAGCCTCCTAACGTCCTCAGGAGGCTCCACGGTCCTCAGCTTGAACCTTCGCTTGAAGCAGAAGCAAAACCTGAAAGCCTGTGGCTTTGACATCTTTTCTTGGAAGCTTGTTTTGTTGGGTTTTGAATGAGATGAAACTGTGGTTTTTTATGGGTGTTTTGCTTTTGGTTCCCTTATGTTGTTTAATGCTAAATGGGTCCAAAGAAAGGCTGGAAGTTGCTTGGAACTTGGAAGGGACAAAGGAGGTGAGAGTGATGCTTAATTTGCTTCTTAACAAAGTGTAGAATATGTACCATTTTGTGTTGGATGCACTTTTGGTGGTCAGATTTGAATAACAACAAGGTGTGATTTTTTTTTTTGCATGTGCTTTTTCTTTGGATAAACAAGTTTGTAAAGTACTCTCTTGAATCATAATCTAGTAATAAGAAATCTAAACATGCTTTTGTTTTGAGAAATTCCATTTATTTTTCCTCTTGGCACTTCTCAGTTTTTTAGCATAAGAAAAATGTGAGTTGTGATTGGATCTATTTACATGTCATTGATATATCTCTACTCCTATAAAAGTGAGGGTAGGAATGACTTAGATGTTATATCCACGGTTGATTGTGTGAGTTATCTATGGCCCAAAATCAATCTGATGCCCAAATCTCTACTCATATAAAAGTGAGGGTAGGAATAGTTCAGATGTTATATCCACCGTTGATTGTGTGAGTTATCTATGACCCAAAATCAATTTGAGGTTCAACTCTCTACTCCTATGAAAGTGAGGGTAGGAATGGCTTAGATGTTATATCTACCGTTGATTGTGTGAGTTATCTATGGCCCAAATTTATACTACTATAATGATGGTGGAGAGTAGAATCAATCCGAGCCTTTGATAACTTATATGTGTTTTTATCAATGACTCACAACTCTTTCAAGTATGGAATGTCTTATTTGCCCCTTATAACATTGAATTTGAAATTATTCATTTTTTTGTTTCAACGACCTTTTTCGTCTTTTTCATCTAATCGCTTCTCTCTCCTGGTGGCTTCTCCTGACTCATCGCCGACTTCCATCTCTTCTGGAAGCTCTCTCCTTCTCCACTATCTTAAAATTAGGTAGTTAAATGAGAGAAAATGAAATAAATTTTGTATAGAAAATGAGGAAAGAATGGTAATAGTTAGAATATTAATTAATAAATTTTAACTTAAATATGGATTAAATTCATGAGGTTAACCATTATCTTTCCCTATATTAAACAAACGAGGGGTTAGTATTAATTGTACCGTTGGTTAGTCAAAATGAGTTTTTTTTTTAAAAAAAAAAACGAAAAAGGCGATTAGAACATACTATGCATGGTAAGTAGTTCATCCTACTTTCTATAATATTATGAAATATAAAATATTTATAGTTTTAACTCTGTGATATAACGTTCAGTTTGCCATACAACCATACAAAATGACTCAGCTATGATATTCAAAAATGAGTTGATTTGAATGAATGATTTGAGGATCAAATGTATAATTTGAACAATAATAATTTGAAGCATTTGTATGGATCTCATAGCTCATTCGCCTTGTAAACACAGAGTGTGGCCCATTTGTTTGGGCGGCCCAAACGGCCCAACAAGCGCAAACATTAATTTCCTTTTCTTTTTCTTTCTCTTTTTCCGATTTGGTTTCAGTAAACCAATTACATATTTCTCCCGTTTGCGGCACTATGGAACTCCAGTCAGTCAGGTGGTGATACTGATAATCTCTCTATCACCGAGAGGGATTCATCGTTCTCCCACCATTTTTTGATGCCAAAATGACTTCAAGCATCTCAAAATCATTCCAAATCCCCAAATTCGGCATCCAATGCCATCCCTCCGAAACCCTAGTGAGGTTCCAATGTCCAAGCCTCACTCGCAAGCAGTTCGCGCCACCAGCTTGGGCTTATTCAAGCCTCCGGCAGCGCTCTCTTCACCGCTTCTTACGCCGCACCGACGGAAGATTCAGTTTTGCTGTGGTTTCTTCGGATTCAGGCTCTAGCTCTGCTGTTACATCGGATAACGCAGGAGAAGAGGACCTTGAGGGAGAGCAGATGTTTGAGGTGAGACTTTGTAATTTTGTCTTGCTCTTTTAGGATTAATAGTTGTTGAATTGCTGTTGCAAGGGCTTCTGTTTGTCGAATTTAGCTTGCTTCGTCTTTAAATGAAGTAATTGTGAAAAATCTTTTCCAGGGAGATGTTTCTTTCAGTCAGTAGTGGCCCTCATTTCATGGCAACGGTTCAGAGATTGTTGCTTTAAATCTGTTCAATATGCGCAAAATCAGAGATTGATATTAGTTTCGCAATTTTGTGTTAATGTCTGAAAATGAACAATCTGCCATGCTATTTTTATTGTGAAAGGGGCAATGAGAGCAAGTATCTCGTCTCAAATGTAATGTTGATACACTTTGTATTGTTTCGTTAGAGAATGATCTTTTGCACCCTTGGTATGATTTATAAAGTAAAAATTCAGATATATGCATGTGGCGAAATGGTCGATTAGGTATATTTATTTGCGTTGCAACTTTGAGTTATTGAATACGAATCTCTGTATGTATATGATGCTTCAGAAATTAAGAGATGCTGAGAAAAAAAGGATTGAGAAGCTGGAAGAGTTTGAAAATAAAGCAGATGTACAGTTAGAGAGGCAGCTCGTAATGGCGTCAAACTGGAGCAGGTTCTTGTTGACTCTTCGTGGAAAGTTGAAAGGCACCGAGTGGGATCCTGAAGATTCACACAAAATTGACTACAGTGATTTTTTGAAGCTGCTCAACTCAAATAATGTCCAATTTATGGAGTACTCAGATTTTGGTCAGAGAATAGCTGGTTGGTTCTAATTTTTCGTTTTAATGCATTTTTCAAGTCTGTGTTCAATTATTATTGTTGTTACAAAGCCCTTGTATAACTTGTTCAGTTTGGAAGTTAATAAGCATATTAAATTTCCTTGTGGACTGTGTTGACTAGAGATCAAAGAAATTTATGTTTATGATTACAATTTGAAAAGAAGGCATATTACTATGAGAGATTTTTTGTGTCAATTTGAAAACTTATTATTTAAGGAGAAGAATCTTTATTTTGAAATCTGCTTGACATTTCCTTTGGTTATTACTCCTACTTTTCTCCAGATCAATGGACAGCTTGTTAGTTGACAAATATATGTGGATTCTAATTGCTGAACTTTTGAATTGTCAAGATATCTCTTGGCAGTGTTTAGTTTGGTTTTGGAAGTAATATCGGGAATGAGTGTGCTTATGGAAAAAGGATGGACACAACTGCATTAGTTTTTGGGTTTTGACTATTTATAATTTGATGTTGAGTAGAATGTTTGAATCCTTTCAGTTTTGGATTATTTTTTTGTTTGTCCAAAATGTGTGGCGGGTGTCTAAATGTGGTAATTGTTGGGGAATGATTTCGTTTTTATCTTTCACCTTCTTGAAAGTAAAGCTCGAAAGCTTGATATTTGCTTGTGAAATCATGTCGACAGTGATCCTTCCACACTACAGAGATGAAGAGGTTAAAGGGAAGGAAACAGTAGATGCTAAAGAAAAGGAAATTGTGTTCAAACGCCATGTGGTAGAACACATGCCCGTTGATTGCTGGAATGATGTCTGGCAGAAATTGCATCAACAAGTGGTAAATGTTGATGTGATTAATGTAGACCCTGTACGTGCAGAGGTCTACTCTTCTGTTGCGACTGGAGTGATATGGTCTATGAGATTAGCCCTTGCTATAGCGATGTATCTGTGGATTGATAGCGTTACAAGACCCATATATGCAAAGCTGATTCCTTGTGATGTGGGAAGACCAACGCAAAAGAAAAGACAACCACTTAAACGCCTTGCACTTGGATCTTTAGGCAAGAGTAGGTAAATAAAGTGTTTGTTTAAAATTTGGTGCATGATCAAACCTTTCATGTATTTGCTTAGAAGTATTTTCTACTAATCAGATCTTCTTTCTCGCATTTGTGTCAGGGCTAAATTTATATCTGCAGAAGAAACTACTGGAGTTACCTTTGATGATTTTGCAGGACAAGATTATATAAAAAAAGAACTACAAGAGATTGTACGAATTCTAAGGAATGAAGAAGATTACAGGCAGAAAGGAATATATTGTCCCAAAGGAGTGTTACTACATGGCCCCCCAGGAACAGGCAAAACTCTGCTAGCCAAAGCTATTGCTGGTGAAGCAGGGCTTCCTTTCTTTGCTGTGAATGGAACTGATTTTGTAGAGGTTAGTTATTTTTGCTTGTGGTGACTTAAATAGTTCCACTTTCAAGTGGAAATAAGCTGTCTTTCAGTTGATCTCTTAGTACATATTTTATCAAGAGTTTCTTTAAGCCAGTTTTCTCATTCCTTTTTCTTCCCTTTGCTGTCTCATGTAATGTATAACAATTATATCATGACAATCAATAGCTTTATCACTTGAATGAAACAAACACATGGTTGAAATGAAAGAGTTATTAGATGATTTGCAGTTATTTATGTATAATGTCTAATAGTTTCCAGTAATTTGGAATTTGGCTATTATTCTTAGTTTATGATTATGATGTCAGTATATCATTGTACAGTAATTTCAACTTTCAACCACATCTCAGGAAATACTTCTGTATTTTTAGACAGGCACATAACTTTGGGATAGAATGTGAAATTCAAACTTAGAAAGGTACCCCGGTAAAAATGCCTTTTAGATCATAACTTTTAAATCCTTACAATAATGAGCACCAGGATCAATTCTAAAATAGATAAAGACACTTCTAAGAGCTCTTTAGTACTTTTAAAAGTCAGTGCATTATGGCTAAGCTAATCACCTATTGGTTTCTCACCCCTAAGGGGAAAACATAATGAATAGAAAAAGCAAAAAAGGTTCTCAATCATATTGAACTTTTGAGATCTTTGCGGGATATACTGGGTTGTTGTTGTTGTTGTTGAGATCTTAGAAGCTAGGTCTTATGGGCTTTTGATATATTATGTTAATTTTCTGCTTTGGCCTAAATTACTACTTAATCAGTTCAAGCCCCATGGTTCCTCAATTGGTTTGAACCCCATGGTTGCTCAATCGGTTTCTAATGGGGAAAGGCTATTAGCCCCCTTTGAGATCTCGTGTTTGAGCTCTATGGGTGGCCACCAAGGAAATTTAAGTTCCTTGGGCAATAACAACACTTGGGTCCATCTGGAATCATATTCTCACCTTGATGGCGAAATGTTGCCTACATCCGGGCCCCCAATACTTGGCCCTCCCCTCGGGATTGGGCTGGCAATCCCTGTGGTTGGTGGTGGTGGTTGTTTCTGGCCTTAATTACTGCACTCTTTGTCTTATCCAAGGAATACCTATATGCTGGTTTGAATGACAGATTCTGTATTGAAGTGATATGATTTTTTATTCTAGCTACCAAATAAATATTGTTTCAGATGTTTGCTGGAGTGGCAGCATCACGTGTGAAGGATCTTTTTTCAAGTGCTAGATCATATGCACCATCGATAATATTCGTTGATGAAATAGATGCCATTGGTAGCAAACGTGGCGGACCAGATATTGGAGGGGTACGAAACCTCTTCTCTGCTATTCACCTGTTGCATACCACCCACTTTTTTCCCAATATTTTAACTGCTAGAGGTTAGTCGGTGTGTTCCTGTAATGTTGAGAGAATTATGATGAATGCATGATACCTACACCTTTGAAATAATTATCTTCAACTTATAATAATCGGATGTTGGTACCAGCAAAAAAAAGTGCTGCACACTGTTGTATACTTCTATGCTGATACATGTATTATGACTTTGTCATGCAAAAACTGAGAGAAAAAACTTTACTTCCATAGGGTGGTGCAGAGAGGGAACAAGGCCTGCTTCAAATTCTGACAGAGATGGACGGGTTTAAAGTTTCAACTCAACAGGTATTCGTATTTGGTTTATCATCACCAAAGAAACTTTTTTGCAGGGACAAGAAAATAACCCTTTTTATCTTATAACTATGGAACCTTAGGTACTGGTCATCGGTGCAACAAACAGGTTAGATATCCTGGATCCAGCTCTTTTGAGGAAAGGGCGGTTTGATAGGATCATTAGAGTTGGCTTGCCTTCTAAAGACGGTAGATTGGCAATTTTGAAGGTATTTTAATGTCATTCTGATGAAGAAAATGTTTGAACCAAAGTAATTGAAATTGTAAACCGTATGAGTTCCATATGAAGTTTTTAGTCCATGCAAATAACTGGTGTTTATGCAACTGGCAGGTGCATGCAAAGAATAAATTTTTTAATTCTGATGAGGAGAAGGAAATTTTGCTGCAAGAAATTGCAGATCTGACAGAAGATTTCACTGGAGCTGAGCTGCAGAATATACTGTAACTCATTTGTAGAACATATTGTTAGTTTCACAAATATCATTACAGCAACAGAGCTAATATATTTCACCCTATTTCAGGAATGAAGCTGGGATTCTTACTGCTAGGAAAGATCTAGACTTCATAGGGAGAGAGGAGCTTTTGGAAGCCTTGAAGAGGGTAAATAGCTAATCTTATGTCACTTATCAATGCTGTACCGATTGCATATCTTTGAACCCTGTCTTGTTATTAATCAGCAAAAAGGAACATTTGAAACTGGGCTAGAAGATGCTACTGAAATTCCTGATGACTTGAAGTTGAGACTAGCATACAGGGAAGCAGCTGTGGCTGTTCTCGCATGCTGTTATCCAGATCCATATCGTCCTATTGTTGAGGTGAAATTAGGATTTTCTTTTTCCAACTTTCTCATATCGGTTTATTGATATTAAAACCCACTATTTATATTGCAGACTGATTTAAAATCTATCAATATCAATCCAAATATGCGGTACGAACAAACTCCAGGAAGGGTGTTTGCAAGGAAATCAGATTTTGTAAATTCGATAGTGAGGGCCTGTGCTCGTGAGTTATTTACTTTTGACTCGGTTTGTTGCTTATTTTTCCTTTCTGATACTTGTATTTAAGTGTGTGCTTTCCTGCACCCATCTGTGAGAGAAGTTATTTATTCATATAAATAGTCATAGAGATCGTTGTGCACTTCTTTTTTTTTATTCTTTTATGACTAGTCAGTGGTTGTGAAGCGGAATACCAGTTTGTGTGATATCAAATTAGAAAAAGAAAAGAGTAAACACTTGTAGAAATAGGGGATATCTGAGTGTGACAGTTAGGAAATGCTTTAAGATGTTATCTGATGAATGATGAGAATGCTGCATCTTCTGTTCCGACTGTTAAGCACCTGAAGACGCTGTTTCTATGAGATTCTAGAGTTTAGGTTTAATTCAAATGGTGATACTTTGTGCTGAAAGAAATCAGTCATATTGGGATCAAAGAGAAGGAATCTTTATTTATTTATTGGTTTTTCTAACTTGTGCCTTTATGGTATAGGTTAAGAGCCTAAATTTAGTAATAATATAAATCCTAAAAGATTCTACCCTACCATGATTGGCTGATTTATTTTTGTTAAATAAATAAAACTCTTTAAAAACATAAATCTTACTCTTTTTAGCTTCTTATCTTATTCGCTTGTGGCATAGGATAGAAAGACCGTTAATTTATTATACTTCAGCATGGGTTCAGATAGAATTGGCCTACTGAAAGAACTTAAATTTTAAGGAAATAGTCTTTTAAAAGGACTTGGTATTATTTAGCTTGTACGTATAACTATATAAGTTGTTCTTTTGGTGCTTTCGGTGTGCTTAACAGAGGGAACCTAGTATATTGGTGTATTCCAGAAGATTTTTGCATCATAATGTACAAGAAGATTTCTGAATCATGTTGGCCTTTTTCCCCTTCCTCACTTTTCATATTTCTGCATTGCTGGTTGCTGCATACAATTATTATGTTATGAACGGAATACACAGTATTCATCAAGTGGTTTCTGTTGCAGCCAGGGTAATTGAAGAAGAAGTCTTTGGTGTTGACAACCTTTGTTGGATTTCTGCAAAAGCTACATCTGAAGCTTCAAGGCTAGCAGAAGTTTTAATACTTCAAACAGGGATGACTGCATTTAGCAAAGCTTATTACAGGCATGAAGGGGATCTTGTATCAAATGTAATTATGCAACATTTTCTCACAGTACAGTGATCTCATTTCCATTAGCCTGATTCTGTTTGAACTAACATGCCATATGACATGGTTTTTATTGTAATTGGAATAGCTTGAACCCAAACTTGAAGCACTTCGAGATGAATATATCCGGTTTGGCGTGGATACATGTTCATCAGTGCTGAGAGAGTATCATGCTGCGGTGGAGACAATTTCCGGTACTGTCATTATGTTTATGTAAAAGTGTTGCATACATTTTTCAGCATCAGTAATTTGCATCCTAGATGCAAACCCCTGGTTGCTCTGGATATAGCCTTGACTTATATTCGCTTTCTTGTTACACAGATATACTTATTGAAAAGGGGGAGATCAATGCTGAACAAATTATGGACATATATAAGAAGTCCCCTCGAATACCTCAGGTAATTTTCTTCTTTTTACACAATATTTTGATAGTAGTAACCATCAGATCGTAATTTATTTAAAATCCCAAGTCAAAGAAAAGAGAAGCCATAATTCACCACTGGCCTAGAACTAGAAGACTGTATTTGTCCAAGATTGACAACCTTTTTTGCATTTTACAAGGCTAGTTACAAGCTCTGAAATACCAAATTGATTGATCCTCGCATTTGAAAATCTCTTGAAGCCGACTCTCAGAATTATTTTGAGTTCCTGAATTTAACTAACTATCCAGTCTGAAATAACATTACTTGCATCATATTCCTGGTTTGTATTGTTCAGCCTCCAGTTGCCCCGCTTGATGAGCATGGTGCTCTCATATATGCTGGGCGATGGGGAGTACATGGCATCAGCTGTCCTGGAAGAGTTACATTTGCACCTGGCAATGTTGGATTTGCAACCTTTGGTGCTCCTCGCCCTATGGAGGTAATTATACTTTTCATCAATCTCGGAACAACAATTTGTGCTCATGATAACTGACTGCTGATCATTTCATATGCAGACCCAAGTTATCAACGACGCAACATGGAAGCTAGTAGATGAAGTTAAGGACAGAAGAATTCAGGAAATGAAAACTGAAGCTTTAGAAGAGGTTGAAGAAGAAGAGAGGAAACCCCTTGTTCTGATGACCAGTCATTTCATGTGAACATTACTTCGCGCGTGCTTCTGTTGTTGATAGTTGTTTTGTTAGTCAAGGTTCCCCTCAACCTGGTAACTAAAGGTATGTGCTTCTGGCCTTCTGGGTATGGATTTGGAGAGAACAAAAATGGTATAAATCAGAACTTGTGCCATTTCTTGGAATTAAATAGAATTCAAGAATCGGGACAATGCTCATTAACCAGCATAGGATGTGTAACATGTATCGTATCCAACAAATGCGACGGCCTAAAAGCATCATCCCTATTTTCGGTTATTGTTTCCCAAATGCAGATTATCTTGCAAATCTTATTACTATTTTTGTGCAGATTTGAGGTATTTTGGAAGGAACTGGATAGTATATTTGCAGAAAATCTCGCTTCCTGTTTACATAGAGTGCTTCCACAATCGGCAATGTAGCAGATGGTGTCCAGAAGCAAAAGCCAATCTTTAATGGAAATATTCTCCTGCAATTGCTTATGACTCGGATCTTAGTATGCAACTCCAAAGACCCGGATCAACTGTCGGCGAGTTGACATGTAAGTTAAATTGATCCGATGAGAATCCATATTTTTGTACCTTCAGTTTAGGTTTATTTCCCCATTACAGCTCTTGTAAAACTTTTCATAGATACAGAAACAAACTGATTCTTATATACACCTCATCTTTTGGCACTCCGATAGTGAAGGGATGGATGGATGGAGATACCCATCTGACTCGGACACATAATGTTGCACCAAAAAAGATCAATTTGCAAACTTTTGGTAGTTAATCAAATGCTTCATTTTCACAGAAATTGACCAGCAGTAGTTGAACCTTTGGGAATCATCATAGGCCATACAAAGGCACTGGGTGAAGAGCGATGACCCATTTATCTGTCCACCACAATTAGAAAGCACTCAAAATGAGTGGTGCACAAAACAGTGATATGTGGGCATTTTTATTAACACAAACCCTAATTTTGATACGCCACCACAACCACTATTATCAGATCCAAACATTAAGTTAAATCTAATGTGAATTCCATCACATGATTCAAGCACCACCAAAACCCTAATCAAGCACACACATCACTGCATCAGAATGATCAGACAATAAAGCCAAAGCTGTAACACTGAATTCCAATTTCCCAATTATCAACTGGTGTGAATAAACATAACAAAAGCAACAGAGAAACTTTCAGAACAGTAAACAGTAAAAAAAGACACCATTTTTATTGCTCCCAGCGCCTACTCTGAACGGTTGGCGTACCTCTCGACCTTGGAATCGTTGAGATTGATCCCTACCATGGCTTCCCCGAGGCCGCAGCTCACCTCCGCCAACACCTCCGGGTCACTGTAATGAGTCACCGCCTGCACAATCGCCCTCGCCCGCTTAGCCGGGTCCCCGCTCTTAAAAATCCCCGATCCGACGAAGACTCCGTCGCAGCCCAGCTGCATCATGAGCGCCGCGTCGGCGGGGGTCGCCACCCCGCCGGCGGCGAATTGCACCACCGGGAGCCTTCCGAGCTGCTTCGTCTGCATCACCAGGTCGTACGGGGCGCCGAGCTTCTTCGCGAAGGTGAACACCTCGTCGTCGTCCATGTTCCTCAGAACCCTAATATCCCCCATCACCGACCTGACGTGGCGGACCGCCTCGATGACGTTGCCGGTGCCGGCCTCGCCCTTGGTGCGGATCATCGCGGCGCCCTCCCGCACGCGGCGGAGCGCCTCGCCGAGGTTGCGGCACCCGCAGACGAAGGGGATGCGGAAGTTGTGCTTGTTGATGTGGTTGGTGTCGTCGGCGGGGGTGAGGACCTCCGATTCGTCCACGTAGTCGACGCCGATAGCCTCCAGGATCTGCGCCTCAACGAAGTGACCGATTCGAGCTTTCGCCATGACAGGGATTGTCACAGCTTGCTTGATCTCCTTGATTAGCTGGGGGTCGGACATGCGAGCGACACCGCCCTGGGCGCGGATGTCGGCGGGGACGCGCTCAAGGGCCATGACAGCGCATGCGCCGGCCTCCTCAGCGATGCGCGCTTGGTCGGCGGTGACGACGTCCATGATGACGCCGCCGCGGAGCATCTGAGCGAGGCCGACCTTGACGGAGTAGGGGGATTTCTTGCTGGTGTTGGTCTCGGCGATGGCGCCGTTGCCGTAAACGGTGACGATGTCGGACATATTTGCTGGTCTAGATTTGGGGTTGATTGAGGGATTGGGAGTGGGGGTTGAGGTTGAGATCCAATCCAAAAACAAAACCCTAGAAATTGCAGAAACGGGGAGGGGGAGAGGTGAGGTGAGGTGGAGGGAAATGAGCGGGAGTAGGAGATGAAGGCGACGAATTCAGTGTCCGGGGAGTGACTATTTATAATCTACATTATATTTAATTTAATACATTTTAGTTGATACCTATTTTGAAAAATGATTATTTCGTGGGAAAGAAAAAAACACCTCAACCGAAAAAAAAAACCTGCTTTTTTTAATTACTTTATGACAATTTTAGTAAAATTCGCTAAACGTGATCTAATTAATACTAACTCTCCCCGATCTATATTATTTGATGTTTTAGAAATAATAATTATATTATTTTTTACTTTTGCATATCAGGATAGTTTGTATTTTTTTGTGTAATCAATTATATTTGTGCATAATAAATGTGATTGAGGAGTAAAAATTATATTATTTGATGAGGTATTTAAAGGTGGAATTGACATTTTTTTTTATTTTTATGCATATCTTTAAAATATTAAATATTTTCAATCGGAAGGAATAAGAGACAAAGAATGGTTCACAAAATAAACAGTTAAAAACTAATTATTTGTGAGTGTTTATTTTTTAAACAGTTTTTGTTGTTGTTTAGATTACCAAAATAAACAAATAAACTGTTTTTCGCCTCATACGGAGATTATCTTGATGTTTAAATTTATCTTATTTGGTTTTATCTTATTTGGTTTGAAAGTATCACAATACCCCTAATAACAACCAAATAAACTGTTTTTTCGCCTCATACGGAGATTATCTTGATGTTTAAATTTATAACTACTTTTACCAACAGTTTATAAATTTTATTTTGTTTATAATTTTAGTCAGTTTATTAACCCCGTCACATACGAATCCATGTTAAGGAAGGTTTATTTTCAACCCATGTTAAGGAAGGTTTATTTTCAATTATGTTGATGGAACTAAGCAAATATTTTCACAATGGTGTCAAAGATGTATTTGTACTAGACCTGTCAAACGGGTTATTCGGGTCGGGTTCGGATCGGGTCACTTCGGGTCTCGGGTAAATCGGATCCCGGGTAAAACGGATCCCGGGTATTTCCGGGTTGACTAGAACCCGGGTTTGACCGGGTTTGGCCGGGTTTCGGGTCATTTCGGGTCGATTTCGGATTTGTCAATTTTTTCCTTTTTAAATTAAAAAAATCATGATTTGATAATTTTGCAATAAATTTTAATTATATATATAAAAAATTAATTATATTTAATTAAAAATCAACCGGGTCAACCGGGTTACCGGGTCAATCGGGTAAAATCGGGTCAAAATTACCGGGTCAATCGGGTCACCGGGTCGAAACCCAGATGATCCGGAAAATTTCCGGTTTTTCGGGTTCGGGTCGAAAAAAAATTCCGGGTCAAAATTTCCGGGTTCGGGTCGAAAATTTTCCGAGCGGTCGGATCGGGTTGTGTTTTGACAGGTCTAATTTGTACACTTCCACCTCAAATCTTCCTCGATGAAATAAAACAGTTCATTAGTTTTATTCAAATTTCAATGAATTGGTTTATATTTACAATCGGCGAGGTTATATGCATCAATTTAACACTTGTTCATTATCATTAAATACGTTTGACATAGAGTAACAATATAAGCAATTGATTATATATAGGATCTGTTCATATGTTTTTTTTTTGTTGAAAAAAAATACAAAGTTTAAAATTTTAACACAAACCGTTCAAAATCGAATGGATTTATGATCTATTTATATAATTTTTTAAAAGTTTCGCAATAATTAGTAGACATGTGTCAAATTATGGGGCAAACGAATCATAAATCTGTTTCGTCTAAGTGCATATAACACTGATGTGGCTAAATATTGCAACAACGTTTACAACTTCTACACTTTCACCTCAAATCTTCCTTGATGAAATATCAATTATGAAAATGGGTTTTACTTACCTAGTACTCCTATAATTTAATAGTTTAACTGATTATTACTCTCTGTTTAACTGATTATTACTCTCTCCGTTCTTTTTTTATATAATTTTTTTACTATTTATGTATATTTTATAAGGTTGATAAATATTATATAAAACATTAATTTTTTTAATAATTTCTTAGTATAAATTTTTTTTATAAAATTAAATATTATATATATATTTATCATTTTCTTAAAATGTAAAAAATTTGGGAATTGGATCTATAGCAAGAACCTGATTCCTTGTTGAATCATATCCCTCATTCAGTCCCATTAAAAAATGCATCAATTTGTTTCTTTCCTCCGTTTCAATTATCTTTTTGATAGCATGACAAGTGCACTTGTCCATGATACCACACACACATCTCGGTGATCCCTCTACACAAGCAATCTCGTTCCAGATTTTCTTCAATCTCCAAAAGTAATCACCAACAGAATCCGATCCTTGTTTCATAGAACAAAGATCTTTCCTCAAATGATAAAGTAGAGGGATGTTGGATTGGCCATACCTTTCCAGGATCTCCTCCCAGAGTTCCCTTGCAGATCCAGAGAACATCAGTGATTCTGAAATTGACTTGTCCATGGAGTTGACAAGCCAGCATCGCACCATGTAATCGGCTCTCAACCATCTCTGCTTGTTTGGAGACTCATCTGGCGGCATTACAATGGATCCATCAATGAATCCGAGCTTCAATTTCGCTCCTAATGCCATCTTCACATTTCGCAATCCAGCTCAAAAAGGTTGTTCCATTGAACACAGCCGCAACAAGCTGCGCACCTGGACTGTCTGAACTTGCAAGCGCATAAGGATCATTCGACGCCACCTGGAATTGCTGATCTCCATTCTGAATTCTCTGCTCGCCATTCTGATTCCTCACAACCGAAGCGTAGGTGTCTCCCATAGCTGAAATTCCCGACGAATCTTAGTGCCAATTTTCTCCTTGCTCTGATACCATATGAACTGGATCTCAGTTCACCAATCGGCCATGGAAGTCAGAGAGAAATCAGAGAGAAATTGGGGAAGAAAACATTCAAGTGTAATTGTGTTTCTTTGGTTCAAGTTGTTACAGCAACAAAAATGGACTAGAGGCTTTATAGCCTTACATTGCTAACCGCCACTACTCTTCTCAGCCCTACACGTGTCCTGTTCTAACCACCTTGTAGCTGAGCTTGAGTAAGGCTCGGATGAGCTGGCCTAGTGCAGTTAACACTAGCTCATATAGCTCATAATGATTGACCGCTCTTTATTTACCAATTCAAGACAAGGTTATATGCATCTAAAGTAAGGACTATATACATTCGTATAAACGGATTCTAGATATATTTATACATCAATTTAACACTTGTTCATTATCATTAAATACATTTGACATTAAAAAAAAAAGAGTAACAATATAAGCAATTGATTATATATAGGATCTATTCATATGTTTTTTTTTGTTGAAAAAAAATACAAAGTTTAAAATTTTAACACAAACAGTTCAAAATCGAATGGATTTATGATCTATTTGTATAATTTTTTAAAAGTTTCGCAATAATTAGTAGACATGTGTCAAATTATGGGGCAAACGAATCATAAATCTGTTTCGTCTAAGTGCATATTACACTGATCTGGCTAAATATAGCAACAACGTTTACAACTTCTACACTTTCACCTCAAATCTTCCTTGATGAAATATCAACGGGATTGCTATATACACGGTTAGTTTTTTGCATTTTACACAGTTTAAGACTGTAAACGCGTAGTGCGAGTACGCGAGCTCCGTGGGACCCACCAACACAGCAACGGAGCACTGCAGATCGGCTTCTTCTTCCTCTATTGTACTCCTCTCCGCCGAATCGGCGTCGGCTCCAGGTGTATATGCGCTCTCTCCCCCATGGCACCACGCACGATGGACCTTCAACTCATGCCGAGCGAAATCATCAACCACCGGTCGATCTCTTCGGCACCCCAACATCATCCGCTTTAGGCGGTGAATCGCAAGACCCAGTTCGAATTCGGATGTGAAGTTTCATGAAATTGAATGTCGGCTTCAGATGTGAAGTTTCATGAAATTGAATGTCGATCGGCGGTTGATTTGCTCTGTAAGAAGGTAACCCTAGCCCCTTTCCCCTTCTTTTCAATTCACTCTACCTAGGGTTTCAGACCACTTCACCGCCGACGTCGATTTGGAGGACGTTCGCTTGCGATTTCAAGGATGTTGGGAAGCGGATTTCCAGGCGGATTCAGGTTCGCGTCACCGGATTTCAGGGGATTAGTGACTGGCAGCGGCGTCGGAGGTGGCCGTGGATGATTACATCGGAGATGGTGGCCGGATGAATGGAGAAGACGAGGATTCTGTTGGTTGGGATTTGGTGAATTTAAAAAAAATAAAAAAATAAGTGCGGATCCGAAGTACGCAATTGCGGATTAATTAAACCGTGTAAAGCGTAATATTTTAACCGTGTAAATAGTAAAACCCAATATCAATTATGAAAATGGGTTTTACTTACCTAGTACTCCTATAATATATTTAATAGTTTAACTGATTATTACTCTCTCCGTTCTTTTTTTATATAAATTTTTTACTATTTATGTATATGTTATAACTTATAAGGTTGATAAATATTATATAAAATATTAATTTTTTTAATAATTTCTTAGTATAAATTTTTTTTATAAAATTAAATATTATATATATATATTTATCATTTTCTTAAAATGTAAAAAATTTGTAATAAGAGGACAGAAGAGAGGACAAAGAATGGGTAGATTGGAGATTCAACAAAAAAACCCTAAAAACGCTCCCTTTTGGAGCGCTTTTTTTTTCCACCGCCGCCTCCACCATCAATCCATCACCATGGCACCTTCGACTCCTCGTCGATCCGGCTTCGCTCAGCCCTTCTCCGGTTCACCAACCTTTGCTCAACCCTTCTCGGTTCCACTGTTCTCTAGGCTTGGCCCGGCTTCTCTTGGCTTCACCTCCCTTGGCTCAGTCCTTCTCGGTTTCACCGCCGCCTCGGCTTGGCTCAGCCCCTCTCGGTTGTTCCGGCGCCGCCTCTCACCATTTTCTTGGCCTCCGAATCTCCACCGCTTCGTCTTGGCTCAGTAATCTCGCCCTGCTGCGAGTCCAGCGCTTCACCGCCTCAATCGCCTTCCACCGGCGGCTCATCCATCGGTGGTCCGTGTGTTGGCTCCCCCTCAGATTTGTTTCTGAGCAGCCCTACCTCTCATACATTGATGCAGTCCACCGACACATGCTCGACCTTGCTGGCCGATCATCCGGTTCACCGCACAACAGCGTCCTCGGCAGTCCTCGCCCTTCCCTGCAACCTTCAGTCCCCTCGGCCTCGGCTCCGCCATCCAGCCAACCTCTCCGACCTTCCGCCACGGCTCCACTCCCCGTGATTGCCAGCCTTCACCTTGGCCATGGTGATACGGTTCTTTATTATCCTCTGGATATATGAAAATAAAATTACAATTTTCAATCCTTCTGGTCTGCGTCCTTTCTTTTTGATTGTTGTTTTAATCTTTGGCCTTTTGCTCATCTTGCCTATCTCTATTTTGGCATGCCTTGTGCGGCCTATTACGATCTTTGTTATCGTCCTTGAGAGGTTAAGATGGGTTTTTGGGTTTGATTGAGCAATGGTTTGGTTTGGATTTAGTCTTGCGGATTGGTGTGCAGTGTTGTTCTTGTTGTCTGCAGGCTTCATGTGAATGGTGGTCGATTCGCTATGTTCGAAGACGTCGTGGAAGGGCGATCGATATCTGATGGCTCTGTTGGAGTCCATAATCTGAGATGTCCGCTAGGTTCCCCAGAGTTCTCTGTGTGCATCTTCCCTTTGGCAGATCGGTTTGATTGTTCTGTTAGCTTGTAGTTTCGGTGTAGGATGACTTGTACTTTTATTTCTGTCATTTGCTTCTGTATTTTACTTTTTGTCATTTGCTTCAGTTATTTGCTTCCTATTGTATTTGATGGTTAGTCCATCTACCGGCTTGTCCGGTCTCTCGGTTTCTCTAGGCTTGTCTAGAAAACCGAATTCTTATCTTGCTTCAAAAAAAAAAAAAAAAAAAAAAAAAAAAAAAAAAAAAGAATGGGTAGATTTGAAGGGGTGGATGGCAGGGGAGGGCTGTAGGGGCCGCTGGTTTGCTATCTCTTCTGCCCTATCCACCTCTCGCCAGTCGCCACCACCTTTAGCCGTTATCAAACTCCATCAATGTCACGTTGGATTATAATTTATAACCAAGTTGGGTTCAATTCGAATTCGAATTCCTAGTACTGTACTATTGGATCAGTTAAGGATCGGGTCGAGGCAGTTTATGTTTTTATGATAGTCAGGGCCGTCCAATGTATTTTGGGGGCCCTGTTCAATACTACTTCCGTCTTAAATTTTTAATTTTTATATGTTTTTTTAATTAAGATAAAAACTATATAAAATATAAAAATATATAAAATTATTATAAATAATATTTTAAAAGCCAATATTTTATCGAGTTTTTTTTTAAACCCTATGAAAAATTCAAATATAACTATTTTACTAGGAAGAGTATTTATTAAGATTTACTAATAAATCACAAACATGTAGGAGAGTAAATTAGTATTGAATAAATTTATATTTGAAAAATAAAAGAAGACCAAAATAAATTTAATGTAGAACTACCTTCTATTAGTTATTTAGTTTTTTTTTACTGTTATGTCTATGTCAATATAACATGAGGTTGTGTTAAACTAACAAATAAAAATACTTAATAAGAAGGCCCCAAAAATAATTATAAATAGTTGATAAGAAAACCCCAAAAATAATGTAACTTGAGGATGTATTAAAGTAACAAATAAAATTAGTTAATAAGAATGTCAAAAATTAATTAAAAGTAGTTAATAAGAAAGTCCAATATAGTTTTCTATAACAAATAAAATTAGTCAATAAGAAGGTCAAAAATTAATTAAAAGTAGTTAATAAGAAAGTCCAATATAGTTTTCTATAACAAATAAAATTAGTTAATAAGAAGGTCAAAAATTAATTAAAAGTAGTTAATAAGAAAGCCCAATATAGTTTTCTATATAAAAAAAATAAAAAGATTAAAAAACAAAAACTAAAGATGGTTAAGATTCGAACCCACAGTCAATGGGAAATTGGTTGAATTTGGTTGGGCCATTACCCATTGAGACAACCCATCAATGTGATTATCTAGTCAACAAATAATATAAGTACTAATAAATTTTTATATGGGGCCCTATAAAATTTTGGAGCCTGTTCCGTTGGGCTTTTTGAACATGCTATTGGATGGGCCTGATGATAGTTCCAAACTGAGGTTTTGATTGGTTGATTTTCAATTCATCGATTGGTTTTGGATGCTATACATTACAGTGGGTTTGTAATCCGTAGACTTGTGATACCAATTACAAACCATGTGTGTTAGATAAGTTAAGATTAAACAATACGAGTAACTTTGTTTTAGTACGTACCAAGTCACAAATTTTATTCTTTACAAACACTTATAGCTAAGTTGATAAAGAAAGGTATTACTCCCTCCGTTCGCGAAAACTTGTCATTTTAGCTTCCGGCACAATATTTAAGAAATATTTAAACTGCCTAAATTGCCCCTACATTTATCATAATTATATCAAAGCAAAGTACAATTACATTTTTCAAAGTAATTCAAAATTTAAACAAATGAGGGTAAATTTGGAAATATATGGGTAAAAACTCTAAAATGATAAGTTTTTTTGAACAAAATTACAAGTCTAAAACAACAAGTTTTCGCGAACGGAGGGATATTTATGGGTTTAAATCTCTCTACTACTAGCTTTACTTTTTTTTAACAATTTTTGGTTCTCTTAGTTTCCTAGCTTCAACTAAAATGACTAATTAAATTACAATTTATCTTAGTTTTCTTTTATTAAAAATGACTAATTAAATCACAAAATTAATATTCTATTTTTTATTTATACAAAACATTCATTTACAAATATACATACCAAAAAATATCTCATTTTTTTAATAATTTTTTTTCCTTCAATTTTTCTATTAAAAATGTCTATTTAAATTAAAAAAAATTTAACGTTTTTTCCTCTTAAAAAACAAACATCAGAAAACATTTCATTTTCCACAATTTCTCTTCATTTTCTTTCAACTCGTTATTAATTTGTCAAACCCACCGAGTTGTTAGTCCGAGGGTAAGGTGATGAATGATCATTTCAAAAATAAATAAACAAAGTTATAAAATCACATATTCGGTTGTTGTCCAAACACGAGAGCGTTCAAGAAAGTGCAGTGCAGTGCAGACTCCAGTGCACCCTCTTTCTAATTAAGAGATCTCCTTCTATCTTATCATATATAATCATTGTTAGTGCTCCAAACCAATAATCAATTCCTAATTAGGGGGTATTTTAGGTAACCCCCATCATATAATAATTCTAAATAATAAAGCGACTTTAATAAAGAAGAAGATAGATACTGTGATAATATCCATCCTCAATTTACAAACGATCGATCGAAATTTGCAACTTGATGATGCCAATGCAAATTCCAATTTGAATCCTCAGAATTAGTTAGTGGCAGCCCACGTCACTTTATATACCACTGCAAATTATAGTCATCAAATAAATAATTAAGGGAGTATTTGGCCTGATCATAAAAGTTGGTTTAGAAATGAGTCCAACTTAAATCGAGTATAAAATTAGACTCGTTAAAAATGTAATTATATTAAGTTTATTTAGTGAATAAATAAATTCAAATCGAGTTTTTTTTTTTTTAAATATAGAGTAACTCTATTTACTCATGGTATAGTAACTCACTTGAGTTTGAGTTTGAGTTTGAGTCGAACTTCTATTTAAACCGAACATAAAAATAAGTTCGTTTGGTAAATGAATAAGCACCAAAAAAAAAAAGCAAATGAATAAGTTCGAGTCAAATTTCTTTTCAAGCTGAACTTAAGTTTCTATAAATATCATAAGGGAAGTTTTGCAAAATTTATTAGAAAAACCACGAGATTTCAATAACCATATCTTACACTAGCTAATAGAATTAGAATATACTATGACATCTTTAATTTCAAATTAAAAGTAGAAAAAGTGATATGGCGTCACATTATTAAATACCCAAAATATAATTTCATTAAAAAACTAATATTGTAAACCGTTTCAGGATAATGTTAGGACATTGCCATGGAAACTCTTGATTAGGGAAGAAAGGTAAGAGATGGATGAGAGATTAGAGAGGAACCGAGAGGTAGAAGGTGAAGATAGAAACTAGAAATTGATTCATTGATAGCTCCCGTTCAACACATTGAGATAGGTATTTATAATACCAAACCCAACTTTCTACAATTTACAACTATAATCCCTAATATTCTAATTCCTAACAGATAAATTGAGAGATTGAACCTTAATAGATACTAACCATTATGATACAACAAAACCCAAAAAAAACCAAGCAAAAACATCGAACAAAATGTGCCAAAAAACCTGAACCATCAAATTAAAACCGACTTGCTATTCGGACGGTTGCATCTCGTCAATATACGGCGAGCGAGATCACTGGCTCCTATTGTCGGTGGAGGCGAGCGAGTGTAAAAAGAGCAAATACTTAAGGGAAGAGCAAGGTTACTGACTTCACATGTCGGTGACGGCAACGGAGACAGTGTGTACTTGTGTACTTCGTTGTGGTGATGGATGTTTCACCGTCACCAATTCCTAGTGTCAACATCTATAATCATGTGTTTGGTGAGATAATGGTCGTGTCAATAACAAGATCCAATTAAAGAAAAACAACAAATGCCACTCAAAATGAAAGATGACAATAACTCGCAGAAGGACTACGAATTAATAACGATAAATCGTAAATTCTGGTAGGCCATATAACCGGGGATCCACACATCCGAGCGAATCATGCACACCCAAATCGAGCACATAAGAGCAGTAGGGTTCCATCTTAAAATCAATTGACATAGAAGGAATTGTCTACCTTCGAGCTCTATCCTAAAATCAATTGATATAGAAGGAGTTGTCCATCGTCTTATGTACAAGGCTTAGGTTCTCATGTTTTTACACTCCCTTAAGTGCAACTGTCTGGTCCCACAATATATGTTAGTTCTACCTGACACCTTAAGATCGGCTAGTGGAAGAGTCCCGAGATGAAAAGCAAAAACTGATTTTTGTTCATTTCTGAATATTTTACCTAGACAATGCAAGGATGAATGATCATAGTAATTAAAATACGTGTTTCACAACCTGACACATTTGATTGAGATTCTTGCCATACGTGTTTCACACGTGTCGGTGTTGCTGCTGCTATGCTAGTCAACCCTTCCTCGTTCAAGTTTGAGAGTTTTCTGCCCCTTGTGTTGGCTTGTCATCTTTTTTATTTTCTGTTTAGAATCCGGCTATATCCGGATTTTTATTTGTTGTCTTTTCATTTCTGTCATTTGCTTATGTCTGTACATGATAGTTAGTCTATCCACCAGTTTGTCCGGTCTCTCGGTTATCTAGACTTATCTTGCTTCAAAAAAAAATAGTAATTAAAATAATAAATATATTTACAATCAAACAAAAGTAGTACTCCCTCCGTCTCGCAAAACTTGTAGTTTTAGAGTAGTAAACTTGCATAAAAAAACTTGTTGTTTTAGCTATAGTTATTATCTTTATAGGTAATGATTGCTCTTTTTATAGGTAATAATTAGTGCTTTTATGTACTTTATCCTATAAAAGTAGGGGAAATATAAGTATTATTAATAAGTGTGCATAAAGTTAAAACTATAAATTTTGCGATACGGAGGGAGTAGCTTTTCTAGTGTCTCTACTTTTTCCAAAACTTGTATTCACTATGGGGTCGCAATTGCAAGTGGAAGAGAAGACAAAAATATTTTATATACCCATGTTTTTTTCTCCTTCCTTGGTGCCCAAGCTCTGCTCAATCACAACCTTTTCATTTGTTTTAAAATGAAAAGCTAATTGTGGAATGTGGAGTGGGGTGAGATTGATAGCCAGGAGTTATGACCGACTCCGGAGGCGCCACGACTGTCTCCACCGCACCGGAGCCGCCATTTACCACACGATCCATTTTGCTATCCGACATCTATCAATTGAATTGAATTTCAATCTATTTGAGATAAATTCTCCCAAATGTTATGGTAATGAACTAATCACTAGTTTGTGTTCATCATCTAAATCTTTGGTGGCACTGCAACTGAGTCGTGGCTCCATAAAGTGAAGAGACTCATTTTTGTAGCTTGTGTTCTTTTTTTTTTCCCTTTTTCTTTTCTGGTTAAAATATGCACTAATTGAAATACCTCGAATCTTATTAACAATGCAACAACCAGACGATTTGAAGTGGAAGACTTGGCAAGAGAATGTGAATCGTGAGAACCTAGGAAAATTTGAAGTTAAAAACTTAAAATGATGTCTCACGTCGAGGAGATGGAAATTAAAACAAAAATCCATTACTATTTATAAAGAGTGATATAACATTCACCTGATGTGACAGAGGAAAAAATAAGTTAAATTTCGATTGGAGCTCACCAATGTATATGCTCCAAATAAAATGGCAACCAAGCAAATAGAAAATGACCCAAAATGATTTGTGCATATTCTTCCTTTGTCCTTGCTAGTCTACCAGCGTCATTTGCTTTCGTGTTGCCCACACCATACACCCTACACCCTACAGTAGCTTTGAGTATTGTGTTGATCCCTCTCTGTGTTTCCCTATATGGTGATATTTATTTCTCATTGTCTTGCCGTCTTGGTGATAATGCATATTTTAGATAGGCATTATAGGCATTTTTAGTTTAGTTAGGTTGCATTTCTTTCATACTTTGTTGCTAAATTGCATCTTGTGATTATTTTAGAAGAGTTCGGATTCTGCGCAAATTTGTGTTTATCTCGCAGATTGAATCGGAACACATTTGGGAGATGCAATATCTCGAAGAGGAACACAAGAAACATGGGAAGGAACAAGGAAGGAAAGATGCAAGACAAGAGGAGAAACCCGCAATTGAAGGCAAGAAGCTACGGCAAAACAGTATGCCGCGGGCGCCGCAAGCTTGCGGCGGGCGCAGCATAGCCCGCTGCAACGGGGAACGAGAAGCTTCAGTGTGCGGCGGGCGCAGCACATATGCTGCGCCCGCAGCATTGGTCGTCAGCACTAATCCGCATCGTTTTGATTAATAAAAAACCTAGAGTCTCCTGATTTCTTTCATGGCCGACTTTGGATGTTTAATAAGGCCAAGTTTTATGTTATTTTGACTACTTCACTTTTATTCTATTATATTCCGTTCATCAGACACTTTAGAGATTTTGAGCGATGTCATGAGGAACTAAACTCATCTATACTGCCTGCAATTTGAAGCTTTATTCGGATTGATTGTGAGTTTCTAATTCTCGTTCCTTTTTTCCTATATTTGAATGCTTCAACTTCTTTGTGCTTGATTGTTTATTGTTTTGTTCTATCTTGTCTGGCCAACTTGTTAGATCAATTCAATCGCTAAGGTTTTGTAGATTCCTGGTTGTGAACCTTAACCTAAGTGGCAAACTTGTTCCTTTAGGGCTGGTTGAACTAATTGAATGAGTAGGAAGTTGAATGTGTTGTTAAATCCTTTTTTAGGGACTGCAAATACCTTGGCTAATCTCTGAACTTAAAGTTATCAATTGGGTTAAATCCTTCTTTAGGGACTGTTCGATTGATAAGGGTTGCTAGGACTAGTTGGACTAGTAACTATATTAGGTCGGGACAAGGGCATTCATAGGAAACTTAATAGGACGAGAAGAAGTTACAAGGATCGTTTCAATCCAATAAAGTGGAAGATTGTAGGTAGAATTGCTTCTCCAAATTGTCTAAAAACCAAATTCCTTTGCTTTGTTTTCTTTACTTTGCTTGGATAAAAGGCGAAACTTTCACACTCAAAACCCCCCTCTTTGGTTACTTTAATCGGCATTAAAATCATACTTGAGTTATAATTTTCCCTGTGGGATCGACCTCTTGCTTATTGTTATACTAGTTATAGGTTTGAGTTTACTTTGACGGGATCAACGATAGGTTTTACCTCCGTCACTTGGTGTGTTCCCTATGTGGTGATATTTATTCCTCGTTGTCTTGGTGTGTTGCTTGCACTGTGGGCATCTCTCTCCGTGTTTCTCTCTGCCTTCTAGGTCATAAGAAAATATCCTCTCGACTTTGTCGGGAAAAGGGTGCGTACGAAGAGACCCTCTAAACTCTACCTCTGACTGGATATACTGGGTTGTTCTTGCTTGGTCTACCATCTGGAAGATACAAGATAAACAAACTTTACAAGACAAGATTGAAATGTTATACCTTTTTTTCAATGATAAGGATGGACAATTCTAATAACACTTATTGTATGAGTAATCTATTTCAAATACCCATTTATGATTTTTTTTTAAAAACTCCATTTGAACTTTATTGATCAATTATAATGAGATGATCTACATAAAATTTGACATAATTAACATAAATAGATTGATATTGATAAAGAAATGGCATTTCACCCCTAACCGAGTTTGGATCTTAACATTTGATTCTTCAACATCATTAGTTGTTTTCATGGCAATCAATCCGCGTTTGGATCAGGCATAGTTGAAAAAAAACTCTAGTTATAAATTTGATAAATTCATGTAACAAATTCACAAATAAATAAATGAAAAAAGACGCCAAAATATAAAGAGCAAAATAAATTTAATATCCGAATATTTTATATTATATAAAATGGCCTACAAATATCCTCAAATCTAAACTTTAAAATAAATATCATAACCTTCACAGTGAATACATTGTTTTATTTCATTTTTCCTAGACTGAATCCAATGAATTTGGATACCAACAGATTGATTTTGCTATGAATCCCTATCTTCTCTTTGAGCTTGGAATTCATACAGCTTACTGTGATACAATCATGATCGATCCCCGCGTACATACGACATTTTAACATCGTTAGTTCAGCATCCGCGGCTGCCTCGATAGAGTCATACGAAACGTTCCATTGCGAATCAATGTATGTCGCCTACCCTTTAGGCACTCCCTTCATTGCATTGTCCTTGAGCTTCAGCCACCTCTTGAGGATCCGACCATCGTGCTTCTGCAGGGTGCAAGGGGGCGCTGGCGACAAAGTGGAAGCCGACTGCTCAAGGAACTGCCTCTGCTTCGGGTCAGCGAAGCAGAGAAGGGATTCTGTGCAGACCTGCCTTGCGGTTGGAGGTACAACTGGCTTGTAATCAAGGAGCTTCGAGTACTCGCTGATGAGATGAAACATGTAATCGTACACATGCCTCATGTTCAGCATCTCCATGAACTCTTGGCCTGCTTTCCCCATTGCTTCTGCCTGCATTCACCGGTACAAAAGATCAACAACAAAAGACGCGATTTGTGTTGGTTAAACAAATAGAACATACCTCTGCAGTATGTGTGTTGCCCCATTCGACACCGTCCTTTATGGACTGACATAAGTCAACTGGAGTCACAGGCCAGTAGTGCTTCTTCGGGATGAGTCCTCTGGTGAGGAAATCTTCGTATTGTGGCGTTATTAGCAGCGTGAGCGAACCACACGAGACTATGTATTTTAGGCTGACAGACCAAGCATAGCCTTCGGCGTAGATTTTATACCTGAAATCATACAGACAGAAGAGGTGACTTTTGCTGCAAAAGCGCGCACTTGGAGCTAAGGAAATCAACTATCCAATATAAGCTCACCGATGCTTGCACTGGTTTGACAGCTTTGATTGCATATATCCGGCTCTGGCTTCGCCATCCCAGTCCTGTCATAGGAATCAGAAAGGTCTATATAATGCATCCGGCTCTCGGATTCACATTCATTCAGAGTCATGTCTAAGGCCATTTTGCCTAGGAATCGAATCTCACCTGCCCGTAGATTTGAGCTCTCCATTCTCTGGTGTCGTTGCACTTGAGCAGCTCCTCGCGGAGTGGAGAAGCAACATGAGGGTTTCCTTTCCAGTGCGCGTAGGGCTGTCTCATTATCCACTTTTTCGATTGAGAGCCCCTCTTGATGTCTCTGAACTCGTCGTCCCAAGGTCCGACATTTGTCTCAGGCCTAGGCAAAGATTTCGTGTCTCAGCAAACTTCGACTTCAACATAAAACACAAAAGAACTAGTGGTCAGATGATCAAGTGTTAGATCAATACCATCCCCAGAAGGACCAATCCGGAAAAGGGATATCGAAGTGATCGGCTGTAGTGCAGTATCGGAACAAAGGCAAGGGCATAGCGGCATGCTCAGTCCGATTGATAGCAGGCCTATCCATACAATCGAACATCATATCGACATCAGGGACGATCCCGGGATACCTCTTCAGCAGCTGCAGCAGCCCCCAAACCGTGAACATCATCCTATTCTGCACACAAGCATAATAGAAATCGACATACAGTGCACCCCCGGAGATGATCACCCTGTAGGCAGCAAAGCCCTTGGCCTCCATGAGGTGTGATAAGCTGATCTTAGATTGGGACCATGGCTCCAGATCCTTGTGGATCCACCTGAAGAACTCAGGGCATGTTGAAGCCCTAGATGGATCAAAAAGCGCGGAGCTTGGCTGATTGTTGCTCGACCGACACGTTAGGTAGTTGCACTGCAGGATCTTGGAAGCCCTAGCGTAGCTCGTCTGTTCGCCTTCGAACACCTTGGGCTGGAAAATATGCCATGGAGTTGGATCCAAATTGTGGCCTGCAACGGTCTTGGTTTGATAGGCGAAGTCCTCTACCTGAAAGAGTTGCACATAACATGTTCGATGAAATGCCTCAATGAAATTCGGAAAGCAAAGTTCATGAATTGACCTTAACGATAGCGACGGCGGCGAGAGAAACCAGGGCGAGGCAGCAAATTGCGGGGAGGAGATACGCCGGGGTGCGGGCGGCGCCGATGGCGTGCTTGTTGGAGGAGCGGGAGGCGGTGATGCCGCCATTGTTGTACTTGGAAGGCAATCGCATTGCGTAGGGTTGGAGAATTCCCAATTTCTTCGTTGAAGGTTTGTTGGTTGCGGGCTATGTATCTGTAACGTCCGTGCAATGGTGGTGGCCATGGCCGTCTGTAGCTTGTTGGATTGCTATTTTCGTCGGCATTGTGAGTTTCTCTCTCTCTGGGGTAGCAAGCAATGGAGGTTGGGCCCCACATTGAAAGCAACGTTGATTGGACCACGTGGCATGTGAAGTTATGAGCTATGCCGTTTTGGACGAGGCAAAATCTCTGGATTACCGTATTTGCGTTGATTGAGGGGAGAGTCGCAGTAATTTTAATTTGTTTCCTCCGCCATAGTCGGATTTCTTCCCACAATTTTGCTTTTCATCATTTCTTTTATTCCGCTTTTATAATGTGTGTCCTAAAAAAGAAAAGAAAATGATAGAGTTGGTACATTAAAAAAAAAAGAGTTGAAACAATTATTTAAATATCTTTTTAAATATGAGATTTTTTTTTAAATATTAGACTAGTCTATTCCCCGTGCTATGCGTGGATTTAATGTAAAAATATTATAATTATTTTCACATTTAATTATAAAAAATATTAACCTTCAAAAATAAATAATGTATATTCATCTACAAACAAAACAAACAAAAAAAATAATCTAGATATTATAATATTTTTTATATAATTTAATATTAAAAAAAATTATTTGAATACTAACAAAGGAAATTGTTTTTAATGACCCTCCAACGAATTTAACAGTTCGGCAATCACACTCCACAATGATATCATCATATATATGTGTCAAACCATCCCCTTATACTAATTGGAAAATATAAATGATATGGTCATGCTTCTGTCATCTCCGAGGTTGATAATATTAGAATAGCTATTACACAATTTACACACAAGCAAGAGTGGAAGGGTTATGGCCTATGGGGTGGCTTAAGCCCCCTCTAGTTGAATTTTTTTTTTTTTCAAAATATTCACTCAAAAATAATTATTTACCGTAATATTCATACATTCAAAATATTTACAGAAATATTCATTTTTTGTAGGTTTATAAGAGAAACGCGGTCTCAAATCGTGTTTCATCTAAAAGTTGTAAATTTTGAAAAAAAAAAGTGGAAAAAAATAAACGACTAAAAAAAGTGAAAAAAAATAAATTATAAATTTTATTTCTTAGTTGGTACAGAGTGAGTATTAAATCATGAAGTCATAAGTTCCAATTCCTTTGGGCAAATTTTTACTTCTTTTAATTTTTTAATTAAAAATGACGGTTAAAATAATAAATTTAAGGATTTGTTAAAATATTTTTTCTAGCATTATAGTTTTTAATTTTAATAACTATTTTAAAAAAATTGAGCCTCTCTTATAAAATAATTCCTAACTATGAGTTTCCTATATTCAAAACTTAAGAAAATACTAAATAATGTCAAACAATTTAGTGTTTATAGTTTTTAATTTATTAAAATCACTCTTTAAAAATATACAACTAAATTATTTTGAATAAAATTACCTAATTAAATTAAATTAGTTAAAATAATTTGAAAAAATAACATTAAAACATTTATTTAAATTAAATTAAATTTAAAAAATAACATTACATTTTTTATTTAAATATGATATTCCCTTTTAGAAATATATAATTAATAATATTAGACAATTCCAATATTCTAATTACAACAATATAAATGTAACAAAAATAAATAATATATTTGGAAACTATATCAATTTAAATTTACATTAATTACATTTTAAAGATATTAAAAGATGATTACAAAATATATAAATTTGGTAAGTATACATTCAACCTATTATCAATGAAAAGTTTATAGAAAAAATTTGCAAAATAGGCACTTTATTTGGACGTTTTTACAAAATAGTCGCGTATTTGGACAATTTAGCAAAATGGCCACTATATAACCCTAATTAATTTTGTCTCTCTCCTTTCTCTCGTTCTTTCTCTCGCTCGCTCAGATCTCTCGCTCTCTCCATCTCTCCGGCTACCTCGATCTCTCCGGCCGCTTCCTCGAGCTCGCTCGCCCTCTCGCTCTCTCGTCCTCGCCCTCTCGCTCGTCGCCGGATCTGGAGGCGAAGCTTCTTCGGCGTCGGATCTGAAGAACTGGAATCGATCGTCCGGCAGCCATGGCAGCATTTGTTGCTTCGCCATCCGATGTCGGTCGCATCCGATGCCACCTTCGATTCTAGATCCGAGATCTCGAAATCGATTCATGTCTCCGGCTTCAGATCTCGAAATCGATCTATGAGCGGCGCCGAGGGAGCTGTTGCTCAGATTCGGCCGTCGAGCGAGGCGGAGCGAGCAGCGGTGAGGCGGAGGCAGAGCCGTATGCGGAGCGGAGCCGAAGGCGGCGGCGGCGATTGAGCGCTGGATCCGATCTGGAATCGGGAAGGGAGGGAGGTGCCGGATCTGATTCCGATCTCTTCGACCTTTTCGACTCTGATTCATTCTATTCCTCTTCGATTCCGATCGTCTTGTACCTCTTCGACTCCGATCCGGCGCCAATCTTGAACCAGGAAATCGAATTGCGATGGGCGCCGATCGACATGTTCCTGCGCCGATCTCAAAATCGCTGATAATCGTAGGAAGGAGAAGGAGTTTTGTGTTAAATTACAAAAATCACCCTATGAATATGAGAAATTAAAAAAACTATCTATATTTAATTATGTGATCCATAATCTACTATATTATTTATTTTTGCACAACAAAATGTTATATATTTGCACAACTTATGGTTAAATTTTAACAAGCACAATATACAGTTATATTTGCACGCCAAAATGTATCGATGCGGAAAAAAAAGACTTAGGTAATATTTGCACAGCTTACGGTTAAATTTGCACAACATACTCTTATATTTGCATGACAAAATGTTTAAAAAAAATTAAAACTAGACTTGGGTCATATTTGTACAACTTATGGTTAAATTTGCACAATGTACTCTTATATTTGCACGAAAAAATGTTTAAAAAAAACTAGACTTGGGTCATATTTGCACAACTTACGGTTATATTTGCACAACATGCTCTTATTTTTGCTCAACAATTCTTTATTTTTGCACAACAAACGAGACTTGTGAAATTGTGTCTCAACGTGATCTTATTTTTTGTAAATATAATCTTATACTTTTATAATAGATTATTGCACAACACGGTCTTGTTTTTGCTCATCAATAGAGTAAAATTTCACAACATGGGGGATTGGTCAAATTTTGCTCGACATCATTGGTCAAATTTTGCTCAACATCATCTTATTTTTGCTCAACAATAGGTTATTTTTGCACAACAATCGAGACTTGTGAAATTGTGCTCAACATGATTTTATTTTCTCTCAATGTTATTTCAAGAGTTGCACGACTCTGTTGTAAGAGTTGCACGACTCTGTTGTAAGAATTGCACGACTCTGTTTTAAGAGTTGCACGACTCTGTTTTAATAGTTGCACGACTCTCTTGTAAGAGTTGCACGACTCTTGTTTTAAGAGTTGCACGACTCTGTTTTAAGAGTTGCACGACTCTGTTTTAAGAGTTGCACGACTCGGTTTTAAGAGTTGTACGACTCTTGTTTTAACAGTTGCACGACTCTGTTGTAAGAATTGCACGACTCTGTTTTAAGAGTTGCACAACAATCGAGACTTGTGAATTTATTCTTAACATGATCTTATTTTATCTCAATATAATTTCATACTTTCTCCATAAATTATTGTTCAACATCCTCTTACTTTAGTTTAGATTTGCACAACTGTATTTTGGATTTACACAACTGTATTTTTTTGCACAACTATATTGAAGCAAGTCTAATTTGTTTTTTTTTTTTTGTTTTTTTTTTAACATTTTGTTGTGCAAATATAACCGTAAATTGTGCAAATATAATCGTATGTTGTGTAAATATAACATTTTGTTTTGCAAAAATAAAAATAAAAATATAACATAATAAAATATAGATAGTTTTTTCAATTTATCATATTTGTTGGGTGATTTTTGTAATTTCACACAAAGTGCATCCTCTTCCTCCCGACTTCTGCGAAGAAGAACGCCGTCGGCCTGCGCCTCGACGCCTCCGCGCCGATCTCCAGCCGCTCGACCTCGCTCTAGGCCGGATCTGAGCAATCGCTCACTCGCGCCGCCTCGCTCGATCTCGCTCGGCCTCGCTCGCTCGAACTCCAAGTCGGATTTGAACTCCGTCTCTCGCTCCTCGCTCGCGCTCCCTTCCTCGGCTCCCTCGCTTGCTCACGCGTCGCTGGAGGCCGTCGAATCCTCGCTCCGCCGCTCCCGATCTGATGCCATAAATCCGACCTAATTGATGAACGCAACCGGATCTGAAACCTCCAGGCCACAGATCTCAAACCTCCAGGCCTCGCTCGACCTCGCTCCGGCGCCGAAGCCATAGATCTCGGCCTCCTCTTCAGATCTCGCTCCGCGCCATAGATCCGAAGCCATAGATCCGTCCAATTGCTTCTTGCTCCGCTCTATCGATCGCTCGCTCTCGGATCTCCGAGGAAGGCGCGGATCTGAGGAACGGGAAGTGGAAGACGGAGATCGGAGAAGGAGAAGCGCGGAGGAGAGCGCGTGCGGAGAGGAGAGGGCGGAGGAGAGAGAAAAGGCGCGTGAAACAAAGGGAAGGGGGTTTATATTGCGTCTATTTCACTAAATTGTCCCAAATCGTGACTATTTCACAAATTATGTCCAATTTCGTGGCCATTTTGCAAAATCCCCCAAGTTTATATTAGTAATCTTATGACATATATAATCCAAAATTAAATAAATATTGTGGCAATATAATCCAAAAGTTTATATTAGTAATGCTAAGATTAAAATATTACCAAAAATAAGCATTTAGTTATTGTCAAAAATAACTATATAGACATCTTTCTTAATAAATATCAAAAGATTAAATATGGCAGAGCATGCTGATAGCATGCATTTAGGTAGGCATAATAGGTTGCATTTAGCTTAGTTAAGATGCATTTCATGGATGGATTAAGCATGATTTGCATATTAGTTCTCTATGTTGTCGGAGTCGGAATTTACACGCTTTTATTGATTATTTCAGGTAATGGTAGATCCGAGGAGAAGACATGAGTTGATAACGCATTAGATGAGAATGTCTAGTTGATCGAAGAAGCTTACATGAAGATCTCAAGAGGTCCTGAGAAGAAGAAGCGAACCTAAACGAAGAACAAGTCTGCAGAAGTTGTCGTCAGACATGCTGAACTTGTTTTGCACTTTCTGGAGGCCTCGGTTGTCCGATCGACTATTATGACCATGCGTTGGAAAGCTCTTTCAGAGAGCTACAACTTTCATGTTGACGTCGAGAGCTAACTCGAGACGGAATTTTCGGGAAAAACCAATGCAGCGGCCGCCGCATGGTTTGCTGCGCCCGCCGCCAGGGCCGATGCAAGAGGAAGACTGATGCTGCGCCCGCCGCTTATATGCTGCGCCCGCCGCAGCTGCCGTCAGCGCACAACGTTTTTGGAAAAAAACCCTAGATGTTCTAATTTGTTTTGAGGGCCGACTTGGATGTCTTTTAGACCGACTTTTATGTTATTTTTCATGACTTCCATTCTATTCTTACGTTCTATCAGACAATTAGAGAGAGAAGCGATGTTCGCCATGGGCGACTAAACTCTCTTCGTTCTACTTGCAATTTGAAGCTTTATTTGGATTGATTGTGAGTTTCTGAATCTTGTTCCTTATTTCCTATATTGAATGCTTCAACTTCTTTGTGCTTGATTGTTTATTGATTTGTTCTATCTTGTCTGGCCAACTTGTTAGATCAATTCAATCGCGAAGGTTTTGTAGATTCCTGGTTGTGAACCTTAACCTAAGTGGCAAACTTGTTCATTTAGGGCTGGTTGAACTAATTGAATGAGTAGGAAGTTGAATGTGTTGTTAAATCATTTTTTAGGGACTGCAAATACCTTGGCTAATCTCTGAACTTAAAGCTATCAATTGGGTTAAATCCTTCTTTAGGGACTGTTCGATTGATAAGGGTTGCTAGGACTGGTTGGACTAGTAACTATATTAGGTCGGGACAAGGGCATTCATAGGAAACTTAATAGGACGAGAAGAAGTTACAAGGATCGCTTCAATCCAATAAAGTGGAAAATTGTAGGTAGAATTGCTTCTCCTAAATTGTCTTAAACAAATTCGTTTGCTTTGCTTTCTTCATTCCGCTTTGATAAAAGGCGGAGCTTTCACACATAAAACCCCCCAATTTGGTTACTTTGATTGACACTTGACTCACACTTGAATCATAAATTTCCCTGTGGGATCGACCTCTTGCTTATTACTATACTAGTTATAGGTTTGAGTTTACTTTGACGGGATCAACGACAGGTTTCCCTTCCGTCACATGCGCAACAGAGGGTCCGGGCCTCGGACCCTTAACTTACTTTTCCTCTGCCACATCAGCTTAAGGGCCTCGTTTCATCCTTTTATTATTTGCACCCTCATCAGAGAGCCCCACTCTCGGACCCTTAAGTTACTTTTTACTATTTACATTTTTCAATTACTAAATTATTATTATTATTGTTGTTGTTGTTGTTGTTATTATTATTATTATTATTATTATTATTATTATTATTATTATTATTATTATTATTATCATTGTTGTTGTTCTTATTATTATTGTTATTATTATTATTATTAAATTGTAAAATTGAGAAAAATCAACGTTACACATAGCATTCAACTTGATATAAACGTTACACGATACAACGATAATAAGAACGAAACGGAAAATGCAATGACACAAACCTTATCATACAACGATAGAAACAAATGAAATTGAAAACGCAATTATTGAAATAGAAAATGCAATGACACAAACGTTACCCAATGTGATAAAAATAATAGTATATGGGTATTATTAGTGTATTTTTTTTAAATAACTTATGCAAAATGGGTGTCTATGGGTAGATAAAATTAATTCACACTTGAATATATTATTTATTTATTTTTAATTATAGAATATGCCAAAAATTGTATTTATATAAACTTATTTTATAGTGTGGACACATGCTCCGATTCGCGTGCATTAGGGCCTTCTCACCCAGACCCTTGTTTAAGGGACTCGCCACTCGGGCCCTTACCCGTTTTCCTTTTCTTTATTCATTTAATGCTGATTTGGCATTTTTAAGGGCCCAAAGGCCCTCCATTGTTGATGCTGTGATACATTGATACTATTGGTTAAAAGTTTTGGAGGAAAAACTTTTAACCAGAGATTGACATGTGGCGGAAACAGTTTCTGCTTTAGTATTGTTTAGGATTTGTAAGGTGAATATTTCAATTTATTAGTATGTCCACAAGTTGAGTAATTATTGAACAGTAGTTTTTCTTGTACATGGTATTGGAAAGATTGGAAAATTTTACTCTCATAATGAACAAATGAAACGGATATTCATTGCTCCGAGTCATCCAACAGAAAATTATATAAACAGTGAACAACAACAACAACAAAAAATTCTCTTATTATGCTGGAAAGGTGTTGAAAATTTAAAAATTAAATTAAATTAAAATGATGATTAAGGGGTCGTTTGTTTATATAAGAGGGGAATGAAAAAAAAATGTATTCAGAACTTGAAAAAATAAACAGAAACTTCATATGGAATAAGGGTCCAAAGCATAAACCGCTCATTAGTTGGTTTGACATCTGTAATGCCAAAGAGGATGGAGGTCTTGGTCTCCGCAAATCAGAAGATATGAACAAGGCACTACAACTCAAATTACTATGGAAAATCCTTGCGATCCAAACAACTCATGGGTAACAATAATTAAAGAAAAATACCTAAAACAGCAAGACATCCTACACTACTCCAGAAGTGGGAACTCGTCCTGGCAATGGACACAACTTACTAAGTTGCTGCCATTATTTAAAAATGGCTTACGCTGATCGATTGGTAACAGAAATGATATAAAATTTTGGACTGACAACTGGTTTGGGAATGGTCGTCTTATCTACTTGGCCTCTTCAATCCAGCCGATAAACATAAACATTAGAGTTTCAGAACTCCTAAAACCAGATAATTCCTGGGATCAAGAGAAATTATATGACACTACTCATGGTATACTTCCTAATGAAATAAAAGACTCCTTAGGGCAAACACATATACCTAAAAATATTCACCTAGATAGATTATATTGGGAATGGAGCAAGAATGGTTGGTTCTCCACCAAATCAGCCATTGATATGATAAACTATATGAAACATCACCAATGTTCCGATGTCAGATGGATTTGGTATCTTGACGCATCGACAAAAGTAAAAGCTTTTATTTGGAAAATCACCAAAAACGGGGTACCCACCGCAGTTAAGCTCGCTTCCCACCGTTTGGGTATACCAACAAACTGCCCGCACTGTGACAGTGCCTACGAAGACTTACAACACCTACTCTGGAGCTGTCCAATTACACGTGAAATTAACCATACTATCAATAGACCCAACAATTTTCTTCAAGTTAAACAACTACTTTGTGGATGGATTGGATCTAAACCAAATCATCAACAACGCTAAAGAAGCACTAGGCCTCCCTCGCTTTGCTAAATTAGCGTTTATTTGGTGGGCCGTCTGGTATTTCAGAAACAAAGTACTATTAGACAACATAAAACCGGACTATAGAAGCATTGTTGGTTTGTTGCATTCACCAAAAAAACAAATGATCATGTGGAATTCTACCAGAACCAGTGAGGTCAACGATGGGCTCCAAACGCCAAAACCTACGAGTAAAACAACAAACGAAAACAAGCAAGATGGAAATCACCAAAGTCGGGAGCTTTTAAGCTCAATTTTGATGGCGCTCTCTCAATTCGTAACTCAGGATCCTATGGCTTCATTATCCGTGATTGTAGGGGATATCCGGTCTTCTATGGCTCAAGGTCTTGCCTTGCTTCTTCGGTTGCTTGTTCCGAATGCCTTGGACTATGGTATGAGATTTCAACAACCTATGAACTGAACCTAACAAACATCAAAATTGAAGGTGACAACCTCGCCATAATAAATAGTCTTAAAGGTGTTGGGAAGTCTACTAGAGACTCTGAAATGATTGTCTCGGACAGTCTAGTCTCGCTAAGTTTCTTTGTTTCCGTCGAGATTCGTCATGTCTATCGGGAGGCTAACTAGGTAGTAGATCGCTTATCGCATCTGACCTATGCTCTCCACAGTTCGATCGCTCCAGACGATTCTCTGCTATGTAATCTCATCCGTAAGGATGCTCTTGGCTTCTAGGGTTCATCCCCTTAGCCAAATTTTTTCCTTTTAAAAAAAAAAGAAAAAAAAAGAAAAAGAAATGTATTAAATTTTACATATAAAATGTATATAATCATTATTTTTTTGTGAGCTTAGAGAAGAGGGTGTGGGTGATTATTAGACCATTCTAGGGTATTACCCTCCTTAAAATTAGGTAATAGAATGTTGGAAAAGTTAACAAATTTTGTTTGAAAAATGAGAGAAGGGGAATGATTAGAATAGAAATCAATAAATCTCAACTTAAGTAAGAACTATATTCATAAGGGTAATCATTACCTTTCTCTATCCGAAAACAAACGGGGTAAATGTGACTTGCAGGTTTGAAATGAATCTATCGATCAACGTGTTGAGATTATTTGTTCATTTTTGGGATTTACATTTACCCATCCTTGAACTTGTCTGATTTGTCCTCCTTATCCTGCTTCGACATTTCCTCTTTTATGGTGTTGTTTTTGGATGTGACTTAGTTTGATTCTGAAAGGGATTGCATTCTCATGTGCCCGGTTGATCAAGTGCATCATAAAAGTTGTAAATCCAAGTTTAGGTATATCTCAGTCAAGTCAAGCCTTCAATAGTAGAGACTCGGATTTAGAGTGAACAGAATCTACTAGGTTCGGGAAAATTTCTTACGTCCCCGACTCTAGAGAGCATTCCACTGTGCTCTAAGGCAAAACGAAAACATACAAACAGTCCTAAGAGGGCACTCTAAACAACGGAATACACGTCTTCAAGATCAAAACAAACAGGAAAAACTAATGAATAAGCGAAGGGAAATTAGATCAAGAGTTGATGAAGAAGCTGGTGGGATGAAGATGGGTTACCAGCCCATAGCAAGATGCAATTATCAAGGCTAATTTACATATAATATGAAAATGCATATAACCTAAGTAAACTAGAATTATAAACTCTACAATTTGTCCTCTTGGTTTAGTTTACATATAATATGAAAATGCACAGTAAAACGACGTTCGCCATTGCAGTACCTGCACTTTCTCCGCATGTATGGTTAGTAATAACATTAACAAGTATCAACCATAGTAAAATAGGAGACAGAAATTATGAATTTCAGCAGGTCTTTTTCATAGTAAAATCTAGCATATGAAGCATAAATTCAGCATATAACAGATGCATTGAAATTTATAGCAAGCTAGATGTATAATCATGAAAGCATGTCAGATTTAGACTACCAAGACATAAACAGTCTCTAAGGGAATGAGTCCCCCGAGTCAATGAGACGCATCAGAGGCAAGATCACACATCATGCCCTCTCGAGGCCGATACCACAAGCAACATAGAAAACAACAAGCATTTATACAACTATGAATAGCAATTAGCAAGTATGAGCAAAGTTGTTTTATGCAAGTGTAGGCCCTTAGCCACTACTCGTGCAGACCTAGACATATAGGCATATCAAAGACTTAACAAGGTAATACATGTTGACATGGAAGTAAACGAAAACACTTAAGAACATGCATATATAAGTCAATGAATAGAGTAGTGCACAACCAGATAAGAAGCATGAATAACACGTTATAACACCACACATAAGGGAAATTACATTATTCCCATAAGAAGAAAATAAGTTAAGAAGGAAGAATAAGCCAAAAATATGAAGCCAACAGATTTTAAATCGATTATTCGCCCAAATTACAAAGCAAGGACTTGCAAGTATTTTATGATATAAAGGAGCTCAAGTATGTGAAGTAGGATACATTGACATGTAAGACAACACATACATACTCATAGCAAGACAGTCACATGTCTAGCATGAGAGAGCACAACTCAGTGAGCTCATGAAAGCATGAGACGTTCACATGTCTAGCATGAGAGAGCACAACTCAGTGAGCTTATGAAAGCATGAGAGTTTTCCTTTTAGATTCAGGAATAGAAATACTTATCTTTGCCCCCTTAATTTTGGCAAGTACATCAATTTCTACTGCTGATGGTAATGGCAAATGAACTCTACATTTGTTGTTGTCCTTGATTTCCTTGACTTCAATTTTCTTTTAATTTTGGTGGTGTAGTCCACTCGTTGGTTTTTCTCCTTTTAGTCTTTTATCCTCTGAATTTTGAAGAATAATGCAGATGGGAAAAGCTTCACCAAGCCATTAGAAATCCCTTAGATGCTTGGCTGACAAGTGACAAGGTCACTCGTTCTTCAAAATAGAACTTTTTGGGAAAAACATAAAGACAACTTGCTTAGTCATCTTATCTCATAAATTTCATAGAGGATGTCAAGGAAGAGTAAGAAATAAAAAGAAATACAAGCACTAAAGCATTTATGCAACATATATGATTCACACATGGAAATAAAGTCACAAAAATAGTACTCAATGCACAAACAATAAATCCTAAAAGCATGATTTCGACAATAAGTGCGGATTATGTAAAACAATTAATCACGGAGATAAACATGCTAAAAACACACAGGAATCATCTAAAAACAGGATTTGCCTCTGACCATAAACATGCAGATTTATATGCTCTTAAGTTTAAAGGAAGAAAGGTTAATCCTAAAAACAGGGATTAAAATCCTAGTTTATGTCATGGTCATGACAGATTATGTAAGACAGATCATCAATAATCAATTCAAGCACAAATGGAGATTCAAGAACACTAAGTGTCACATAATTTATCATGCTAAAAAAAAACTTAGTTTTTACTATCTTAGATCAAGACCAAGGTAGATCACAAGTAAGACAAGGATCAGATGTAGATAGATATCACACTGAACTCATACAAGTGCAACACATTTTGAAATGTAAATAAAAACTGAAATAGAGAAAGGGAACAAGAAGAAATCTGGCCCTTATTGTTCTTTTAATAGATGCTTGATGTAGCTATCATCTCAAAGGAATCCCACAGTTTTAGTAGGCTTTCCCGATCTGCATATCCTTCAATCTCTTCCTGGCAGAAACTAAGGTTTTGTCTTTCCAGTTTCTTTAGCACTTAATGGGTTTCACCTTGGACAGGAGGGAGACCGCAATGAGTTAGTAATCAATTTTCTATCATAGGCCAATAAGATGAATGTTTTTCTCAAAAAAAAAAAAACTGAATCAAGCATATGACAATCAGTAAAGACAATCAGCTGAGAGTTTCCATACGAGAAAATAGATAAAGACAATCCAATTTTTGTACAAAAATTAGGAAAGGTTATAAATCTGAATTCACAGAAGCAAATCATGAATAACTCTAATAACTTCCACAAACATGACATCACAAAGAACTCGACAAAGTACAGCAGTAGAGTATGTAATATGTATATATAGGAAGGACAAGAAATCTATCATGTAATGCACACAACAAGTGGGACAATCATATGACAATTCAAACATGTAATCAGAACTGAGGATCACGTGTTAATTGGCATGAGATGGGTTTACACATGAAGAAAAACGCATGAAACTGTCCTAAAAACACATGAATCACAAGTGCAGAATCAGAAAAATACTATTGACATTTAATTAGGCATATAATATAGCAAGAAAAACTACTACATCCATGAGTAATTGAAACTATATAAGCATGCCAAGAAAACCTAGTAGTTTAAACACCAAATTCTGTCACACAACAAGACACATGTAAAATGAGATGTTAGTCAAAACACGGGTCAGCAGAGGAAATTATGGGAAAAAGCATGAATATTGTAGTAAATATCAAGTGATGATAAGAAAAAGAAACCTAAAGAAACTTGTCAAAGTTCCTCATATTCTAAGTTCACAAGCACTTGATAAAACAAAATGTATAGCTTTATTTAAACCCAAACTAAACAACCAACAAGCAAATCAGAATTCAAACAACACATCTATTTTTAAATCATACAAGATAAAGAACAAGACATACAAATTTGACAGGACACACAAATACCATGCAAGAAAACATCTAATTAACTACTAAAAATATGCAAGAAACTAAGGACAATGCATTACTGTGATCGGGAGTAACAATCATCCAATTTATCAAGCAAACAAACAAGTAGTCAAATCAGAGTGTACGATATTATTGGCAGTAACTAAGGTATTGAGCCTAAACAAATGGTTGTAAAGCTATAGAGATAAGGGCAATAAGAGAATGCATGAAAGAGAGAGTTAATCTGATCACGATCAGAAACATGAGGGCATAGACTGAGATACAATCTGAAATTCGAGTAAGGCTCTTAAAAGAACACCAAAGAGAGTCGTAATCGAGGGAGAAGAAATCCCTGGAGCAGACATCGGATCACTAATCTCCGGCGCGGTCTTCAAATCAAGGCTCTTATCGGCCGGAGAGTCGGAGGAACCGCAGAGATGGAGGAGATCGAGAATCGCCATGGACTGATGGACGAGGGCTTGAATTGATGGAGAGTCAGGAGAGAACGAAAGGGAAAGGGACAAAGGGGGCTAATTAATTTTCGGGACACAGCACGCGGCTTATTAAAAAATAAAAAAAATTCCCTCTAAAACAAAGTCATAAAGCGGGATGGGCTGATTTTGGCGCTCAACGCTAGATCTTCCCGCCATTTCACTACCTTCAATTATCCAGACGGTGAGAGAAACCCTAGACCATTTTCAATTTCTCGCTCCAACGGTGACCGGCTATTTTCAATTTCACTACATTGAAATCGACTGAGAGAGAGATGGAAGAAGATCAGCCAACGGTGGCCGGACGGCGGCGGAGTAGAGGCACCGCTGCAACCGCCCGTTCAGAGGCTTTGGAGCGCTTAAAATCCATCCGCAGCGGCGAGCGCCGGACTGGATCTTCCTATCAAATCAAGCTGGAGGACCGTATCTACGACACCGTTGATGAAGATGAGTACAATGCTCTCGTCTCCAAGCGCCGCGATGAGTTCAGTAACTTCATTGTTGACGACGAAGACGGCGCCGGAAGTGGTTACCGAGATGTCGGCGAGGAGGAGGATTGGACGAAGAGCGGCCTCCCTGATTGGTCTGATGAATCCGACGGTGGCGGATCGGAGAGGCCTAAGAGGAAGAAGCCGGAGAAGAAGGAAAAGGATAAGGATTCGCAGCCTAAGAAGCCCCCGCCTTCGTCTCTCTCGGCGGCGGCCGCTTTGATGGGTAAGCAGAGGATCTCTTCTTTGTTTACTTCTTCGGTGTTCAAGAAGAGAGAGGATAGGAGCAAAGCTTTGTTATCTTCTGATAGTAGTATAGTGGACGACGTTATTGCTGAATTTCTTCCTGACGAGCTTGACAGAGAGCAGAGGAGAAGGGAACAGTCGAGAAGTGTAGGGTTAGGTCAAATGAACTCTTCCAGGGTTGAAAATTCGGTCAATGTTAGTCATCGTTTGCGGGGAAATGTTGGATTGGAGAAGAGACCAGAAGCTCATAACAGACCTTCAATGGATTTTGAGGATGTCAAGGAATCAGTCAAGGAGGCATCTGTGCTTGATATAGGGGACAGTGCGCCTAAGGATGATGAGGATTTTTCCATGGTTTGGGAATTGAGTGAGACAGCTGACAATGCTGAAATGAAGGCTGAGACAAAGCCAGAAGAAGAGAAAGCTAAGCCACTGCAGGAGGCGCAGCATGAGGTTATGCCTGTTGTGAAGGAGGAAGAAGACAAGGTCGATCCGGGTTTAAAGGAGAAGGAAGAGAAGATTTTCTCATTGAATGCAAAGATTAAGGAGGTGAAAGTTCACAGCTTCAGTGCGTCAGCTGAATTGCAAGCGGTGAGGTGCTCAGAGAATGAAACTCTTGCCAGTAGTGAGGTTGGGGACAATGCTGTCATTGATGCTGTGGAGAAATCAGAATTTGTATTAGAACCTGATGGGTCTTTACCCTTCTATGTGCTTGACGCTCATGAGGAGAATTATGGTGCCAATATGGGCACCATCTACCTATTTGGGAAAGTAAGTTTGCAGATGTTGAATTCAAGTTATTTCCTGTATAATCCTTAATTTTTATTTGCACAGATGGATTTTTTTTCCAATTAATACTCGACTGACATATGTGTCATATATATGGTTTTCAAGGTTAAAGTAGGAAATACATATCAAAGTTGCTGTGTAGTCGTAAAGAATATTCAGAGATGTGTGTATGCTTTTCCAAATAGCAACATATTTCTGAATGAAGAAGTGCTGAGGATTGAGAAAGATGTTGCAGACTCTAGGATTACCCCTGCTGCTTTCCGCACAAAACTTCATGTAGGTGCCTTTCATGGTTGTCTATTTATGAACTAATATCTCACAGTTCTCTGATGAGTTCCCATTTGCTTCTTTGTTAGGACGTGGCATCAGGTTTGAAAACTGAAATTTCAAAGCATCTACTAGACCTCAACATTTCAACCTTTAGCATGGCACCAGTAAAGGTTTGGAAATGCTATTAAGCGGGTTGTCTTGAAGTTTTGGAATTAATTTCGTATAGTCTATCAGTCTGTGATCTTACAATTTCCTAATTTCTGTTATTGCCCGTGTTATGAAAAATTGACAGAGAAGCTATGCATTTGATCGATCTGATGTACCGATTGGAGAGAATTATGTATTAAAGATCAACTATCCATATAAGGTACTCCCTCCGTATCGCAATACTTGTTGTTTTAGAGTGTTAAAGTTGTATAAAAAAACTTGTTGTTTTAGCTATAATTATTGTCTTTATAGGTAATAATTGCTCTTTTTATAGGTAATAATTACTCCTTTTAGGTATTTTAAGCTATAAAAGTAAAGTAAAGATAGGTTTTATTAAAAAGTGTGCATAGAGCTAAAACAACAAGTATTGTGATACGGAGGGAGTAATTTACTTGAGATCCTTGTTCATCTTTATCAGGTAAACATTCAACGTGTCATCCTTTTGTCATGCATCTGGATTTGAGGGTCTCAAAATTATATTAATGGGATGCTGCTCAGAAAAGAGAAAGGCTAATGATTTATTTTGCAGGACCCCCCACTTCCATCAGACCTTAAGGGAGAGACATTTTCTGCAGTTCTGGGAACTCATTCCAGGTAAAAGAATAATACTGTAGGCATTTTAGGTTCTTGTCTTGTCATGACTGTCTAGATACTCTCACCTTGTATTGGATTTCATCTATGAACAAAGTTGACTGATAAAAAATTTAATGTGGCAGGAGTTGAATTATTGTCATTTTTTTTCAGAATCACCTGTATGTTCTTTTTGAAGAAAATGCTACTGTACTTTTGAACGAAAATTAAATATAAAAAAACTCAGTAAGTTTCAAGAGCAGTTGAGCTTTATGATTTATTATTCTGATGTGAAAGAAGTTTTCAGTTATACACTTATACTGATTTGATATGGTTGAAAAAGATCTTACTGGTTTCCATGTCGAAAAGAAACTAACTATGATCCTCACTTACAGTGCATTGGAGCTATTTCTTGTTAAAAGGAAGATAAAAGGACCGTCATGGTTGTCCCTTTCTAAATTTTCATGCTCCTCTTCTCATCAACGGGTTAGTTATAAACACCTTTACATTCGTCAGCTTTAAAATTAATCCCTGGAAATATACTATCTCATGCACTCGACAAGTTAATGGAGATAGGTTTTCTTTTTATGCAGGTGAGCTGGTGCAAATTTGAGGTAACTGTTGATTGTTCAAAGGATATTCAGGTTTCTGCTTCCACACAGAACACTGCTGAAATCCCGCCAGTGATTGTCACATCAATCAACTTGAAAACTGTTATCAATCCGAAGCAGAATGTGCATGAAATAATTTCCGCCTCTATTATTTCATGTAATAAAGCCAAGGTATCCACCATATGGTTGCTATAATTGTATATATAAAAGATGAGCTGACTCCTGATAGAAAAAAATAATCTTTGGCTGCTATATATATTGATTTTATAATTTTAGCAACCTAGTGAATTGTGATTTTTCTTTTAAAAAAGTGGAATTTGGAAAGCTCGTGAATGTATATGGCACCACACCACCACGTATGATTTTTATTGCTCATTGATTTGCCTATGGACTTTGATCTGTAATTGCCATATACTTTAGATTCTTATTTTAGTTTGGTGTATTTACAGAAGGACCTGTATACTGCTCATATATGCATTCAATTATATGCTCCCTTTAGGTTGACTTAACTCTAAAATATTGAACAACTACAAAGGTCTATCACCAGGCACTGGTCCCCTTTTATTAGTTGACTTCAACACCATTTCCATTTGGACCCATGAATTACTTTATAGTTGAAGATCATACCTTATAGTGTTGTATGTAACATTGATTACATATTTTACTGTGATAATACTTTATGCTTCATAATGCTAACCTTGATTACTGTATATTTCAGATCGATACTCCAATGCTGCCCTCAGAGTGGAAGAAACGTGGTATCCTTGGTCATTTTACTGTTACAAGAAAGCTTGAAGGAGGAATATTCCCAATAGGATTTGCCAAGAAAGTCACAGATAAAAATGCCGAGGCACGAAGCAATGTGTTAGCTTCTGAAAGCAGGCAAGTTCTTTTGGCATCCCTTTTAATCTGTCTTCTAAAAGTTTAAGCTTCAAGTGGCATAATCTTCTTCTGATCCTGTTCTCTGAAGAAGTATGCAGGGATATTACTTCTTTTTTGGCCTTCTGTCATCTCAATTTTCCCTGTTTTGGTTTGACACTTGCAGTGAGAGAGCATTGCTAAACCGCCTGATGATTGAATTGTACAAATTAGATAGTGATGTTCTCGTGGGACATAATATTTCAGGATTTGATCTTGATATTCTCCTTCACAGAGCCCAGGTCGGTAGACTCTAGCAGCAACTTGATTCAGTTACATTATTTTTTTGGTTATAAAGTTAGTTCTTATATATATTGCATCATTTCAATTTTCAACGATCATATGGAGTTAGAAGGTGACTGGGAAAGTTTCTTGCTACCTATCAAGATGTGCACTTAAATTTAGTTGGAGAAGAATGTGGTTGAATTTCTTACAGATGCTGCATATTGATGACATTTATGGTTTTTCAATATATTCTGATCTTGTAGGCCTGTAGAGTGCCTAGCAGCATGTGGTCCAAATTAGGCCGACTAAAGCGCTCTGTAATGCCTAAGCTTTCAAAAGGAAGTAATGTTTTTGGATCAGGTGCAAGTTCAGGGATAATGACTTGCATGGCTGGCCGGCTTCTTTGTGATACATTTTTGTGCTCTCGTGATCTTTTAAAAGAGGTATTATATATGTACTGCTGCTCCGAAGAAGTACTTTATAAAGCCTGCATATCAGAACATCTATAATATGGACCTCTCTTATAATGCAGGTGAGCTACTCATTGACGCAACTTGCAAAAACCCAACTTAACAAAGATCGTAAGGAGATTGCTCCACATGATATTCCAAACATGTTTCAAACAACAGAGTCACTTATGGAACTTGTAAGTTGTTATCCTTTATTTTATTTTATCATATTTATTAGACTTGAATCAACATTTTTCAATAATTGTTAATAGTTTACAAATAAATACAAGTCCCCAGTTTGGAGTTATCTTACATGAAGTGCTAGTTTAAAATCTCAGGGTTGATTCCCTTTACTGCATTTTCTGTGGCTTCCTGCTTTGGAAGGATTGCCGCAGCCTCCTAACAAAACGAAATATCTTCTTTATTGATGCAATTCTTGGATTTGACATGGTATAATCTTTTCAGATAGAATGCAACGAGACTGATGCATGGTTATCTATGGAACTTATGTTTCATTTGAGCATTCTTCCACTTACACGCCAGTTGACCAATATCAGTGGTAACCTCTGGGGAAAGACTCTTCAGGTCAGTTCAGGTTACTCATTCTGTCGTCAAGTTTTTCAAAAGAAAAAAAAGAAAATACAGTATGATGGTTTTTTAAAACATGTATGGTGATCAGGGTGCTAGAGCACAAAGAGTGGAATATCTTCTGCTACATGCTTTTCATGCAAGAAAGTACGTTGTTCCAGACAAATATTCTTCTCATGAAAGAGAGACAAGATTGAGCAAGAGAAAAGTGGATCATGGAAATGATAATGATAAAGATGATGCAACTGCTGATGATAATGATGCTCCACCGGATAACAACGTGAAAGCCAAAAAAGGCCCTGCCTATGCAGGTGGACTAGTCTTGGAGCCAAAGAAAGGCTTGTATGATAAATATATACTGCTTCTGGACTTCAATAGTCTTTATCCTTCTATCATTCAGGTCATCTCTTTATTTCCATATTCACATTCTATGTATTAGTTACATGGATATACACTATACTTGTAGCAAATGTGCATTATGTAACGAAGTGTATCTGGCAACAGGAATATAATATCTGCTTCACTACAGTTGAAAGGTCATCTGATGGGTCACGCTTACCATCTTCTAAAAGAACAGGGGTTTTACCAGAGGTAGAATGTTAACTCTTTGGATCATTATATTTATTTCATGCTCAAGGCAACCCAAGAAGGATACTTCTCATATTTTCAAAAAAAAAAATTTCGAAGGCCTTGTGTCCTCTTTTAACTACTGGAAAAAAAAAATTAAAGCACTTACCATGAAGTCTTTCACAATAAGCCTTTTTCTCTGGCGTGCTTGAGGAACATCTTTGCACTTTTGCCATCTAGCCTTAACTGTTCATGTTATTGTTTCCTTTTGTCTTCACTTTAGTTGCTGAAAAATTTAGTGGAGAGGCGGAGGATGGTAAAATCTTGGATGAAGAATGCATCAGGCCTCAAGGTCCAGCAGCTGGACATACAACAGCAAGCACTGAAGCTCACTGCAAATAGGTATTGTGCCTTTTTCTCATCTCTGCATTTGTTACACATCAAACCTGCTACACGAGTTCCTGATCTGTTTGGTGCTTTCCTTGGCTTGATTTTCTTGCAATGCAGTATGTATGGATGCTTGGGGTTTTCCAGTTCCAGATTTTATGCAAAGCCACTTGCAGAGCTTATAACATTACAAGTAGGAAATTTACCCCAACACTTGCATTTTAATAATGGATTTATGTACAGAATTTTCTTGAGCAAACTATGTAATGGGCTTGCAGGGGAGGGAAATTTTGCAGAGCACGGTTGATTTAGTTCAGAATAACTTGAACTTAGAGGTACTTCAAAGACATGCATTTGCTTCTTATGTTTAGCATTTGGTGCTACAATGCTTTAATGCAGCCGTGTTATTTCTCTTTCAGGTGATTTATGGCGATACAGATTCAATAATGATATATAGTGGGCTGGATGATGTCACAAAGTGTAAGGCAATTGCAGGAAAAGTAATTCAAGAGGTAGGCTATGTTCTACCTATTTGGGTCTTCTTAGGAAATGCATGTGGTTGGGAATGTTTGCTCTCAGCTGAGCTCTATTTTGACCTTACATACATGTTAAATCAGACAATAAATTTTGAACTGGAATCAAACATCAAAGTTACATTCAGAATTTACTGTAGGTATATGTGAAGAGCTAGAAAGGTTTGATTGTTTTGATTCTATGAGCTCTTTCTACTATGAGTGTCTTCTTTATTGTTAGAGCAATGATCTTTCTACAATTTCTCTCCCTTAACACCCTCTTTTTCCTATTTTTTGAACTGGTAACTATATAATCATCTCCCAAACTGGGAAAGGTAAACCATACAAAGAGTGAACCGCAAAATACTAAAACCATAGAAGGGTCCAGTAAGATACAAAAAGGGGATCACTAATCAAGCCTTAACATCCTTTTTTTATTGATTCTGTCATGCCAGCGTGTTATTGACGTTGCACTTTCTCATAGGTGAACAAAAAGTATAGGTGTTTAGAGATCGATCTTGATGGTTTGTACAAGAGAATGTTGCTTCTGAAAAAGAAGAAATATGCTGCAGTCAAAGTTCAGTTCAAGGATGGTACAACATATGAGGTAGCGTTAGTCACCGTACTAAATTTTGAGACATTGTTTGAAGATGGAATGTCTTGATTCCTGAGAAGTTGTTTGTCTGTGCAGGTAATTGAACAAAAGGGTCTTGATATGGTTCGACGTGACTGGAGCTTGCTATCCAAGGAAATGGGAGATTTCTGCTTGAGTCAAATTTTATCCGGGGGGTATTACTCCCTTTATCGCTAAAAGATTATATGGACAGTTATTAGCTATAATAAACTTAATTTTATTGCATTCTATCTATGGTAAATTTGACCACACTTGTATTCTTACAGATCATGTGAGGATGTTGTGGAATCAATACATGACTCTCTCAGAAAGGTGAGCACAAAATGGAGTCTGATGTTCTGTTAAATATTTATTCGAATCAATAAAAAAACAGTCTCGTGCTGATGTACTATGATATGCTTACTGACAATGTAAGATAATGTATTGCTCTTTCATTAGGGTTAAATGCTAATTATTTACTCTCCCTCTGTACTCCTTAGTTTGTTTACTCTTTATTAGAATTACTTCTAGATGCTTAAAATGAATTTGAATTATCAACAGATACAAGAAGATATGAGGAAGGGAGAAGTGGCACTTGAGAAATATGTCATCACAAAGTCATTAACTAAACCACCTGAAGCATATCCCGATGCCAAGAATCAACCACATGTTCAAGTGAGTAGTGGAACTTATTCAAATGTCAATTTATCACTAGTGAATTCCTGGCTGAATTTCACTGTTGGGTTTTCAAGATCTGGTATAAACCCTCGTTCTCATCATATCACATATTTCCTTGGCTTTTATTTGTTCTTCAGGTTGCACTTAGACTAAAACAGAGTGGTTACTCTTCTGGCTGTTCTGCTGGTGACACCGTTCCTTATGTCATATGCTGTGAGGAGGTTTGCTACCAATCTTTGATCTATAGTGCTTAGCAAGTCGAATGCATTTACTGGACATAAATGATGTACCTATTTTTCCCCCTCAGGGAGGTAGTTCAGGAACCTCAGCAGGGATTGCTCAGCGAGCTAGGCACCCTGATGAACTGAAAAAAGATAATGGCAAATGGATGATCGATATTGATTATTATTTGTCTCAGCAGGTAATGCTTTCAACTTGATTGCAACTTCATCATGCCTTCCCACATCTTTGAATAATCTCCCTCTATATTGCTGATGCATTATCGTTCCATGCAGATTCATCCTGTTGTATCACGTTTATGTGCGTGCATCCAGGGTACCAGCCCTGCACGTTTAGCTGACTGCCTAGGGCTTGATTCATCAAAGGTGCTGTTTTATTTTTATTTTTTAAATTTGGCAATGAACCAACTTAGTTGCTTGTCTTGCTGATATTGATTGCCTTTGTTCTGTTTAGTTCCAAAGCAAGACAGCAGAAACAGTCAGCCATGACCCTTCTAGCTTGCTGTTAAGTTCTGCAGATGAAGAGAGGTAAATCTGCAAATATACTATCTTATTATATTTCAATTACAATGAACTTGTAAGTCGATTATGTTAATTCTGGTTGTAGGAGTTTACATTAACCATGAGAGTGTAGTTTTAGTACTAGCAAGTGAAGATCCCGATGAACTGTTGTGTAGTGAATCTAGTGATGTATAAAAGATGTAACCGTGTTGTTTTATTTTCACCAGAAGCCCCTCTTTAAAAACATAAACCGGATAATGTTTATTCGGCTGGTGAATCAACTGATTTCACATTCTTCATGGATGAAATTTTCGATAGATGTTTGACAAGCAGATGATAATCAAAGATTCTCATTAAAATTAATTGAAATGCAGGTATCAGGATTGTGAGCCTTTTTCTTTGTCATGCCCCAGTTGCTCAAACAGTTTCGAATGTCCAAGTGTGTTCCAGTACTTGTGTAAAGTGGTAAACAACAATGTCAACAAGGGTGACCAACCAACAGACGACACCATAAGCAAATTTTGGCTGGATCTACGTTGCCCCAAGTGCCCCGAGGAAGGTGATGCTGGTACAATATCACCAGCAATGATCGCCAACCAGGTAATTGCTACATGTTGCTAGACGACCATCTTTTGTATTTTCCGTCTTTTGCTTGATTAGAAACCATTTTAGACCAATCTTAAATTGACTGGAATTATAAAACGCTTCCAGGTAAAGAGGCACGCAGATGACTTCATTTCAAAGTACTACATGGGTGTAATGACGGTTAGTCACTTGATCTTTCCGATGACAACTTCATTGACACTTGATCAGGATCTCACTGTAAAGTCCTTTTTGCTTCCAGTGTGACGATGAAACTTGCAAGTATACCACTCGTTCGCTCAACCTTCGGGTGCTTGGAGATTCCGAGAGGGGAACAATCTGCCCCAACTACCCTCGCTGCAATGGCCATCTTGTTAGAAAGGTTTTCATCTCAACTTTTGATTCTTGTCAGACATTCGTCTTTGTTGCTGTGACGCTAATGATTTCATTATGATCCTTAGTATGCGGAAGCAGATCTTTACCGACAGCTTTCGTACTTCTGCCATCTGCTGGACACCACCCGCTGCATTGACAAGGTTGACAAGGTTGACGTGAATTCAAGAATGTTACTCGAGAAGGAGTTGGCGAGAGTGAGACCTTTGGTTGAATCGGCAGCAACAACTGCTCAAAAGATGAGAGATCGTTGTGCTTATGGATGGGTTCAGCTGCAGTCTTTCTTTGTCACAGTTTAAGTCGATTCATTTTTACAATTACAAGTGAATTTCTGTTGCTTTCTGGTTGTAAATATGCTGTTATACCCTATCATTCTATCAATTTGTCTGTACGGTATATGCCTGAGCAGCTTTGATTGTGTTGTAAACTTGTAATCAAAAGATCAAATTTCACCGGAAAATTAAAAGAATGATAAATTAACACTTCTTTTTTATTTTTCATTCACTGTTTTTTATAGATGATAAAAATTATATAAAATATTAATTTTTTTCTTCATAATTTCATATCTATTACTCCTATTGTTCAATTTTATTTGTCTTTTTACTATTTATGCATATAATTTTTTTTTAATATTATTATACTCGTTACTAAAAAGTATGAGATTATTAAAAATTTTAATTAAAAATATAATGTTTTACTGTATATAGTTTTTATCGTCCTAAAAAATGTGCCTGAATTGTAAACGACTAATAAAATGAACGGAGAAAGTAGTATAAAGGACAAAACGATGGATAAGAAATTGATATTTTATATTAATTTTTGTACATGATAAATAAAAAGAAACGAAGCAGTTGGTATATTTTCGGATGTGATATCTTGTTAGCAAAGAGGATATGTTGCTTTCTAATTTGTTTTTTGATTCAGTTATACTGTTATAGGTCATTTTCTCATTTGATACATATGCATATTAATAGTTAGTTAACGGTCATTTCAACAGAAGATTTACAAGGAAAAAGGTTATGGAGTATCAAGAAAACAATTTACAAGGAGAAATCATATACCGCCAATGAAAGGGAACAGTGTAACGACTCTGTACGATTATCTATATATTTGACACAACACACAAACGAAGCCAAAATCATAGAGCATGGCAAGCAGCAATGTCTTTTCCTGTCTTTTGTACAAGAAAATCCTTTGGATTTGTATGAGACATTGAGGGTCAAAATCCCACAAGGGATTAAACCAGGTAGCCTGAATACCTTTTCGATTTAGTGCCAGTTTCCTAATTGAACATATATATGAGCCTAAGCTGCAGTTGATTAAATCAATGTACATATATGATGATCCCCACACCTCGTTGATGAGCTTGGCTCCTCATACTGAATATATCTTCCTCACCTTCTTCATCCTTCTTCGGCATATAGGACAAATGCCTGCCTCTTCTGCTATCCTGTAGGATCAAGAAAACCGAATCAACTAACATCATGTTCAACACTTGGTTTGATTTTGGGCAGATAAGTGAATCTGTAGGAACTATGAAAAGTTGCATGTTCAACACTTGTTTGTGAGGGAGCATTTTGCCCTCGGAGTGATGTGTTCTACCACTTGATCAAGTGAAAAAAAAAAAGCCCATATAACTTGAATACACAGGCAGTTTTAGTTTACCTTGTCCCACAGGTATAGCAGGCTGCACAATGCCCACAAGGGAGGAAGAAACAGTCTCTTGGGGAATCAAAGCATATGACACAAAGCTTCCGAAGATTGGCGGTACTTTCTCCCTCCTTGAGTTGCTTGCCTTCCTCTGGCAGCCACTCGTCCAAGTCCTCATCATCATTTGAAACGGAGTCATAAGAGGAGCCCAAGCTAGAGTTATCATCATCTTTGGGGGAAAGCAAGGGTTCTTGATTATCATCATCTGTTCCTGATTGTGTTCCAATGCCATCTCCATGGCGTCGTTGGTACATGTTCCAGAATCGGAATCCTAATAGTGCTACTATGGTCAGGATACCTGTGAAAGATGGCCGTCAGTGAAGTAAAGACAAGAATGTACAAGAATAAAATAGATTGAAAAAAGTCATAAAAATAACCTAAGCCCAAAATGAATGTGGACCATCTGGGGCCGTATGAGAGTGTGACATACCAACCATCATCGTTCTTAACCTGCATGAATAAAAAAAAGCATATGAATTTGCATCGCATCTCATATTAGAGAAAACTGGATGGCAATGGCACATATTTTGTTGATAAATGATCAAAAGGTTTGACAAAGCAAAGCATCTTTGTTACAAACAAGCAGTAATGTACATATACAAGCCGTTCATATGGTGCAATTTCTTGAGCTTTAAACTGACATAGAAGGCTGAAGGAGTAAACATTAGTAATCTCATTTTTACCTGTTCAGGACCAGGGGAAGCAAGGATTACAGCATTTTTCTTGAGAAGCATAAATGAGAAGCTGCAAAGATTGTTGTACAGCGAGCATCTGAAATGGGCTTGAGTGGTGTTATAGCGGAGAGCCTTTACTGTTAAATTCAATTCAACCTGATGGGAAATTTAAAATTATAAAGCATTGGGTGTAAGTCAGCAGAAAAGTGGAGGCATCTTCATCTGTAGTGCGCAAAACTGATAAAAAAAAATCATTTTACAGTCACAATTTCATTTATTAAATGACAACTAGGAAGGACAAACATGCAGTTCATCCACCTCCAAAGCCTCAGGATTCAAGTTGCCAACTGCTATGTAGTAGGTATCAGAGTCTGTGATCTCCTGCTCAATCCTACCACTTCCTGACATGGTTGATAATACAAGTCACGAGAAATTGATTCTGACTAAAATTGAGAGAAAACACGAATTGCCTGTTTGATACGGCTGATGAATTTACCATGGACTATGTTCCAAGACAATGTTGTATTGGGATAAAAGGGATACTCTATCCATTCGAGGAAGCTATCTTCACCTGCAGGTTAAGAAAGTTACCAACAGTTCATTTAGCCTACGCAAATTCCACCTGCAAGATTGGCTGCTACGTATCATCGCATTAAAGAAAACGGAAAACTGCTTGAAAGTAATGGCTCTTTGTCCTTCGATTACAATCAGGAAAAACATTTGCATTTAGCAGCTGAAGTAGGGGAAAAGAGTATATCTTGCTGGAGAAAAGGTACTCTTGGCTCATCAGTCATATCAATCAAGCTAAAATCAAATTTCAACGCAATAGCAGCATACTTTTACATACTCCATATTATTTAGCTCAAACAAAATATCAACTCAAACAGAAAGGCTACCAAAATCCATGGGTATAAAGATGTACATCAGTTACTCTACAGAGACATTCTATCTTTGTAACTTGTTCAACAATACTATAGACATAGTGAGCAAATCAATGCTTACCTTGTGCAATGATAAGTGCCATAGGCGATGAGCTTGGGTTCTTCACATCATAAGAGATATCCAGCTTTGATCCAGCATTCAGATTATAAACCCACTCCTGCACACATGCTGACATGTTCATTCACCACTAGCGCTTGCATTCAATCGTGCAATTCTAAAGGATCGATGCTAACAGAAAAAGGCTAAAAATCATTACCTTGTGGAAACTAGGCTGAACAGATGCACTATGAGCATCAGTCCATGTGGTTTCGACATCCAGAGCTGGTATGGTGTGAAATCCATAAAGCATAGGGCCTGGAATTCCTTCTATTTGCTCTGCCTGCAATTTTGTAGAATAGAAAGGTTCAATATCAAAATGAATTTTGTATCAGTTAGCAATTATAGGTCTTTCAATCGATAGCTTAGCCTAGAAGCATATAAACCCTAATTGGCAAACTAACCTCAATAGACTGCACAAATAATTGATTGTCTGTGATTAATTGTGAGGAATTTGGCCCCAATTTCAAGGTTAACGAACCGTAGAACCCTAGGATTACGGTCAGGGATGCTGCAGGTGAACAAAAATCCACCAAATTATACTTCGAACAAAAATAAAAATAAAAAAAATCATCAGTACGATACATTTGAGATGCAAACAAATTACCGAAAAACCAAAATGTGACGATGACGGCAAGGAAATACCAGGCATCGTCACTTATTTCACCGAGCGAGGTGTTCGGCAAGGGGAAGTTAACACGGTGAGACCGACTTCGGTGGCTGAGGCGAAGGCGATGCTGCTGCTGGTGATCGGCGGTGTCATCATCAGGCTGAAGCACTTCGACTTGCACCTCCGTTGTCGCCGTCGGCGTCTCTGATTGTTGATGGAGGTGTGAAGAAGTCAACGAGGAAGAAGTCGATGGGGCGGCATCGGCGGAAGAAGCAGGAAGCGATGGGAGTGGTGGACTCTGAGCTTGCTCTTCATCATCCATGGAATAGAAACCGAAAAGCTATGGAGGTCGTCGGAGCTTCTCCGGGAGGGAGGAAGGGAGTACGGAACAAGACCAAGAGAATAGTAGTTGATCTCCCGTGGAAAGTTGGTTGGAATCGCAAAATTTACCCCATTCATATATTTTTCTCTGAAAATAAAAATAAAAAGAAAAGATTTTTTTGGATATTTACAAAATTACTCCATTAATTTATCCTAAAAAATATTCAAGTATTTTCACTAGGACATTTGTTAAGTGATTAAAAAGTAATTAACTTTTTTACTTATTACGATATATGTAATTTAATTTTTCGATACGTTTTTTAAGAGCTAAAAACTTAATATTAATTTTTAAAAATTAATAAAAGCTAATATATTTTTATAGAGTTTTAACTTCTAAAAAACATGTCAATCAAAAAGTCAAAAAATATATTATGAAATGAAAGGAGTATTATCTTTTTAAAAATAACTAGCCTGTAGCCCGTGCGCTACGCACGGAATTTTTAACATAGTAATGATGTATAAAACATAGTACTCGACTGAACCTTACCCTCGACTAATATGATACAAGAAGGAGCGGCACATAAATTATTTTAATATGGTTTCATAAAGTAAAATAAGTTAACCACAATGCACGCAAATAATATTCAACTGAGTCATAACATCTGCATGCATATGTCCTCAACACAAGTTTCTACAAACTATACCTCTTTATATACTACATTAGTAGGATACATAACTCACATTCTTTATATACTACATTAGTAGAGTACATTGGAGATAAGATAATACTCGACAAAACACCACGTCTTAAAGAGATGAAAGTTTGCTAAATTCCAACAAAAGAAAAGTTAACAGGAACCCACATGAAAACATTTAGTTTATGCTAAAAGGATGTCAAATGTTGCTAATCACACTGTTGTGTCGCCTCCGGTAACAACCTTCTTGGTTGATGACGATTGACCTTCACCACTCGTAGTGCAAGTGTACTCATCTTCAGATTCATGGGATCGCTTTGATGGAGTGAGGACAATACTTGAAGAAGCATTGGAAGGAGCTTCGGGTTGAGAAGACAAATGATCTGAATCATAATCCTATAACACCAGACACGCATGAACGATATATGCATGCACTTAGTATTCTTTAAACCATAGAATAAAAGAAAAGGAACAACCACATGTAATAGGTAAAAAAAAACACCTTCGCAAAAATCAGGTGATTTTCAAACTTCTCAATCAAGGACTCATCCTCACTGACTCTCTTGACAGAATACGCATCACGTGGATGCTCAATATTGTATTGTCCAACATCAACAACAAACACATACTTACGAGAGAGAAGCTTGTTGAATTCGGGGGGAAATGTAAGCTTGGAATCTCCCTATAAAAAAAAACAATAACAAAACAACACAATTGATATGATACCAAGTAGACTAAAAACACAATAATTACATACAAATATGCGTTAGAGGGAGTGACCTTAACCATCTGAGCACGTAAAGTAGAAGCATCCTTTTTAAGTAGCTGGATGGCTGCTTGATTGAACAATGTCATCTTGGCAGTCCCCGTAGCATCCTCCACAATAATCTGAAGCAGATATCTAAATGATAAATGAATTAACATCAGTCATGACAGCAAGAAACTAAAAATAGTAAAAGAGTGTGGGTAATTGAGATGTTTTGCCAAATATTTAGGTCGTTGTTCCTATTAAAACAAACATACAAAACCTATGCAAACATATGTAAACTGACATGAAATACATCATCATACATACCTTTGTTCAGGGAACTTGACATGTATAGAACAACTATTACACCAAAACATAGAGTCCTTATATATAGCCTTCTTGTTGCAAACTTTGCATCCATTATACGCCCAATCCACATCTTTGCATATTTGGGCGATGCGTCCAACAATAACTACAGTACACGGCTGTTAACAAAAAAAATGTAAGCAAAAATAATCACTTAGGGAACTTCAATTTCATACAGTAACTAATAGTATTTGAAAATGACGACGAAATAAACCTCGGCGATTTTATGTAAGAATTGGATGCATTGCTTAGAATCAATTGGAAAGGGATCTTGCACAGGTGTTTGAGACAATTCTGCAATGGTTGATCTCACGAGAACATTTGAATTTCCATCACACCACCTACATTGCACAACATGTGAAAAGAGGTAAAGAAAGTTCATATTCGACAAGAGGCCTATATCAACTTGACATATAAAATGATAACCTTTCTTTGAAGGTTGCAATCTCCGGTATTGTTGCATCAAAATAGAGCTTTGTTCCGTTGGAAGCATTATTCAAGATAAATCCACCTGAAGTTATTAGTTCAGAGAAGACAGAATGATCATTTATAGTGATGAACGATAAAGGCAAGTGAATGACCAATAAAGTAAAGAGGGATCGGTGATACGAACCTCCAAACTTCTTCACCTTTTGCAAATTTGATGATTACAAACACCTTTTCTTCTCCAACGCTCGTCAAGTGATTATTCAATTCATGCGCATACTTATTCCACAGAGTGCAGTTCAGAGTTTCATTGCTGAAAATGAATCAAAATGAAAATGATAAATTATAAGCATTAACCATGTAGTTCTTAATACTTGTACAGAGTGCAGTTCAGAGTTGGTAATGTAAGCGATACATAACAAATTTAAATGGAAACTAACACTTCATTTTCCAGGGTGAAATCAAGTTTCGTAGGTGAAGACGAATCATTCACGTCAGCTTGAAGGGGAGAGAACTTGGTAATGTAACCAATCACATCTACATTAGAGAAAACACAATATGAAACTCATATCATCAAACCAGAAACAACAACATAACCAATAAAATATTTGATGTAGTGAATATACACAATTACCAATAGCAGAATCATGGTCAAAGACGTTGCAGTTGATGTCTCTGAAATCAAAAAAGGTAAAACTATGCAGAGGAATGTTTAGCCCTTCAATCCGAGAAACAACGGTCTTGAAAGTGAAGATCAATTTGTACTTGTGAGGAGCAAATCTGACGGAATCCTTGTTCTCAGATAGAAGAAAATTATCGAACGAATATAATCCGCCCTCCTTGATAAAAGGTGAAAATTTGGCAACATTCTTTTTTGTTATCATCCCTTGAATGATATCCCCCTGTGCAGAAGATCATATATTGTATAAATGTATAATAAATATATATAGGATGAAAGCAAAAAACAAATCAACTTATAACCAGTTCATCCATGATAATAAGTTGAATTCCGTCGACGTCCTTAGAGTCTCGATAAGACGTTGTCCAAAGAATGGTAATCCTTCCCCTAATTGTCCAAATTTTGTTTGTGGATCCATCTAAGGTGTTGATGGTATCTACGGGTGGGGCCATTTGAAACCTGTAGCATGTAACCAAATAACGAAGTCAAATTAACAACACAAATATTGAAATGTTTTCACTCGAAACACATCATGTTGGCTGAAAAAACTAAGTAAATGTACCTACGCACTCTAGGATGGATGTTCGGAAATCGATTGAGCATCAACTAAAAAATATAAGTTCAAGAAGTCACACAACTGAACAATGATTCCAAAAAAAAAAAAAGAGGTACAAGGATACCTTCAACAGATGTAGAAATGAGTAGGAAAAATAGAATACCTTGTTTGTGGTTTTTGTTCCTCGGATTGGAAGCCTCGTTATGAGCTTAGTAGGCGAGTGGGGGGGGGGGGGGATAACTAAGTAACTAAGGTAATTCAGCTTAAGAGAAGGGCAAAAATGTATTTTTTATCCAAATATTTCAACATAATTTTTAACTGACGGAAGTTACCATGTTGCATAACTAATTTGAAGGTGGGGTGATTAAAATAGGTAGTGGGGTTAGTGGGATAAAATTTGGAATATTTCAACATAATTTTAAATTGACGGAAGTTACCATGTTGCATAACTAATTTGAAGGTGGGGTGGTTAAAATAGGTAGTGGGGTTAGTGGGATAAAATTTGGAATGTTAATTTAAAATAGTTATTTTTAAGGTGGAGGAATTAAAATAGGTAGTGGGGTAGTGTTAATTTAAATTTGGAATGCTAAATTTGAAAAATGAAGGTTACTTTCAGATTTTATGTGTGTATAAGAAAAAATGGGGGAGTGGGATAACTTCCATATTAATAAAAATTTAATAGTTATTATATTGCTAATATCAAAAAGAAAGAAACGTGGCTAGATAGTTATTATATTTGAAAAAAATACTTTTGAACATAAAGTAACGTGGCTCATATTTTTAAAATGTGTTCCAACTTAAAATTATTAAGAAACGCGGGTAGATTTTTTATTTTTATTTCACGCCTGTTGAATTTTCCACCACCCGTGATGTGTGCTGTTAAAAATATTGGAATCAAGTAACACAAACCGATACAAAACTAAAAGGTAACACAAAATCAAGTAATATATATTATTGATCACCGGCAACAAATATTCACGTGTATTTAAAAGCTAAACCTAGTTTGTACAACATTTCAATTGTTCAACAACTCAAGGAGCATCGTTGGTAGCCTCTTCTTTATAAACGTTGAAAAAGTAATTTCAGGAATCAATATAAAAAAAAATCCTTCAAAGTTATCAATATTTTTTCATTATCACCATTATAAAGAGGCAGACAATTTTGATTTCACATGTTTTATCCGATTTTATATCCAATTCACATGTTGTTTTATTCGAACTTACTCATTGATTCAATTGTGTCCTACATACCTAGGTTGTTGATTTTTTTAAAGTCATCTGTTGTAATCGTTTCACACCATCCTCAAAATTTTCACATGACTCTTTCCTTATGCAGGGCAAAATATGGAATTAAAATCACCAAGAAACAAATCAACCCATGAGTTGCAGCAAAGCAAGAACATATTTAATTTAGAAAGGAATACCTGAAGAGTCAAAGCACAGTTAAGCACTTGTGTGATTGGTGACCAAGAAGTTTGTCAAATTTACAAAGTATGCGAGAGCCGAATTGAAAAAGAGGTACCAAAGAATCTCAACAACATCCTTGCAAGGGCTACTGTGATCACAACCACATCTTTCTCCATTATCAGCGCAGCAGGAATAAGGTAGACAGCAGCTATTGCCTATTGGTGCCATGTACATTAAAAGATTCATAGAATTGAGTTTCTCCTGGAAATACACAAATGAGACAGCTCAATGTAACTCCTAATAGAACAATAGCTACATGAATTGGTTTCTCTCAATCAAAGTTGCCAATGTAAACCAAAGTGTAGGGTTCTTGTTTCACAGGCGAAGAGGATTGAACAAAAATTGAAAAACCGATTCGAGTCCAAATCAAGCGAAGTTGATTAACCCTAAGCATCAACAAAAAAGAAAGGGGAAAAGACAGAGGAAGAAGTAAGGGAAAGATATCACAAACCTCATTATGAATCAAAATTGAAGTCGACGATGCGGCTTGAGCATCTCCGGATCAGGTTCAACAATGGGAACCTAAAAAATCAAATCAATTTTAGATTTCAAACCTTCCACGAGCTCTTCATGAATTCGGTGATGGTGCGGATTGAAATTGTTGGCCCCATGACAACACCAAAAAGCGTGGCCTCCCATTGCTTGGTGGTTTCGATTACATCCTCGGTCCTCCTTTAGCAGATGCGATCCCCATTCGGCCATTCACGTGAGGCACATAAACGCAGCTTTTCAGTTATCCCCGCTCGTCGATTACCGCGGGTAACTTGGGCAAAGGAGAGGGGACACCCAGCAAGCCGAGCAGCAGGCAATGACCGCCAACCAAGTCCACCAACCTCCGGCAGCACACCCCCTTTGGGATGAAGCTTATCCCCCACCATAACTGAAGAAGCAACCGGCGACAGAGAAACGAACTTCGGATCGAAAACTGAGCACAAAGCAGCCTCAAACCAGCAACCCACCGAACAAAATTTTGACAAATTCCAATGAAAAAATCATTCAGAAACTCCATCAGAAACACAAAAAATGGACCTAGTGGCTAGTGGCGACGCAAATTGAATTCGTGGGAATCATCGAAATCATTATCAATGAACTCGTAATCTCCATCGGCTACATCATCACAATCAACGGTGCCTCCGGTGTAGAAATCTTCAAGTGATTCGACATCATTCGCATCATGCATGTCATCATCCGATTCCATTCGAAACGGCAAAAATAAGCAGAGATATCTTCTCCGACCGCCTTTGTGGAATCCCTAACCCTAGAATCTCGCCATGGGCGTCAGCGACAGGCGCGACCACTAGATCGAACCCTAGCGTCACTCCGACCATCAGTAGACGCAGCGCCGCACCTCCAGGAACTCGCAGCTCTGCCCTCGTGGTCCACCGTTGCCCCTATCTCCGCTAGGAAGAAGTCGGAGGTCGGAGGAGAACGTAACGGTTGAGAAAAAGTAGGAAACCGTCTGATCGAGAGATCGTGGGAGAGAGGATAGAGAAGAGAGAAATTGAAAGTAAAGGGCAAAAAGGGGAAGAAAAAAATCAAAGAAGGCTCCACGTGGATAGTCTGAGAGGGCTGGAAAGGACTTAGCTTTAAGATATAGGGGGATTTCATATTTATTAATAATAAGTATGAAATTATTTTAAAATTTTATATAATTTTTAATTAACTTTTAAAAAATGTGTTAAAAAAATAAAAAGATTTTTATTTTTTAATGGAGTAGTAAATTAAAATTTGGAAATTATATCATTGAAGGGAAGCTATTAAAGCAATGGTGTTTATGATAAATTTGAAATTTTCTTCATGGTTTTTCTAGTCAAAATTTTGGTAAATAAATTAATTTAAGAGATTCTTAAATATGCTGCCTAAGTGCCTATAGTCCATTCTATGTGCTCCTTTTATAAAGTTTTCTTTTTCAAGATTCAAACTTTAATATCCGGTTATGAACCATTCAATAAGGGAAAGTAAAAAGAGTTTTGGATTGATGAAAATAAAGAACAAGGCTTTGAGATTGAAACAAAAACTTATCCAAATTACATCACTTCAGATATCAAAAACTCTTAGAGTGCTCATTCCTCAAGCTCCCAAACTTTGAAGTTTGTTGAGATGTGATGATATCCTGATTACAAATTAATCATCCATGAAGATTAGACAATCAACTTTCCTATATATACAGCATGATAAATATAATCATCAGTTCTTACATCCTTGTTTTAATTGAATCAATTCCCTTCTGGTAGCTCCATTTTATTTCTTTCTGCGGATTTTTACCTCTGGCTTTCTGATGAAGAGGTTCACCATTTTGCGCCAATAGCATTGCATATGATATATGCTTCATCTATACAGATCACTAGAACAGTGTATCTTATAAGGCTGTTGCTTTTCGTGTAAGGGCACTTACAACTCGTTGCACAACCTAACAGCGCGCATTTGTCAACTATGATGACTATCATCATTTTAGCCTTCAATCTACATATGAAAATTCAAGAGATGGTTCCTCTTCCATGGTGGATACACAACCAACAAAAGATTAGCTGTCACTTACATTCAAATTCTTTTCTTCCTAAGATCAGAATCCTTGAGATATACACACATATGTGATATGCCATATGCCTAATTAGAAGTTTCAACCTTTCTAAAGACTACACCAGGAGGAGTCAGGAACTGCACAAAAGATTACCTCAATGCATCAGATCAGATAGTCTCATCAGGGTATGAAGAGTGGATCCAAATTGTCCTTGTAAATTTTAAACAACTCCGTGCAATGGTGTCTTGCAATGAGCCTACAGTCATCAATGCCATCCGGGTCCTCCCGTTTTAACTCAGCTAGCGATTTCTTCATCCTGCCTTCTGGATCCCCGTCAGTAAGAAACTCGCCCAGAGCCATGCCCCTGAAAGATGAAAATATGCACAAATCATTCATTTATATAAAGAGGATAAGAACAATAGAATCATTCATATAGCAATTTGCTAACTAACTATAGAAGGCCATTATTTGAACAAATAAAAAAGAGATCATTCGGAGAACGAAGTTGTTGAGCATTCTGTTTTGAAAGTTATAATCTGATTCAGCATAAAATAAAACAACCAAAGGAAATTGGATGGGAAATTGGGAAGTCATACTTTGTTTCGAGGATCTTGAACCCTCTGTTACTAGATGATGAATAGTTCTTCCACGGGCCCAAAGAGTTGTGCTTCCGATATAGAGCACAAACGGACCTCATACAAAGCTCTTCATTGGCCGTAAAAGCATTGAACATCCTTTTATCATTCTCCCACTTTAGTTGACCAACAGCTGAATGATCACCAGATTTGCATTGCTTGGTTCCAATTTGCTTCTCTATTGAACATCCTAGAGCTTCAACTTTCCGCCTTTGGGGAACAATAGAGCTTCCTGCCTGATATAAGCTCTCTTTTTGTTGCTTATTGTGGGACTCATCGCTGGATGTTTTGCCTGGAAGTGGAAATAGAAGGTCAAGGTGATGAACAAAATCCTTTTGCATAGCTAGCAAAGTGCAAACAAGGGGAAATCATAAAAGATCATCATGGTTAATTTTTTAAAGCAATTTAGAATCTGCTTCTTGACTGAACAATCAGTATAAGTATGTTTTATCACTTCAGAACCAAAAAAAAAAAGATTTTTTCCTGTGTTGATTTTTCATCATCTTGAAAATGCAGATTGATAAAGGCATTTGTGCTTCAATCCTGATATTGCCTGCACATTGATATGCTAAATTAACATGTACAAGAACCAAGGAATCAAGAAAATATTCTTAATGAAAAGGAGGAAAGGGCAGAACAGATTTCAGTGTTTATTTGTAGATCAAAAGCAATTTAAAATTACAACTGCAAGTGAACAGCAACATAATATGTTCTCAAGTATCAAAACAGAAGACAATGCAAGTAAAAGAAATCAATCAAGTTAATTTCATTGTTTCAGAAAGCAATCTGATAGTCATCCAAGAGCCAGATCAATGCAGGAAATAGGTTACTTATTGAAACTAAAAATTTCCAATCAAATAATGCAGAGCAATAAAACAGTGAATTATGTTGGATCTTTTCTTACCTTGATTCTGAGAAGCAGGACTGCCCGAGACACCGACAACATTGCTCACAGCAGACGCTTGATATGTGAGTTCGACATCTTCCAGTGAGCTCTTAAGCCGCTCAACCTCAGCATCGGTTGCCTTCAGCTGGACCGCATCCTCATCTCGCCGTCTAAGTTGGCTCCAAGCTGCCTTGAGATCGACAACAGCCTTCCTTTTCTCCACCTCCGCCTGCCAGTATCTCTCTCTATTTCTGTGATCCTCCTCCCACCAACTCATCTTTTCTGAGTGGTATTTTGCCCTCATTTCCGCACACTTCCCCTTCCATTTCATGTGCTTCTCCTTCGTTCTTTCCTCTTTGCCTTTCACCTTCATCAACTGTTCTTTCCACTTCATTTGCTCATTCTTCCACCACTCACATTGTGCCTCCAAATCCACAATCTTTTTCACCAAATCCTCGGGGCTTCCTTCCACCTCCATCTCTGCACTGCAATTAACATATCTAAAATCTAAATGTTGACTAATTTTTATGTCTGAGCTTCTTACTTTCTACCTCGATCATTTAATCTCTCTTACCGAGATAGCACATCCAAAATCTAAATGTTGACTAATATTACTAAAGATTCAACCTGTTGGAAAGTAACTATAATCAAACACACATAACACAAGCATTCAATAAACTGAATGAGAAATCAAACAGGCCAAGCATGATACATTGATACAAGTAGGCAAAGCAAAGCCAAAAACCTGCAATAAGCTCGAACTCCAGCAAACCGGCCAACACCAGCAAACGTCCAAGCAGGGGAAGTAAGGTAGAAGATTGAAGGCCGATTGGAGAGAAAGGAGGGTCTTTTAGGGGGCCGGGGTGCTGCCGGGTGGGGAAAGATTTGGTTTTTAGGGCTCAACTGAGACCGAGAGATAAGAGGGTACAGATGGGAGAAGCAAAAAAAGGGAGATCCGATGAGTTTGAAGAGGGAGGATTTGTTTTGTCTGCAGGGAGAACCGAAAAAGCGTGGGAGGGGTCATAATTAACGGCCAAATATAGCAAAAACACAGCCTTTGGTTCTTTCCAGTTGCCTTGATTACCTTCAGGGGAAATTGTGGATCAACATAAAATATCTTATAGTTGTACAGAGTTTGATATTTTTTTTTTAAGGTTTAAAATTAACTGTCTTTTTAATCTATGATATGAAGACATGAATTAAAATATCTCGGAAAAGATTTTCTATCAAATAAAAAAGTGATAATAAAGAAAAAAATATTAAAAAAATCTAAAATAATTTAATTTTGAGAAATTTTTTCCGAACTTAATTATGAGCTTAGTTTAGAAAAACCTTAAAATTAATATTTGGATGGATAACAGTTGGATAATAATAGGGGTATTATACACTAGGGCTCGTTTGGTATAAGTATATAAGGTAAACGAAATAAAAACAAATTTTATATAAGAAAATATATCTAGATAAAAGAATAAATACTCACATATAATTTTATAAATACACTAGGGCTCTACATCCATCTCTTATGGAACCCTCATGTACTGCTACTCCCCATATCCCAACAGCACTGCGAACATTCAATATCCACAATGCTCTTTAGTTCACACGTTTTGAACGTGAGCAGCATAGCGTGGGACAAGTGGATCCACATGGACAGACAAAAATGTCAAAATGTCAAGTTCAGTTGGATCAGTCGCCCCACCTCGACCTCCACAACCAAAACCTTGACCACTCCCATGACCTTTGGTGGCCACCTTTCTTCGTCAATTTCCTAGAGATTTTTCGTCTTTCATTCGTCATTTTAGTTGTTGTTGTCTTATGGCTATAAAATGGCTGAACTTTTTCCACGAAAACTCGAATTTCAATTAAGAATTTTCGGAGGGGAAAAATGTGTGATTTGTTGATTTGGTGAGATGTCATTTTGACACCCCATTCTGAAGTGAGAGGTCAAGGAATGATCCCGTTTGTCTATATTTTTTTCCGACGAGATGCTTGTTAGAGTTTGGTAATCTATGGGTATTATCTTAGAGTTAGCCATTCATATTTTGTTTTTACTTTAATATAAACATAGACAAGAAATCCCCCCCCCCCCCCCACCACCAAAAAAAAAAAAGTTGTGTGTGTCAAGTTTGGTTCTCGTACTTAATCGAAGCTTGAAACTTGTTTGATTAATCCTTTGGGTCGTATCCTGACTCAAACAAGGCGTACCAATATCTAAAAATTTGATTTTCTTTAACAATTTAGTGTGTGATCTTCGCCTTCACCCGAATATTTGACATTAAATGCCCATCTGCACAACAAATGCTTCATCATGGGGAACACTTCATTGGTGACATTGACGACTACCAACTCTCGATCTGTGACAATCACATCTGGCGTTCTATGCATACAGAGATGTTGAAGCCTTTTTTCATCCAACTATAGTGATCTATGGTCCCCTTTCACATGAACGCAAATGTAATTGCAAATGTCTTAAGAGTGCTAGCGATCCCAATGATTTCCAACAATGTCTTATACTTACAACAAAATGAAATCATCAATAAACCCTCAAGTGAAAAAACCAGTTAAGTGTGATTCAAGTGGTAAAGTTAAAGGAAAATTGATAAATATATATTCAGTTGTCTTGTATGTTGCGTCCATCACGATGACATAAGGAAACAACATCAGTAAATGTCATGAGCATGAATCTGCAAACATGAGGTCACTTAAGTGGCTAGACCCTTGCACCTTTTGTACGATGACATAAGGACACAACCTCAGTAAATGTCACGACCAGGGGTCAGCAAACATGAGGTCACTCAACTGGCTAGACCCCTTGCACCCCTTGTACGGAAACATGGTATTTTTTTCATTAAGTGAGTGCAAGACTTGTTTTATATACACACGATCCTCTACCTCTTCTCCCTTCATCTTCGCAACAGAATTGTACACTTGTCAAATGCTCGTCACACATTCTTGATCTTCATCTTTAAGACTACTCAACAAGTCCCCAGGTTTTATCCCACCTTGGCACCCCGTCACACCTTCTGATGTTGCTTTGGGGTCAACCGTCCAACAAACGCATCTCCAAACAAGTTATCTGAATGGTCATGATTGTGAGAATCATATATGACAAACACCCTTCACTTATCTAACTCGAACTCACAACCCCTGAACTCAAATATATCCACGCCCAATTTTCTTTGACTTTTCATCTCCGTTCGATGAAGCTGGGAAATCCTTATCGACATCGGCAGTGTCTTTTCAAAGCTCCTTGGAGATATTTTCATACAACGACCGAGCGTATGATACGATTGGGTTGATCAGAACCTAAAAAACATGTGTGTGTGAGATGTCAATTTAAAAGCGGATGACTCGTGGGCATGGAGGATCCTGCTAGCGATGAGGGATGAACTTAGGATAACACTACAAGAGGAAGGGCGATAGTGTGATCCCAAACCTTACACCGTTCACAAAGCTGATTGAAGGAATTGTAAGGAGGAAGGTTTATGACTTGCTGAGAACAAGAAGCCTTATTGGTCGATTAGGGAGGGCTGATATGGCATGGGATACAACGTCGATGATGGTCGTTCATAGTGTGGGTGGCATTGCAACAGAGACTTCAAACGGGGAGGGTTGTTAAGCACATGAATGGGCCACAAGCTGTTGTGCGCATTCACCACCATATATACGATATTTTCACCTTAAATTTAGTAACCTCAAAAGAAAATCATTGATAGAATAGTATCACACCTCCAAATAGAAGGTGAATTTTGACAATTCAGCATTCCAATTCGCCTCGGGGGTGTCAAACCCAAAACAAACAAAGCCTTCAAAATATCCTAGCTATCACGAACCGCACCTCACTCACTTGACGAGTACAGAGTATCTAGGATGCCCCCATGGTAAATGAACTGCGTCAACACGAGTACATTTGAAGAGATGGTGAAATAACGTCCTCGTTGACTACGAAAGAGCTTATATTATGTATTCTTATCTTTCAGAATCCTCCATTGCAATCTCAACGGAACTCAAGTTGTCAGTGTTTTCAGTCGTGTAAGAGAAGCTCCACACGGACACACAGTTCTCGTTGCCTGAGTGAAATTGCAGCAAAGTCAATGACTTGTTCGCTAACCAGCCCAATGGAACTTTTATAACATAGATAAAAATTGAGAGATACCATTGCAGCTGAAATCTTCATCATGATCATCAGGAACCCCGAATCTCCGGTGCCCGGATGAAGCAGCAGCCATTGGTAAATAAGGATGGAAAGTGAAACCATTAACCGTATCTGTGGGGGAACAAAATATCAAATGCAAGATTTCATAGGATACAAGATTTAAAAGTAATATCATCACCTTATAGCTTTAGAAGATAGATTTGAGGAACTATATATTACCTAAAGCGGCTTGAAAGCTTGATTTCCAGTGCCCAGTCTGCAGGTCATAAATATGAACTAGACCATCCTGAGAAGAGGGGGGAAAAAGTCCAATAACCAAACTCATCAAGTGATTCAATTTGATTATTGCAGCCTTTTAGACTCTGATCAATATCAAAGCTAAAATCATTTACCTGTCCGCCTGTACCGAGATGCTGGCCAGAGGGGTCAATGTCAAATGATATTCTTTGATTGGTGCTTTCAGTTGATCTGTACAGTCTATTAACAGAACTAATAAGTCTTAAATTACATGCTTCAGTTGCTCAAGTTAAGATTCCATGGTTCAAGGAAGAACATTAACCACATTAATAATGCGAAATGACCAACACACTCCAGGAATTGATTGATCCGTCAAAAGTAATTAATAGTTTACGTGAAATATATGGGCCAAGAAAAAGAAACATGAAATCCCCTAATAAGTCTTAACTAACCAGATTTTGAAAGCAATGTCATCAACTGAATAACCCATGAATGGAAACATCTAACATGTAGACATTCCCATCAACTACAAATCAAGAAGAATTAGGAAATAATTGGTTCATACCTAATAGATTACCATAATAGACAAAATGATGTTTCAATACAAGCAGGAAGTAAAATTTTGAAAGAAGGGACCATCAAGGACAACTCCAAGATGAACTAATAATGCTTACTTCTGCACGATTTCAACAGTGTTGCGCACATCCCAGCACATAATGTAGGGGTCCTATTTATAATTAGAAAATTCAAGTGTTAAAGAGCACTAATGCAATAAGTATACAAGGAGTTATCTAAAATTTAAATATGGACACAATACGCTCATCAGCACTTTCAATGCTCCCTTTTAATAAATACACTAAGGGTGTGTTTGGTAATGATATCTAGATATCAGATATCAGATCCCGATATCTGATATCTAGTGTTTGGTAGGGCTAGATATCGATATCACTTTAACTGATATCGATATCTAGTGTTTGGTAGGCATAGTATATCACTTGATATCTGATATCTAGTGTTTGGTAGAGCTAGATATCGATATCAGTTGATATCTAGATATCAAATTTAGCCTATTTTGATATACTCCGTTTTTGGGAGTTATCACTTGATATCGATATCGCCCGATATCGATATCTTGATACCGATATCGCCCGATATCGATATCTTGATACCGATACCGATATCTTGATACCGATACCGATATCTTGATATCAAGATATCAAAGATATCACCCGATATCGATATCTTGATATCGATACCGATATCGATATCTTGATATCGATACCGATATCGATATCTTGATATCTAGATATCGTTACCAAACACACCAACAGATTTCATATTTAATAATATCTTTCATAGAGTATTAAAGACTAAAGTAACATGCCAAAGATTAATAACCCTAAAATATAACATATAAACTGGCTGTTGAAGTATTTTGGCTACTAAGCACTCTAGTTTCAGATTATATCATCCATATATTAGAATCTGACACCAAGAACTCAGTTTATTGAACTTAAATCAGTTTGCACACAGCTATCAAATCAGACTTTTTCATCAATTCAGCCAACCGAAAACCATCATTAGCAAGATAGGAATATACAAATTTCAATTTGATAGAAACCACTAGAAGCAAGGATCTCACTACTAGGAAAACCACTAAAGAAGGAATCTCGCAAGAGGAAATTGGTGGAGAATCTCCAAATATGTATTCAGTTCAATAATTCAAGTCTCCCCTTAGGTTATATGATAGAAAGCAAATAACTCCTAAAACTAAATAATTAGAATTCTGGAAAATGGAAGAGTACATAGAGAAAGTGGAGGAAATGGGGAAACTGCCTAAAAACTAGGAAGATGGGATCAGAAACTACATTAATTATGCAGGAAAAATGAAAGATACCAATTAAAACTAAGAATTTAGTAGCTAGGTTCGTATCACAATTTCAAGTCATGTAGCCCTCTCATAATATGCCTTAGGGCCTATTGTACAAGTTCTGTAAAATCAGATTTCTAGTAACACAAAATCAGATGAAAGTGAAGAAAAAGATTGAAAGTCTTACCTTTCTGGCCCCAGTATATAGGTAGTTTCCATCCTTTGAGAATTGCACCTGCGATGATAAGGAGACCACAATGATGAACGGTCATCCACTACTTAACAAAACAATCACTACGACAGAACAATTGTTGCACTTACATGAGTGATCCCCCCCTCTTGGCCATGTAATACGTATAAGAGTTCCATATTATCCTCTCTATATAGGGCAGTAGTTTGGTCATAACAACCAGTAGCAAGCATCCCAGTATGAGCTGGAGAGAAGGCAATAGCAGACACAATACCTGGGAATGCATACAAACACATCCCCTTGAGACAAATTGTAAAGATATAAATCTCTAGATGAATGCTAAATATCCAAACCAAATAACTTGGCATGCATTAATCGCATATGAAGATATTTGCCAAATTATGAGCACTCATTTAATCCTTGCCTACAAATGTTCTTCCGACTGTGAAGCATATCTGATTTACCTTCGGAATACTTAAAAAGTTCAGCTGCAATTCCTTTTCCTGGTACTAGTAAGGTTATCAAAACTTGTTCTACATAACCGTGAGTAGATAAAGAAGCAATCAATGAGTTAGTACCTGACTGTCCTTCTTTATTTCCTTGAAGTGTAGAGTACTGGGAAAAATCTCTACCAGGACGGTGAACATTAAATACTCTCAGAGATTTGTTGTATCCTGCAAATATCCTACAAGAAGTTCCACAAACAAGTGAACATTAAACACTCAAGAGTTGCAGATTTCTTTTGCACAAGATTAGAGAAAAGACCCATCGATGATGTCCTGCTAACACCATCAGTTGAACTGAAGAAACAACTATATGTCCCCTATTTGGACCAATAGTTGCATGCAATTTAAATAACATGTGGGCTTGTATTATTTGTAAAGACACAATTCAAAAGAAGCAGAATCACAACATTCATAGATTCGACACATCATGCAACCTATAGATTCAGCACATCTAGAACTAGTATTAGACATAACATTCAATCATTCATGCCCCCACTGCCAATATCGGAAAATAAACTTGCTTGCTTTCTTGAAATGTAAAAATGTCATCTTTAATATTAAACCAAGCCTAGAGTCTTAATCCGAAAAGCACGGGCCTTTGAGCCCGAGGGTCGGAGAGCATATGCACAAAAGGTGCGGGCCTTTCGCACTGGGTCCGCCTTAAGTGATGAAACGCGTTGCACCCAGGGCCTAGACGCGAGGCATGAGCCTAGACAAGGCCTTTTTCTTCACAGCATCATAGAAAGACTCTAATGGCTATTGCAGAGCCAATTCAGATAAGTGGCTGTCACAGGCAATCTGTGATTTCTACCACCTCACAAATCTCATGATTCCCTTGGTTATACAAAATCCTCTGATTACCTGCAGCACCTTACAAGTCACAATCAGTAAAACTCTCCTAATCTCCTAATATGATCAGGTGTGATGATCTCATGGTGCCTGGAATGCTGCATTCTTGATTTTCCTCCTCCCATAAATTTTTAGAGGATTCTCTAGGCTAACATCCTCATGTACCTTTCAGTTTCAACTCAGTCCCAATGGGGAATGAATGTAGCACAAATCATTCAAAATTTAGAGTCCAGAAGTGGGAGGTGCAATGAGATAGGGTTCTGATACAAAACTTCGTCCATTTTTTACAAAAAAAACTCACGACTTTTTTTTAAAAGAAACATCAGCCATGTATCAGAACAAGGACAGTTTATTTTGCATAACAAACAAAACTTAGAATTTAAGTTCATTATTGTTGCAAAGGTTTCTGCACCTACACTACAGTATACTTGAAGTAGTGATACTGTCAACTGAGTTTGCATAGGGATAGAAGTATACAACTTAACCTGTTTCCAAAGTAGAAATACAGAACACAGCTTATATGCCTGGATATTATCCAAATTATGGAATACAACAAAGGAAAATGGACATAAGAATTTGTAGCCTACTTTGTTCCACTGGGATTAAATGCAATTGAAAAGGCAGCAGTGATTTCGTCCATGGCATCATAAGCTCGGTATGTACAACGCAGCTGCAATCCATGGTTAAAGATTATAGATTAACACAACAGTCATGGGTCATGATTAACTTCAGTTCCCACAATAAAATATGCTTCAGAATTGAAATATGGTTAATAAATTCAATTACCCCAGTGATTCATCAGAAAAGGGGAAGAAAGCATATAACAGAAGATGGAAAGCACATCTAGTGTCTGTTTGCAGGCATATCAAATCAACATCTTAAGAGCATATTTTTCCCATATGTATCCGCTACCTTATTAAGCCTTACTGTACCATAGGAACATGACATGTGAAACAGATCCATAGACTAAAAAATGAGCATGTGCATATCAAGTGATGAAGCCACTTAATAACTTTGAAGCACAGTTGAAGAACACGTTCACATGAATCTCGACCACAATCAGTATATATATTCCAAACCTCCTAATTCTGCGTGGATTTATATGGTGTGACTGCAAAGTAAGGAATCTCCATCACAGCCTATATATATTCCAAGCCAAGGTTTCCTAAGCAAAGGGAACAACCGAACAAGAAGAGAATGTCAACTCCAAGCTCACAGAGGCAAAATATGTAAGAGGCAAAGGTGGGAGAAACATTGCCAGCAAGCAATTTCTGACTTTATGGAGCTTCTTATTCTTTTAGTCGTCATTTTCTCAGGAGATTATTTGACCACTGACTACAGTAATTTAGGGAACACTTATGGACATTTAATGTATTATTTACATACATATAGAAGGCAAGCAGGCAACAAGATGCGGCCGCTAACCCCTTTTGAATAGCAAAAGCCATAAAAATAAAGTTAATCAATGCATGTGATTCAGTGTGGGTTTACTTGAATATAAACATCTTTTTTTTTAATTGTTACTATGTTGGTTAAAAAAAAAGGCTTTCTTAGGTATTGGTTCTGACCTTACAATTTAGAGCTATCCATTCAATTTTATGACCATGTCTAAAACAGAAAACAGTTTTTAGAATAAAAATTCAAGAAGGGGAAAACACTATGAAAACAATTTTGTAAAAATTCATTAGTGTTTTACCTTTTATAGGTTAGTTATATTCTTTATATTTTCTAGTTTTATGTTATTTTAGTTATTTTGAACACAGCTTCACCTTTTACTTACGTAACAGGATAACCTAAATCTTATTAACGAATTGAAGTGAACAGAGCATTGGCGGACCTAGGGGGGATCAGGGTGGTGGCAGCCCCCCTAGCCTGGAAGAAAACCATAGAATTTTTTTTTCGGAATTTTTTTGGTAATTTTTTACTAATTTTAGGGATAAAAGAGTGTAAAAGAGTAAAGAATAACAAAGATAGCTTAGCTTAGTTAGTAAGGAGGTGTAGTTATTACCTAGAAGTCATGAGTTCAAATCCAATTAGCTTCACTTTTTTCATAATTTTTTGTTTCTCTTAGTTTTTTTTTCTACTTAAAATGTCTGATTAAATAACAAATTAAAATTTCTCTCCAATATATTTAACAAAAAATAATTTTTTTCTACATATACATATAAAAAAAATTCTCATTTTTTTTATAATTTGTAACTGACTAGAGTTCAAATCCCATTAGCTTCACTTTTTAGCATTTTTAGTTTTTTTTCTACTAAAAATGGCTAATTAAATAGCAAATTAAAATTTCTCTCCAATATATTTAAACAAAAACATTTTTTTCTACATATACATATACATATAAAAAAATTCTCATTTTGTTGATAATTTTTATTTTTTCTACTAAAAATGACTATTTAAATAACAAATTTAATGATTTTTTTCTAATGTATTTTCTTAAAAAATATTTTTCATATATACATGTAAAAAAAATTCTCAAAAATTTGTTCAGCCCCCGAATAGAGTAAAAGAGGAAGCACCTAGGATCTATCAAGATGATTCAAAATTTTGGCTAAATTTCATTTATCCCTTATGAGAAACAATGCAACTGATAACTAAAGACTGAAACAAAACAATTATTTATCCCATGTTATTCCAAATGCATATAGTCAATATGTCACAGCACCTCACCAGTCGTAGAATCCCAAAGATGGATAGGATGGTCACGGGTGGTAGTGGCAAATACACAGCTTGTCACGTCTGAAACAGGAATCATCCACATATTTTAAGACCTCCATACAGAAAGACAATGAACAAGATAACTTTGCATATGAAACAATTAGGAGGAGAAATTTTATCAGGACTAAGGAGAGAATAATTTGCGTATGTAACCTGAAGCATTCATGAAAGGATACCAACAATAGTCATACACTGACTCCCCCTCCGTTATAACAAGACTAGAAGCATAGGAATCTGCACCACCATACCAATAATTCAAAAATTCAGTCACCAACTGCAATCACACAAATGATAATGCCAGGGAGACAGGGTTACTAAAAGAAGAAAGAGAGTTAAATGTAGCAAGCTCAAGAAAGCAACCACCAAACATGTGCCAAAATGGTAGACAAGTCAAAGCAATGGTATACTTGGAGAAATTATATATACAGTCATATACATGAAGAATAGTTTTTTTTTTTTTTTTAAAGCTGCCAACTGGGGTAACTTCCTTCAAAAGATTACGCAGCTTTTCAAGGCAAACCCGTCAGTGGGATGTTTATACAACATGACAGGTTAATCTAGTTTGGGTAATTTAGAGCTTTAGGTTGATATTTTCATGCAGGGTTGGGTCAGGATTCTGGAAGAGTGGAACGCCATGTTTTCACTGGCATAAGGAGAACTACATAAATACAGGTATATTTTAAAATTTCCTGATAGCAGCCAGTTCTTACCTTCATCATCAGCAGAAGAACCATTCAGCTTGCTGCTGCCATTTTCCAACCTGGTTGAAAATGAAAGAAGACAAGTTGACTCATGGAGAACTTCAAATGCAGGAAATCGGAAAGAGTGTATAAATAAGAAATATATTCTAGTAAAGGGAAGATCATCATGAAATACATGTCTTATGTCTACGACAAAGGTATAAAGTGCACTTTTCAAATGTGCTGGACTGTTGAGCTATTGTTCATGAAATATCACAAGGGCAAGAAGACCTTTCCTCCTTTAACCACCATCCCACATATTCACAAACATCACAAGGGCAAGAAGATAATGGAAAACTTTATCAATTTCATCGGTGGCAAACTTTATCATTGCTAACATTGATAATCGGAACAATTTCATCAGTTGCTATCAATTTACAGTAAAAATAAAGTTGACATCAGTTAGCCTAAAAATTATGCACAATTTCTCAGTTAACAAAAATAGACAAAATCAAACAAATGGAAAACTGCAATAACTGGGGCACAAATCAGAAACATCACACATTCACACTGCAAGAATTAAAGAAAGACAGTATACAAGCAAGAGTTTGCAATTCTCACAATGGAAACAAACGAAGCGTATTGTCCTCAGAACTAGTCAAGAAACAAGAGCCATCCGGAGACCTGCACATTAATTGAAATCCTATCATCAAACTCTCCATTGCAGCATAATACAAAAACAAACGATGATTGGATAGTAAGAGTAACCATTTGACGCCCTTAAGGAAGTTGTTAGGGTTTGAAGTGTCGCGGAGCTGGCGATGGAAATGGTAGGTCTTGTAAGGAGGAACGTCGAAGCTTATGACTGGCCACGAATAGGAGGACTCATCCACAGCCTGGTCTACTTCGCCGTCGACCACTACAACAGCGCCGTCGGATGGTGGGGCTTGCTCCTCCTGTGGCTGCTGCTGCTTTTCTTCCATACGCCCCAGAGGGAGAGGGAGAGGGAGGCGGTTGTGGCGGTGGGTGGCCACTGAGAAGGATGTGGCCGTGTGGGTTTTAACCTGATGGAGAACAGAAGGGTCTGCGGTTTCGGGGTCGTAGGCTCCAGTTTTTGTTTGTTTGTTTGTTTGTTTTTTTTTTTTTTTTTTTTTTTTTTTGCCGCAGCCAAAATACACCGCAAATTAACATTTAATTAAACGTTATAGAAACATCGAATTTGACATTTTACAACGTCAAATTCAACGTTGGACTGAAATTGAATGTTGCTAATACGGGTAAGATCGAGCCTAACGTATTAAAAAACACAAAATAAAAAAAAAGTTTTTGATTAACAATGTCCTGTTGCTAATACGGGTAAAATCGGGTCTAACGTATTAAAAAACACAAAATAAAAAAAAGTTTTTGATTAACAACGCCCAAAAAGATGTTGTGGTTTTTTTCATGTGGGTGAGAAATACACTCTTGGGTTAGACCTCCATAAAACAAAAGATATGAACAAGACTTTGCAGATAAAATTACTTTGAAAAATCCTTGCAGAACCCCAAAACGAATGGGTAAAAATTATTAGAGAAAAGTACTTGAAAGAGGAGAACACATGGGACTACAAAAGGAAAAAGAACACATCATGGCAATGTGCGAAATTGATAGAGATCAAAGAAGAGTTCTACTCTGGCCTATTTTGGCAAGTCGGAAATGGAAAAACCATTAAATTCTGGAAGAACAAATGGTTGGATATTGAAGGAAAGCTTAGGGATAAATTCATTCTTGACCAAATTGACGAACAAAAAACGGTAAGCAACTTTATAAAACCAAATAGAATGTGGAATAAAGAAAGACTAGCAAAAGTGCTCCCTATGAATATGGTTGACAAAATTCTTGAAGTTCATATTCCTTCAACTAATTTTGATGATAGACTATACTCGTACCCTAGTAGACATGGGTGGTTCTCTACTGCTAGTGCTCTAGACCACATTACGAAGACCAAAAGGAGAAATTCAGACCACATTGATTGGATTTGGAAAATTGATTGTCCACCAAAGATAAAAAAATTTCTCTGGAAGAATCTCCTAAACGGAACCCCAACGAAAACCAGACTACAAAGTAAAGGAGTCCATGTCCCTACGAACTGCCCTCTTTGTGACCATAATGTGGAGGATGCCATTCACATCTTCACTGAATGTCAGACAACACTATCCTTTGTTGGAAGAATGGATAGACAGATCGAACAGACAATTAGAAATACTCACAAAGATAACAAACTTTACAAGAATATCATCACGGATATCTTCTCTAAGCTATCGTCGGAGCATAAATCGGTCTTGGCTTTCTCTCTTTGGGGAGTTTGGACAATGAAAAACAAAATACTTTTTGATAACAACGACATTGGGAAGGTGGATGACTGGTTAAGATATATTAAACAATACAGAATAACATGGAGGAAAGCACAAATAGAGGAACAAGAAACTGACATAGATAACACAAGACCAAGCTCTATTCAAAAGAGAACGAAAAATCAGAAAATAGTTAAATGGAAAAAACCTCTGAGTGGTGTTGTGAAACTCAAGTTTGACGGTGCGAAGGTCGGTTCGGGCCATGCTGCAGCCGGATTTGCCATCCGGGATTGCCGAGGAGAGGTCCTTTTGTGTGGGGCCCGCGACCACGAGAAGGTATCGGTCGATCGTGCTGAATGTTTTGGTCTTTTGGCAGGCCTCCAGGAAGCTGCAAAGCGGGGTTTCTCACGCCTTGAGGTGGAAGGTGACTCCTTGAAGGTGATTAACGCATTGAAGGGGATTTGACGATGTCCTCGGGAGATCGAGATGGCGATTTCTGATGTTATTGGTCTTTGTCGGGCTTTCAATTACGTCTCCTTCTCTCACACCTTCCGCGAGGGGAATCGTGTGGTGGACAAGCTCGCTCATATTGGTCTTTCCTCGCAGTTCGTCGACGATTGTGTTCCTGATGAGTGCGTCGACGCCGTCCGAGAGGACGCTCTTGGGCGGTGGTTTAACCGTGGTTGACTACCCCCAAATTATCGCCTTGTATAAAAAAAAAAATTTGAGTGTGTGAGAAATTGTGTAATATTTACCCTAGCAATGTCCGATCCGAGGTTGTTAGCCCGATTCGGCCCGATCCGATTCAACTTCTCCACTAACAACGTCCAATCCAACGTTTTCTACAACGTCCCTTTCGACGTTAATTAGTGACGAGGATTTACGGTGTATATAAGAACACCCTTTTTTATAAGCACAAAGTGATAGAGGTTGCAATTCGGTTGTCCGGGTCGGGTTCGGTTATACCCATTCGGGTTCGGTCATATATTGGGTCGGGTCATATGTCAGGTATACTATATGTTCGGTCGGGTTCGGGTCGGGTCGGGTAAGTCCGGGTCAAATGCATTTCGGGCTGGGTCAAGTCGGGTCACATTAAGTTTTATTATAAAATGATAATTATTTTTTATTTATCTTAATTATTAACTATTAAATTTCATTTATTTAGTATATTATATCTCATTGTATGTAATTCACGTTATTTGAGTATTTAAAATTAAGAAAATTAAAGCAATTATAAGGAAGAGTCGGGTCTTGTTCGGGTCGGGTTAGGGGTGTTATGTGAGACAAGCTACTCGTGACCAACTCGGGTTCGGCTCGTATAAAACTCGACTCGAGCTCGTTCATTTTCTAAACAAGCCGAGTATGAGCACAGTTTTAAGCTCGTTCCAAAGCTCGGCTCGTTCGAATTAAACTCGAATAGCTCGAATTTTATGAAATTTCTAAAATTTTCTTAAAGTTATTGTATAATGAGCAAGTAGAATTGCCTAAAGCTCGAAAAAAGCTCGGCTCGAGCTCGCTCATTTCCTAAACGAGCCGAATATGAGCACATTTTTAAGCTCGAGTCAAAATTTAGGCTCGACTCGAGCTCGTTCATATTCTAAATGAACTAAATATGAACAAGTAATACTCGGCTCGTTCGACTCGAATAACAGCCCTAGGTCGGGTCAAGGACGGGTCCGGTATGGGTCGGGTCGGGTTTGTCTATGCCCATGTCCATTCGGGTATCAAGTCAAAATGGGTCGAGCTCGGGTTCGGGTTGTGCACGACACTAGATTTTCAGGTTTCAGTCGGGTCTGGGATCAGGTGGGTCGGGTCGGGTTTTCGGGTCAAGTCAAATTTTGCCTCGTATTTTTCTCGGTTCGTGTCATTTTCGTCTCGTATTTTTTCGGTTTCGGGTTTTTTCGTGTCGTGTTTCCGTGTCGTGTCTGTCGTGTCAGGTTTTTCTGCACACACCTACGACCTTATGTAAAATTAATCACAATTTATTGATTCACATTTTGCATCCCCCATGAATTAGAAATTTGCAATGTGATGTGAGAGAGACTAACATTTGTGTTTTGATATACCATTAATGGAATGTATGTTCCTACACTTAGAATTTTATAGTGAGCACAACAAAAAAAAATAAAAATTAAAGGGACTTGCCAAAATAGAGATTCAAGATTCAAATGAACTTTGTTAGATGAAGGTATCAGTTTAGGATTTATGAAAATAAAGAACAAAGATTTGGTACTCAACCAAAACCTATCCAAAGTAGTGCACTTCCAAGATCAAACTCTTCATTCCTCAAGCTCCTCAACTTTGAAGCTAGAACTTAAACTCCATTTCTGATTTCTCCAACTAAGAGCTAACAAAAAAAAAAAAACCCACATAAGAGATCATCTTGTACCTATTTTATTGAGAAAACCACAGGATGAGGGCAGATCATGGTGTTCCTTTCACAGGTTCTAAGGGTTCGTCTGGATTCGGCACCAACTTCTCCTTCTCATTGCAAAGGTAGGTGTTATTATTATGCCGATCCCATGAACCACGCTCCTGTATTGGCAATGGAGATTCGGCTTGTTTGGCAGCCTCAAGACACGCATGGAATTGTTCGTGTCCGAGTGGTTTCCTCAACACGAGCTTCTCCTTCTCTTCACCGCGATCAGCATATTGTGATTTCCTTATGTGCACCTCTTCTTCTACTCTCTGCAAAGATCAGAAAGCCCAAAACTTTCTTATTCTGTTCAGCAAAGCTAAAACAGAAACAAGTATTGCAGTCTAAGAGAAGACGCTGGTCTTGAATTTGGCGACTTTGATCACCAAATACAGACTGCCAATATAAGACATGCTTTAGCAAAGAAAATACATTCCTGAGCTAAATGGTATTGTGATGCCTGACTACATACATGTAAGAGTTTCGCAAAGATGATTGAAACACGAGTTCGTATATAATTTGCAGCCAATTTCCAAGACAAGAACCAAATTTCACGGAGCCGTTAGCTGATTTCAAAGGCAAGAACTGAATTCCATGTATAAGTAATAGGCTTATTCCTTTCAACCTCGAGCATTTATGTTCTGACCAAGTGGACAGATGATCTAAATATTGCTAAAGATTCAACCTTTTGATCACTATAAGCATTCAGTAAGTACCCATCAAATTCAACAGCAAATTGAGAAATCAAACAGGCCAAGCATGAAATGAATGGGCAGATCAAAGCAAAAAACCTGCAACAAACTCGAATCGAAATCGGGCAGACCGAGATGTCCGACAGTGAGCGACCCAAACAAGTTCCCCAACAAGGCAGCATCAGGCACAGCCAAACCCTGCGTCAGCCCAGCCACAAATCCAGCTAAGAAACTATCACCAGCTCCGGTGGGATCAACCTGTACGGTCACAAATGGCGGAATCTGAACTTCTTCGTCTTTCCAGTAGACCTTGCAGCCGCTCTCCCCATTGGTAATCAACACGCAGCACCACCGTCTCACTTCATCGAGATCAAGAAACTCGGCCTCCTCGCTCGAGGCCTTGAGGAACGCAATTCTCGGCAAGAGATGGTGAAATCCGCTATCCCTAACCCTAATTAGCCTCACCGACCCGTCAATTTCATCGAATTCCCTAATCAAGCCCTGAACGTCGACGAACACGGCGTCGCAGATCTCGGTGAGTCTCTCCAGCGTCTCGGGGAGTATCTCGCCGGCGACTCCGGCGGCCAGTCCGAACTCGAACCGGCCGGGAGGGAGATCGCCGGGGCGAATCGGATCGCAGGCATGGACGCGCTTGAGGAGACGGTCGGAGTGGTCGGTGGAGGGGCGATCGGAGGAGAAATGGGCGTGGAAGACGGTGGTTTTGGAGGAAGAAGAGACGATCGGAGGGGAGGGCGGGGAGTATTTGAAGTCGGGGCCGACCTTGGAGATGTACAGGCAATCGGAGGAGGGAAGGACGGCGGAGATGAAGGAGGCGGCGCCGCCGAGGGACTCGGCAACTACGGAGCCGTCGCGGAGGAGGACGTCATGGCAGTAGTTGCCGACGACGAGGCCCCGGCGGGGGCGGGGCATGATTGGGCGGTGGGGGTTGGGAGAGATCGTCGGGAAGATGGGAGGGGAAGTGTTGGAATTGAATTTGTCGACATGGGTGGGGGAAATGGTGGGTTTCAGAGGTGTGTAGCCATGGCGACCAAACAGAATCTGATTACCGAATGTGTTTAAAATCGAATCTTAGGAAAAATGAGACTATAATTTGTTGATTCCTCTCAAATGTTTAAAATAATTTTATAATTTTAATGCGGTTTAGAAAAAGATTCCTCAAATTTAAATTTTTAAATTTTTTTTAAATATTAGATCTTGTTTGGTTGACAACCCAAAAATTCAGGAAGTAGAAAATTATCGAAAGTATGAGAAATTCATGTGTTTGGTTGGTATTTTTGAAATTAAAAAACGCAGAAATTTAACTTCCGGAAAGTTGAATCCCCAAAATGGAGGAAATTCACTTACCTAGTCCCCAGGTAAGTTCAACTTCCCTCTTTTTGTATTTGGAAATTTCCAATTCCTCTTTTAATCCTCTAAAATACAAAAAAAATCAAACAAAAACATTTTCATAATTCCCATCAATTGGACTTTCCGGGAATTCAATTCCCATAAAGTAACGGAAATTTCAATTCCCATATTTAACCAAACAAACCCTAATTTTTCATAGTCGCTTTTTTATTTGGTAGGGATTTTTTTTTATTTAGGTTCGGGAAAGATCGATATTATTAAAGAATCATATTTTTACTTGAACTAATGAATAATATTTTCATTAAGTATTACTATTTTTTTTTGGTGAACCATTAAGTATTACTATAAAATCTTGACTCATACTCGTATTTTTTGGTATCTGAGTTCTTACATGTTTTGTTAATCAATTATATTTTATTATACTCACTTTGATCTAAAATATAAGACTTTTCACTATTTAACACTTGCTTTCAAAAGTTAAAAATTATATAAAATATTAATTCCTCTTTTTTAGCTTAGCTGTATGCTCATCCAATTGGATCGGAGTCGACTACCCAAAGAATAAAGAATATCAGGTCGAATAAAGGCAACCGGGATCCCAAGAAAGATTATCCAAACCGGAGCCTTATGCAATACAGTTTTATTATTATTTTAAAACAAAGTTAATATTTATTACTAATAATAATTATTTTTTAAAAATTTTAATATTTTATATAATTTTTAGCTCCTTAAAATACGTATAACAAAGTCAAACATCTTACCTTCTTGATCGGAGGAAGTATCTCATAAGTGTAAGTACTTTTATTTATATTCTCTTTATTATTTATCACTTATTTGTCTAATAAAGAGTATTTAATAAAATAAAAGATCTTTACTTTATTTATTATTTGAAATATAAAAGTATATAAATCATAATAAAATATCACATATTTATTTCTTCGTGACAGTCAAATATTATTAGATGAAATTTTATCCAATAAGATGTAAAAGATTAAATTAATAGTTGTTGATTTATTTTTTTTTTGTTATTTTTGGTGAAAAATATATTCATTGTATAACTAACTAACCTAAAATATATTAAATAACTATTGTAGTTAGTTGTTAGAATACTATAAAAGAGTTTAAATAAATATTGTATAACTAACTAACCAATTTATTAATAATTGAGGTGGATAAATAGAATGACATGTCGATAAAATACGTGAGGTCATTCACTGACGTGATCAAAAGAAGTTGGGTCATTAATTAACGTGTCTAAAAGAGGCGAGGTTAGATTGTACCATGGATCGACACGTAGACAAATTCGACCACCGAAAAACCAAGGGTGATTGGGTTTATCTGAGTTGCACATCATGACTTGTGTCCACGCACCACGACCTGTGATGATCGCGCCAGAAATCGATCGTGTTATACCTTCCTCTCCGACGTACACTTGAAAATAGGGAATTACATATCCTTGTGGATAAGAGATGTTGTTAACCCAATCAAGATGATGACGGATCCTGCCATAGGTGCCTCTACATGAGCTTCGGGTAACCAAATATGAACTGGTATGATACGCACTTTGACAGCGAAAAAGGCCCTCGACATCACACTGGTCTTGGTTTCCCGAAAGAATTCTAACCCAACTCCTTTGTGGATTCATCCGTTTGATGAAAGTGGAAAAGAGGGCCTCTTACTAGGACCTTGAGATCAGGATAAATTGTCCCTACCACTATATATCGACTTATATGCTAACTTGACTATAGGCAGGAGCTGATGCTGGTGTTCGTTACATGCGAGCATATATGTGACTAGATGTTCTGGTCTGTAAGTCGATCGACAAGTAAGGATATAGTTCCTTCCTCCCGCTTTTTTCTCACAGGCTTCCTTCTGAATTTATACGCGGATGATTATTTTGAGGAGTCTTAATATCTCTTAATGTCACTTGATAATCTTGTTCGTCCGTTGATGATGAGATACGCGCTCTATTCTTTTCTCTCTTTTCTTTCTATTCATAAAAAAGCTCACTTCTCTTGTTCCTGAGTTTGATTTATATATTACTAACCAGTGAGAATTTCAGAGGAAGAAATCAACCAAAAACATAAAGGAAACCAAATGAATTCAATTGAACGAAAATTAGAGGAGAACAAGATTTGTGTTCACACACATGCAAAAGTTTGTTACACCACAGGAAGGGGCATCAAGAACAGCTTTTATAGCTGTGTGTGGTCGGTTGTTCTAGCAACTAACACCCTTCACTGAAATTACAGAAATGCCCCTTCTAACTAACATATATAAACCCATAGGCCCCCCTCAAGCTGGACTTGCCATAGGAGACACAAGGCCAAGCTTGGAACGAAGGAAGGTGTGTTGATGAGCTCCCAAGGCCTTGGTGAGGATGTCTGCCAGTTGCATTGAGGAAGAAACATGTCTAGTGGAAATGAAACCCTGAGTGACCATTTCTCTGATGAAATGAGAATCAATACGCACATGCTTTGTGCGCTCATGAAAGACAGGATTGATTGCAAGCTGCTGTGTTGTTGTAGGAGGATGTGTCTAGTAAATAAAGTAAATAAAACTAAATAAAAGCAAACCAACTCCTGTCCAATCAAATAAATACAAGACTTCCTCCCATTGTAGTAGAAGTTAGTCAGGATTGATCCACGAGGAAGCGTGTCAGGGCACACCTTTTCAGTTCAGAAACTCTCGAATTCGACTCAGGAAGTACTCGACCTCGAGTAAGGGTACTTGATCTCGACCACTTAGTTTGCAAAACAGAAAAACAGAAGCAAAGAAACACAAAACGAAAGCAAAAAGGCTGGTCGATCTCGAGCAGGGTACTCGACGTCGACCACTGTAGCACTCGACGTCGACCAGTGTCGTTGAAATCGAGTAGAACAGATGCGAAAACCGTAACTTTAAAACGTAGTAGGACGAAAGCAAACACGAAATTTTGGGAATAAAATCAATAAACTAAAATACTTCCAAGATCAGGGTTTCAACACCACAACGATAACCATGCAAAATAACACATAAAGGTATAAAAGATCCTGCATTTTCATCAAATAACTGTCGTTATTAACAAATAAGAATATAGAGGCTCTCGCATAAACCCTAATTGTTACTAAACCTTTTTCACATAATTAATCTAAGTTGTATTAAGATCACTTTCGCTTCAATAACACAAACAAGGATCACCTTCAACTTTCACAAAAGAATCATGCTCATAGGGATATAAGACGAAATCGCATCAAAAGATTGTACCTTTTCGCATTACCTTACATGGCTACCGTTGGGCTCACCCCGACCCTAGAAGTTGGGTGACTACTCGCTCTTCATCATGAATAAACTCATCAATAATTTCTGGAAAATAAATTGCATTAATAAACTAAAATAAAACTTACAACCAAATAAAACCAATTTCGCTCTCGCTTCACAACCCCACTCGACCACAAGTCTCTCTCTCTACTCGCTATGTGTGTAATTGGAACTGAATGAGAATGAATAAAACTAAGCCCCTAAGGCTTTATTTATAGTGTTCATTCCCCGCTAATCTAGGAAAGAACAACTATATCTACATCTAAAAACTTTCCTATCTAAAGTATTAAGATAAAACTTGGAAATAAAACAATTAAATCTATAAGGAAACTAGGACTAATGTGGATAGATTCCTTCCATCTTGATAGATCTTTCACTTGGTGTTGATAGATTTGTCCTGCCTTGGCTTGCAAGTAACTCCTCATGCTCGGATTCCACTCGATCCCGGACTCGAACTCGTCATTGGGCTACTCGACGTCGACCAGGTTACTCGACATCGAGTAGGGTCTTCTCCTCCTGGGTTGCACTCGAGGTCGGGCACATTCTGGACAGTCGACATGTACTTGACATCGAGTACTGTAGCAGTCGATGTCGACTAGGTTTGGGCTCCTTGAGTGCTCCTGCTCGATTTCGTGTGGACTGGCTCGATGTCGACTAAGTCTGGTCGATATCGACCAGTTGTGTCGAGTTGCTTCTTTCTTGTTCTTTGCTCGATTTGTCCTGGTTCCGCTACTCCTTGACCTCGGACTTTCTGTAGTTGACTTCTAACTTTTCATCCTTCCTCCGAATTGCTATCAAATGCCTCAATTTCTGCAAAATTAAACAGAAACTAGTGTAGACTCCATAATTTGGCAAATAAGCGTAAACTACATAGAATATGTGCGATTCTAACCCAAATTCATGAAATGTATACAGAAATCGATATAAAAGTAAGTGTAAAACATGGTTAATTGAGCGCACATCAATCTGCTGTCACAAAACAAGGTAATGGGAAGAGAAATATGGATGCCTAGATTAGATAACAGGCCCTGCACCCAAACCAATTCACTAGAAGCAAAGGACATTGCACGATATTCACTCTATGTAGAGGATTTAGAAACAACTTTTTGTTTCTTAGTTTTCCAGAAAATCAAGGATGACTCTAATAAAACACAGTAGCTAGATAATGATCTCCCTGTGTCAACACAATTTCCCCAATCTGCATCAGTATAGGCATGCACTGCTAAAGAGGATGATGCTGGATATGACAAGGCCAAATTAAATGTCCCTTTGAGGTACCTCAGTAGATAAATCATAGCATGCCAATGGGTTTGAAGAGGATTAAGAAGAAACTGACTTAGCTGCTGAACTACAAATGCAATGTCTGGACGAGTGAGAGTGAGATAGAGCAACCTCCCAACCAATCTTCTATAATCCTCAGGATTAGAAATAGGTTAACCATCACCTTGAGATAGTTTGAGACCATGTTGTATAGGAAATTCAGTAAGTTTGCAATTCTCCATGTTGGCATCTCTAAGAATATCCAGGATGTATTTCCTTTGATTGAGAAGGATCCCATTTGAAGACCTAGAGATCTCTATCCCTAAGAAATATCTTGCAATGCCAAGATCTTTAATTGTGAATGCCTTATGCAGAGCTGGCTTATTAGATTGAATTCCCTCAACTGAATTGCCCATTAAGAGCATGTCATCAACATATACAAGAGCAACTATCATAGAAGATCCCACTGACTTAATGAATAGAGAATAATCATGAGTAGATTGAGTGAAACCCAAACTAATCATGAATTTGGTGAGTTCTGAATTCCATTTCCTTCTTGCTTGCTTTAAACCATACATTGATCTGGTGAGCTTGCAAACATGACCAGTAGGGACAGAAAATCCAAGAGGTGGCAACATGTATATCTCTTCATCTAGAAAGCCATGAAGGAAGGCATTATTGACATCCAATTGATGAAGATTCCATCCTTTACATGCAGCAAGAGCAAGAATAATTCTTACAGTGGAGAGCTTAGCCACTTGAGAAAAAGTATACTTATAATCTTTGTCTTTGATTTGGTTGTAACCCTTTGCCACAAGTCTAGCTTTGTATCTCTCAATTGTCCCATCATGTTTGTACTTGATCTTGAATACCCATTTGCACTCTATAGCTTTTCTTGCCAGGAGGAAGAGGAGTAATTTGCCAAGTATGGTTACTGGTAAGAGCATCAAGCTCCTTGGTCATAACTTGCTCCCACTCTGAGATACCTTTGGCTTGTTTATAGGAATTAGGCTAAAAAATTCTACATATGTTGATGAAGGAGTGAATGTAGGTTGGGGATAAGTGGGATATATTTTGGATGGAAAATACAGTAAAGGATTCAGAAGCTGAAGATGGAAAATACGAAAATTGGAGGAGAACAAGATCTGTGTTCACACACATACAAAAGTTTGTTACACCACAGGAAGGGGCGCCAAGAACAGCTTTTATAGCTGTGTATGGTCGGTTGTTCTAGCAACTAACACCCTTCATTGAAATTACAGAAATGCCCCTTCTAACTAACACATATAAACCCATAATTACTCAGATTGTATATGTTGAGAGGTTTGGTATGGGAGTGTCCCTCCCACATTGATTATAAAGAGTAAAAATAATGGGTTATAAGGAAGGGTGAAACTCTACACAATATCTTAAGCTTTTGTGTTAAGTTGGTGGATCCTGACCTTATAACCGCAAAAATAATAATAATAAATCGATGTACCCGTCAGATATTTCACAGTATAAACACTAGGGGACAAGTGGTAGCCATGGCCCACCGAGTGGTGAGTGTGTTCATCCACGTGGAATGTGGGCATGTTAGCCACTTAGCTTCTATGAGCTGGAATCCTCTTTGAATGATAAATGTTCACAGATGATTGTACTTTGTATGGAGTATGTAGAATGACCTCTTTATTGGGTATCCGCGGACGATGACTTTTTGCGTAATGTTTACTGATCGTCTTATCCGTGGTTGATATCTGAGAAGAGGAGAAAACTTCCATTGAAGCAAACCTTTACTAACAGAATTTGATGTTTACAGAACTTAGTGGAGCTTGAGCTACCTTCCTTCTATTTATAGAGGAAGAGGTGGCTTTTGTCTAATTACACCAAATGTCCTATATAATATAAATTACAAATATATATCCTCATATACATAGTGTTATTACCCCCCCCCCCCCCCCTCAAGTTGGATCCGGGATGTCAAAGACAAGGCCCAACTTGACACAAAGAAACTTGTGTTGCTGCTCACCTAAGGCCTTAGTCATGATGTCTACAATTTGGAGATTTGTGGAGACATGCTGAGTTAGGAGGAATCTTTCCTGTTGCTTTTCCCTCACAAAGTGACAATCGATCCTGAGGTGCTTTGTGCGCTCGTGGAAGACAGGATTAGACCATCCGCAACCATAAGGTTACCTCTTCTCCATTTTTTCTTATCTCTCTTCATAATATTTTGACACCTCATTTATTTTTTCTTTTAAACAATTTTTCACTTTATCTACCTCTTTCTTTAAGTTTTTCATATTTTTACTTCACAACCATGAGTTTACCTCATCCTCACCTTTTTCTCATATATCTATATTCATCATATTATTTCCACCAATCATAATATTATTAGTTAAATAGAAAAACATAATAAATAAATAAAGCATTAACTTTTGCACATGGTCCAAAGCACACTCTACCTCTCCACACCAAGGTAACCCCTTCCCTCCCTTTACCTTAAGGTTTTGTCTACAACCATAAGGTTACCTTTTAATTACCTTAAGGTAGTGAAAACTCTTGGTTGTGGATGCTCTTAGCAGCCAAATGTTGTGCAGCTTTGTTATCACACATCAAGGGAATTGGAAGAGGAACTGTGATGTGGAGATTCTGAAATAGACCTTGCAACCATACCATCTCACTAACTGTGTATGACATGGATCTATATTCTGACTCAGCTGAGGATTTGGACACTATGAGCTGCTTCTTTGTCTTCCAACTGATCAGAGAGTCTCCAAGAAAAATGCAGTACCCTGAGAGTGATCGAGCAGAGAATGGACATGCTCCCCAATCTGCATCACTATAGGCTGTCAGGTGCAATGCAGAGTTGGATGAGTAAAAAAGGCCTGCATTGATGGTCCCTTTGAGATATCTAAGGATGTGAATGGCTACTTGATAATGAGGGATGCGAGGAGCACTCAAAAATTGAGACATATGTTGGACTGCATAAGACAAGTCTGGCCTTGTCATATTGAGAAATAGGAGCCTACCAACCAGTCTCCTAAATTGCTCAGGCTCATCAAGTAGTTCACCTTCGTCCAAGGAGAGCCTGAGTCCTCTAGGCAGTGGAAACTTAGCCTCTTTGCAATCCAAAAGTTGCATGTCTCTCAGCAAATCAATGATGTATTTTCTCTGATGAATTAACATGCCAGTAGCAGACCTTGAGATCTCCATGCCAAGGAAATACCTTACTTGGCCGAGATCTTTGATTGTGAATTGCTGGTGAAGCCTTTGCTTTGTCATGATAATTTCTGCTTCATCATCTCCAGTTAGAAGAACATCATCTACATAAACCAATGTTGTGATGAGGCCCTTCTGGACAGGTTTGATGAAGAGGGAATAATCTTGTTTAGACTGTGTAAAGCCAAGAGAAAACAAAAATTTAGTTAGTTCAACATTCCATTGTCTGCTGGCTTGTTTTAAGCCATATAAAGACCTTTTGAGAAGACAAACTTGACCAGGTTTTGCCTTATCATATCCATCAGGTGGCAACATATATATTTCTTCATCTAAATAACCATGAAGAAATGCATTGTTTATATCCAACTGATGGATTGGCCAATTTTTAATAGTGGCTAAGGCTAAAATGCTTCTTACAGAAGTAAATTTAGCCACAGGGGAGAAAGTATGTTTGTAATCTTTCTCTTTGACTTGGTTATAGCCTTTAGCTACTAACCTAGCCTTGTACCTCTCAATGGTTCCATCAGGTTTATATTTGAGTTTAAAAACCCATTTGGAACCAATTGGAGTTTTATCTTTAGGCAAGTCAGTCAATTGCCAAGTAAAATTATTCTCAAGAGCCTGCAACTCTTTACCCATAGCTTCAATCCATTTAGGATCTTTCTTAGCTTGGTTAAAGGTGTGAGGTTCAGGAATATGTACAAAGTTGACAAAAGAGGTAATGAATTCTGGAGAAAAGCTATCAACATTACCAAGAACTTGAGATAAAAAGGATAATGACTCTGAATTATGCCTTATAGAGGGGCATAAAAAATCCTTGAGTAGAATAGGAGGGTTAGAAACTCTTACAGACCTCCTTTGTTGAACTACCTGTTGAGATTGTACCAACTCAGGGTCATGTGGTTGTGCATTATGGGAGATATCAGTAGATAAACTCTCACCAGTAGATGTAGGAAGACTGTTATTCACCACTTCATGAATGCTGTTACTATCAAGATTACCATTAGGAGCAACAGGTGTATGATCATGAGAAGGAATAAAGTTTGAGTATGAGATACAGGAAGGATGTCAGTATAATCAGCTGGACTAACCAAAGGTAACTGTATAGTAGTAGATGGAACATTAGAAATTACATTGGTTTTATAGGGAAATTGATCTTCAAAGAAGGTCACATCCCTACTGATGATGTATTTTCTAGTGTCCAAACAAAATAGTTTGTAAGCCTTTTGGGCAAAAGGGTATCCCACAAAAATACACCTTTTAGCCTTTGGACCAAACTTATCAGTTTTCCATTTTGGATCAAAAGCAAAAGCTAAACAACCAATAGTTTTAAGCTCATCATATAATGGTACTTTACCAAACAAAACTTCATGAGGTGTTTTCCACTGTAACACCTGAGAGGGAAGTTTGTTGATCACATGAGTGGCTGCTAAAACACAGTCAGCCCAAAATTCAGAAGGTAAATGAGCATGTAATTTGAGAGATCTAGCAGTTTCTATAAGATATCTATGTCTCCTTTCAACCTTACCATTCTGTTGGGGAGTATAAGGTGCACTCCTCTGATGGACAATACCTTTTGAAGAGAATAGATCCATACATGTCTTCTGGATGAACTCAGACCCATTGTCACTTCTAAAACACTTAATAGAAGCATTAAACTGAGTAGAAACATAAGCAATAAAGGATGATAACAAGGAAAAAATTTCAATTTTGGATTGCATCAAAAAGGTCCAGGTTACACGACTTTTGTCATCCAAAACTGTCAAAAAAAATGAGGCACCAGATATGCTCTTAGTCCTATAGGGACCCCATATATCCAGATGAACAAGGTCAAAGCATTAAAGAGAAACAGTCCTACTAATAGGAAAAGAAGATCTATGCATTTTAGCTAACACACAAGTTTCACATTTTGGCAAATGAGAAACATTACAAGGTAAAGAAGCTAAATGCTCAATCTTACTGCCAGAAGCATGGCCTAATCTAATATGAAGCTATAAAAGTTTGTCAACATTAGAAGACACATTGGAAGCCAAGCAATCCTTATTCTCAGAAAGCAATATACTCCTATTGATCTTTAAAGGAACCCCAGAGGCTGCAATGACCTTGTCAGCTTGCAATCTGTAAAGGCCATTGAGCTTGAAGCCTGATCCAATGACCTGGTTACTGCCAAGGTCCTGAAAACACCAATTGCCAAAAGTAAACACAGCAGCCAAAGATGTGTTCTCAACCAATCTAGGCACAGAAAGCAAATTATGCTTGAAGCTAGGAACCAACAAAACATTATGTAAAACCAAATTGTCAGTCAAACACAAAGCACCAACTTCTTTCACATAAGATGTATTACCATCAGACATTCCAACCAAAATAGGCCTAGCAAGTAATCTTCTATCACTCAAGAGATGAGAAAATGCAGTCATATGATCAGTGGCACCCGTATCAATTATCCAGTCTTTATCACTAGTTAAGGATGCAAGCAAAGCCATATTAAAGGAAGGAGAATTACCTGCCATATTGGTGACTGTAGAACAATTAACCTGGGGTTGAGACTGCATAGCTCGAAGAACTTCTTGGCACACAGCATTGATCAAAGTCTGATCAATCTTTCCAGTCTGTCCTCCTTCTCCAGTATTTTGTTCCAAAGGATCTCCAATCTCTCCACAAGCATTGTGAGCAGCAACAACTCCTTTCCTTTCCTTAAACCAATCTGGGAATCCATGAAGCTTGAAGCAATTCTCCATGATATGCCCTTTTCCTTTGCAATGGTAGCACACCCTGGATTCTTTCTCTTTCTTATCCTTTCGGAAATCTTTCCTTTCACCCTGAATTCCTTGTCTGTTAGCAGCCAAAGCCATACTGTCATTGCTTGTGCCTGCACCATCAGTGCCTTTCTCTGTGTTTCCACTATCAACTTGAGAAACCAGATAGTAAGCCTTATTCAGAGTCGGCAAAGGATCCATTGCCAAGATGCTGCTACGAACCCCTTCAAATGACTCACCTAGCCCCATCAAGAACTGTATTAGACGATTGCGCGCCTCAGCCTCATTAACCTTCTTCATAACATTGCAAGTGCAAGCTGCCAAAGCTCCACAAGAACAATCGTATTGGCCTTCAACAGACTGCAAATCATCCCAGATTCGCTTCAACTTGTTGAAATATTCAGCAATAGTTTTGTCACCCCGAGAAACCGAGCACAACTCCTTCTTGAGCTGGTAAATCAATGGCGCATTAGTTTGCCCATATCTTTCCGAGATCTCATCCCACAATTGCTTAGCGGAATCGACGCACATAAAACTCTCAGAAATCGTATTGATCATTGAATTGCCCAGCCAACAACGAACCATGTAATCTGCTCGCTGCCATCGCTGGAATTTCTCAAGATCACCAATCGGCCTTCCACAAGATCCGTCTATGAACCCGATCTTATTCTTGGCCCCCAATGCCAGGCGAACTCCCCGACTCCAACTCAAGTAATTTGTCCCATTAAACTGGAACGAAAGCAGCTGCGCACCCGAACTATCCGAGTTTGCAAGATTCAACGGATCATTCGCATGATTATGCGAATTATCATCCAATCGATGATTCCTAGGAACTGAATTCACTTCTTCAGACATTCTCGCTCAACAATTGCAAGAATCCAAACGAAATTGTTGATAATCGTACACGATTCCAACACAGAATCGAAAAACCAGGTAAGCGGAAGTACACAAACTTAACAGAAATGAAAACGACGAACCAGAAGCTGATCTTCAATCCAAGACTAAGCCGTTCGCTCTAATACCATGAGAAGAGGAGAAAACCTCCATTGAAGCAAACCTTTACTAACAGAATTTGATGTTTACAGAACTTAGTGGAGCTTGAGCTACCTTCCTTCTATTTATAGAGGAAGAGGTGGCTTTTGTCTAATTACACCAAATGTCCTATATAATATAAATTACAAATATATATCCTCATATACATAGTGTTATTAATATCTAGAATTTTACTCATTTTTAGGTGTTGTGAATCGAGTTATTATTTGAGTTTTGGCTTATATAGTTTTTCTAATGACGTGTTATCCCAAGTAAGGATTCGTCAATATTGACTGTTTTTTAATGGTTTTTTTTTAACCCAAATGCAAAGGACATATTTTTAAATTTCAATCTTTTAGTTATTTTTTAAAATGATTTTATTATGGTTTATGAATAGAGTCTCACATCTAAAGTTGAGTCATAACAAGTGTTAACATATAAACCAACGGTGCCTAGGTGGAGTAGGCAGCCGCTAGGCGGTAGGTGATTGTCTAGCGGCTTGGGTGTCTAGGCAGACTTAGAACAAACTTAATTATTTCCTTATATTCAATAATTCATATAATGTAATAGTAATCCATAATATCACTCATAAACCCAAATCTACGGTGCGTAACTAACACTAAAGTAAATAAACGCAAAAGCACACATCAGACTGGCGACTCTAAACCTAATAAAAACCAAGGTTAGTACATCCCGAATTAGGGCAAAAAAACTCTAAGTCGACTAATCACTTGCTTAAACGTTAAAACCAAATAATCCCTGACCTAGGTTGTGTCTATGCGGAAATCCGCCTAAAGATCCGTCTAGACTTACAAATTCCTAAGTGTTCTCCCGCCAGCGCCTAAGTGTGATTTTTAGAACAATGACTACTCTTGTGTACTAAACTACTAGCGCATAATGCCCATACACACGACCCCAACGGGGGCATGTTGATGTTGAAACTTGAGAGATAACAAATCTTTAACATAATAACATGTCGGCTTATGTGCTATATATATGTGCTAGGCTATTATTAGCGTGTATATGTATCCGTTTACATGAATCCCAATGGACTTATCTAGAAAATATTTTCTGAGTTGGTTTATTTTTTATTTTTTTTGATTAGGTAATAATTCGGGTGAGGCCGGACACCCCTACCCGAAGGCATCCTGTCGGATGAGGTCAAGAAGACCTGAATCAGTATATAGATTAGTTCCCCTGATAGAGTAGCAAAGGTGTACAACCTTATCTGCCACTCGGTTACCATTGCGGGGAATGTGAGAAATTTTGACATTTGTAATTTCCATAAGTAGGGTCCTAATGTCTATTAGTGCTAGTTCTATTTCCCAAAGACACTTGTTTTTGTCTGGAGAGAGTCAGTGATTATCTTGGAGTCCGCCTCGATGGTTTATTAACCTATAGGTCCCTCGACGAGTTCGGGCTTTTTAGGAAGTCCCCTGTTTACCTTTTTTTTTGGGGTGAAAAGTCCCCGGTTTACTTAGCCGATGACATTGCACATAGATCACAGCAGATAGACCATCGAGCAAATAGAAGTAGTGTATAATGATGACTCGATAAGCATTCGATTTTTTTTTTTAAATGGTTTTTTTACACATTAGACACCAAAAAAAAAAGAAGCAAACACTCGATGAGCACTGTCAAATAGCAGCATCAAGCTTTGCAAAATCAAATATTTTGTGATTTTTTTATTATTATTTGGAATACAAATCAAATGAATAAAAGGAGGAAATATGGACACTTGAGGGCTTGGTAGATCACAGCCAAGTGATGAATCAAGCTCCATCTTGCAGGCGCCGGTAATCTGCATACTGAAGAGGATGGGCTTCGTCAGTGTGAGCATGGTAGGCGTATCCTCCATGGCTCGATATGTCGAGCCCAGCTACCTCGGCATCCCTCGAAATTCTCAGGATCCTGAGTCTGTCCAGTGCAAAGAACATTGGCCCCATTGTCAAACTAACCCACGCAATTATCGCTACGACAGTGACCAGCTGAGCACCTATCAGGCCCCAGCCTCCGCCCAGCAGCACCCCGTAAGGCCTCGACACCCCGCTCTCACCGGAGTCGTAGGCTTGGATGATGAACTCCTCCTTGGCAAGCAGGCCTGTGAAAATGAGCCCCCAGGCGCCACACCCACCGTGCAGCTGTGCAGCCTCTAATGGGTCATCAAACTGCAGCTTTGCAGCCAGCATGTTGAGCCCGATGAGGACCAGGGCCGCTACAAACCCACAGAGGATAGCGGCCCAAGGCTCGACGACTGAGCATCCGGATGTGATTGCCACGAACCCGCCCAAGACCCCATTGCAAACTGCCAGTGCATCCCAGTGGCCTATCAAGAGCCGGTTGGCAAATAGCGTCGTCAGGCCTGCCATAGACCCAGCTAGGGTGGTGGTGACCGCTGTCCTGCCGATGGCAGTCCAGTTGCCCTGATCCGTCGTGGTTGGGTAGGACACGAGGATCTTGTCGAATGATCCTGGGTTGAACCCAAACCACCCAAACCATAGCAAGAATGTGCCAAGAACCACTAGGGTTGCATTATGGCCCCTCATCTGTACAGGCTTTCCAAAGGCATCAAATCGGCCAACCCGGGGGCCTTCAATGTAGGAGCCCCAGAGACCAGCAATCCCGCCCACTAGGTGAACCACACCACTCCCGGCGAAGTCAATGGCACCAGACCCAAACAAAAGGGAGGAGGAGCTAGGACTTAGCCAGCCACTAGATGACCACACCCAATGAGCCACAACAGGATACACAAATCCAGTGATGAAAAATGAGAAAATGAGATAAGCGCTGAACTGGGTCCTCTCTGCTATCGAGCCAGTAGTGATCCCAGCAACCGCTATGGCGAACGCCCATTCATAGAGGAAGAAGCTGTAGTCGTAATCGCTGGTGGGGATGCCTTCCAGAGCAAAGAAACCCCACCCTATGAAAGGGTTGGCCGTCCCATACGAGAAGGCGAAGCCAAACAGGTAGTAGGAGATGCTGCCAACAACAGCATCAACAACATTGGTGAGCATGATGTTCATGGCGTTCTTGGCACGGACCGAACCTGCACAGAGCATGGCAAAACCGAGCTGCATAATGAAGACAAGGTAAGCGGAGAAGAGGAGGTAGAGGGTGTTGATGGAGTAGGTGACACTGTCCTCCCATGAGACCGTCATTGTTAAGCGAGCACTCTCAAGGAAGGACAGAGATGGGAGCGGAGAATGAACAGAGATGTGGAACTGAAACTGGATGGTGTTTTAAGGAAGTAAAACAAGATTGAAAATGGGTGGAGATGGAACAAGCTGAATCTACCACAGAAAAGCCAGTTGAAGACTTGAAGTTTGAGTGGTAGCTGGGTGATGGATCCAAAGGACTAGTAGTTGAATAAAACTTGGATCCTGGAATCCCTAAAGACCCCACTTTGCCATCACCATCCAAAAAGCCTGGACTTACACAACAACAGGAGATTTGCAGTTAACTGCATTTAACCGAGGATTCAGACATTGCTATTTTCAGCATTTTGTGTTTCATCTAATGTGATTTTTGTATTGGAAGAGGGCGCAGTAAGGGTAAAAACAGGTGTCAATCTTGGTGATTTAGGAAATGTGTTTGGTAAGGTTGGCGTATACACTACACACAATACTATCAACTTTACCCAACTACTGCCAGTGCTACCTATGAATCAACCAGAATCTCTCTCTTCACCAGTCCCTACTTCCTTCCATGATCTAAAAATAGCTATAAATAAACACCTGATGTATCCTGGGCATGATAAAATAACACACAGATAGGAAAAAAGAATACATAGATATCAAGAAGATGCACGTGACAGACCTCACACAAGGCCAAACGGACCCAAAATAATGTATAAGCTGACGACTCATAATGAATAAGTTGTTTCCTCGAACAAGCGCTAGTATGTTTTGAGGGAAAAGGGTATAAATGCATATAATATACCAACAAAATGTTTTCACATTGTAATTATACAGTGGTCCCATTACAAAGCCTGAAACTAAAGCAAAACAGCAATGAACACCATAGTTTACATAAGATCATAGAAACAAGCAATGTTGAGTACATAGTATATTGCAAGATTCATGATTGAAAAATCTGCTTAATCAACATGCCCAACTTGCACATCTTGACTACATTAATAAGCGACCTGGGTGGAGGACTCATTCGTAATGCAGTATGAGGCTAAATGGGCATGTGACATCAGGGAGCAGATGGGAAAGCTAGTTTTTCTTAAGTACCATTTGGCACTTCATGGCGGGGAAACTATAAGCCAAACTACTTATAAGCAGCAGTTTTGGAGGCTAATATTTACACTAACTGACGTTTCAGATCAGATGACATACCAGAAAAAGCCTTGCTCAGCTTTGGAACTTGGAACAATGAGCAAATATCTGGAATATGAGGACATATGTGAAGGCATTTACAATATATGGTTAAGGGAACCGGCTAATTCAGAGATCACTGGTGTGGTCACCACTGGTTGCCCGGGTAGTCAAAGAAGGTCTCATCGTTACAATAGCTGATTCATCAGCTCCAGCTCTAATAGCTGCCCTCCCAGCCTCCAGAAATCGTCTGACCGAGTCCTCGGCATATCTATTAGCTTGTCCGACAGTCATGTTTTTCCCAATATCGGGGTAAGAATTGAGAACATAGTCACCGTTAAGCTGTGATGCAAGTTGTATTAACTCTACTTGGAACTCTGAGAGCTCTGAATCTTCTTTCGGTCCCCATGGCCTCAATGAAACCTTAACCTCTGGAAGAGTTTCTGCTCAAAGATAAAAGTGTTAGATGCAACTGGAAGCAGTGCTGCGCGAAACTATCTGAAACAACCTTTAATTGTTTGTTCTATATTTCTAGAATTAGAACTGGGTTGATAAGTAATTAAGTTCCAGTATTAGAACTAAAACATGAAAAAGAACACCCACTACTTGATGAGCATTGTTTTTTTTAACATCAATGCATTGAAGATTTGTTCTTTAAAAATATTAAAACCAGATTATGAAGTCATGTGGCCTGCAAGGATTGAAGCAAACCTGGGCAATCTTCACGGGGTGTATCACGGATGTTGAAGTAGCTTTCAAAAGTTCCAGCCCACGCATCGCGCTTTGTTAAAAAGTTAGATTGTAAATTGAAAAGCTTTTTTACAGTTGCAGGGATTGACGAGTGTTCAAACTCGGAATTCGGAGTTGGCCCAGTTGGCTTGTGGATAACTGCACCAGGAAATTAATTAATCGATCTGTCAGAAATAGTAACATAACTTGGTTCACTGCATAGAAGATGCAGATAAGATTAAACAAATACAAGATAGACTTTCCACATTTTTGCTTCTGGTTCAGACTACAGAAGCTGTTAGATAGTGATTTCTGTGTTTTTTTTTAGTTCAATCAATATTCTGTTGGTTTCCCAATTTTCACCACTATCAGAAACACATTTTATCATCACACTTTGGGATACACGAAAGTGGTGCATTACAAATTGGAGAAAATACTAAAAAGCCCTCTTGAAAACAAAATTGTATGCAATAAACTTGCACAAAGAGGAGCTATGTTGATTAAAAACAAGAGTTCATTATAATAGGAATTCATCAGCCAACCTTTTAAATGTGCTACAAACCTACATCCGTAGTTGGATAGAAACAATTGAAGTAAATTTATAAAAGACACCCTGGAGCCAAATGGAGAAACATGCAGTACAGACTGACCAATAATGTCGTAAAAAAAAATTCCTTAATTCAAGAGGCACAAAATTCATTTCAATATATAATCAGCATGCAAGCATGACAATCAAGGATTAGTATCTACCCTTTCCTCTGCCAGGATCAACATGAAAGCTTTTCAAACTCTAAACTAATCCACTCCCTCAAACTACATCTGAACCAAATTCCATCCTTATGAATACACCAATTTCATAAATGAGGATAGGAAATCTCAGATCTAAAATAAAGAACTCATTCCACCTAAACCAATGGACTATCTAAAAAGGCTCATTCCAATTTACCTCTAAACCAAAACCAACATCCAGAAAATCATTGAATTCCTTTTCCACAACCACCATACCTAGTCTCAACTATCATCAAATAACCAATCCTATGGGTTCCATCCAATCAAATCAAAATCACAACAACAAATTCATCCCTTCCACACGCAAGCTAATAATTCTCCAGAGAACCAATCAAAAAGACTCATTCAAAACCAAATCCAACACAAATCAGCCAAGAACTACTATGAGTAACCAAAAGGCGGCATAGAGAAGAAAGGTAGCTCACCAGTGCCCTTGTCAATCCATGGAGAAATAAGCAAAGTGGGAACCCTCACTCCCAATCGATCGAATGCAAAGTACCACGGATCAGGTCCAATGATTCCATCCGGGTTGGGGACGTTCTTGACAGGGGTGGGAACATGATCATAAAACCCTCCGTGCTCATCGTAGGTGATGAGCAACGCCATCTCCTTCCACTGCGGACTCGCTCTCAGCGTCTCGTAAACCTCCTTCACAAACCTCTGCCCCTCCGCCACATCGTGCGACGGGTGATCGTCGTTAGCCGGCAGCATCTCCACATCGAAATACCTCTGCTCAATGACCGCGTAATTCGGCAATTTCCCCAATTTGGCGTGCAATTTGAACTTCAGCTGGTAGTTGTGGAACTTGGTGACGTGTTTCAGCTTCCTCAAGCTCTTGTAAAACAGCGTGGCAGGGATGTTCTGGTAATAAATCCCAAAGCTGAGCCCGTTGTCATCCAGCGAGTCGAAGATCGTCTTCTGCGGGAATCCATGGACAAGGTCCTTCCTCACGTTGCTAGAAGCGCCATGGGAGGTCGCCGAGTGGACATAAAACCGGTTCGGCTGAGTCGAAGCGGGCACCGACGCGAACCACCGGTCCATAACAGCGAACTCGTTCGCCAACGCAGTATAAACAGGTACAAGCTTCGGCTTAAACCCGCTCATCACGGTCCTAGGCATATCATCGCTCATGTTCGCCGCCTGCTGAGCGAAACCGTTCATCGGCGCGGGATCACCGGAGGTATCCTCGGAGCCGAAAATCTGCTCTCTAATAGCCTGAATCGAGTGTCCAGGATCAGAGTCGACGAAGATCGCGTCGTCGGAGACGAACACTTTGGGGGAATTCGGATCGGAGGCGTCGAGGAGGTTGAATTCCTGGCCGGTAAGGCCGTCAATTTCAGGTCGGGAGGCTTTGAGCCAGCCGAAGACGTGATCGAAGGAGCGATTCTCCATGACGAGGACAACTAGGGTTTTGATAGGGCCTTTAATTGAGGCTCCGCGGGAGGGGGTAAGGAGGAGGGAGAGGAAGAGGAGCGGGAGGAGGAGGCTCCGGCGGGAGAGAGCGGCCATGGTTGGAGGTCGCCGCCGGGGAGATGAATCGCCGGCGGTGGGTGATTTGAATGAAAGAGTAAAGTAGAAAGGGTTTGACGGAGAGGGAGAGGGAGAGGGAAATGAATTGAAGAGTTGGGAGTGGGTTCGGTTTTTGATGACTGAAAAATCAGAGATGGGCGGCCGACGAGTTACGTGTGGAGAAAAAAAGGAGAGGCGACGGAATATGCTTGTAGAAACGGGAAGCCTTGTGGGCCCCATATCTTGAGTGACTTTTAATTTAATTTAATGATTTTTTTGAATTATGGGTAATCTCCAAGATAAAAGAATTTGTGCGAATATTTGTAAACTTTTTTTTTTTTTTTCAGTAGGCAAAGAGTTGGATGTACTACTGACCTTCAAGATAGACAAAGGGTTGAATATTTGTAAACTTTGGGAACGGTATTTTTAACAATCTAAACTTTAAAAAATAGTTCGAGTACAAGGGTTATCAAAATTTCACTCTTTTTTATTTTTTTGGATGTGTTTTGTAAGAAATTTAAAATTATATAAACATTAAATTAAATTTATTTTATAAATTTCCTAAAAAAATAATAAAAATTGGTATTTATAAAATTTTTAATTATTAAAAAATGTACTAAAAAGTAAAAAACTATGAATTACGAGACAGAGTTAGTATTATTAATTTTGAGGTGAAGTATTTAATACCAATTTATTTAAATTATTAAATTAATCAAAATATGTATTTAGGATAATCCTCACTTGAGTAATGAATGAGAATGTAACACTAAATTTTATAGGAGAAAGTTATTTCATACATAAAAAATTCTAATAATAACTTACATCAAAAAGTTAATCAAATAACTTACATAAGACATTCTAATAATATTCTCCAATTTGATATGACTTTTTGATATTTTAGGTAGCGGAAAGATATTGTGTGGTTAATCCTTGATAGTTGAATTGTCTTGTGATGTGGATCATGCAACTAAACACAACCACTTCAACAATTGGTTTGTCTTATAAAAATGAATTTTCTTGCCCATTAGAATTTTTATATATGTAAAAAAAAAACAGATAGACCTTTACAATATTATTTTACATGCATGTATATTAGACCTGTCAAACGGGTCATTCGGGTCGGGTTCGGGTCGGGTCACTTCGGGTTTCGGGTAAAACGGGTCTCGGGTAAAACGGGTTTCGGGTTTTTCGGGTTAACTCGAACTCGGGTTTGATCGGGTTTCGGGTCGGGTTCGGGTCGATTTCGGGTTTGTCAGTTTTTTCTTTTTTAAATTAAAAAAATCATTATTTGATAATTTTGTGATAAATTTTAATTATATATAAAAAAAATTAATTAAATATAATTATAAATCAACCGGGTCAGTCGGGTCACCGGGTCAATCGGGTAAATCGGGTCAAAATTACCGGGTCAATCGGGTCACCGGGTCGAAACCCAGATTACCCGGAAAATTTCGGGTTTTTCGGGTTCGGGTCGAAAAAAAATTTCGGGTCAAAATTTTCGGGTTCGGGTCGGAAATTTTTCGGGTCGGTCGGGTCGGGTCATCGGGTCGGGTTGTGTTTTGACAGGTCTAATGTATATGTTAAACAAATAACAAGTTACATTGCTAATCTCTTTTAGAGACTATTTTTATAATTTATATCTTTGAAGTATAGGTTAAAAAACTCAATTGCGAATTTTTTAAAATTAAAATATTTTAACTTTTCTTAATATTACTTTCTTAGGGTCACTTCCTTACACATAAAATTTATTAAAATTATTTTAATATAATTAATATAAAATATATAATTTATATAGTTTTTACTATCCTATAAGTCATTTATTTTCAAACAGAGGGAGTGTATATATATAGTATATATTTATAAGTTAATAAAATGTTTTATAACCCTAGCAATTCCAAATAGAATTTAATAAATTAATTAATGAAAGAATGGAGAGAATAGATTTATAAATATAAATTCAAAAACTCCAAAACAATTTAGATGAATTGTAAAGGCTCGGATTTTTAAATCCTAATTTTTAGAAAAAGAAATTAAGAATGAATTTAAATCGGATTTAATTCGAATATTTCAAGGAAAACTCGCCTTTAAATTACTAAATCGAAATGGAAACTCTTAAAACGGATTTCGGTCTAATTTTGAAACTATGCAAAATAGATTTTCTTCCCGCTTTCATAGGCCGAGAATTGGAGAATAATGTTCAAATTTTATTATTAAATCCAGATTGGGAAATTTAAAACGTTATTTTGATCAAGTCAGAGTAACATTGGGAGAGCTGGTTTCGGGATTTATTTTTTTCGGGTACTTTGAATTGTGATTTGGAGCCATACCACGTTTGTCCACTTCTCCCATTTATCTAAAAACAGAGGCATTTCTTTCTTTTCCAAATGTGGGCAAACACTCACACCCCCCCCCCCCCTTTTTCTTCACCCATACCTCCTTACTACCTTGGGCAGTCAAACTTAACAAATCCCATGCCTCACTCTCTCCCATTTCAATTTCAACCCTCCACTCCTTGCCTGTCCGATTACAGCTGCATTTTCTTCTTTTAATCTGAGAATCTTATCCTGCAACCCCACCCTTTTTCCTTGTGAGGCTGCCAAGAGCAAAGAGGAACCATTCCTCCCTCCTCCATTGCCGCCGGCTGCACCGAGAGCACACCTTTGGCTCTGTCTCGGGAGCACCAAGCACCTTGCTCCTTCTCTTCCCCTCCAACCGAACACCTAGAGCAGCAGCAACCACCTCCCACCACCAGGCGGAGCACCGAGCGCCTCCCGAGCTTTCCCGAGCACCACCATCACCAGACCACTGCAACTTCCTCCGTTTCTTTTTTTCCCGAGAAACCACCTGCTGAACCTCGACGCCGGCCACCCAAGAAGCCCAGAAACAGCCCAGAAGGCCGCCTGCGACGCTCCACCGCCGGACAATCCCTCCTCCTCTCCACTTCCTCTGTTTTCCGACTTCCGAGCTCGGTAAGGCTCGTTTTCTTCCTTCGTTTCGTTCGAAACACTACAACGCTGACTCCTTTATGATCTTTCCGTCCTCCCCAGGCCAAACAAGGGTGCCTCGAACCTCTGACGTGTCTAACCGAGTTCCGGCGAGAACTAGCGCCAATCGAGTCCCGACAACATTTTTCCAGCGAGTCTCAAATTCCCCTCGGTGAGCGCTTCTTTCTTCTTAATTTCTTGTCGATTATGTGTCCTTGATGTCGGGTTGGGTGATCGGAATGTTGGCGACGCTGGCGGAGTCTCCCCTCTTCCTCCATCGGTTTTCCGAGCCGCCGAGGGACTTGCTCCCTCTCTCTGTTATGTTTCTGCGAACAGTAAGAAGGAAGAGGAAGACCCAGGTGGGCCCCACTGCCTCGCCACCTCAGCTTCTGGGGCCACTTTCTTTTATTTCCCTTGAACTGCCGAGAGAAGAGAGAGCTGAGAGTGGATTTGATTCAGTTGGGCCTATTTTTTTCTGAGCCAGATCATTTAGTTAAGGGAGAGTGCTTTGGGCTTGTTTTGCAAATTAAAACCGATTTTAATCAAACAAATAAGGGTTCGGTTTTGGGGTTTTAGAAATAAGGGGGTCGGTTTTGGTAAATTAAGAAGGGGTGGTTTTATTAAATAAAAATGGTTGGGATTTTAAAAGATTTAGAAATATTTTATAAAATTAGTTAAGAGAAAATGGTATTTAAAGTATTATATAATATTATTAATGAGGTTTGTAAATATAACATTATGGGACTTGGATTTTTAAGAGATAATTGGAAAAGGTTTTCAAGGTTGAAAATTGTTTTAATGAATGGGGAATTGATTTAATAAATCTAAAAAGAGGATTTTGGAAATATACCAACCTTGTCGGATTTGTCTTGAAATAATAATAAAATAAGTTGATGAAAGGGTAATGCTTTATAAATAGATTTTCTGGATGATTTGAGAAAGCGTTTTGAATGGTGATTTGATCTAACTTGATGTTTTAAAAGAGTTTGGAAAATCTTGGGAAAATGACACCGCCCTGCATACATTTTTTTTAGGTTTGTTTTGCAGCATTATTGTTCCTTGCTTCTGTGACGTGGGAACTCTCTTGGGAGATTGCAAAGAAATGGTCTAACCTTAGATTTCGATAAATACACTTATTGATTTTGTTTTGACCCGGATCAGCCGTGGCACCCTCTTGTATTGCACCTTGATTCTACTATCTGCATGACTGTTGGTTTTCTACGCTTAGACTTATGACAGGTACAAGGGACTTTCCCGGGGATTCCAACGATCCCTTCGAATTTTGGGTATGAAATCCCACTTCAAAATGTTAGGATAGAATTTCAAACCTTCAACCTGTACTCGGGGAGCAAGATCCTAACGAGGGGTTTCATCCCTCGAAACGTAACCCGAGAATTATAATCCCGGGCCGTTACAAAGATGGTATCAGAGCTCAGGTTATGCAAACCGAGTATGATAGGTTGAAGTGGTTTTGAAAGTGGCCCAAGGCTTTCAAATGGTTTTTCAAAATGTTTTAGAAGGGGCAAAATGAATTTAATATGGCTAACTCAAATGGACTAAATATGAACTTGACTTAATAAATTTGGTAATCAAAGAAAGGGAAACGAAGGGGTAGTGAAAGCGCTAGACCATCCCTATTGGTTGTAGTTGGGAATGGGTAGGCAAAATATAACTTGTTCTTTACAGATGGGCCTACAAGACTCCAAGGCTTTGCGTCGTGGTGGCTGGAGTGGTGAGTTAGGTAGAGACCGTGAGGTTTTGCCCCTCCGGTTAGTCGCCCTCGAAGGGCGGCCCATAGGATAGCTTGATTGTTGACTGTTCTGTGTTGAGTGCTGTTTGGTTAAATTGGAGACCTAACTGATATTTGACTATGAAACATGTGTTAAATGCCTACTTGAATGGAATAGCGGGGGAGACCTTCTGTCATTATAGAGTCGGGATTTCAGTCCTCGTGGGATCGCCTTCGACCCCTTAAGTTGACTACTTTCTTCTTTGGTCTTCTTTTCCTGACCCCACTAAATGTCCTTATTGAGCTTTCCTTGTGATGTCGGTATGTTGTATGGGAAATTGGGAGGAATAATCACATTTGAGGTTGTATGGGAGTACGCTACTACATGAACCCTTTTCTGCCCTACTCGAGAGTTACACGAGTATTCCACGGGAAATGAGTCATGGAAGTGAGTCAGAGTCGCCCTTGTAGATCTCTGTGGGATTATCTTAGCTGCTTCGTCCATGATTGCATGATTGATGTTCCCTCTGCACATAGGCCCATGGTAGTGTGATCATTCCATTTTGATATCTTGATAGAATGAATTCTTTACTTGATGGGTGTGTGTAACAACTTCATGCTCAACCTGATTTATACGATGCCTAATTTCCAATATGCTTACCTAACTGTCTTGCCATGATGACCTCCATACTTCTCACATGTTTTCATGAATATATGACCTGACACGCCGCACGAGCACACACCACTATAATTCCTGGTTTCGTATATGCATGATTCGACATGATGTGGTATTCCCAGCACATATTATGATGATCCTTAATGTGGATTTGTGGTTGTAAGTCATTATATATTCATGCTTGGCCACCTTGTTTAGGTCTTATGTCTTACTTCGTTGTATTACTGTCATACCCCCCGATGCATGCACAACTTGATTTCATTGGTTCCCCGCATCATCATATTAATGATTGATTAAACACATATGTCGCAAGTTACGAACTCGCATAATGCTTACTCTCTCTCTCTCTCTCTCTCTCTCTCTCTTTCTCTCTCTCTTGGATTAGGTTCATGATAGTGTGACCCTTAGCATGTTAGTCTCACTCTTGCTACTCATCGTGCCTTTATGACCACTAAACCATAGCATGCTTACCTTCCTAATTCCGTGACGTTTTCTCTTGCTCAGTGGTATCCTCTCGTATTTCCCTGAACATATGACTTGATATTTTATGCATGTGCCGTAGATATTTGCATGGACCCGTAACTATTTATCATCCTGTCCATGCTTAGCTATCTTGCTTTAAACCCATGTTATACTCCGCTATATGTCTATCATGCTTTTAGATAATTACGGTGTGGCTTATTTGACTCTTTGCAAACTGTTGTGCTAATCGAATGAATGTATATACAAATCATGAGTTAGTATCATATTTTCGCATATAAATGATACCTGAATGCTAGGGTGAGTCTATTCGAAGTACCTTGATTGTACTCATGTTCGATATGTGCTGGTAGTATCCTATAGGGCTTATGAATTCCAATATGACTCGTTGAGTGGTAACTTGTCATGCTTGCTTCATCACGTGAATATGATTGTCCTACGATGTGATAGTTGTTGTACCATTTCATGCACTTTTATGACGGTTCATTCCTAACATGATTATAATATATCGTCCGTTATGTTCTCTTGTTCACTTTGTAAAAGATATCCATGTCTTATCATGTATTGCTGGCATCATGTAAGATCCCGATGTGACTTGGTATATCCATGTGTTAAATACCTGCCATGATTGTATATTGTCAATCTATACCTGTGTACTTGCATGCTTTATATTCATGAGAAGCCGTACTATCTTAAGCTCATATTGTCGTTCCGCCATATTCTCCTCTTTTCCTCATATGGTCACGTTACGATTGGTTGACCCCTTAAATGCATTCGTGCTAGTTGCCAAATGAACATGTAACTATGCTGCATAGTCATGCATCTTATCGTTTTAAAATATATCTTATAGGACCCGTGAATTACGGCTTATGTGTATTCATCCCCTACTTGCATTATGATATGCTCTTTCGTGGAGTTGTTTGATGCATCTTATTCTTATACATCTATGACTATCTAAATATCTTAGGTATTTTTATTCTAGTTAGAATGCTATACCTCCATAGAGTTGTCTCATGCTAAGTATGATTAGTGGCATGCTTATGAGTGTCCTCATCTGAATTGTTGTCTTTATCACATGATGCCCTTTCGATGCTTAATTTGATAAATTCATATTTTGGTGGGATATGTGTTAATTAGCAATTGAGTGTCTCATTGCGTGTTATACCCTACAACATGATAGATGCATGTATACCTGAACTATGATTATGGGGACAAATTGTTCCTCAATGGCTAACTTTGGTTGCGCTCTTTCCTTAAATATATATTACTACTATCATGAAGGACTTACTTTTCCCATTGCTCCTTGTTTGATGACATTCCACGCTTACCCTATCATTATGAGAAGTCATTGCTATAAGATGTGATTACTGTACCGCTTTTATATGACCTGCCCATGTGTGCTTGTTACGAGTAATTTACCCTACCTATAATGCTCTGTAATGTTTACTAGATTTCGCATAAGCTATGTGCCGTACCATTCTATTATTGCATTCGTATATACATGTTTCTTATACATATCAAGCTTGTCTAATACATGAAATGAAAAGTTGCTGGCTAGTCTCTTATGCCCCATGCAGAACCCGATCATGTTTTTGGTTGCCCCTATTTGTTAACATATTTCATTAAGGTAGGCACATGTTAGTGTTAAGTGATGTGACTAGTTTACTCCATGATTGATATGTGTCTTGCTTGCTGAACTTGTGACCTCGTAGAGTTCCATAAGGGCACTATACTCCTTCTTGGGTCGGGATCTTGTTTTTCGTCGTGTCATCATCAGTTGGTCTGTGTTTGGTTCTACGGGGAGTCCCGGTTGTCCTCCTTGTCTCTCCCCTATCTCCACTAACTAAAAATGTTCTTACAATACTTTAACGAATGATGGCATAGAAAAGAGCACGTTTAGCCAAATAGCATGAGAGCGGTGCAGCAGAAGCATGGTGGACCCATAAACCCCAAGTCCCAGAATTGACATATTGATTCTTGGAATGACGAACTGGTAGTGGACGTTACGTGGTTAACTTCTACATATGATGATGAATTTTAGTGCTTTGGTTTTTCTATCTGACTGACCTTGTGATATGATTGGTGTTCTGTGTTGGTAAGCCTTGCCTGTTCCTTTTACTCGTGGAATGTGAACTATACCTGCTGAAGATCCTGGCCTTGTGTTTTGTAATCATGATATTATGTGCCCCGCTAATATGTGACAATATGTTATTGTGATTCTGGCCTGATATTACCTTTGCTCGAATTGTTATTAGCATGAGGTTATGTGGTAACTTGTTTTGCTATGTCGATATCTGATATTCTGCAATACTTGCCAAGCATGATAGTATATTGGGATTTATGACATGTGACTGTTTGAGGTATTGAGAGATAATGATGTATAAACCTAGTGTGAAATCATGTTATATGCTGATATGAAATACTTGGGGACTAAGTGATAGTAGAATGAAGGGTCCATAGTATAAGGATGCATGTTATCTTGATATATTGGTATACGATATCCTGTTAAGTTAAATGTTGGCGTGACAATAATATCTTGTGCTGCTATGTTGCTAGACTTTTCTATTACTAAACCATGAGAGCGTGACCGATTCTATGTTGACAATTGAACTTGAATTGCTGAAATGTGATTGCGTTGATACCTCTATGCATTGATATTTCAAAAATTGACTTTCATCTAGACCCTTGGCTATGAAAATGGTGACTATCTTGGCTTGCTGAATCTTGTCGAATGGATTTTGTTGTGTTGACTTGCCGCCCTTCTATTAGATTGACACCCCTATTGAGACAAATTCTGCTATGTTGGCAGTGGTAAGTAGGAAACCATGCTGATGTGATTGCTAAGGTTGAGGCTTGATGTGTTTGTGTGTTGCCCCTTCAAAAATGACATTTCTACTTGATGCATTCTTATTTGTTGACACCTAGAAAACGAAATGCTAATGTTGAGTGTTGATGTTCCAATATACTGGTGTGCGACAATGTTGGTAATGGTTATTCATATTATGGTTTTGGCGTGGCAAATTTTGATGGTTGGTTGGTTATGATGTGACATGTCTTGGTTGTATCGATTATGATAATGGCTAGAGATTCGTGGATTGGAATTACTTTTGAGATTGGAACCTAGGAAGAGAATATGGGATTAGCCCTAGAGGTGGATGATTCCACCTCTTGAGTTCTAAATTTGCGTAACCAACTTGGGATTTAAAGGGTTTTGAAAGAGTTTGGAAACGACTAACTCGGATTTTAAAAAGCTTTGGATGGTTTTGAAGTCGAGAGGTTTCGCTTGTTTTTGAAAGGTTTTGAACAGTTTTGAAAATGACTAACTTGGATTTGGGAAGACCGAACACGATTGAGAATTTCAATGATTTTAAGGCCAATCTTTCTCAATTGCGGAATCCCCATTGAAGCTTTTCAAACCCGGGCAACTCTATGATACTTCATGAAGTGGATACAAGCGTTTTATGAGGGCACTTGTAGGGTGCTTGCTAAGACCTAGTGATGGTATTGTGGAACTTTTAGAGTTGTGGTACTTCCGAGGAGTCGAAGCGAGGATGTGATAGGGGCGCTTATTGCATACTTGTCAAGGCCAATTGGAGATGTCACGATCGTGACTAGGATGTTGTGAGAATCCCGGAAGACGCAACCGAGGTGATTACAAGATCCTTGGACATGGTCCTTAGACTCATCAATTTCAAACTTCATCCCCTACTTTGTTTGGATTTAATCTCGGGGACGAGACTTGTTTTTAGAGGTAGATAATGTAAAAGCTCGGATTTTTAAATCCTAATTTTTGGAAAAATAAATTAAGAATGAATTTAAATCGGATTTAATTCGAATATTTCAAGGAAAACTCGCCTTTAAATTACTAAATCGAAATGGAAACTCTTAAAACGGATTCCGGTCTAATTTTGAAACTATGCAAAATAGATTTTCTTCCCGCTTTCATAGGCCAAGAATTGGAGAATAATGTTCAAATTTTATTATTAAATCTAGATTGGAAAATTTAAAACGTTATTTTGATCAAGTCAGAGTAAGATTGGGAGAGCTGGTTTCGGGATTTATTTTTTTCGGGTACTTTGAATTGTGATTTGGAGCCATACCACGTTTGTCCACTTCTCCCATTTATCTGAAAACTGAGGCATTTCTTTCTTTTCCAAATGTGGGCAAAGACTCACACTCCCCCCCTTTTTCTTCACCCATACCTCCTTACTACCTTGGGCAGTCAAACTTAACAAATCCCATGCCTCACTCTCTCCCATTTCAATTTTAACCCTCCACTCCTTGCCTGTCCGATTACAGCTGCATTTTCTTCTTTTAATCTGAGAATCTTATCCTGCAACCCCACCCTTTTTCCTTGTGAGGCTGCCAAGAGCAAAGAGGAACCATTCCTCCCTCCTCCATTGCCGTCGGCTGCACCGAGAGCACACCTTTGGCTCTGTCTCGGGAGCACCAAGCACCTTGCTCCTTCTCTTCCCCTCCAACCGAACACCTAGAGCAGCAGCAACCACCTCCCACCACCAGGCGGAGCACCGAGCGCCTCCCGAGCTTTCCCGAGCACCACCATCACCGGACCACTGCAACTTCCTCCGTTTCTTTTTTTTCCCGAGAAACCACCTGCTGAACCTCGACGCCGGCCACCCAAGAAGCCCAGAAACAGCCCAGAAGGCCGCCTGCGACGCTCCACCGCCGGACAATCCCTCCTCCTCTCCGCTTCCTCTGTTTTCCGACTTCCGAGCTCGGTAAGGCTCGTTTTCTTCCTTCGTTTCGTTCGAAACACTACAACGCCGACACCTTTATGATCTTTCCGTCCTCCCCAGGCCAAACAAGGGTGCCTCGAACCTCCGACGTGTCTAACTGAGTTCCGGCGAGAACTAGCGCCAATCGAGTCCCGACAACATTTTTCCGGCGAGTCTCAAATTCCCCTCGGTGAGCGCTTCTTTCTTCTTCATTTCTTGTCGATTATGTGTCCTTGATGCCGGGTTGGGTGATCGGAATGTTGGCGACGCTGGCGGAGTCTCCCCTCTTCCTCCATCGGTTTTCCGAGCCGCCAAGGGACTTGCTCCCTCTCTCTGTTCTGTTTCTACGAACAGTAGGAAGGAAGAGGAAGACCCAGGCGGGCCCCACTGCCTCGCCACCTGTTGTAGGAGGGAAATCGAGTATGAAATATAACAAAATAAATCTAACCAGATTCTGCCCACGCAAATAATTACAAGACCTCCTCCTGATGTAGCAGTGGGAAGTCAGGATCGATCCACGAGGAAGCGTGTCAGCGAATCCTAGGCAGCGGTGGAATCTCACAGAAGTCGACAACAGGGGTCCTAGATCTCGAGTACAGCAACTCGACAGAAGATCGGATAGTCGAACACAGCGCAGCAGCAAGCACAGGCTCTCGTCGATCTCGACTAAGGCTACTCGAGATCGAGTAGGGTCCTTGTCGACGTCTGCTTGGTTTGTCGAGTACCTGCACACAGAAGCTACAGCGACTTAGGTCGAAGATCAGTAACTCGAGATCGAGGAGTGCTAGTCGATCTCGAGGAAAACAGAGAATAAAAAAATCAAAATAAAGTAAATGCAAAGGCTTTGGGGATTCGAACTAAACTGTATGAAAAGGACTTCCAAGATTGGGGTTTGCAACAACAATAACCAAGCATACATAAGGCAAGAATAGAACAGATAATCATGTGAATCGCATCAAAGGACTAAGCTTTCGCCTTTTCCAACAATTAGACAACTCTTTCAAGAAACCCTAATTGTCTCTACTGATTTTATGTTTACAATCCAAGTTGTTAGCATGGACCTCCATTAGATGGGTAATAAACACATAAAAAGTAGTAGATGCTCAAAACACGATAAAAGTCGGATCTTTTACCTCAATTATGCATGGCTATCGTCGGGCTCGCCCCAACCCTAGAAGTGGGTGGACTACTCACGCTTCATTGCAACCTCAGACATTGATTGATGAAAAGAAACTAATTGCATTAAACCAAACTCAAGAAAGTACAAACCAAACAAGCCGGATCACTCTCGCTCTCCTGCTCCACTCGGCCTCTCTCTCTCTCTACTCTTCTCCTACTGAAATTGAATGATTAAAACTCAGCCCCATGGGCTTTATTTATAGGCTTCTAAACCTTGCTACTCAAGGATAGAAACATCTATCTATATCTAAAACTATATCTAAAAGGTTTAATGATAAATAAAAGTAACAACATAATTAAATCTAAATAAGGGAATTATATCTAAAGATCTTAAGTGGATAAATCTTCTTCTTCCATGATGTATCTTGATAGATCGGATAGAACTATGCAACCTTCAGCTCCAAGGAATCCCAATCCGAGTAGGATAGATCAAAACGCGTTACGCGGCTTCTAGAGGCTTCCTCGATCTCGAGTAAGGCTACTCGATCTCGAGTAGAAGTGTTGGTCGACTGGCTGGCTCGGCGTCTCGGGTTGCTGGTGCTCGACAGGCTTGGACTCTGGCTCACCAATCTCGTCGATCTCAAGGACCCTTGTCGACATCGAGTAAAGATGGCTCGTCGACTGGTGTGGCTCGGCAGTGTCGGGTAGATCTTCTCGATGTGCTCGGTCATGGCTCCTGGGCGTCGTCGATCTCGAGGAACACTCCTCGATCTCGAGTTGGGTGTCCGGGCATGGTCGGGTAGTCTCTCGGCAACTCCGGGTAATTTCTCCTTAGATCCGGATAATCCCTTCTTGGCTCCGGGTTGGCTCGTCTTTCGCTCCTCGACATGTGCTCTTCGACTAGGGTGTGTCTAGGCGTGATTCATCGAGATCGATCGACTAAGGCTTGTCGATGTCGAGTGACTTTGAGCTCCGGTTCTTGCTTCTTGATTTTCTCCCGAAATGGTTCCATATTCTTCAATATTAAATAGAAACTTATGTAGACCTCCATTTCTGACAAATAAGCATTTACTACATAAATCCGACATATTCCCAACCCGAAATATGCAAAATATAAAGAATATGGAACTGAAATATGCATAAAGATATGGCTTCTTTGGAGACATCAAATCACCCCATACTTAGACTTGCTTGTCCTCAAGCAATAACCAAACAATAACCAAGACCTACAACACATCCTTCAAGTCTTCGCCTTTGTCAAAAGCAACATCTCAAGTAGTAGCAATGTAAGACAAGTGAATTTAACGTCATCACACATATATGAGCGATCCATAGGCATAGGCAATATAAATCCAACCTCACAGGGATAATGTGTTTACACTCAACTCTCAATGTGTTTTGGCTATGTAGATCAACTCTCAACTCAATTCCATATACAATCTCATAAACAATGCAATTTAAATATGAATCCATTTCGCAACCAATTATGAAAATGCAACAAGAATTATCAGGAGGACTTCGCTCAATAGAAGTCTTCAAAGAAGATTCTATTCGGCGGGGTTGTAATGGGGCTTGGTAAGAAATAATAAGGTATGGAATTATTTGGCCATGTGGTGCTTAATAGAATTCGAGAATCAAGACTCCTAAACAACCAAACCATAACTCTCAATCATATGCATCAACCAAACTCTCCAATTTATCTCAATGAAGTATGTAACCTTTAAAACTTCCTCAACCTCTTCAAAGTATGTGTCTTGCGAAATAGTGAAAGAAATAAGGTAAATTTGGCTCATGCACTTTATTCACAAACATATATACTTTTTTTTTCTCTTCTTTTTTCGATTTTTTTTTGAAACGAAAATAACATAAAACTTAATGGTGCATTTATAAGGTGAGCCAAAAATCCTTTTACATAGTATGCATAGCAAGATAAAAACATAAAACCAACCGATATCTCTATAAACTCAAAAATCCGTCTTGCTTGAATTGAAACACAAGCTCATTCCTTCCACAAACTCTTATTTCAACCAGCTCTAAGTCTTAATTCCCAAATGGGGGTCAGGCTCAATTTGGCTGAGGATAATTTTGTGGAGTTTACAATAAAAGTCTCAGGCTAATGTTCTGGCTTCAAGCAGAGATAATGCAAGGTAGGTAAAGAGAGGATAAAATTGGCTTAAAAGGTGCCTCCATCATTTAATTCTCATTAACATAAACATATAAATGCATTGGCTTTGAATAACTATCACAACATTTAGAGATGCATAGGAAGAGTAAATACACTCAAGAAAGCAGAGGGATTTTTAATGTTCTCCCTATAAGGCCAAAATTCTCACTAGGACAATTTTTGTTGGATTTTACCTTTTAGCTTAGGATCATATGTGCTCAATTTCATCACAAGTTCACAATTCACATAAAAACCATTTTCGAGGACTTAGGCTAAACCTTCCAAACATGCCATAGGATTTATATGATCAAGTCAGTCATTATTTATCATCATAGGACATCTAAGTTAGGGTATAAAAACAATGCAAAAAATTTAAACATGCATTTTTTTTTCTTTTTTTCTTTTATTCGACATTTTCTATTTTTTCTTTATTTTTTTTATTTTTTTTATGCAAAAAACAAGACTAAAGTATGATAAAAAACTAAAATGCATAAAATTTAAACATGAATGCATAACATAAAAATTAAAATTTCACCATGTAAAACCAAAAGCAAGACTAAAACATATAATAATGATAATGAGCCCTTCCCCCACCCCATACTTAAAATATACAGTGTCCCCACTGTATAAAAATTAAATAACAACAAGAGTAAAGGAAGGAACTCACAGGATAACATATCGAGGAGGGCGAATCAGTGCAGGTCGAGGAATATAGGCTTGTCGATCTCGAGTACAGGGTACTCGATCTCGAGGAGCTTTGTCTGCGTCCAGTGGTTTCTGAAGTCGAGGAGCTTCTGGTGGCTTAGTCGATATCGAGTTGGCCTACTCGACATCGACGAGTTTCTGGGCTGCTCCTCCTTGTCGTCGTCGACTTGGCCTTCGTCGATTCTGACTGTTTTTCAGGGACTTCTTTATTCCACTTTTCGCGATCCTTATATGTTTGCCGACCTAAAAGTGTTAGATTGCACACAAAAACAAGACTATCCACATGAAGTATTCTAAAAGACATAAAACCAAAACCAAAAACAAAAAACCAAAAAGTTCAAAAGTTCCAAAATTCATAAAGTTTTATATACATGCTCTAGATTTTAGAGTCGCTAGGCCGACTTCTCTGTTTGCGCTCAAGGACCATTAGTGTGGGGCCTGCTCATGCTTGGCCCTTCTCCTGGATCATCTAGGTCCTGATGGTAGTATGCAAGCTCAGCTGACAGGTGGTTGTTTGCATCATCTCCCTACTCTTTCTTCTTATTCCTTCCAGCTTTTAGCTTTCGCAGATTTTCTCGCCACGGGGCCTTACCTCCCCTTAAATTATTGAAAATTTTCTTTATGGACTGAGGGGGAGTAGAATTCATACCTGAACTTACCTTTTCGGACCCAAAACAGAAATCTTCGGGCTTGGGGCTAGTCGATGTCGAGTACTGCTGGTCGAGATCGAGTATAGGGACCCCACACTTAGGCTCTTTGCAAGTCAGTGGCTCAGCAGAGGAAATCGATGTCGACAAGTCATGGTCGAGATCGAGGAGAAGCCTAGTCGAGATCGAGTTGGCTTGGTCGATCTCGAGGACAGTACTGGCGCTTTCCTCCGCTGATTGCTTGGTCCCGTGGTTGCTGATGCTTTTCATCTCCAGCCATGAAATTTCTTCTTTGGCAGGGCCAAAAGAGAAATCTAAAACTTCATCGCCTATGGTGAAGGTGATCGACCGATTCTTGACACTAATTCTGGCATCTGCAGTAGCTAAGAATGGTCTACCAAGAATAATAGGGCTAGTAGGATCTTCAGCACAGTCTATGATAAGGAAATATGTTGGAACAAAGAATTTACCAACCTGGACGGGGACATTTTCAACTATACCTGTAGGGATGACCACTGTATTGTTTGCCATGTATAGTTTGGCATCCACAGGCTCTATGCATCCTATCTTTACCTTCTGCCAGATTGATAAAGGCATGATGCTCACACTTGCTCCTAAATCACACAGAGACTCATATTTATATTGTCCAAAACCCACAGTAACAGAAAACTTACCCGGGTCAGGTCTCTTTTCAGGGAAGTGGAGTACTTTACATTCGCCTGCGATCTCTGAGATGGATCGCTTCTTACTCAGGATTTCCTTCAGAAATTTGACATATCAAGGCATCTCTTGCAGGGCTTCTGTAAAAGGAATAGAAACATTTAGTTCTTGCAGCATATTAACAAATCTGTTAAACCTACCTGCAGTGGGATCTTTCTGTGCTTTGGAAGGAAAAGGCAGTCGCTTTTTCTACTTTGGAGCTAGATCAGACGTCGGAGGTGCTGCAGAGTCGTCGACGTCGGCTTGCTATTCCTCGATCTCGACCAGAGGCTCCTCGAGATCGAGTTGGGTGGTCGACCTGGAGTTGTTGGGCTGCGCAGTGAAGTCCGAGCTCAGCTTCTGGTCCGTGTTGAGCAGATTTTTGTCGAGGTCGAGTAGAGTCTCCTTGAGATCGAGTTGAGTCTGCTCTATGTCGAGTCGCTGCTCTACCTTGTCTTGATGTTTCCCGACCTCTGGCTCGTGTAATTGATGCCCACTTGTGAGTTTGATAGCTGCGACGTGTCCGGTCTTCCCTTTAGGATTTGGTTCTATTTGCCCAGGGAGCTGTCCGGATGGTCGTGGGATCTGTGCAGCGATTTGACCCATTTGGGTCTCTATTCCTCTTTTCCAGATATCCAGTTCTCTAAATTTTGTAGTGATGTTCTGGAACTGGTTGTTGATGGTGCCCTGATTCCGACGCATCTCCTCAAGGATCAGCTGCAGATCATCCATCTTTTGATCCCTTTCTGGATGTCCTGGAGCTCTGTAGGGTGGGGGGTTCCTAGGAGGACCTTGGTTCCACTGTGGTTGATAGAATCGTTGATCTCCCATGTAGCGATTGAGACCCCCTGCGTAGGCTGCCTCCTCATGTGTTTCTGCCATCCTGACTTGCTCAGTGTGTGGGCACTCAGTAGTGGTGTGCCGCTGTGATCCGCATTCTATGCAAGGCTGGTTGACAGACAGATATTTAACTTGCTTGAGAAGCTTATGATTCTTGTCTCTGTAGAACTGCTCCCTGACATCTGGGTCAATCTCCTTTGCTGGTTCATAGAGTGGCATAGATGGTGCTGGCCTGGCATAGGAGTTCTCCTCATAGTTTGCAGTAGACCCATATTTGTTGTCATAATTGGTGAGCTTGTCTAGCACACCCCAAGCGTCAATTGGTGGCATCGTCAGATACTCATAGCGAGTATACTGGTTGATTCTGTCCTTAGTGACTTGATCAAGAGAGTTGAAGAAGATCTCCTGAATGACATAGGGTGGCTGTCCATGAGTAGGGCAAGATCGCAGTAGTTCTTTGCAGCGTTCCCATGCCTTTGCCAGCGGTTCCCCAGGTTTCTGTTTGAAGGCGGTGATTTTCTGGCGGAGGAGTGCTGTCTTGGCAGGTGGGAAGAATTTATTCAGAAACTCTTGCTCTACTTGGGCCCATGTTGTGAGTGATCTTGGTTTCAGCCCTTCAAGCCATTTTAGTGCAGGCCCAGCGAGAGACCAGCGAAAAGCTTTCATCTTGACATATTCCAGCGTAGTACCTTCAGCAAGAGTACGGCACATGTCAGAAAAATTGGTGATATGTTCAAGAGGACACTCATTAAATTTGCCATAAAAAGCATTATTTTTAAGCTCTATAAGAAATTGAGTGCGAATTTCAAAAGAGTTTTCAGGGATTAGAATCCCCGATTCAGGCACGACGAGAGTGGGATGCATATAATCCTATGCAGTAGTTGGATATTGGGCAAGCTCAGCTTCTGCTTGCCTTGCGCGCTCAGCTTCTTGTTCCCTCGCTGCTCTTTCAGCGGCGATAGTAGTATCCTTTGCGGCTAGCTCCCTTGTAAGCCTTGCAATCAGCTGTTCTTGCGTCTCAGCAGCCGCCATGGCTCTTTGTAGTTTAGCTCTGATGTGTAGAAGGCATTCTGGTTCGTCTAAGCCGTCACACTCAGGTGAGAGGAAATCGAGTATGAAATATAATAAAATAGATCAAACCAGATTTAGGCCCACGCAAATAATTACAAGACTTCCTCCCGATGCAATAGTGGGAAGTCAGGATCGATCCACGAGGAAGCGTGTCAGCGGATCCTAGACAGCGGAGAAATCTCACAGAAGTGGTCGACAACAGGGGTCCTAGATCTCGAGTACAATTACTCGACAGAAGATCGGACAGTTGAACAGCGCAGCAGCAGGCACAGCGGTTTTGGTCGAGATCGAGTAAAGCTTACTCGAGATCGAGGAGATTCGTCAACGTCGGGTTGGCTCTTGTCGATCACCTGCACACAGAAGCTACGGCGATGCTGGATCGAGAATCAGTAACTCGAGATCGAGGAGTGCTAGTCGATCTCGAGGAAGACAGAAAACTAAAACAAAACGAAAGTAAAGACAAGGCTCTCGGGATTCACAAATAAACTGTATGCAAAAGACTTCCAAGATTGGGGTTTGCGACAACGATAACCAAGCATGCATAAGGCAGAAATAAAACAGATAATCATGTAGCTTGCATCGAAGGACTAAGCTTTCGCGTTTTCCAACAATGAGACAACTCTTTCAAGAAACCCTAATTGTATCTACTGATTTTATGTTTATAATCCAAGTTGTTAGCATGGACCTCCATTAGATGGGTAATAAACACATAACAAGTAGTAGATGCTCAAAACATGATAAAAGTCGGATCTTTACCTCAGGCACGCATGGCTATCGTCGGGCTCGCCCCAACCCTAGAAGTGGGTGGACTACTCGCGCTTCATCGCAACCTCAGACATCATTGATTGAAAGAAAATAACTTGCATTAAACTAAATTCAAAGACTTTACAATCCCGGCAATCCAACTCTCGTTGAACGCCAAAACCCTAAAACCTCTGAACTCCTAAACTTCTCTGTGAACTACTTCTCTAGCTTCTAAATTGAATGAATGAATTAAACTCAGCCTCCTAAGGCTTTATTTATAGGCTTCTAACCCTTGCTAATCAAGGATAGAAATCTCTATCTATATCTAAATTTATATCTAAAAGCTTTAAAGATGGAATAACATAATTAAATCTAAAAAGGGAATTAAATCTAAAAGTCTTCAAGTGGATAAATCTTCTCTTCCATGATGGATCTTGATAGAATCGGATAGACTCGGCAATCTTCGGCTCCAAGGAATCCCAATCCGAGTAGGACAGCTCAAATCGCGTTACGCGCTCCCGGACAGATCTCGTCGATCTCGAGAAGTCTTACTCGATCTCAGTAAACTTCGGACGTCGACTTCAGCTTCAGCGGCGTCTCGTCTAACTGGTGCTCGATATGCTCGGACGCTGGCTCTCGGGTCTTCTCGATCTCGAGTATCCTACTCGATCTCGAGTAACAGTGTCGGTCATGGCTTGGCTTGGTGACGTCGAGCAGCTCTTCCTCGGACTGGCTCGGATGTGTGCTCCTGGGGTTCTCGATCTCGAGCAAATAACTCGATCTCGAGTAAGGTTCTGGATCGGGTTGCTTTGCCTTCAGTTCCTCGATCTGGCCTGTCCTCGACCAGGCACTGCTCGGACACTTTTAGTCGATATCGAGTAAATTTACTCGATATCGAGTAAATCTCTCAGCTTTCTGCTCTGTTCTTAAAACGCACTTTCCCGAGTCTTCGTTTGTCGGATTGACGCATATGACCATGCGTTGGAAAGATCTTTTCGAGGGCTACAACTTTCATGAAGACATCAAAGCTTGCTTTAGAATGATGAATACCGAAAAATGGCCTTTTCTCCAGCTGCACCATTCTTAGCTTCTTCATGACTTTCCTTTAAGCTCCAAAGTGCGTCCGATTTCTGCGAAATATAGCAAAAACTTGTGTAGACCTCCATATATTACAAATAAACATACACATATTTTGTACTATTTTAACCCAAATGTATGAAATGTATGCAGAAATAGATATAAAAGTAACTATAAAACATGGCAAATTAGCCTCACAACACCACCTCAGCTTCTGGGGCCACTTTCTTTTATTTCCCTTGAACTGCCGAGAGAAGAGAGAGCTGAGAGTGGATTTGATTCAGTTGGGCCTATTTTTTTCTGGGCTAGATCATTTAGTTAAGGGAGAGTGCTTTGGGCTTGTTTTGCAAATTAAAACCGATTTTAATCAAACAAATAAGGGTTCGGTTTTGGGGTTTTAGAAATAAGGGGGTCGGTTTTGGTAAATTAAGAAGGGGTGGTTTTATTAAATAAAAATGGTTGGGATTTTAAAAGATTTAGAAATATTTTATAAAATTAGTTAAGAGAAAATGGTATTTAAAGTATTATATAATATTATTAATGAGGTTTGTAAATATAACATTATGGGACTTGGATTTTTAAGAGATAATCGGAAAAGGTTTTCAAGGTTGAAAATTGTTTTAATGAATGGGGAATTGATTTAATAAATCTAAAAAGAGGATTTTGGAAATATACCAACCTTGTCGGATTTGTCTTGAAATAATAATAAAATAAGTTGATGAAAGGGTAATGCTTTATAAATAGATTTTCTGGATGATTTGAGAAAGCGTTTTGAATGGTGATTTGATCTAACTTGATGTTTTAAAAGAGTTTGGAAAATCTTGGGAAAATGACTTACCTTGCCTAACTTGGTGAATAAATTTGATGACTTGTGTGTGATATTATATGCTTTAAGTAACATTAGAAGTAGACTTATTTATATTACTTATATATGTGTTATGTGATCATCTGTGACATGTTGGCTTTCTGTATACCTAGCTGTTGCCTTTTGCTGTTCTGCACTTCCAGGTGAGTTCCTATATGAGCTCACTCAGATTCGAAAAGAGATCTCCCTGCTTGTAGCCATGTGCATACTAGGTGCTTGCATTCATAATAAAGCATGCCATGTAGTATCCTGCTAGGACTGCACTCATGATTGAGCATTTGTTTACTCATTGCTTTATTATATTTACGCACTTGATCTTAGGGGCATGTTAACATTCCGCCTTGCATCTAGAAGCATCTTTATCAGGACTAGCGTGTGTATGTGTCTGCTTGTTTGGGACTATATTGCGTAGGGCTTCGATCTGACACCGCCCCGCATACATTTTTTTTAGGTTTGTTTTGCAGCATTATTGTTCCTTGCTTCTGTGACGTGGGAACTCTCTTGGGCGATTGCAAAGAAATGGTCTAACCTTAGATTTCGATAAATACACTTATTGATTTTGTTTTGACCCGGATCAGCCGTGGCACCCTCTTGTATTGCACCTTGATTCTACTATCTGCATGACTGTTGGTTTCTACGCTTAGACTTATGACAGGTACAGGGGACTTCCCCGGGGATTCCAACGATCCCTTCGAATTTTGGGTATGAAATCCCACTTCAAAATGTTAGGATAGAATTTCAAACCTTCAACCTGTACTCGGGGAGCAAGATCCTAACGAGGGGTTTCATCCCTCGAAACGTAACCCGGGAATTATAATCCCGGGCCGTTACATGAATAATTATTAAAAATCTCCATCCATAAACTTATTACTCCGTAAAACCTAACCTCAACTTTTTCTCGTTAAAAATAGTACTAGTATAATCCTCGCGCTATGGTGCGATTTTTTATAAATAAAATTTTAATAACATAAGAAATTAATATTATAAAATATTAATAATAGTTAGGATAAAATAATGAAGCATACTTGAAATCTTTAAGTAAATGGTAAAAATATTTATCATAAAGTTAGGTTTCATCAAAATGGTTTTTAAATTAAGATATTATATTGATATAGATTATTAATAATATATAAATAGTAGACATTAGATTTAATTCAATGTTTTGAATTAAACCCAATGGTTAGTAAATGGGTAAAAAATAAAAAGGGAAAAATGTAAATGTATAAATTAAGAGATGAAGAGAAAAAGAAAAATAAATAATAAGAGAAAATTGTGATTATTTGAAAAACCTTTAGTTAAGAAGGTGTTGACACATCATAAAAAAAGTCTTTTAAATTAAGATATTATATGAGTTATAATATTTACACCCATCAAATTTACTATATACACCATAGCTGTGTTTCTTGAGTCACGTCCCTGCCCCTTATGAGTTTTGAGTCACAGACGTGTGACTCAAGAGACGCAAAAGTTTTTTAAGTAAAAAACCCTACGCCTCTTGAGTCATACGTCTGTAACTCAATAGAAGCAATGTGTATTTAAAAAATAAATAAATAAAATGGAATATGTGGTTTAGATAGTAACATTTTGTGGTGTAAAAATCACACCTGTATTATATAGATAATATTAAAATAAAAGATAAGAAAAATTATAAAATTTGCTAAAACTGAAATTTTATACTCCAATATGGATAGAATAGAACTCGAATGTCAAAGACAAGGCATATTCCGTTGCATACTCTGACAAATATAATTTGTCTTGTTATAATTATTGACTATAGAACTCAAACAAATGCAATTGGACGAAATCCATCGTTATCTTAATTCTTAATTGTTTCTATTTCTCAGTTTTGTTTCGATCAGTGATTCTCTCTCTCTTTATGTCACAGTCGGTGCAACTTTGACGAGCCACACAAAATGTCTCCTTATTAGACCCGTCAAAACACAACCCGGCTCGGTGATCCGAACCGAGCGACCATAAAAATTTCTGACCCGAACTCAGAAATTTTGATCCGATTTTTTTTTCCGATCCGAACCCGAAAACCCGAAAATTTTCCGGGTAATTTGGGTTTCGACCCGGTGACCCGATTAATTTATAATTATATATAATTAAATTTTTTTATATATAATTAAATTTATCACAAAATTATCAAATCATGATTTTTTTAATTTAAAAAAGAAAAAAATTGACAAACCCGAAATCGACCCGAAATGACCTGAAACCCGGTCAAATCGGGTTTGAGTCAACCCCAAACCCGTTTTACCCGCGACCCGTTTTACCTGAAACTCGAAGTGACCCGTTTGACAGTTCTACTCCTTATTAATCAATTCCATCGCACTCATTAAAATATAGATATATAGTTTAACATATTTTTTTAAAACAATATTTTTTTTATAAAATATTAATACTTAATATAATCTTATTTATTAATAATAAGTATAAAATTATTTTTAAAAATAATAAAAAGTTAATAACTCATAGAGTTATAGCTTTTAAAAAATATATTACAAAATTAAACGATTTATCTATATAAACTCTTAATTTAGAAAAGTTTAAAATGATGTGTCAAGGTTAGAGGAATTTTAGGAGTCTCGACCAATCATTATTTTTGCTATTTTTCTTTAATTCTAATTTTTTCTTCTTTTTCCTTTAATTCTCTTTTTTCTATAATTTTACTAACTATTTACTAACTATCTATCTATATTAAACTCATAATTTAGAAGAGTTTGGATTGATGTGTCAAGGTTAGAGGAATTTTATGAGTCTCGAACAATAATTATTTTTGCCATTTTTCTTTGATTTTCTTTAATTCTATTTTTTTTCTTTTTCCTTTAATTCTCTTTTTTCTTTAATTTTACTAACTATTGGGCTTAATTCATAACATTGATCTTAGCCTAAACTATAATTTTAGTAGTTTTTTTCTCTAAAAAAACAATCTATATAAACTCTTAATTTAGAAGAGTTTAGAATGACGTGTCAAGGTTAGAGAGGAATTTTTGGAGTCTCGACCAATCATTATTTTTGCCATTTTTCTTTGATTTTCTTTGATTCTAATTTTTTTTTCTTCTTTTTCCTTTAATTCTCCTTTTTCTTTAATTTTACTAACTATTTACTAACTATCTATATAAACTCTTAATTTACAAGAGTTTAGAATGATGTGTCAGGGTTAGAGGAATTTTAGGAGTCTCGATCAATCATTATTTTGTCCATTTTTCTTTGATTTTCTTTAATTCTAATTTTTTTTCTTCTTTTTCCTTTAATTCTCTTTTTTCTTTAATTTTACTAACTATCTATATAAAATCTTAATTTAGAAGAGTTTAGAATGATGTGTCAAGGTTAGAGGAATTTTAGGAGTCTCGACCAATCATTATTTTTGTCATTTTTCTTTGATTTTCTTTAATTCTAATTTTTTTTTCTTCTTTTTCCTTTAATTCTCTTTTTTCTTCAATTTTACTAACTATGTATATAAAATCTTAATTCAGAAGAGTTTAGAATGATGTGTCAAGGTTAGAGGAATTTTAGGAGTCTCGACCAATCATTATTTTTGCCATTTTTCTTTGATTTTCCTTAATTCTAATTTTTTTTCTTCTTTTTCCTTTAATTCTCTTTTTTCTTTAATTTTACTAACTATCTATATAAATAAACTCTTAATTTAGAAGAGTTTAGAATGATGTGTCAAGGTTAGAGGAATTTTAGGAGTCTCGACCAATCATTATTTTTGCCATTTTTCTTTGATTTTCTTTAATTCTAATTTTTTTTTCTTCTTTTTTCCCTTTAATTCTCTTTTTTCTTTAATTTTACTAACTATCTATCTATATAAACTCTTAATTTAGAAGAGTTTAGAATGATGTGTCAAGGTTAGAGGAATTTTAGGAGTCTCGAACAATCATTATTTTTGCCATTTTTCTTTGATTTTCTTTAATTCTAATTTTTTTTCTTCTTTTTCCTTTAATTCTCTTTTTTCTTTAATTTTACTAACTATCTATATAAACTCTTAATTTAGAAGAGTTTAGAATGATGTGTCAAGGTTAGAGGAATTTTAGGAGTCTCGAACAATCATTATTTTTGCCATTTTTCTTTGATTTTCTTTAATTCTAATTTTTTTCTTCTTTTTCCTTTAATTCTATTTTTTCTTTAATTTTACTAACTATCTATATAAACTCTTAATTTAGAAGAGTTTAGAATGATATGTCAAGGTTAGAGGAATTTTAGGAGTCTCGACCAATCATTATTTTTGCCATTTTTCTTTGATTTTCTTTAATTCTAATTTTTTTCTTCTTTTTTCTTTAATTCTCTTTTTTCTTTAATTTTAATAACTATTTACTAACTATCTATATAAACTCTTAATTTAGAAGAGTTTAGAATGATGTGTCAAGGTTAGAGGAATTTTAGGAGTCTCGACCAATCATTATTTTTTCCATTTTTCTTTGATTTTCTTTAATTCTAATTTTTCTTCTTCTTTTTCCTTTAATTCTCTTTTTTCTATAATTTTACTAACTATTTTCTAACTATCTATATCTATATAAACTCTTAATTTAGAAGAGTTTAGAATGATGTGTCAAGGTTAGAGGAATTTTAAGAGTCTCGACCAATCATTATTTTTGCTATTTTTCTTTGATTTTCTTTAATTCTAACTTTTTTCTTTTTCCTTTAATTCTCTTTTTTTCTTTAATTTTACTAACTATTGGGCTTAATTCAAAACATTGATCTTAGCCTAAACTATAATTTTATTAGTTTTTTTCTCTAAAAAAACAATGGGATTAATTCAAAACATAAAGTTAATAATAAAAAAATCTAAAATTAATATTAATAATCTACATATATATCTACATATACTACTTTAACCGTTTTCTCAACCCATGAGATTAATTCAAAATATTTAATTATCTGATCTTTTACAATTATGTTATAATATTAATTTAATATATTAGTACGATTTTATTTATAAAAAATCGCGCCATGGCGCGGGGATCATACTAGTATATTTTAAACAAATGTAGAATATCATCTGAATTTTATGCATATTTTTTAAGTAAATAAAAAATACAAAAAGTATTATTTTATCCTCATTTTTCACAATATTTTTTTTATTTTCTTAAAACTCCAACTAATCATAAATATAATAATAATGACCGTAGCCTAAATGAAATCTAAAATATATACTCTATTTAAGTTTTTCATTTGACATTTCACACACGCAAAAAATATTGCTCCATATAAATTCTTGAATATATAAAAAGAAATATTAACTTTAAAAAATAATAAATCGATAAATAAACTTTAGATACTAATAAAAAAATGCAAAGAACTTAGCTAACTTAAATTAATTCTAATTTTATTAGAATTATTAAAAGGGTAAATTTTATGACACTAATTATAACTTATCTACCGTAAAACATTGTAATCTTTTTTTTTTTCAAATAATATATATATATATATATATATATATATATATATATATATATATATATATATATATATATATATATATATATATATATATATATACAGAGAGAGGGGGCTGGATCCCGTGTAAGTAACCCTTATGGTGTAATTTGTGAGCAGAGAAATTATTCGTAGGTACTAACCGATTATTCGTATATAATAATGTAATTATTTGTGTGTAATAAACGATTGTTCATATGTATGTAATCGCTTGGTATCTACGAATAATGTGAATCACTGTTCACAAGTTATTTTTAATCCCAGCCGTTTGATTTTTTAATCCGACGCTCCAAATTTACTCACAAATTACGTAGGAAGACTTGTTTACGCATGTTACTTTTAATCTGTTGGATAAAAATAATTAAATGAAACGGTCCCTAATTAATATGGTTGGTAATATTGCAGAGAAATAAATGAAATGGTCATTAAACACGAAATGGTTATATATATGCATTCAGTTGTCATTATCCTATATATCTTCTTCACCTTTCCCGTTCAAAGCAAGATATAATAATAAATATAAAAAGCTATTTATTATATTTGTAGTTGAATCGAATGATCGCAAATTGGCCAAGAAGCCCCAATTCGTACCCATCCACGTTGCCTTTTATGGTGATTTTTTGGATAATACGGAGTAATTGTTTGGGTGTGAGTGAGGCTTGTAGTGATGTCAGAGGATGAAATTTGGCTAATGGATTTCGATTAGTGGAAGCAAGTTTGTTGTTCGCGTTTTCTATATACACCGTAAATGACGTGTTGGATTGGACGTTGTAGGAACGTTGGATTAGACGTTGCTAAAATGTCCAATTCGACGTTGCATTTGTTGGTGAAAATTGCCCAAGGGAAGAGCATCCGACGTTGTAACAACGTCGGTACGGACGTTGTTGCAACGTCGGATCGGACGTTGCAACCTGAATCCCAAACGGGCTCCGTCGGGCTTAGCAACGTTCAATTGGACGTTGCTACAACGTCAAATTTAACGTTGTTGCTACGTTCAAAATCCCCAGAAGCAAACTAAGGGCGGGCTCGACAACGTTTATTTTGACGTTGTAACAACGTCGGATTCGGCGTTGTCACAACGTCAGATTTGACGTTGTGACAACTTCCAGGTTTCCCCCAATCAACCACCCCTATAAAAGGGAATGAGGACCTTGAATAACTCAACACAACAATTCCACATTCTCATTCCTTCCACATTTTCAATCTTTCCATGGAGCCGGTTACATCTGGAATAGTAGGCTCCACGGACAGCATTGATTTTGTAATCGAAAGGGTTCGGTACCCAATGCCCCCGGAGGAGTCCAAATGTGCTTGCAGCAGTCCAGAATACAGAGGCATGCATCCATGCGCGCTGTTTCGGGTCGTTTGTGAAAAAGAGAATCACATTTATGCACCCTTGCGGCTCGGGTGTCTGGACTGCAATGATTTTCATCCGGGCATTCGTGGAGCCTACGAGTGGAAGGTTAGAGATCTTCTGCTTCAACATATCCGGTCATTCTTTGCCGATGTAAACAGAGGTGACCACGTTGACGTGGCTCAAACGGCAGAGATACTTGTGAGGGAAGCAAATATGGAGGTTGGAAGCTTTCCATTCAACGAGTTAAAGATTAAAATCATTCCGAAGACGAACTAAGAATAACCTGCTCGATATGAAGACAAAATTATGTTGTTATCGATATTGTATTTGTTAGTTGTGGTAATGCCTCGATGTATGTAATTTGTTAGTTTTAGTAATGCCTCGATGTGTAATCTGATCGTTATCTATGAAGTGAAGCGTTTGCATGTGATTGTTTGTTGTTGTGATCGGGTAGAAACCATCGAAAATAATAACGCAAACAACACGAAATACACAAATATAGTATACCGACAAAATACGAAATGTATGTCATAAACAAAGGGACTATAATGTATCTACTGCAGAGATCGAATGTAGCCCATGAAATGCTCATACATCTGGTCTAGCTGGGGATGCCCGACCAATGTCTGAATGGCCTGGGTCATCTCGTCGACCCGGGCCTGGCGCGTAGTAATCTCAGCCTCATCCCCATCCCCATCTCGTCCGATGTCGTCGTCTGGGTGGGTAGGCGCAGCCGGAGGAGCACCATGTAGTACCACTGTCGTGGGCAACACATGACCTCGACTCTGCGACTGGAACCAAGTGAGGTAGTTAGCTGAGACGCCTCCCTGGCAGCTCTCGATCGTCCTCCGGTGACAGGGTAGAATCTCTCATCGTCTTGATCTGCCCAACGGTGGTGCTGTAGGCCGAACGTCACGATGTAACGCCTCTGCAGGTGAAACGGGCGCTGCACGAAGGACGGAGGGATGACGGCCAATGGCTACTCCTGCACGCGGCCGAACTGTCGAAGCACCCTGTCTGGCATGTACGGCTCAAAGAGGCCACCGAATCTGAGGGTGCCTCGATAGGTGGAGGAGCGAAACTGTCCTGCGAAATCCAGGTCTCTGCCAAAAGGCATCCACTCGACCTATGTTCAAAAAATGATATAAGGGAAACAATCTTACTCGACATATGTAGTTAAAATCAAAGAAAGTGAGAAACAGGTTACCTGATCGATGGTCCTGCGCTCAAGCTGTGCTCGAAGCCTCCTCTCACGCTTGCGTCTCCTTGTCGTTCCCCCTCTTCGCGGCCTTCGACGGGTCAAACCGTGCCATATATCGGGGATCATCAGCAAGTGCATCCTTGTCCGAGCGAAGTGGATCCGCAAAATAAGGGAAGTACGACCAGATCCAAGCCTGAAAATTATAAACCATTAGAGCACTTATTAAATGTAACTCGCAAGCAGAGGAACATATTTACAGTATTAAAGAAACATGTTACATGCAACAGTGCAGCACACCCACGTAGGCCCTTGGCCTCGCATCTCGTGGTCTCCCCTAATCCCCGGTAAAGGAAGGCAAGCACTCCTACTCCCCAAGCTAGTCTCCCGGAGTGCGGCAAGTCCCAAACTAGTCCGAACAACGAGAAGTGTACGCGGCTCTGGGACTTGTCGATGAAGAGCGTCGCACCCAGCAGCGTAGCCATGAAAGAAACGGCGAGGTCGTGTTGCCACTCTACGCTAGGTGGCTCTACGCTAGCTGGGGTACGGTCGGGCCACTGATCCCGACGGTAGCCGTGCCTCTCCTCCCACCAAGTCGTCAACTCCGGGGTGGGCGCTCCGCAAGCCTTCCTAAGCTTCTTCAGCAGGTCCGCATTCCAACCAAATAACTCCTGCAGTAGAGGCTCCAGTTGTAGTGGAAGATAGTCAGGGAGAGGCTCGCAAGGCAGTCCCTCGAACGGCAACCCCATCAGACAGGCGACGTCGTGGAGGGTGATGGTCATCTCGCCCCATGGAAAGTGGAAAGAGTTCATCTCCGGTTGCCAGTGCTCAATGAACACAGTCAACAACTGGGCACCCACTCTGTCCCAGTTCAAATCAAGCAGCCCCAGTAGACCAGACTGAGCTGCGTAATTGACGTTGTGACGACTGACACATAGAACGCGTAATTGACGTCATGTATGGTCCCTCTCTGATGCCCTTATATACCTCCACCATCAGGCCGAATGAATGCATCCCTTTACCTCACAATTCAAGACAACAGTTATTCCATTCGTAGATTGGAAAATGTCATCCTCAGAAAGTGAAGAAGCGATGGAAGTGGCACGAGTCGCCCCCCCGTACGACGAAGCAATGTCGTCCCACAGGTAACAATGTCCAATTGAACGTTGTAGAAACGTTCAATGTAACATTTTAACAACGTCATATTCGACGTTGTATTAAGGAACCCTCACAAAAAACGGGAAAGGATTTCCCACTATAAATTACGCCATGCGAGGGTCGAAATTACAACATCTCGTTTGAGGGAAGAAGAGATGGCGGCCGGTAACACACCAAGACCTTTCTTCTCGGTCACAAGGAGCGGCCCTAGGGATTTTTTTTGGTGGGTAGAAGACGTCTCGCTCACACAAATACTGGTAAGCCCCCTTCGGTCTCACATCCGATTTACAACGGTCCCAACTCACTAAATAGATCTTGACATCTGCAACCTCTGCCATACAACTTCGAGGAAGAATACGGGCTGGGGGGCGTCGAAAGAATAACGCTGACTAATGGGCCCGGGAGGAGAGGCACCAGCATCCGGGTAGAGCGCAACAGCTCCGGGGCACTCTAGCTCGCACAAGGATGGAATACGTTCGCGAGATCGCGTGGCGTGCGGGTAGGTGCGGGTTTGGTTTTTAGCTACTTAGGCAACGCTTGCTTTCGGGTCGTCGTAGTGCCGCCGGAGAATGTTTCACCATCAGATGAAGAGAACAACAATGATTTCCTCTGAGGTGGGACACGACGGCGACCCGGAAAAACTTCTTAACTAAGTTATTTGCTGTAATCTTCTAGCATTAATATGAGAACTGAGACAATCTAAACGTTTTTAAGTAACGTGTTTTTCCCTGAAATAACCACAAATCATATTTGAAAACCCTCCGCAAGGGCAAAACGCCCTAACAAAATAAAAGGTGCAGACATCGCACTAAGTTTTCGCCAACATACTACCCAACAAAAACAAAGATAATAGAACTTCAAAGTTGGTCCAAGTGTTGTTGTTAACAACGTCCGATTTAATGTTGTATTCATATTGCAACGTCGAATTCAACGTTGATGTCTGGCCCGACGAGGCCCACTTTTGCAACGTCGGATTAGACGTTGCTAAAGTGTCCGACCCGCCCAACATCCTTCAATTCACAACATTGTGTAGGACAAATGACAACGTCGAAACGAACGTTGCTAAAACGTTAAATCCAACGTTGCTAAAACATCATATTCGACGTTTCATTAGCAGCGCTAAACGCGGATTTGAGGTGTATATAGGGAGACCCTTGTTGTTTTAGCTCTGTGTGTTGAGGACATTCTGATGGCTGCAAATGAAATTGATATGTTACATGATGTAAATAATTATCTTTCAAAGAACTTTGAAATGAAGTATTTGGGTGAATAAGAGTTATATTCAATAGATCTTAGAGAGGTACTGAATGGATAACTGCTCAGCAAAGATAATTTCAATATAGACAGAGCACATGTTTAGTAAAATGCAATGTCCTAAAAATGATTTGGAATGGAAGGAAATGAAAAGCATTCCCTATGCATCAGTGGTGGGGACTGGGAAGTTAATTTGAACTATGTTCAGACTTGTACTCGACTCGACATTAGTGAAGCTTTAAGAATGCTAGGTCGGCATCAAAGTAATCCTGAATTGGACAACTGGAAAGCTGCTAATAAGGTTCTTAGGTACTTACAAGGCACCAAGGAACACATGCTTACGTATAGGAGATCTAATCATTTTAAGGTCATTGGATATTCAGATTCAGATTTTGCCGGATGTGTTTACGGTAGGAAATCGACGTTTGGTTAATTGTTCCTACTGGCTGGTGGGGTAGTATCGTGGAAAAGTGGGAAACATTCTATCATTGCTACTTCCACTATGAAGACTAAATTTGTGGCATGCTTTGAGACCATGATTCATGCATTGTGGATGCGGAACATTATTTTAGGGTTTGGGATTGTCGACAGTATAGCCAGTCCACTGAGAATTTATTGTAATAACATCGCAACCGTCTTCTCCTCAAGGAAAGACAAGTACTCTAAGGGTGTTAAGCACATAGAGTTGAAGTTCTTGTCGATGAAGAAGGAAGTTCAGAAACGTAGAGTGATTTTTGAGCATATTAGAACGGATCTCATGATCATTGATCCATCAACTAGTGTTTACCACCTAAGGCGTTCATCGGTCATGTAAAGCGTACTAATTTTATTGATAGAACCTTGCTATTATGATTATGTTTATGTATTTTCAGACATGTTGTCATTATGGTATTTATGCACGTTTATGGTTTCTTGATGACATATTGTTTAATGCTTATAATCATACTCATATTTAAAGAATAAGTGAGTTTGGATTGATATGTGGTACATGGAAGGAATCATGACGTTCAATTACTTGTGAACTTCATTATCCGATACGTTCCAATTCTGTAAAGTTTATAAAGGTTGTGTGGACTTTATACATTATAGTTGTACAATTAAGGTTTTAATTAAGCCATCAAATCGTCACAGGAGCCAAGTGGGAGAATGTTAGAATATTTATAAACATTTTACGTGGCTCATATATCTAGATTTAATTGAGTATTTAGTCTATATATATATTATGTTGTCTGATTTAATATAAAAGTAAAAACCATAATGGATCGGTCTCGATTAAAGAATTAAATCCGGAAAAATTATGTACTCCCTCATCCCTTACTTATAATACATACATTAATTTATTACTATCTTCTTATAATACATTAATTGATTACTATCTCATAAAAGATTATTAATAGGGAAAATAAATGAGTGAACGATTACGGAAAATAAATAATATAGTGGTTACGAAATGCGAATAGCCGCTCTCCTTTTGATATACACTTGATATTGACGAGGATAGTTGAAAGGGTCTCATCCATCAGAGAAAAAGAAAGGAGAAGGTTAAGGGATAAGAAATTGATCAATGATCCGCTTATTCCGATGCGAAGACGCTCATTGACTAAGGTTAGTCTTCAATATACAATTAGGGTTTGAATTGTATGAAATCTAGATTCTGTTTTGGTTAATTTCATGATCGAAGTCGTATAGGGTCTGTTTGGATTCCATTGCATTATGCTTATAATTAAAATACATGTATTATATTGAAAAGTTACTTAGGGTCCGTTTGGATACCCATGTGAGTATGTTTATAATACATGTTTTTAGTTTATAAAGAGTTTATAAAATAAGCAATGTTTGGATTACACATTCATAAGATAGGTTATAATACATTTAAAATATATCAAAGACATTATTTGGGATCTTTTCCTTTCCATCTCCCTTTTCCCCCAATTCTAGAATGTACAGAGGCAATTCACCAAAAAAATAGAATGTACAGAGGCATTCTTTCAACCCGCCATCTCTCGCCGGTGGCTACCTCCCCCGTCCACCATCCCCTCCTTCCCCGAGTAAGCAACTAGTTTCCCTCCCCCTCCTCGTCCCACTCGTCGCCCGTCGGCCCGTCGTTCGCTCCTCCTGCCTCAATAGCCATGGTGCCTCCGGCATCGGCCTTCACCGCTGCGCCGCTTTCCGTTCTCGTCATCTGGCTCCACTTCTCCTATGCCTCCACGGCCTCTATCCGAATCCCTCTCTTAGCAGGATCTGTCTCGCCCTATCCGAGATCTGCGTTGACGATATCGAGGTCACTTGGGCCGTGTGCGGCCTCAAATCAGTAAACATAAGTGTTTGGGGTGAATTTGGAGTCGATTTTGTTTGGATCTTAGGCTTTTATTCGATTCTGGATTTCTAGTTTGGGAGGGTTGGGATTGACTAGGGTGGCGGAATCTCTCTGGTTAGGGGTTTCTTCGTAATGACTCTCTCCGGTGGTTGTAGATCTGAAACAATGGTGGAGTACAATTTACACGGATGGAGATGAGATGGGGGGAGAAGGGATAAAGGGGGTGTAGATGTGCCAGAGATCTGTTGTGTCTTTTGGGAAAGGATAATGAACAATTGAATATATTATAATTAAGTTTTCTTTAATCTATCCAAACACTGATTATGTTTTAACAATTAAATCATATATTATTATTATAAGGGTCTGTTTGGATTCCCTTGTATTATGCTTATAAGTAAAATACATGTATTATATTGAAAAGTTACTTATAATAATAATAATATGTTATTTACTTGTTAAAACATAATCAGTGTTTGGATGGATAAAAAAAACTTAATTATAATATATTCAATTGTTCATTATCCTTCCACAACAGATCTACTTACCTATCACAACGATCTACACCCCCTCAACCCTTCTCCCCCATCTCTCATCTCCGCATGTGTAAATTTTAATCCTCCATTGTTTCAGATCTATAATTCTTTTATAATAGATTCTTTCTCCTTCCCGAATCCACAACCATCGGAGAGAGTCAGTAGAAAGAAACCCCCAAAACACAAGAGAGATGTCGACACCCCTAGTCAATCCCAACCCTCCCACACTAGAATCGAATCAAAACCTAATATCCAAACAAAATCGACTCCAAAATCAACCCAAACACTGATTATGTTTACTGATTTGAGGTCGCGCATGACCCTGGTGGCCTCGATATCGTCGACACAGATCTCGGATATGGCGAGATAGATCCGGCCAAGAGAGGGATTCGGACAGGGTTGTGGATGCATTGGAGGAGTGGAGCCAGGCGATGAGAACGGAAAGTGGCGAGAGCGTGGAAGTTGAGACCGGAGGCACCATGGCTATCAAGGTAGGAGGAACGAACGACGGGGGCGAGTGGGACGAGGAGGGGGAGGGAAAACGGCGATGTACTCGGGGAAATAGGGGATGGTGGACGGGGGAGGTGGCCACCGAGGCGAAGAAAAGGTGTTCTGAGTTGGTTCCGGTGAGAGATAGCGGGGTGAAACGATGCCTCGGTACATTTTATAATTGAGAAAGAGAAAATGAAGGGGAAAGATCCAGATACTATATTTGATTTTAAATGTATTATAATTTATCCGATTAATGTGTCATCCAAACACTACTTATTTTGTAAACTCTTTATAAACTAAAAATTATAAACATAATCAAATGGGTATCCAAACAAATCCTATGTCTCCTTATTAATTAATTCCATCGCACTCATTAAAATATAGATATATAGTTTAACATATATTTTTTAAAAAAACATTAACTTTTTTTTATAAAATATTAATATTTAATATAATCTTGTTTATTAATAATAAATATCAGATTATTTTTAAAAATAATAAAAAGTTAATAACTCACAGAGTTTTAGCTTTTAAAAAATATATTACAAAATTAAACGACTTATATATTTTAAAACAGATGTAGAATATCATCTGAATTTTATGCATATTTTTTAAGTAAATAAAAAATACAAAAAGTATTACTTTATCCTCATTTTTTACAATATTTTTTTATTTTCTCAAAACTCCAACTAATCATATATATAATAATAATGACCGTAGCCTAAATGAAAACTAAAATATATACTCTATTTAAGTTTTTCATTTGACATTTCACACACGCAAAAAATATTGCTCCATATAAATTCTTGACTATATAAAAAGAAATATTAACTTTAAAAAATAATAAATCGATAAATAAACTTTAGATTAATAAAAAAAATGCAAAGAACTTAGCTAACTTAAACTAATTCTAATTTTATTAGAAGTATTAAAAGGGTAAATTTTATGACACTAATTATAACTTATCTACCGTAAAACATTGTAATCTTTTTTTTTACAAATAATATATATATATAGAGAGAGAGAGAGTTGGATCCCGTGTAAGTAACCCTTATGGTGTAATTTGTGAGCAGAGAAATTATTCGTAGGTACTAACCGATTATTCGTATATAATAATGTAATTATTTGTGTGTAATAAACGATTGTTCATATGTATGTAATCGCTTGGTATCTACGAATAATGTGAATCACTGTTCACAAGTTATTTTTAATCCCAGCCGTTTGATTTTTTAATCCGACGCTCCAAATTTACTCACAAATTACGTAGGAAGACTTGTTTACGCATGTTACTTTTAATCTGTTGGATAAAAATAATTAAATGAAACGGTCCCTAATTAATATGGTTGGTAATATTGCAGAGAAATAAATGAAATGGTCATTAAACACGAAATGGTTATATATATGCATTCAGTTGTCATTATCCTATATATCTTCTTCACCTTTCCCGTTCAAAGCAAGATATAATAATAAATATAAAAAGCTATTTATTATATTTGTAGTTGAATCGAATGATCGCAAATTGGCCAAGAAGCCCCAATTCGTACCCATCCACGTTGCCTTTTATGGTGATTTTTTGGATAATACGGAGTAATTGTTTGGGTGTGAGTGAGGCTTGTAGTGATGTCAGAGGATGAAATTTGGCTAATGGATTTCGAGATAAGTTTAATGTATATAATTTGAATGTATTTCTTTCGAGACTTGTTTATAATAATTACATTCGATTAAAGGGATGTGAATATGTGATTTAAACTCACATAATATAAGTTAGAATGCATTTTAGTGTAGTGCACCTTAGCTATTGTGAGGTTGCAAATAGGCAATTCAACACTATAAATAAGACCCTTGCTGTAATAAGATCTGATTGATCAATTTACTTTACAATTGAGAGTTCAATAGAACAGTTGCTTCCTCATCTCTCTTCCTCTCAAATCTGAGCTTAATGATTCAATGATCATCATGGTATCAGAGCATTGGTAATTGAATCAAAAGCTCAAGGTCCTTCTTCATCTGCCTGATTGCTTCTCGCTAATCGAATCTCTGTTCCCCAATGGCGACAACTGACGAACGAACTCCACCTGAGAATGGTGGAAGGAGACGAGCTGAGTTCATCTCAGCTAAAAATCTGAACAATCCTTTGTTCATACATCCTTCTGAGAACTCAGGCATGGTTCTGACCACGGTTCAGCTATCTGGCGATAACTTTCGCCGCTGGAAGAAAGCCATGAGTAAAGCACTGTCGGTCAAGAACAAACTGGGACTCGTTACTGGATCGTTGATCGAAACTTCTGAAAACACTCTTATGTGGAATCAATGTAACGATATGGTATGCTCATGGATTCTGAATACCGTATCCGAGGAAATCTATTCTACTCTAGACGAATTCGACACAACTCGAGAGATGTGGCTGGATCTGGAGGAAAGCTATGGCCATCGCAATGGCCCTCTGGTTTTTCAGATGAAAAAGGAGGTTCAGGATTGTGCTCAAGGTACATCTGCTATGACTGAGTATTTCACAAGGCTCAAAGATCTCTGGAAATGATTATCTGGTCTGGTTCCTCCAATTAGGTGTCATTGTGGCAAGTGTGAGTGTGATCTCAATGCTCAGCTGGAAGCTCGTGATCAAGAGGAAAAGCTTATGAAGTTTCTGATGGGATTGAATGAGTAGTATGCAGCTGCTCGTCGCCAGATCTTGATCAACACTCCCTTAATTACCTACAGCTAGCACTGCTCATTCCTTACTTCTTCAAGATGAAACACGAGTTAAGGTATCTACACCATCTGTTGATTCTACTGCCTTAAATGCTAATAGATCTGAAAATCGATCTGAGTCTAAACCTAGGAAGGATAGATGTGAGCATTGCAATGGGAATCATAAGACTGATAGGTGCTGGGAAGTGTTTGGCTATCCTGATTGGCATTTTAAAAGCAAAGAAAAGCCTCAACTGCGTCGGTTTGGCAGTGGATCTGAGACAAAGGGAAGAAATAAAGAAGCTCTTGACAAGAAGTATAGAGCTAATAGTGTTGCTACTCAGAATTCAGCTTCAAATGTCTTAACTGAGAATAGTTCTGCTCAGATTCAGGCTATATCTCCTGACAATCAGCAACTTCTTCAAACTCTCATGAAACTCATAGATCAGAAGAAGGATCATGGCACTAAGGTCAACCCTGTAGGTATTTCTCACTGCTGTAATACTTCAATGTTCTCAAAGTTGTGGATACTTGATAGTGGAGCCACATATCACATGACATGTGATAGATCTTTTCTTCAAAATATTACACCTCTCATTAAACCTTTGTCTGTCCATTTACTTGATGAAACCACTTGCAGTGTTTCATTTACTGGAGAAGTACAACTCTCTCCCACTCTCACTCTTAAAAATGTTCATTATGTTGAAAAATTTCACTTCAATCTGCTGTCCATTAGTCGCCTCATACATGATCTAAATTGCTTTGTCTTTTTTTACTCTGACAAATGCATCATTCAGGACCATGCAAGGAGGACAATGATTGCAGTTGGTAAAGAGCTGGGAGGATTGTACTACATAGTTCCACATGCTGATCTGGAAGCTATTCTTCTTGAAGACTCTACTTACCTTCATTTTACACCACACAAAACTTTCAAAAATGCCTTTTATTGTTCGGAAAAACCAAAGTTACCTATGTTTTTACCTTCTACTGCTAACACTGATATGAATGCTATTTGGCATCTTAGACTTGGTCATGCCCCCTTTGATAAATTGTTACATGTGCCTGTCATTTCTTCAAGTATAAACAAGTTTAAGAAAGAGTTTACCTGCTCTATATGTCCTCTTGCTAGACAGACTAGAAACAGTTTTCACTTAAGTGACTCACATGCTAATGTTGTGTTTGCTTTGATTCATTGTGATCTATGGGGTCCAATTGATACTCAAACTTACAATGGTCACAAATACTTTCTAACTGTTGTAGATGACTACAACACAGGGGTGCGGGCTTTCTTGCTAAAACACAAGTCTGAGACACCTTCAGTTCTAAAAAATTTTATGACTATGGTTGAGACACAATTCTGTGCTACTGTCAAGACTCTCATAAGTGATCAAAGCACTGAGTTTTTCAACTCTGAATTGATCTCTTTCCTTCAGTCCAAAGGGATCATTCATGAGAGTTCTTGCAAGGCCACTCCTCAACAAAATGGTCGGGTAGAGAGAAAGCACAGGTATATCCTAGAGACTGCTAGAGCTCTAAGGTTTCAACCTTCTCTCCCTCTTAAATTCTGGGGTGACTGTATTCTCACTGCTACCTATATCATAAACAGGTTACCCTCTCCCTTACTTCATCACAAAACACCCTATGAGTTGTTGTTTAATCATCCTCATGATTATACAAAAATGAAAGTCTTTGGTTCTCTATGTTTTGTGTCTACTGCCACATCCTCTAGGGGGAAATTTGACTCAAGGTCTTCACCTTGTGTCTTTCTTGGATATCCTTATGGGTTCAAAGGATACAAGGTGTATAATCTATCTACTCATAAGTGTGAGATCACCCGTGATGTTACTTTTGTGGAAGCTGTCTTCCCTTTTGCTAGCAAAGAGGACCTATTTCCTTCTCAACCATCCCAGGAATCTATCCACAGTGAGGTTTCCTCTCCTTTTGTGGATAACTTCATACATGTGGAGGTTGATCACCCACCCTCTCCTCTACCTCTGAATCCTCCTTCTCCAAATGAGACTCATGCTGAGTACTAACCATCTCCTGTTCCTCCCTCTTTTGATGAACCACAGTTTGTCCCCCCTTCACCTACACCACCACTTCCCCGTAGGTCTTCAAGAAATGTCCAGCCTCCAGGTTAGTTCAAGAACTATGTGTGCTCCTCCTCTGCTGATGTTGCCAATGCAATTGCACCTTCTTGTAAGTCATCTTCTCCTTACCCCATCTCCTCTTTCTTGTCTTACAGCTTATGCTCTTCCTCTTATAAACACTTCATTCTTAATGTGGCTCACTTGAAAGAACCCTCAACTTTGAATGAAGCATTGAGTAAACCAGAGTGGGTTAATGCCATGCTTGTGGAACTTAATGCCTTGGAAGAAAACAACACTTGGACTCTTGTGCCCAGGTCCTCTGCTCCTTCCCTTGTCAGCTGTAAGTGGTTGTTTAGACTGAAATTCCTTGCTGATGGAACTCTGGAAAGACACAAGGCTAGACTTGTGGCTTGAGGTTTCTCTCAATTGGAAGGCATAGACTACAGTGAGACTTTTGCTCCTGTTGCCAAGCTGATTACAGTCAGGACAGTGCTTGATGTGGCCTCTGTGAGGGGATGGTCCATTTCTCAAATGGATGTCACCAATGCTTTCTTAAATGGAAATCTAGAGGAGGATGTGTTCAGGGAGCTTCCTCCTGCTTACTCCTTTCTCAAATCCCACTCTTGTCCTCAAGGGGAGTGTGTGAGTGAGGACAAAGTGTCTCAAGTGGTGTGCAAATTAAACAAGTTCTTGTATGGACTTAAGCAAGCACCTAGACAGTGGTTCTCAAGTTTCTCTCAGGTCATGAAAAAAGCTGGGTTTGAGCAGTCCAGATCAGATTACTCATTATTCTTTAAGGCTACACATGTCTCTTATACTGTGCTCCTAGTCTATGTGGATGACATGATCATCACAGGTGACAGTGCCACTGAAATTGCTAATCTAAAGGATTATCTAAGTAAGAAGTTCAAGATGAAAGATCTTGGAGAGATGAGGTACTTCTTAGGAATTGAGGTTGACAGACTGAATGATGGTTTACTGATCAACCAGAGAAAGTATACTCTGGAGCTTCTCAAGGAGACAGGTATGGAGGATGCAAAACCTGTGGCTACACCTCTGGATCCTAAAGTAAAGCTGCAAATGGATGGAGACAGGCTCAATGTGGATGCTGTATCCTATAGAAGGCTTGTAGGGAAGCTGATATATCTTACCATTACAAGGCCTGACATTTGTTATGTTGTACAAGTTCTAAGCCAGTTTATGCATCAACCCAATGATGAGCATTGGAAGGGTGCCAAACATGTGTTGAGATATCTAAAGGCAGCTCCTGGACAAGGCTTGCTTCTATCAAACAAGTCAAAGCTGCAACTGAGTGCATATTATGATGCTGGCTGGCAAAGTTGCCCTATGACCAGGAAGTCTCTAACTGGTTTCTGCATCATGCTAGGAGGCTCCCTTATATCCTGGCGAACCAAGAAGCAAAGCTATGTTGCTATGTCGTCTGCTGAGTCTGAATACAGAGCCATGGCTACTGTAAGCGGTGAGATTACTTGGCTTTTGAAGCTGCTTGAGGATTTGCAAGTTGATTAACTCAAGCATGTGAAGCTCTTCTGTGACAATAAGTCTGCTATTCATATAGCTCATAATCCAGTGTTTCATGAAAGAACGAAACACATTGAAGGGGATTGCCATCTTGTGAGGAACAAGGTGCTCAACAAAGAAATTGAGTTGGGATACATACCAACCAAGGAACAACCTGCAGACATCTTTACCAAGATTGTCTCGTCTGAGCAGTACAACAAAATCTTGAGCAAGTTAGGAGTTTGTAACTTGTTTTCTAGTCAAAACTCCTCACTTGAGGGGGAGTGTTAGAATGCATTTTAGTGTAGTGCATCTTAGCTATTGTGAGGTTGCACTAGGCAATTCAACATTATAAATAAGACCCTTGCTGTAATAAGATCTGATTGATCAATTTACTTTACAATTGAGAGTTCAATAGAACAGTTCTTTCCTCATCTCTCTTCCTCTCAAATCTGAGCTTAATGATTCAATGATCATCAATATATAAACCAAACTATTAAAGTTTGGCGGGAAATTTTCTAATAAACATAGATAAATTTTGTGTGCTACTCAAGATTTGTAAAATCATATACTAGAATTTAGGAAAAATAACAAGAAAAATAAAATTAATTCCATATATTATATTTTTTTTACACAATTATCAAACTTTGGTGTTTTATTTTTATAAAATCATGAATAACCTTTTAATGTTTAAAATTGTTATAAACCCATCCAAATTTGAGGATTAACTAGTGGAATACCCGCGCCATGGCGTGGTTGCGACGAAAAAAAAAGGTGAATGAGAGTAAAAAATATGCATTATAAAGAATGACCAAATAAAATATAAACAAATGTTTGGAAAGCCTAAAACAACAATATTGTTCTTGAACGACATAGATGTTCAGAAAAGGCACAGAATTGGTGCTATTGATTAATACAAAGGGATGAATTTGTATGATGGATATGATTTATAGGTTAGTAATAAATGATATACAAACTAAACGGTAAATATAAAAAATTGATGGAGTAGTGAAGAAATCCCCAAAAATGGAGTAGTGAAGAAATAACATGCAAATCCCCTGCAAATTAGTAATCCCCAATATTTCTCATCTTCACTTTGGACCTCCAGCCATCTTTAGGCTATTCCAATCATAATAACTATAAATCCACTCATGGTCCTATGTTGATAAGCAATTGCTGATAAAAATAAATAATAGTCCCAATTTAGAAAAGAAGGGAGAAGAAAAAAGAGAAGTGAATCTACTCAAAGAAGGGGATCTTTACTTGGGGTGCCAGAAAGAAAACAAAAGATGGGTTTAGGAAGATCTTTACTTGGGGTTCCCGAAAACTCATATCCTTGGAGCTCCAAAAGTCATGAGCAATGATAATCCGAAAGTCCGACTCCTCCTTTGGAACTCCAGTCTCTTGATAAGCCAAAAGCCTCCCATCGCTCAGCTTGAATCTGGGTGTAGCAATCACATTCACAGGATCATCCATTGCCTTTGATTGGATTGGTGAGTCCAGACAGGTCACTTCTAACAATCAAAATCTCCAAAAGTTACTAAAATCTTAATAACAAAAGAAGGTATACAAATTGTAACCACTCAAGAAAATTAAGAACTTGAAAACAAAAGAATAAACACATATAGAGGGAAAAGATGCACATAAAAGGAGGAATTGAGAATAATACATATTTTTGAATATGAAAGTCAACAAAGAGAAAGATTGCATTTCAGCAGCAGATCACATTGAGAAAATGAAAGGTAAAATAAAACTTTACACTTACCTAAGTATAATGTTCTACACAATGTGCATTGGTCAAGAGCTTTCCATCACCAATCATGAATGCACTGCAAAAGAACAGCTCGATATTCATGCCTTATAACAAACAGTAGCTTAGGAGAAAAAGACATTGTCAAAAACTCATAGCATACCTCCTAGTGATTGTGAACTGGTGTTGGTTTTGCCATGAGAGGGAATAATCTGGAGTGGGAGTGCAATATACCTAATGTTCATAAAAAAAAAAGATAAATAAACTGAAAGATGAAATCTGTTAGAGATTGATTTTCAAATTTAAAATAGTATCACAAAAAAAAAGTTGCAAATATTATAGAGACTTGGCAGTAAAATGGCAGAATAGCAGAATGTCATCATACATGAGGCACATCTCCATTCTTTCTGTCAGTGTTTTCTTTCAGGACCTTGTCTACGATACTGAAAAGCAACTGTGTAGGAGTTTTATGCACCCAAAATTTGCAAGTAGTAAAAGAGGAGAATTAGGTAATTACAAAAAAAGCTATAAAGCTTTTTACAACCTTGACCCATAATTGGGATTGATCAGAGGCTGTCGAATAGCAGATCTAATACCCACCTCAATTACCACAGGCACACCCATGAGCCTTAATAATTTTTTCCAGTCCTTAATGTGTTGCCATGTGACCTGAAAAATCCACACATTTGTCATCCATGGTATACATGCTTAGCAAAGCACCAAAGTCATAATCCTATTAAAAATAAAAATCCAGGACAAGCTAGACAGTTGTAAAAAAAAATGTAAACTACAAAGAGAAGCTACCATAACGGAAAATTCTTGTCATAGAGAAAATGAAGCAAGGCTGTAAATTTTTGTCTAAGCAAATAACACTTAAGCAAATATGTTACTTAGACCTCACATGTAACACCACACCTTCACAGTTCTTGATGATTAAAGCATCAAGAACTGTAGCATCAAAAAATGAAAAAAACCTCGGTTTCTTGATAAAGGTCTTGAGTTTACCTCAATGGCCGCTTTCAAATCCTCTGTAGCATCATAAAATGAAAAAAACCTCCCAAATACAAAGCAATTGAAGCATTGGTGTGCCAGATCTGATAAGAACACAAAAATCAGAAGAGAAAAGAACATAACTATTTAACTACAAAAATTAATCAGAAGCAATGGAAAATTAGAAGAGGTGTCAGTCCTATAAGTTGAAGGACACAAGTTATATAGCCTTGTCAGTCCTATAAGTTTAGAACACATCTACCAAGTGATCTACTCTACAAATATCAGCCGTGCATTAAGTTCATCCTTATTAAAAGAAAGAAAAAGAAAACTCCTATCAATGCCCACATCAAGTAACAGATTGCAAATTTATCCAAAAGAAAAGTAACATATGGCAAATGATCACTAAATTTACGAACAAAATATTAACTAAAGAACTAAAGTTTGCTATATATATCCCTAGTTCATTAAATGAAATAGAATAAAAAAAAAAGAACATCGGGAAAAGATAACATACGTATCAACATGGGGTGACCACATAAATGCAGGGACAGTTGATCCCAAAATCACACTGAAATGTAGTAAATTAGTAGATAAAGCACAAACGAACAATTAGATTCCCACACCATGGCATATATGACGGAGGAGCAATTAGATAAACAATAGTCCAAGGAAGTCAGTAAGTAAACAGTTTTTGAAATGTACCTACATATTAATAAGCCATGGAGAAGGAGCACCCTCTGGCATGACTAAATCAGATCCCATTAGACTTGTTCCCTCCCAATACGCCTGAAACATGGAATCTATTCAGCAATGAATAAGAGTAAATTATAAACAAAAATTAGACTATGACAAATTCGCGATTTATGAGATGATTTCAACTTCAAGGTCACGTGATTGCAGCAAAAATAGAACAATTATTTAGTAATTTCAAGAAAAAGCTTCATATTATTGTCACTACAAAAAATGCTACTCTTACTCTAATTCTCAACACCTACCACAACTTGAGACAACTCAACAAAGTTACAGAAATCAAATTGATTAAACAAAGGCAAACCCTAAATTTTAATTAAAAAGAACAGTAGAGAGAGGATGAAACTCAAAGAAAGGTATTTGGGGCTTACGCTTCGCCAGTGGCAGCGGAAGATCCTGGATCCCGAACTACAATCCTCGAGGGTCAAGATCAGGAGAGAGAGAAACAGAGGCTGTCAACCGGCTTCCAATCGTCGGGGTGGCCATTGAGGGGTAATGATTCTTGGCCCGAACTCGGCGACGACCTGGGTGTCCAAGTTGGAGTTGCAGGTCCAGTCGCCCGATTTGATATGCGATTGGACAAAGACAGTGAGCGACATCAACGAACGGGCCAAGAAGAGGAGGCGAGAAGGGACAACTGAGATCTTTTTCATCATGATCGTGGAGCGAACAACCACAATCAAAAGGAAGTGTCTGAAAGAAGGAGAAAGAACGGGAAAAAGAGAAAGAAGGAGAAAGCATCACCATTAGAGAGGGAAAGGAGAAAGAACAGGAGAGGCACGAAGGAAGCCAGGCCATGAAGTCGGCGAAGGAGGAATGAAGCGTCTGGTGGAGGAGTCCCGTGGATCGAATAGCCAGAGGTGGGATTGTGGGAGAGGCGGTGAATTAGAAGGAAGAGATATCAACCGTAGAGCATGGGTTAAGATTGGAAAAAAAAAAAAAGGTAAAATAGGAAATAAAAAGAAAAAAAGGTAATTGGCTGAAAATCCGAAAATGAAGGAGAGAGTGTCATGTGGCAAAGACTCTTTGCTTTTAAATAGTTATATAGATATAGATTTTTAAATTACAGGATCGCCATAACTCTTTCAATGATTAAAATTGTTAACTGAACTACATAAAATTAATGTCCCTTCATATGACCCTACTTTAGATATCGTAAATTATGCAACACAATCCATGAATTAGAAAAATATTTTATTAAAATATGTATAAATTATTAAAGTGAAAGAAATCATCCTCTATTTTTCAAATTCATGAATTAATTACTACATATTTTTAATTATCATTCATCCAAAATTGTTATAAAGTATACTAATTTTGGTTAAAATGTACTTCATATTATATATGTGGAATGCAATATTTTTAAAACTTAAAAGGGTTAATGGGTCTTCAAAAACAGCCGTCTAAATTGGGTATTTAGATTAGTATGTGTAAATAATTAAATATTACAGAATTTGAAATTCTTTTGAATAAAACTACCCCAATTGTTTTTTGTTTGTATAATTTAGTCAATTCATTATGTGACTAATGTGTGGTCCTATGAAAAATTAACGGTTTATATGTTATTGTGTGGTTTTATGTGGGTTATTGTGTGATTTTATGTAAATTCTAAACCTTGTGGCTACCGCATGAAATTTGTTGAAATTTTTTGGTTACTATGTGAAATTCTTAAAAAGTTAATTTGGGTATCACACACACACAAAAAAAAAAAAAACCTTGTGATACCAAACATAATTTCCCAAGTTTGTTTGTTGATTTCACATGAACTAAACCATTTTCCAAACATAAAAGCTACATAATATTAACAAGATGTGAAAAGAGATATTTACAAGATATTTTTTTATATAAAATTACGCACAAAGTCCTTCCTTTCCTTGATTAATAAAAAACCATATTCTTTAAGCCTCATTCAACATTGGTGAGCACCATCAACTCATCAACATTTCACCAAATAATTGTTATTTTTGGTAAATTTGTGGGAGATTTCAACCGATATATCAAGTATAAGGTAAGATTTTACATTAAAATTAATCTTGGTTAAACTTTTTTGATTTAAAATTGGGTGTTTTTAGATTTTTGAAATAGGAATCGAAATGGATTGATAGTTTTTTTTGTGTGTGTTTTTTGTTTGATTGTTGTTGTTATGTGTTGTGATTAGGGATGGCAATGGGTCGGATGATGGGTGGATGATCTACATCCGCCACCCGATCCACCATCCAAAATCCTTTACCCTATCCGACTCATCACCCACCAAATATTTCACCCGTCCCGTCCACCCATCACCCTCCGGGTGATCGGGTGGATCGGGTGATAATTCGGGTTAAATAAAAAACATCAAATTTAGGGGTGGGCGCGGAACGGGGTCGTCCCGTGTCCCATTCGCGTAATTTTTGCGGGACGGGATTCACTATTTTTTTTTCAATCCCGCACGGGCCTTGTACCTCGTGGAACGGGGCGGGACCGGGACGGGACGTGCCTTGTCCCTCAAATAAAAATCATTATAAAAAAATCTAAAATTCCTATATATTTATCGGTTTTTAAGGACATAACATATATATATATATATATAATTTTTTAATATTTTAAGATTTTTCTTATATATATATACGCATTGGACACATTATACACATTATACGTGTAATTACGCACAATATATACACACACTATACACGTAAAGTGTGTGTGTATATATATAACTAGTTTTATTACCCGCGATCTTCGCGGTTTTTTTATATGACTTTTATTATTCATGCACAAATTGTGTAATATCATAAAAAATATATAAATATTATTTCAAATTTGTATGATGTAATTTCATTATTCTTTTCCAAAATTTTTTATGAAACAAAATTATTTTATCGCTAAACAAAGCAATATGTATAATAGATCTAATATTTGTATAAATTTGATTCATAAATTAATTGGTACGTGAGCAATATTTGCATAAATTTTGTTTATAAATTAATTGTTTGTTAAAGATAAACACTTATTTATTTGAATTATTTTTATTGTTTAGTGTGATTGTTTAAAGATAAACAAAATTATTTGGTACGTGAGCAGTATTTGCATAAATTTAGTTTATAAATTAATTATTTGTTAAAGATAAGCACTTATTGATTTGAATTATCTCTATTGGTTAATGTGATTATTTAATAATTTCATAGAATATACATAAACCGATTCTCTCTCTATAATGCAATCAATTTTCGTTAGTGGTATGTTTATTTAAAAGTTATATTAATATTGACTGATAATATGTTTTTCATATTATTTTCCGTTGTTTCTATTATTTTTAATTGACATGCATGGATAAAAAATTAAATACATGTGTCATCTTCTGATTGATTTTACTTGGGTAATTTTTTAAAAATCCTTATAGTTAAAATAAAATTTGCGCTAAAAGATAGGATTTACACTTATATATATAATTTTATTTATGAAAAATTTCACATGGCTTAGCGAGGCCACAAATTTTATTAATATAATATTTTTGGATTAAAATAAAATGAGATTAAGAAAAGAAAAAGAATTGATTTTGGATAAGTTTTGCACAAGAAGATAAAATTTTGGGTAGTTCACTGAAAATTCCTTTTCAATGAGCGCATTGTCATCTCATAAAAAAAATCAATATATAGTAATTGGAATATTCTATCTTCAATATCATAATTAGTTATTTATTACGTAGTATTAATTAATAAAATTATTTAAAGGTAAAATATTATCTTAATTCTGGTAAGATTCTTGACTTACATATGAAATATAAAAAAAATTAAACAAAATACCCTAAGATAAAATATTCTATTAATGATAGATTTTGTAAATATGATGATTTAATATTAAAATTTAATATTTAATATAACATTTTAACCAAGATAAACTAACACCATCGACTAAAGTTACAAAACAAAATTTTAGTTTACCCTAATTTGAACTAATCTATCTTTAACTAAATAACCTTTTTTTTTTGGTCAAGTACTAAATAACCTTTAATATAACCTATGAAATCGATTTTAATATAAAAGTAGACCACGTTGGTGTAGCCCGTGTAGGTGGAAATCTATGGATTTTATTATACGTGGAAGCATATCTCAATTATGTAAAAACTATTCTTAAACTAATTTTAATATAATCTATTTGAAATCTTTGGATTTTAATATAAAAAAGTACAATTGAACTTTTATTTAATGAATATAAAAAAATTGAAAGCATATCTCAATCACTTAAATTGAAGATATTTTTAACAGAAAATATATAAAATTGATTGAAATTACACGTAGATAAATAGATTACACAGTTGTATGACATGACTTAAAATTATTGGAGATTCATTAATTGACGTGTCAAAAAAACTCGATCAGAATGCACCAAAAAATGACACGTAAGCGAATCGCACCAGAGCCCGCCACATAGGATTTCCACGCCTCTGTTTTAGTATTATATATTGATTGATTGATGATACTTCTTCTTTTTTAATCAATATATACAATGTAAATATACTTCTCTCTTTTTAAAAAAAATTAATACTGTGTATATATACATTTACAATCTACACGTACAATCTGTATATGTATTATGTATACTATATATATACTATATATAATGTTTATAGGTGTATTAGTAATTTATGGGGGTATATTAGTAATTTCACATATAAAATTCCTATTTATATACTACATACAATCTGTATATGTATTCTGTATACTAAAATTCCTATATATTTATGGGGTTATATTAGTAATTTCATATATAAAATATAATTATATAATATAAGTCGGGTGACGGATCGGGTGATGGGTCGGGTGACGGGTGGGAAATGTCTTCACCCGAATTCAACCCGACCCATCACCCGTTCACCCATCACCCATTTAATATTCGCTTTATTTTGGATTTTCACCCACTTTTTCGGGTCGGGTGAGACGGATATCCGTCGGGTGCGGGTGAAATTGTCATCCCTTGTTGTGATTGAGTATGAAATCACCCATAGAAATTTATCAATAGGACTGGATTTCAATTGTTCGATTTGCTAGTGGATCAACTCTGACAGGGGAAGCTTAACCTAATGTGCTGGGGAGAAGATATCAGCTCGACCTCATGTGCTAAGAATAAGTTGTCAACTTGAAGTTGTGTCTTGAGGCAACGTAGGAAGCTCTCGACCTGATTGGCAAGAGAATAGACCTGATTGACATTACAGGGTTGTGTCTTCAGAGGACATGACGAGTCTAAATTTTCTTTGAATCGTGAGAATGTAATTGAATAGGTGGATTTTTTTAGCAAGCTGGGTACCTGCTGTCAATGACGTTGTATTGAACAATGCACTAGGAAATGCCAAATATATTTCTCCTGACATCCAAAAAGAGATTTTGACAATCATCGCCAACAAACTCCGTTCTATGATTCGCGAGGAAGTTGGAGATGCTTGTTTTTGTATTCTTGTTGATGAAGCACAAGATGAATATGGATGGAAGCACAAGATGAATATGGTGTGATCTAATTAGGAAGTTATTTTCTTACTTGGACAATGTTATTAACATGCATGTTCTACTCGTTGGAGTTCTCATTTCAGTTTCATTGGGAGTATGATTAACTGATTGTTTTCTTCAACTTGTAAAGTGCTTATGGATGTCAAGAAGAATGGTCTGAACTCCAAGGCTCGAGTAGAAGCCAACGATGCTTTAGAACATTTGAAGACTTTTAATTTTGCATTTAGCTCGCACTTAATGTTTGAAGTTATGGAGATTACCAATTTTCTTTCTTAAGCATTTAAGCAAGAATCCATTGACATACTATCTGCACTTCAACATCTTTCTCCACTGCAAGAATTCTTCTACAAGATCTACGAGATGAAGGTTAGGAGATATTGCTTCAAACAATTATAGATTTTTGCTCAAAACATGGAGTTGAGGTACCCGACATATATGTGTATTGCAATTGGTCGTAGTGCAAAGCAAACTTTAGAGTATCGTTATCATGTTGAGCATTTTAATCAATCTATGATTTTTAGTTAACCGAGTTGAGCTCAAGGTTTAATGAGACATTACAAATTGCACGCTTCATCTTAGTGTAGCATTTGAGCCAAGAGATTGCTTTCGTTCATTTAATTCATAAGATGTCTACAAGCTTGCAGTGGAGCTATATCCACGGGATTTTGAGGAACGCGAAAGGTATGTTTTGAAGAGTAAGTTGCACCTGCACTATATTATCATGATTTTGCTATTCGCAATTCTAAGTTTCAAGTTCTAACACTTGCAAAATTGATGGAGAAGGTGGTAGAAAAAAAGATGAGCAGTTAATGATAAGTAGATTCATTAGCATTTTCGTCAATTCGTAACAGATGCTTTGATCATTTATATTCATTTTGCTAATTAGAGTATTAGATTGTAAATTGACATTTTGAACACTTTTTGCAATGATTTTGCTGTTGTAAAATTTGTAGATCAATTTATACTTTCAGTTTCTTTGAATCTCGCCTACTCCTAAAGGTTGTCTTGACTTCGTCACTGACAATACTAACTTGAAAGAGAATGAATTAAGTAAAACTAAAAGTTTCTAAATTAAAAAGCACTAAAATTGCAAAAAAAATAAAAATATTCATGCGCAATATCTAATCTTGGAATATATAGGTCACTCGAAAGCCCACTGGTTCTCTCGACGAACCTCTTCCTCCGGCGTGAAGTCATTCTTGAAATTGAAAGTCTTGCGAATCTCCTCTGGAGTCTTTCCCTTCGTCATGTCAACAACAGTCTGGCAGGTGAAGTCCAAAAGGGTCTTGATGTTCAAGTAGTTCGCTGCCAGAATGAGATTGAATAGACTCTCCTGGTCCACCTTCATGAATTCCGCATCCCACTTTTTAAGATCATCGGCGAATTCGTCGGCGGTGCCCTGACCTTCATGCTTATTCAAGTACTCTATCACCATATCCAGGGTCTTGTCGTTGACGTTGGGGAGTGGAATGACGCTATCGGCGCAGCCGTCCTTGATCGTGTTCTGGATCGTCTGGGACTGCATTATCACCGACTCCTCCACTTCGAAGGTGTAGCCATCGGATGTCTTCAAGGTAATTGTTAGGCTCATCTTACTTAGCCTATGTAATTCTATGTGTGTTTGTATTTGTATGTGATAAGGAGTGAGTAGCTGATTGTATTGCATTTGTTCTTTAAGCCCAAATGTGATCTCAGCCCGGCTTGTTTCACAAGCCCAGCTCACTTGCACTTGGATTTCTGACCGTTGAGCCTTCAATGACTTCGTACAACTCGGCTCGGGTTTAAGAGGGTTTGAAAACCCTAAACGCCGAGAAGAGAGAGAAAGAGAGAAATCTGAGAGCTTCCATGGATTCACTCCCTTGCCTCATGAACTCTGCTAGGGTTTCGGTTCCCTTGTGCTCTTGAGCATAGGTTGAGCTCCCTTCACATCCAAACACCTTGAGTTCGAGAGCTAGTGAGATTTGAAGCTCGATTGCCCTTTGGTTCTATCCTTGGTGACTGGTGTCCTAGTTGAGGCTAATCGATCTTTTCATTTCTCTACTTGTTTGTGCTTTGAATCGGTTGTAAACTTGCTTTGAAACATTTATACAAGTTTGTCTTTCGTTTTGGTGTTGAAACTCTCTCTTCATTCCGCAATTTCAATTTGGTATCAGAGCTAGGGTTAGAGTTTGCGATTCGGAAAACACTTTGCGTCTGTTGAAGTTTTCGAGGATCTTCATCCTCGACGACTCCAGATCTGCAAAGTCTTTAGGGTTTTCTTCGAAAATCTCTTGATTCCATTGAAGTCTTCTGGAGCTTTGCTCTCCTCTTGCTCAGATCTGTAGATCTTGAGGCTGCGTGAGGACTCTGAATCTAGGGTTTCGAGAAACTCAAAAGTCTCGAGTTTGTTTGCTTGGATTTTAGCCTTTGTGGCCTAGATCTAAACAAATCAGAGGCATAGCAAGAAGTTGTCAGAGAATCTCTTCTTCTGACAACTCCCCTTTCAGTTCCCTTTGGCTCCCTACTGTGACGTTTTATAAATCTAAACTAGCAGCTTAGTTTTCTGCTTGGTTGAGATTTTCAGGGGCACATTTGAGATTCAAATCCTTAGCTAAGGAGATGTAGGATTTGAGTACTCACCCTTGTTTAGATATCTGTTTAAGAGATTCAAACCCTTAGCCAAAGACCTGTAGGGTTTGAGTGCTCACAGTGCTTAGATATCTACTGATTTGCTCACTTGTTTTCTTAGGTACCTGATTCAATCTCATGGATGATAACTCTTATGGTATCAAACCTTTTGATGGGACAACAGACTTTGCTATGTGGCTAGTCAAAATGAAGGCTATTTTGATCAAAGAAAAATGTTGGAAGGCTGTCAATAATGAATATCCAATAGATATGTCTGTAGAGGCTAAAAAGGATCTGGATCTTGTTGCTCATAGTGAGATCATGATCCGTATCTTTGATGAGGTAGCTAGACAGGTAGTTGACTGTGATACTTCCAGAAAGTTATGGAAGAAATTACAGGAACTTTATCAGGTAAAAACTCTGTCAAGCAGGATATCTTTGTTGTGTCGCATTTTTACATTTAAGATGGATGTTTCTGTGTCTCTTGATGATAATCTTGAAAAATTTCTGCGTATGACACAAGAACTTGAAAGATGTGATGATAAAATTAATGACACCCACCAAGCTGTTATTCTGTTGAATGTTTTGCCTTCTCAATTTGATACTTTTAAAGATGTTATCCAGTTTAGTAATGAAACCTTGACTAAGAAACGTATAGTTGAGGCTATCACTCAGAAAAATGAGATTGTTAAGGTTTTCAAGATTAAAGGTGAAAAATCTGAAAAACCCAACTCTAAACCTGATGTGCTTTTTAGTTTTTACTAAGGGTGGCAACAAAAACAGAAAAAGAAATAAGAAAAAGGATAAAGAAAAAACTTCTGAACCTGGAAAGAAGCATTGTGCCTATTGCAAGAAAAATAACCATGTTATTTCTGATTATTATAAGAAAAGAGATGATGATCAAAAGAAATTGCAAACTGGTACTTCTGCAGTGCTTGATTCTGGCTTGTTTTATTCCGATGAGTTGCTTATGGTTGCCTGTGATGATTCTTTTGATGCTTGGCTGCTTGATTCTGGATGTACTATGCATGTCACTCCTCATAAGCATTACTTTGATTATCTTGATGAATCTGTTAGTGGCATGGTTAGACTTGGTGATCATTCTGAACTTGCTATTAGAGGTATAGGCAACATTCCTTTTAAAATGCATGATGGGGTTGTTAGGGTCCTTCAACAGGTAAGGTGGGTACCTGATATGAAGAGAAATTTGCTGTTTGAATCTATGTTTGATGACCTTGACTATGATATTAACATTAAAAGAGGAATTAGAACTGTTTCTAGGAATGGTAAAATTCTCATCAAAAGTGTTAAGAAGCATGTTCTTTATCATATCATTGGGAATCTTGTGCTGCATGGTATGTCTTTATCTGCCGAGTCTTCTGTTGTATCCATGAACATGAATGATACTCTGATTTGGCATGCTAGACTTGGTCATATAGGGAACAAGGGTTTACATTATCTGTTTAAACAAGGACTCTTTGAAGGCAAACCCTCTGATTTGAAAAACTGTGAAAGCTGTATTTTTGGTAAGCATGCAAAAGAATGTTTTAAAAAATCAGACTTTGTTGCTAAAAGACCTTTAGATTATGTGCATGCAGACCTATGGGGACCTGCCCAGGTTGATACTGTTGCTGGGAGGAAGTACTTCCTCTCACTGATAGATCACCATTCCAGGAAGGTTTGGGTGCACTTACTAAAGGCCAAAAGTGACACTTTTGAGGCTTTCACAATTTGGAAAACCAAAACAGAGGGTCAAACTGTTTTCAAATTGAGATGCCTTAGAACAGATAATAGACTTGAGTTTTGTAACAAGTTATTTGATGATTTCTGCAATGATCATGGTATTATAAGGCATCTTACTGTTCCAGGCACCCCCCAACAGAATGGAACTGCAGAGAGAATGAACAGGACATTGCTTGAAAAAGCCAGGTGTATGCTCATTAGCTCTGGTATGAAGCCATCTCTATGGGGGGAAGCTGTAACCACTGCTGCTTATTTGATCAACAGATCACCCTCAGCTGCCATTGGTTTCAAGACTCCATATGAGATGTGGTCTGGAATCAAACCAAATATTTCACACTTAAGGCCTTTTGGATGCACTGCCTAAGCTCATCAGAGCATAGGGAAGTTGCAACCAAGGTCTCTAAAGTGTGTTATGTTGGGGTATCCTGAGGGTGTGAAGGGTTATAAATTACTTGTGATCCAACCTGGAGGTTACAGGGTAATTGTCAGCAGAGATGTCAAATTCATTGAAATTGAGTTCCATTTTAAGACTGTGCATTCTTCTGTTGCTCATGAACTAACCCCTGCAGCTCAGTTTTATGTCCCACCTCCCAAGGTGGGGCTCTTGACAATGAGTTTGACACTGGTATCCCACATGAGTCTTCTGACTCTTCATCCAGTAGCAGCAATAATCAGATTCCAGAGCTTCATGGCTCAAACTCAAGTACTGAAGATCATTTGCCTCACCAATCAGGTGGGGGGGGGGGGGGGGGGGGTAAGCTCATCTACCTCTATCTCCTTAAATCAAAGCTCCTCTTCTTCTTCTACCCATTCTTCTTCTGATGATGATGAATTTGTTGATCCTCTTGCTGATATTGATGATGCTTTGTCTGAGGCTTCTATTGAAACTGATCATGAGCATGAAAATTTTGATGAAGTTCCTGACTTGACCAATTATCAGTTAACAAGAGATAGATCACCTAGGGTTAGAATACCAAACAGAAAGTATTTTGATAATGAGGTTGATTTAGCTTTTGTTGTTGCTGAGGCTGTTGATGCTTATACTCCTGACTTGTTTGAGCATGTTGTGAAATGTGTGAATTCTGATAAATGGTTGCTTGCTATGAAAGAGGAAATAAACTCCATGATAGCCAACAAAACCTGGATCCTTGTTCCTAAACCAAACAAGGCCAGATTGATTGGCTGTAAATGGGTTTATAAGCTCAAAAATAGTGTGAATCCGGGTGGCCAACCTAGCTACAAGGCAAGGTTGGTAGCCAAGGGGTTCACACAGAAACCTGGGATTGACTACAATGATATATTTGCTCCTGTTGTTAAGTATAAAACTCTGAGATTATTGCTTGTTGTTGCTGTTGTTTATGATTATGAGATTGAACAAATAGATGTTAAAACTGCCTTCCTTCAAGGTGATTTAGATGAACAAATCTATATGAGACAACCTAAAGGATTTGAGGACAAATCTAAACCTGATCATGTTTGCTTGCTTAAGAAATCATTGTATGGTTTAAAACAGTCTCCTAGGCAGTGGAACAAGAAATTTGATAATTGCATGATCAAACTTGGCTTTAAAATCAGTAGCTATGATCCATGTTTATACTTGCTTGGTGCTAAATCTGTGTCTCCCTTGTATGTCTTGCTTTATGTTGATGATATCCTCATTATATGCAAGTCTAAGGAAAAAATATCTGATGTTAAGGCTTCACTTAGGAAATCTTTTGACATGAAGGATCTGGGCCCTGCCCAGAAAATTCTTGGAATAAAGATTTCCAGAGATAGAGCAAAACATCAGATTTTTCTGTCACAAAAGGACTATTTGATGAAAGTCCTTGAAAGGTTCAATTTCTCAAAAGTCAAGCCTGCTCCTATACCCTTAGGAGGACACCTTGATCTCACAAGATCTGAGGTGCCACTAAGGAAGGAGGAGGAAGACTATATGAGGAATGTACCTTATGATGCTACAGTGGGATCTGTGATATATGCAATGATTTGTACTAGACCTGACCTTGCCTTTGCAGTGAGTGTACTCAGCAGGTATATGTCCAATCCTTCAGAGAAACATTGGAGTGACTGGACAGCTATGAAGTTTCTTTTGAGATATATTGCAAGAACAGTGGACATCTATCTGGTCTATGGTTTGCACACTTCTCCCTCTAAGCTATTTGGTTTTGTGGACTCTGACTATGCAGGTAACAAAGACAACAGGAAATCCACCACCTCCTTTATGTATACTTGGTGTGGCAATTGCATCTCTTGGAAGGCACAATTGCAGCCAATTGTTGCTCTTTCCTCAACAAAGGCAGAGTACATTGCTGCAACTGAAGCTTCCAAGGAAGCAATTTGGCTGCAAAATATACTTAAGGAGGTGGAAAGGAAACCTTGTAAGGCTGTGTTGCACATGGACAGTCAGAGTGCACTTTACCTGTGCAAGGATCCTGTCTATCATGAGAGGACCAAGCACATTGACGTTAGATACCATTTCATTCGTGTTCTGGTAGCTAAAAATCTTCTTCTTGTCAAAAAGATTGATGGAAAGATCAACACTGCTGATTTTGGTACTAAGATTGTAACCACTGATAAGTTCATCTTTTGCAGGGAGTTCCTGCACTTGATCAATGTCAACTGGTCCTGAGAAGGAGTATGTCTAGCCGATGATAGAAAATGAGTAAATCCAATTCACATTTCAACAAGGCAGTTTTACGATATGTGTAAACATAGAATTAGGAGGGCAATTGTTAGGCTCATCTTACTTAGCCTATGTAATTCTATGTGTGTTTGTATTTGTATGTGATAAGGAGTGAGTAGCTGATTGTATTGCATTTGGGCTTTAAGCCCAAATGTGATATCAGCCCGGCTTGTTTCACAAGCCCAGTGAAAAAGCCACGATCTCTGGAGGCCACCATTTTTAGTGGGGCCCGGGAACCTACCTAGCAAAATGTCTAATCTTCCCAACGGACTTACCTGACCCGCGTCGAAAGAATCGACGCGGCCCAACCTGTGCCGCGGGAAGTCATCTAAAGCTAATTGTGAAGGATTGTTCCCTTATCGAGTTTTTTCTGGACAATTTGGAAACTTGGTTCGTTTACCTGTCGTTGTTGAATGTCTTGAGATCTATTAACGACAGTCTTTTCCTTAATAGAAATTTACACTAAAGACGAACAGGGTTTTCATCCGCGGAGTTTGACGCAGTGAACGATGCAGATTTTTCTATTTAACAGGTTTCTTTTCCACGCGTATGATCGCTTCTTGTTCTTCCCTCCTCTGAGTTCACTGTGCCGAGATCCGCCCTCCTCTTTTTCCCCTTTCCAAAAAGTCCTCATTTTCTGGTGAGATCTGTCATTTTTATAGGTCCGGGGTGGTCTGATAAGCTGCGCCACGTGGTGTTTCTATTTCGACACGTGTTCTACTTCGTGGGTGGTGGGCATGGTCGCCAAGTGTCTATTGTCTTCTTATCCGCGGATGACTGTTCATGAGTCAGCTCTTGGTTAATCCTCCGCGGATAATGTTATTTCCTTTTTGTTCTTTAACCTGGCGGTGTTCTTTATTCCGTTATTTTTATACTTTTTACAGATGTTTTTCAGTATTGGTTTAGTCACACCTCCTCGGGCCAAGGTGATCCCAAACGGGAATTGACGCGGATCGATAAAAGATTCTTCGGGGAAACATCTGTGGTTTTGTTTATTAGTATAATTCTGGTTTGGATGTAGTGGGCTTTTTCTTTATGGATTTTTGGCCCAAATTGGGCCCATCAGGCCCATTTAGGTTTGGAAGTTCACACGTCAGTAATTTTTTATAAGTTACTCCGTTCCGTTTCTTTTTTACCCCACATTTGTCTTCTTCTACTTTTTCAGAGATTTTATCCTTATCCATCTTGAAGTTTTCCGGCGGCGGTTCTCTAGGTTTCCGGTGGTCTAATTGAATTTCCCGGTTGTTTCCTTCAACTTTGCAAGGTATTTCTCTTTGTTCTTTAACTGTTCTTGATTTCTTCTCGTCAAAACTTTTTAACTTTGACATTTAGATCGTAAATTTGGGTGAATGTTTGTCTCTGAATGTGTTTTTTGGATGAGGTCTTACCTTGTATTAGTGAAATTTCACGCGATTTTCTTCTAGTTTCTTTAGAAATGGCTAGTCTCAGCGAGGAGCATGATTTGTTAGAAGATTTTGAGAGGGATGAAGGATGGAGGAGTGGTGTCGCTTCATCTTCTCAGGCGCGTTTGTCCCCAGAGGCGCTTTCTTCCTCTTCTGGGAGTTCTTCTTCCAACTCTGATGATTCTTCGTCGGAGTCATCTTCTTCTACATCCGCGTCTACTCCAGATCGAGTTGGTCCTACTGGTAGTCCTATTAAGGTGAGAAGGCGCCGGAAGCGTTTTGACCCTGATTACTATTCATCACCTTACTCAGTTTCTTCTTCTTTGAAGGAATGCGCGGAAGATGAAAATCCAAGGGCTATGGATGAATCGGGTGCTAGTTCTTCGGTGGACGCGGAGACTTCGTCTATTTCTCATTCTGCGGATCATGAGTTGGAAGAGGTTTTGATTCCTTATGAGCTTCCTCCAATTGGTTTGGGAGAAAGTCCGAAGATGATCCGTTCTAAAGAGAACTTGAGCGACTTGGACACCCCAGTGTATGACTTAGGGGATTTAGATACTTGTCTTTTCTTGGGGGATTTTAGACCTCTTCCACCTCCAACCAGCCGTCCACCAGTTGTGCCTGATAGGATTCATCCGTGGAGGTCTCCCATGAGCGAGTTGAGGGGCTGTACTACCCTTTTGAATTTAGAAGATCTTGACGCTCTTTCACAAGTCTTCCCTTGGCCAGCAGGCGTAGAGTTCTGTCTCCCTGAGGAAGGGGGTGGTTGTCTGGACGCTTATGAAGATTGTTTGGTCGTATACGCGGCTAGCTTATCTCAGGGTTTCCGACTTCCTCTTCATCCTTTTTTCTCGAAATTTTTGGAGGAATATAATTTGAGTCCTGCTCAGATCGTCCCCAATGGTTGGATGTTTTTTTACCAGTTTTATCATGAGGTGCAAGGAGATTGGTGTTGCTCCTTCTTTAAAGCTAATGTTCAGTATTTTTTCTTTAAAGAAGGGGACTCAAGATTCGAGATTTCACCAGTGCAACTCAAGTTGTAGGTACATGGAAAGGTTGTCTAGTAAGCCGAATTGGAAGTACAAGTGGTTTTTGGTCCGCGACGGATCTGGGCAAGGTTTTAACTGTCGAACAGTCCCAGGGCTTTTTTGCTCTGTGGCGAAACCAAAAATTTCCAATCTTTCTCAATTCAAGCTGTCATTTTCTCATATTCCTAGGTTTCCATGGGATAAAATGTTGTCCGCGTTTCGTCTTGAGATGGCTGGCTTGAGTATGCCTCATCCGCGACTAGGTGGCTTCTTTGTTTATTTATTTCTTTCAGCATATAGATTTGTGTCTTCTATGTTTTGTCTTTCTTCAATGGATAACTTATTGGGAAATGTATTTTTGTGTTTAGACAAAATGGATTTGGATGCACTTCTGAAGCGGCACAAGACCAAATCTGGGAAGAAGAAGAAATCAAGTGTGGTGGCAAATGATCCTCCTGTTCCTCCCCAGGTCTTAGAAGTGGCATCAAATGTTGATGTAAATGCTGCGGACGAGTCTGGGGCTTTGGTTGAAACTTCTTCACTAGCTCCTGAACCTCGAGAGAAGCGTACTTGTCCTTCCTTGCCCGAGGCTTCTAAATCGAAAAAGAGGAGGATTGCCATTGCTGTTGGGCCATCCGCTTCAGATAAAAAGGGGCTATTTTTGGAAGGCGAAGCGACTCTTCGCGAATTTCCTATCCCAGGCTTTAATCCTATTGACTTACAAGGCCTTGCTTTTCCAGCCAAGAAGCGTTGTCTCCCAGAGCAAGGGTATATCAAACGACTGAATCCTGTCACTCTTTCGCTTAACTTCGATCGTATTATTCAGTGGGTAGGTCGACATTCCTTTCTTGCTTTTCTTTGTCTTTTTTGACGCGGTTTATTTTCAATTTTTCTTACCTCTTCTTTGATTTTTATAGTTGAGGGTAATTCAACCAGATGTTGAGAGACGTATGATGTGTGGAGAGGAAGATCTTAAGAAGAAAGATGAAGAAATTAAAAAATTGAACCATCAGCTTCGAATATTGGGGAATACAGTGGGAGACCCAGTCTCAATGGAAAAATTTAAGAAAAGGTCAGCTGACCTTCATGAGGAGGTGCAAAACCAGAAATAGGCTATGGCAGCTTTAAAGAAAAAATACGATGATTTAAAAGTTTTTTCGAGCTCTGCCGTCTCTCGTGTCAAAGAGCTGGAAGCTACCGAAGGGGCTTCGCGGGAGCTTCTTCAAACAAAACAGGCTGCTATCAACAAAATGGAAGAGGATTTCTCCATTCTCCGCGAAGAACTGTCTATCACCAAACAAGATCTTGACACCATCAAGGCGCGCTCAGATCAAGATGTGGCTCTCCAATGGCTTCAAATCCTGAAGGTTTGGATTACCTTTCTTCTGAGTGGATCAAAACTGAAATTGGTAATTCCTTCCTGTCTTCCGTGGCAAAAGCCTGTCTTCAGAATTCAAAAGGATCTAGTATTTTGAAGGACAGGTGCTTTAGCTATTTTCGTAAGGGAATGGTTGAAGGGATCAATCAAAGCGTTACGCGCTCGTTAAGCAACCCGGGTGTTCCTTTGGAAAAGTTTGAGCCTAGTATAGAAAGTGCCGACTGGGGACTTTCAAAAGAGGAGATGGCCGCAGAAGATTCTTATTCTGAAAATGACGACGATGAGGACGCGGAGGAAGAACCTGAGAAGGCAGCCACCCCTTAGTAGATTTCGATCTTTGGTTTTTATGAGGGAATGAAACTTTTATGGATTTTGGGAACTTGTATGCGGTTCCTTGTTTTTTGGTATATCATTGAGATACTTCTTTTGTTCATGGCTTGAAGATCTCCTTGGTTAAAACATTGGTATTAGTTGCATGTTTTGTTTGTAGTAAATATCTAGACATTTATATTCCGAATTTTCCAAGTGTCGAACGGGTCGGTCCCAATGTCTAAAATCCTTTACCACTTGTCTTTATTCCAAATGATGAATTTTCTTTTTAAAGCCTTAATCTCCATCTTTCTTGCTACCTCCCATGTTGTGTTAAAACGACTGTGTTATCGTAAGTTTCATGCCTCCAGGAAGCTTTAACCCTTGGGCTTTTTTACAAAAGATTGAGAATGTGGAACAGCTTTCTCGGCTAGTGAATTTCCTTTAATTTTACTTTAATCAGAGTTCGGGCTTTTTATATTAGGTCTTTAATCTTGTTATTATGTAGGTAATGCCTCCCCAGTTTGAGGCTGAGTACGGGCCTCTTCCGCCTCGGTGGGCTTTTCTTTCAACATATCTCGTCCGCGATTTTCCAGTGGCTGTATCTTGGAGTGAGAATGGTCTTTTTCAGATTGACAATGGTTGGGATGAATTCCTTATGCTTCACCACCTGGGAATAAGAAGTGCCATGATGTTTTTTCATAAGGGCAACGTTTCCTTCCAAGTTTGTCCGCGTCGTGAAATCGGGGACGAACACGAGGCTACTTTGGACTCAATTTCTTCATCATGCAGTTCTAATTGAGTTATCTCCGCATTATACTTTTAGAGTTTTCAAGCTTGTCTCTTGATATAAGCTTTTCGTAGAATAAAATAAAGAAAAAAGGGAATCCATGATCTCCTTATTGTACTCATGTGTTTTTTAGAAATGAAATAAAAGGAGGGATCCTTTATTATTAATAATACGAAACTGCGTACAGAGACCTTTCACAGGGGTTGGATCCCTCTAAGCTTGTTACATTGTTGACGCGAAGAATCTATTGGGAGTTCAAGGATGGCCTATCTCTCCATTTTCTTCGCTGTCCGGGCTGACGACGTCGACTTCAAAGATAGAATCACCCATGTAGGTGAAAATCAACGCGGACCCTACATTGACTCGATTTGCTTGCGTGAAGTCGTGCCACCCTTGGGTTAACCAGAAAAGGCCATCTTCATCTTTGTCTACCTTCACTTCGTGTTCCTGGTTGGAGCGGGACCAGAGCCTGGCCTGAGTGTGAGCGTCTTCGTCGATTAGAACATACATGAGGGGGAGGCGAAGGGTTTGAAGTTGTTCCTCCCTCATAATGACTCTGTAAAAAGCCCTAGACTGTGGATTTGGATCCATCTTGTTTTTAGGATTGCTCATTACTCATGGGTACTTGAGCATGTTTTATACTCGCCTTATGAGGTTTTCTTGTCGTTGGTTTCATCGCTTTTCCCCAAAAAGTAATTTCAATTTCCCTTATTGTAATTTACTTTTACTGATCTTGGGAAAAGGTTCAACATCTGGTTAACTTTATTCTTGGAAAAAGAGAGACGCGTGCCCTTGGTGGTTGTGTCACCCATTGCATGTCATGCATGTGCTCCTCTTTTTTCTTGTTCAACTGTTTCCTTGTGACTGATAAGTAAGGGGATTTTTACTGTTTTTTCTCTAATCTCATCGAGATGTGGGGATCCATTATAGTTCCTCCCCTGTCATTTAGGGCAGACGGGGTTGTTGGGCCAGAAACCCGATGGGCTTTCTTTCAAGCAATCGATTATCCTGAACAGTTCTTGCAATTGGTGAGCTAACTATATTAAAAATCTTTAGAGAACTTACTTTTAACTAACACTTTTTTATTTTTTAGTTGCTTCCACTTCGGTTTGAGGAGGAGTATGCGGATGCTATTCCTGGTCAGGTTTTACTTTCTTCTCATCTACTGCGCAACTTCCCTGTTTATATAGAGCGGCATAACAGTGGTCTTCTCTACCTTGGCCGCGGATGGAAAGACTTTGTAGAGTCACACGGTTTTGAGCAGGGGACCTCTATGATTTTCACTCACATGGGTGAGGCTCGTTTCGAAGTTCGGGTGGTGGATCCGCGTGGGGGAAGTAATGATGATCTTGCTTCTCATGTCGCAATTTCGAATGGTCATTAAGATGTACTTCTCTTAATGGAATAAGATTTTAGACATTTCCATTGTTTTAGTCATAACACTGTTGTTTATCCAGCCTTTGACAACTATTTCTGGGGATTTCCCTGTTATGTATGTTGATTGTGTGATTGTTTTAGTCTTTCGAGGTCTATTTGTCATGATGTTCTCCTCACGGGATTTCTGAGAAATCCAGTAATAGTGTTTACTGTTTATCTCATGCATGGTGCCTGTGGTTTTTGTCTCTATGATTTGACCTTTCAAATTTATTTGCCCCATATTTCTGTTTTTCGACACATGTCCAGATTTGTTTTTCATACTATATAAAAAAGAGTATAGGGAAAAAACCACTAGACTCGTTGTGTTCTTTCATGATGCCTTCTTCTGCAGGTTCACCTTGGTCCTTTTTTGAGAGGATTAGTTTTCCTGAGCAACTTCTCCGTCTGGTTAGTTCTTTTATTGTTGATTTCTCCTTATATTGAGTCAGTTTATCTATTAACATCCCTTAAAAATTTTCTTGTTAGTCTTTTCCGCTATGTTTTGAAGATAGACTTGGGCCAGATCTTCCTAGGAGTGTACTTTTGTCAACCAGGATTCTTCGTGATTTCCCAGTGGAGGTTATGCGCGGAGATTATAGGGTTCCATTTTTGAGGGATGGCTGGAATGACTTTGCCGAGTCAGACAGCGTCCACATTGGTTCCTCTTTAACCTTTATTTATAAAGGAGGAAATCGCTTTGACGTCCAGATCTTAGACGCTGTAGGGGATGAGGTAGACGCGGAGTGGGCCCTCTCGGAGTCAGAAGGTCCTCCTTCAAATGGATTTCGCTTAAGTCAGGGCAGAACTCGTATTATCCCTGCTCGTGCTCCGCGGACATGAGCTAATGGATGCTTGTTTTTCTTTTATCTGGCATTGTTAACCCCTTTAATCATGGTGTCATGTTTTATCCTTGGTTGCTCTTTGCTTTTACGATGGATTAATAGCTATGATTTCCTTTGAAAATTATGAAGCTTTCGGGAGTTCCAAAAAACATTTTTTGTTTTGCTTTTAATAGTGATCCATCGTGGAGTTTGGATCTTGGAATGTTTAGCTACGTTTTGAGATCTGGCGCGGAGACAAGCTCTAGTGTTTTAAGTCTTATAACGAAGTATTATCTCTGAGAATGCGGATTCGATCAGAGGTCCGACGCGGAGCCAAGCTCCAGCGTCTTAGGTCTTTCTACGAAGTATCATCTCTGAGAATGCGGATTCGATCAGAGGCCCGACGCGGAGCCAAGCTCCAGCGTCTTAGGTCTTTCTACGAAGTATCATCTCTGAGAATGCGGATTCGATCAGAGGGCCGATGCGGAGCCAAGCTCCAGCGTCCTAGGTCTTTATACGAAGTATCATCTCTGAGAATTCGGATTCGATCAGAGGACTGACGCGGAGCCAAGCTCCAACGTCCTAGGTCTTTATACGAAGTATCATCTCTGAGAATTCGGATTCGATCAGAGGACTGACGCGGAGCCCAGCTCCAGTGTCCTAGGTCTTTATACGAAGTATCATCTCTGAGAATTCGAATTCGATCAGAGGCCTGACGCGGAGCCAAGCTCCAGCGTCCTAGGTCCTTATATGAAGTATCATCTCTGAGAATTCGGATTCGATCAGAGGACTGACGCGGAGCCAAGCTCCAGCGTCCTAGGTCTTACTACGAAGTATTATCTCTGAGAATGCGGATTCGATCAGAGGCCCGACGCGGAGCCAATCTCCAGCATCCTAGGTCTTACTACGAAAAATTATCTCTGAGAATGCGGATTCGATCAGAGGCCCGACGCGGAGCCAAGCTCCAGCGTCCTAGGTCTTTATACGAAGTATCATCTCTGAGAATTCGGATTCGATCAGAGGCCTGACGCGGAGCCAAGCTCCAGCGTCCTAGGTCTTTATACAAAGTATCATCTCTGAGAATTCGGATTCGATCAGAGGCCTGACGCGGAGCCAAGCTCCAGCGTCCTAGGTCTTTATACGAAGTATCATCTCTGAGAATTCGGATTCGATCAGAGGCCTGACGCGGAGCCAAGCTCCAGCGTCCTAGGTCTTTATACGAAGTATCATCTCTGAGAATGCGGATTCGATCAGAGGCCTGACGCGGAGCCAAGCTCCAGCGTCCTAGGTCTTTATACGAAGTATCATCTCTGAGAATTCGGATTCGATCAGAGGCCTGACGCGGAGCCAAGCTCCAGCGTCCTAGGTCTTTATACGAAGTATCATCTCTGAGAATTCGGATTCGATCAGAGGCCCGACGCGGAGCCAAGCTCCAGCGTCCTAGGTCTTGCCACGAATTTCTTTAAGTGCGAGTCATCTCAGAAAGCGCCCTCTAACCGCTTTATTTAATTCTTGCGGGGGCGACTCAATTTTATGTTCATATAGCTATTTAGTGATTACACATAATACTTTTTTAGATTGTCCGCGTTCCAAGTTTTGTTCAGGACGATTCCTTCGGGGGTGTTGAGCTTGTACGCACCTTCTTGAACTTCTTTGATGATTACATATGGTCCTTCCCAATTGGGGTCTAGCTTCCCTCCAGAGGTGGATTGGCGTAGCACCAGATCCCCCTCCTTGAGATGCCGTGGGGAAATTCGTCTATCCTGATACTTAGAAAGCCTCCTCTTGTACTCTTGCTCCTTCAAAGCTGCTGTCATTCTGCGTTCTTCTATGAGATGGAGTTCGAATTCCAATGCTTCATCATTGGTGTCTTGGTTGTATGCCATTATTCGCGCCGAAGGTATCAATCTCTCAATTGGTATAACCGCGTCCATACCAAAGACTAAAAAAAACGGGGTCTCTCCTGTCGGAGTCTTTACTGACGTGCGGTAGGACCAGAGCACTAATGGTAAAATTTTGGCCCATCGTCCCTTCGCTGTGTTGCCAAGTTTCTTTTGTATCCCGTATAACAATTATCGATTGGTTGTTTCTGCCTGCCCATTCGTCCGTGGGTGAGCCACAGACGAGATTTTAAGATTGATGCCTAGACCGACGCAGAAATCTCTGAATGTTTCACAATCAAATTGAGGTCCATGATCTGTAATTATCGAGTCAGGTACTCCAAAGCGGCAAACAATATTCTTCCATAGGAATTTCCTCACCTTCTCCGCGGTAATTAATCCCATTGCTTCGGCCTCCACCCATTTTTTGAAATAATCCACCAAGACCAAAACATATCTTAATTGACCGGGAGCAGTGGGAAATGGACCTAGAATGTCCATTCCCCAGACGGAAAATGGGCAAGCACCGGTTATACTCTTCATTGTCTCAGAAGGGCGGTGATTCAAGTTTCCAAACCTCTGACACGCATCGCATTTCTGGATATAACCTTGAACATCACGCTTCATGGTTGGCCAATAATATCCTAGCCTGGTTGCTTTGGCCACAACAGCCCTTCACCCTTGGTGATGCGAGCAAACTCCATCATGCAATTCTTCCACAACAAGACTTCCTTCTTTTGATGATATGCACAATAAATCTGGCAGGCAATACCCCCTCTTGTACAGCTTTCCTTCCCTGATGGTGAATCGAGAGGATTTAACAATTATCTTCTTAGCAGAGGTTCTTTCTTCAGGTAGAATACCCTTGCCCAGATAATCTGCGATCGGTGCTCTCCAGTCTTCCATCTCAATTTCTTGTACCTGATAGACTTCTTGAATAAGTCTTCGGTTGCTCATCCTTTCAAGAATAACTTCTCTTCCTACCTCCTCAGGCATAACAGCTCCCAACCATGCTAACGCGTCCGCCTGCTGGTTATCATCCCTGGGAACAGCCGTTAAGCAAAAACTTAAGAAAGCCTTTGATAATGCCCGTGCCTTTCTCTGATAATCAGGCATCAATCCAGTTCTTGCTTCATATTCCTCTGTTATTTGCCGTGTCACTACTTCTGAATCAGTGTAAACTGATACCTGCCTGGCACCTTTAATCAAAGCTATCTCTAGTCCAGCTAGCAGGGCTTCGTATTCAGCTTCGTTATTTGTAGCCTGGAAGTCCAATTTATAAGCGTAATTTTACTGCCGTTCATCAGGTGCTGTTAATGTGACCCCTGCTCCGCACCCATCCTTGTTAGCTGCACCATCTACCCTGAGTGTCCACTCACTTCTTTCTGTTTGAGTACTTAATTCAAAACTTGTTTCACCGATGAAATCAGCTAAAGCCTGAGCGAGAGCTGCTTTTCGCGGGGTATATTCTATTTCAAATTCTGTGAGTTCGACTGCCCACTTCATCATTCTTCCTGACAAACATGGTGAGTGGAGGATTTGTCGCATCGGCAAATCCGTCATAACTCGGATAGGATGGTCCTGGAAATAAGGCCTCAACCTTCTTGCCGCGAATATTAAGCACAAAATCATTTTCTCTACTGGTTCATATCTTGTCTCAGCGTCCTGCAGAACACGACTGATGTAGTAGACTGGGAATTTTTCTTCTCGCGTCAAGACTGCACTTATGGTGACACTTTTTACTGATAAATACAGATGGAGGACCTCTTGCCTCTCGGGTTGATGAAGGGTAGGAAGTGATGACAGAAAAAGTTTCAATTTTCCAAAAGCTTCCTGTAATTCGGGAGTCCATCGTATCGGCCCCTTTTTCTTGAGCAGAGCAAAGAAAGGTAATGACTTATCCGCCAGGCAGGAGCAAAAACGGCTCAAATAGTTTACTGCTCCATTTAAAGATTGTAACTCTTTAATCGTTCGCGGTGGTTGAAGATTCTGAATTGCTGTGACTTTTTCAGGATTTACATCAATTCCTCTATGGCTAACCATAAAACCGAGGAATTTCCCAGAATCAACCCCGAAGACACACTTTTCCGCGTTCAAATTCAAACCTCCTCTTCGAAGAGAATCAAAAGTCTCCTGTAGATCCGCTGCGTGATCCTCTGCTCTTTCACTTTTGACTACGATATCATCGACATAAATCGATACATTCCTGCCAATTTGATTACGAAAGATCCGGTCAACTGTTCTCTGAAACGTCGCCCCAGCATTCCTGAGTCCGAAAGGCATGACGCGGTAGCAAAAAAATCCCCTGATTGGTGATGAAAGTTGTAGCTTTCTTGTCTGAATGGTTCAAGTTTATCTGATTATATCCTGAGTAAGCATCAAGAAAACTAAGGACTTTGTTTCCCGCGGTTCCATCGACGAGTTCATCTATGGATGGTAGTGGATAACTGTCTTTCGGGCAGGATTTGTTAAGATCAGTAAAATCGATGCACATTCTCCACTTCCCATTAGATTTCTTCACCAGAACTACGTTCGAGAGCCATTCAGAGTCTTCCACTTCCTCTATGAAGCCTGCTTCTAAAAGCTTATCAGTTTCCTCTTTCGCCGCGGCAGCTTTTTCCGGAGCCATTTTTCTCCTCTTCTGTACTATGGGTTTCGTTCCTGGACGAATCCTCAAGGTATGTAAAGCTATCGCGGATGGGACACCTAGTAGATCTCGAGGACTCCATGCAAAAATGTCTCTCGACTTTGCTATGATTTCTAAGACTCTAACTCTTTCTACTGTCTCCAGTGCTTGTCCCAAGTAGACTTTCTCCTCTGGGTTTGGGAAGGGTCTAAACGCAATTCTTTCATCCGCGGTAGGTACCTTTACTTCTGTCGGCCTAACCTCTAGTTCGGCTTCTGAAAACTCAGCTGAGTCATTGTCCCTGACCACGGACTCACAATTCTCACTTATACACATCACTTCTTTATTCTTCTTGATGGAGGTTAAATAACAGCTTCTACTTTCCGGTTGTTGTCCGCGAACCTCACCAACTCCTCCTCCAGGCAAAGGGAATTTTCCTAAAAAGTGGTAGATTGAGACTACCATTTGGAATTTATAGAGCGAGACGCGGCCCAATAAGGCATTGTATACAGTGGGAATTTTTACCACTGTAAACACAATATTTTCCATACGTCTGTTTGGGGACGTCCCCAAAACAACTGTAAGCGCGATTCTGCCTACCACTTGTACTTCTCCTCCCGAAAATGTGATTAGCGTTCCTGAATATGGTTTTAACGACGCTACAGAAATTCCCATTTGAGAAAATGCCTCCCATGATAGGATGTCAACAGATGATCCAGTATCAATAAATACCCTCTTTACCGTCTTGGCGGCTATCTGTGCGTGAATGACCAACGGGTCTGAGTGCGGCATTCTTACTTCCTCGGCGTCCTTTGGGGTAAAGGAAATATTCTCATGTTGTGTGAGAGAAATTCTTCTACTTGACGCGGATGGTGGCTGTCTTCCTTCTCTTTCATAATTTCTTTTTTCCTGCCTACTGGACCCGGCCATAGACAAGCCTCCTGCGAGGGTGTTAATGAAGCCCTCTGGTTCTGGTATTTGGCCTGCTTCTGTCCTTTGAGCTTCTCTCTGGTTGACAGATCTCTGGACTGCAGGCGTATAATTGTGCCTTCCTCCGCGTCCTCTTCTTCCTCTCCCTCTTCCCCGGTTGTGGAAAGGGAGATCTCTTCGCTGATCTTGTTGCCTGTCAAATCGTTCCTGTGGATTATGAGATTCGTCAAACCTAGGGTTCCGGTCCTCCCATCGAGGTCTGTGGTCGGGTCGGTTCTCCCTTCTAGGTGAAGATCTCATATCGTGGTTTCCGTGTCGATTTTCTCTTGGATGATAGGAACGCGGATGATTTTCCCTACGGCGAGATCCCTGTCCTCTTTCCAAGTTCATATGCACTTCATCGCGGCGGGGATGGAAATCTATTGCTTCTGAATGATGTCTAGGTGGCTTGGCTTTTTCTTTTCTGAATTTTTCGGCCAGTTTCCCAAAGAGACCTGAATTCCCAGTATTCGCCTTGGAGCTGGACGCGGCTGCTTCTTCTGCCTCAATCTGTCTTGAAACCCGCTCTCTTAAGTCATCATAACTAGTTGGCTTCTTCCGAAACAAGTATGTCTTGAAATCTCCCTCAGCTAAATTGCCCATAAGTATGATGATAGTTGATTCATGATTGAAGTTGGGGATTTGAACTACCATGCTGGTAAATCGAGTGAAAAAGTGCCCCAAGGATTCCCCTGCTCCTTGTCTAATGGAATTCAGGTCGAGCATGGTCTTCTTTCTCGATCGCGCACTTCCGAAGTGGGACGTGAAAATGTGGGACATCTGGGCAAAATTGGTCACTGACCCCTTTGGAAGGTTTGTGAACCAAGTTAGCGCGATCTTCGTTAAGGTCGAAGGGAATGTTCTGCACAACATGGCATCATTATACTCGTTTATTCCCATAGCAGTAGCAAAATGACAAAGATGGTCTTCGGGATCAGTTGTTCCATCATATTTTATGAGGTTCACATCTCTCCACCGTTTTGGTACTGTCGCGGAACAAATCTCTTGAGTAAATACTGATGGGAAACCCGCTGGTGCATTTTCATTTCTTTTTTCTACTGAGTTAGATTTTGTAGAGGTGGAAACGTCTGTTGACCTTTCCCCGCGTCGATGTTTATTCTCTCGGTGCCAGTGATCATTCTGCCATGTTTGGCGCGGTATTTCCTGATTCTGAAAGTCGTAGTTCCAGTTCCTGGGATTATCATATGCAGTGTTACGTCTATCAAAATTTCCATACTGCTCCTCCGATCGATAATTCCCTTGTTGACGCGGATTCTGCCCCCACTGATCATAATAAAAGTACTGAGACTGCTCCTGCTGAAAAGGGTTAGGCTGTTCGTGTCGCGCTTCATAATACCAGAAGTTTTGCGGGATGAATCCTCCGTCCAGTCCATACTGATAGCCGTAATGATGAGGATGAGTTCCGAGGTTCTGTTCTCCCATCTCACCATCAGGATTTGTTTGCGGTGTCAACAGGATATACATGCTAGAGGCCTCCTGATCTTGGTGAACCCCTTGACTCATGTCCTGAGTTGGATTGTTCTGGCTATCACTCATCTTCCTAATGTCGTGAATCTGTCGCAATAAGAAAGCTCGATTTTAAATATCTAAAAACTTGTATTTCTAAGTTTAGACGCGGACCTCAACTTTTCAAAGGTTTGAGGATTTTTGTCTATTCTTAAAAAGGAAACCCCTTAGTGTGAGGGGGTTCCCACAGACGGCGCCAGTGAAAAAGGCACGATCTCTGGAGGCCACCATTTTTAGTGGGGCCCGGGAACCTACCTAGCAAAATGTCTAATCTTCCCAACGGACTTATCTGACCCGCGTCGAAAGAATCGACGCGGCCCAACCTGTGCCGCGGGAAGTCATCTAAAGCTAATTGTGAAGGATTGTTCCCTTATCGAGTTTTTTCTGTACAATTTGGAAACTTGGTTCGTTTACCTGTCGTTGTTGAATGTCTTGAGATCTATTAACGACAGTCTTTTCCTTAATAGAAATTTACACTAAAGACGAACAGGGTTTTCATCCGCGGAGTTTGACGCAGTGAACGATGCAGATTTTTCTATTTAACAGGTTCCTTTTCCACGCGTATGATCGCTTCTTGTTCTTCCCTCCTCTGAGTTCACTGTGCCGAGATCCGCCCTCCTCTTTTTCCCCTTTCCAAAAAGTCCTCATTTTCTGGTGAGATCTCTCATTTTTATAGGTCCGGGGTGGTCTGATAAGCTGCGCCACGTGGTGTTTCTATTTCGACACGTGTTGTACTTCGTGGGTGGTGGGCATGGTCGCCACGTGTCTATTGTGTTCTTATCCGCGGATGACTGTTCATGAGTCAGCTCTTGGTTAATCCTCCGCGGATAATGTTATTTCCTTTTTGTTCTTTAACCTGGCGGTGTTCTTTATTCCTTTATTTTTATACTTTTTACAGATGTTTTTCAGCATTGGTTTAGTCACCCAGCTCACTTGCACTTGGATTTCTGACCGTTGAGCCTTCAACGACGTCGTATAACTCGGCTCGGGTTTAAGAGGGTTTGAAAACCCTAAACGCCGATAAGAGAGAAAGAAATCTGAGAGCTTCCATGGATTCACTCCCTTGCCTCATGAGCTCCGCTAGGGTTTCGGTTCCCTTGTGCTCTTGAGCGTAGGTTGAGCTCCCTTCACATCCAAACACCTTGAGTTCGAGAGCTAGTGAGATTTGAAGCTCGATTGCCCTTTGGTTCTATCCTTGGTGAGTGGTGTCCTAGTTGAGGCTAATCGATCTTTTCATTTCTCTACTTGTTTGTTCTTTGAATCGGTTGTAAACTTGCTTTGAAACATTTATACAAGTTTGTCTTTCATTTTAGTGTTGAAACTCTCTCTTCATTCCGCAATTTCAGTAATCATCTCCTCCACCTCCACTTCGAATGTCTTGCCATCGGAGGCTTTCAAAGTAATAGTCATCTTCTCAGACTGAGTAGAAGCCATTAATTTGATTGATTTCTTTCTAGGTTTTGAAAACCAAACTAGCTAATTAACCCTAAAATTATCAAACTAATTGGAGGACATGGATATACGAGTGGGTATATGTATAGAGAATGGAAGAGGTTATGAGAATGACTATATTTTAGGAAATTTAAACGATATTGATAATTATATATATTTTATCTCGATATGATTATCTTCTATAATAAAATGAAAATTTTTGCGAAATAGGCACTTTTTTTGGACGTTTTTGTGAAATAGACGCGTGTTTGGACAATTTTGCAAAATGGTCACAATAAATACCCCTAAAAACTAATCCCGTTCGTGCCCCCATTCCTCTCTGTTGTTCATCATCGCTCTTCCTCCCCCGCTCAGATCCGATTGAAAGCAAGGCGATTGAAGCCAAGGCTGTGGCTTCCCTCGACAGCAGCCATGGACGACGGCGAGCGAGCGAGGCGAGCAGATCGAGAGCGAGGTAGCGATCTGAGGTCGAATTAGGTCTGTGGCTTCCCTCGACAGCATCCATGGCTGCGTGCAGAACTTCGGCGAGGGCGACCGGATCGGAAGCTTCGATGCCTCGATCTGAAGCAAGGCGACTGAAGGAATTTGACTTCAGATCTAATTCAGATCTAATTCAATCGAAATTCTGATCTAATTCTGATCTAATTCAATCTTCGATGTCTCGCTCGCTCAAATTTGACTTCAGATCTAATTCAATCGGCTTCAGATCTAGTTCAATCGAAAACGGAATTCGGGCGAGTGGTGGCGAGCGCGCGGCGGAGGGAGCGAGGGAGCGAGGCCGGAGCGAGGCCGGAGCAAATGAGCCGGGTTTGATTCCAGATCGGGGCCGGGACGACGGGGAGGGAGGTTGAAGAAGACCTTTTGGGAAATTACAAAAAACGACCCCATAAATATGGGAATTACAAAAAATATCTATATTTTATTATGTAATTCACATCTACTATATTTTTATTTTTACATTTGCACAAAATTTATATTTGCACAACAAATTGTTATATGTGCACAACGTAAAGTTATTTTTCGCACAACAAAAAATGTTGAGATGGAAAAAAAAGCGAAAAAAAAACATATTACATTTTGCACAATAAAATGTTATATTTGCACAACATAAGATTATATTTGGACATCGTACTCTTATATTTGCACGACAAAAAATTCTGAAACGAAAAAAAAAGCGGAAAAAAATATATTATATTTTTCACAACAAATTGTAAGAGTTGCACGACTCTGTTTTAAGATTTGCGCGACTCTGTAGTAAGAGTTGCACGACTCTATTGTAAGAGTTGCACGACTCTGTTGTAAGAGTTGCACAATTCTGTTTTAAGAGTGGCACGACTCTTGTTTTAAGAGTTGCACGGCTCTGTTGTAAGAGTTGCACGACTCTCTTGTAAGAGTTGCACGACTCTGTTTTAAGTGTTGCACGACTCTTGTTTTAAGAGTTGCACGACTCTCATGTAAGAGCAAATTGTACTTTGTTAGTAGGAGAATGAAATGCAGTGCAAGTGAAAACATTTTCATCCCATGTATAAAAGTGCTTCTTCGATTCTTTGTGAAATTGTTATCCATGCTTGTGCAGCTCTAAAAAAATGGTTAAATTTGCACAACATACTCTTATATTTGCACGACGAAATGTTTTTAAAAAAAAAACAAAAAAAAAAAAAAAACAACTAGACTTGGGTCATATTTGCACAACTTACTCTTATTTTTGCTCAACAATAGGTTATTTTTTGCACAACAATCGAGACTTGTGAAATTGTTCTCAACATGATTTTATTTTCTCTCAATATTATTTTAAGAGTTGCACGACTCTGTTGTAAGAGTTGCACGACTATGTTGCAAGAGTTGCACGACTCTATTGTAAGATTTGCACGACTCTGTTTTAAGAGTTGCACTACTTTGTTTTAAGAGTTGCACGACTCTGTTGTAAGAGTTGCACGACTATGTTGCAAGAGTCGCACGACTCTGTTATAAGAGTTGCACGCCTCTGTTGTAAGAGTTGCACGACTGTGTTGTAAGAGTTGCACGACTCTGTTTTAAGAGTTGCATGACTCTGTTTTAAGAGTTGCACGACTCTGTTTTAAGAGTTGCACGACAATCGAGACTTGTGAAATTATTCTCAACATGATCTTATTTTATGCAAATATGACCCGAGTTTAGTTTTTTTTTAATTTTATTTTACATTTTGTTGTGCAAATATAACCGTAAATTGTGTAAATATAATTGTATATTGTGCAAATATAACATTTTGTTGTGCAAAAATAAAAACAAAAATATAAATTATGGATCACATCATAAAATATAGCTAGTTTTTTTTAATTTCTCATATTTGTAGGGTAATTTTTGTAATTTAATCAAAACATCTTCTTCTTCCTCCCGATTCTGGGAAGAAGAGTTGCGCGGCCGGCCCTTCCTCGCTCCGTCGCTCCGGCGTCGCTCAGGCCTCCCTCGCTCACCACCGCATCCTTCCCTCGCTCCGTCGCTTGCTCACCACCGCATCCCTCCCTCGCTTGCTCGGTCCGCCTCGCTCGACCTCGGCTCAGATCTGAGATCCGCGCCTCGCTCAACCTTCCTCGATCGCCATGGATCCGGTGAGCCAGAGTAATCAATCTCCGAGCTCAGCCTCTCCGGCCTCCTCGACGCCGGCGATTTGAGTCCAGATCTCGGATCCGGCGAGCTCACCACCCTCGCAACCGCCTCCGAAGGTGTCGAATTGATTCGGCCCCGATTTTGCGTCTATTTCCCTAATTTGTCCAAAAACGCGGCTATTTCGCAAATTAGGTCCAATTTCGTGGCCATTTTGCAAAACGCCCCTAATAAAATATCAACTAGATAAATATTAACCAAATTTAAATTATTTCAAAAAAATTCAATATCTATATCTAATATAATACTAAAACAGTTGTGAAGGATACACGTGACGGCCTCACATTGAAAGTGCCACGTGGCAGCCATTCGCTTAACATACCTCCATATATATTTAAAATAAATACACTTAAAATCATTTTTATTAATTAAAATATTGAATTTGTTGACCAAATCATAACAACTTCTCCAAATTTACATATTATTTTTTATCCAAGATTTTTTAAATCCAGAACATAATCAATATATTACTAATAAATAAATTTCACTAAACTCTTTTGAATGATTGTTATGTAAAATTCATTTTGTTAATTTTTAAAACTTTTTTATTAGATATTTGATGAATTTATTTGTCGTCGACTTTACCCATCCTTTGTATTTTTTTAATTAACTAAATAACATCCATGACAATTTATTCAAGTGGATAAGTTCCTTTTATTATTTGAGTAGCAAATATTTTGCCAAAAATAGCCTTCATTTGTAACATCTCATAATGGCGCCCGAAATGCCCATCCGGATGAAGGTCCATTGCTCTAGGAGTAAACAAATTCACCTACTATCTTTTAACAAGAGCTTAACAAGACTTTACCGTTCACATACGAAAACAAGTGAAAATAAAGAAAAAAAATCCTCTTAATTCTTGATTAAAATAGAAACCCAATGAATTGAATAACGCTAGAGTGACAGGGTACGACCGTATTTCACATTAATATTAAATAATGCTACAATGATTCGAGCTTATTTTAGAGTTTTTGATAATGACTATTATAATGTTATTTTTTATAATCCAAAGACCTAATGATATTTAAAATGTTTATTTTTTGTGTGTAGTAGAGTTTTACAAATTAAGTATTATAAAGAACATTTATAATGCTATTGTTATACATTTTCTCTTAATAGTAGTTCAATGCGATGTTTCTTAAAGAATATTTAATATATCTAATTTAAGTATTTTTTTTATCTTCTTTAACTTAATAAATCAGTATGCTAAAATCATTTCAATATAATCTTTTTTTTTGTTAATAATCATTTCAATATAATCTAATATAAAAATAATATAATTTCAAAATAATATGATAAATTATTAATGCCATTTTTTCAAAAATTTATTATTCATTCTCACATTATTATTCATCTTAACTAATAATTTTTTTGGTATATGTCTATCTATCTAAAATAATAATAATAATAATAATAATAATAATAATAATAATAATAATAATAATAATAATAATAATAATAATAATAATAATAAATCATATGTTTGTTTGGATTTTTATACAACAACTTTTATTTTTTTGCATCTATCTCAAGTTTATCCTCTTATATTCTCTTATCTTTCTTTGACATATATATACTCCATTTAGGACCCCAATGATTCGATTTCAACCCATCACGAAAAAACCCTCTCCTCTAAAAAACCCCAAACCAACCCTAAAAACCTTCAGTCGCCGCCTCCACTGCCACCATGTGAGCACCTCCGATCCTCCACTTCCGGCTCCCCGGCCGGTCTCGACTCACACCCCCCTATCTCCTCCACCACCATCTCCCAAAACAGTCCAAAATTTCCAAACCCTTAATTTTTTTGCAGATTGCCGTCGCCGTTGCCGTCGGGCCTCCTCCGTCGACCATCCCCGGCGGGCTCTATGGCGATCTGGACCCTCACCCTCGGTGGCGGCTCCCGTTCTAGCCATCTGGGTTCTCGCGCGGGTCGTTGGGGCAGTCCTCCCTCGGCCTCCTGTTTGATGGCTCCTCGGGTGCTCTGCCATCTTCCACCTCTCCGACCACATCGTTCGCCGGAGTCTTGGTGGCTGGCGACTTGTCGCCGCCTATAGTCTGTCGGTGTCCGACCCCCACCACACCACCAACCTCTCCTCCAGCACCGTTTGGTGGCCGGCCGACGCCGCCTGTTAGCCTCACCGGTTCCCACCCTTGCTCCTCCGACTCCACACAACCCTGTCAGATTACATAACTACACCCTGAAACCCCAAATCTCAAAATCAAACGCCCTCGTCCAACCGGCATACTCAACATGCAACCCCAAATCTCAAATCAAATATGATTTTACCCCTAGATCTACAAAATCAATAACCCAAATCTAATTTTATCCCCAATCTCCAAACCCAAAATAGTCAATTTGCAACTTCAGATCTCAAATTTTTGATCTGAGCCACCACATGCAACAATACTGCCGACCGAGCATGCTCGTTGCCGTAGCAGAATCCAGCCACAAGAATGGAATCAAGAATGTGAAGAATAAGGGTTTAATTTTCTAGTTATTTTTAATTCTAAATTTCTGTAATTGTAATTTTAGATATTTTTTTTCTTTTTTGACTGGCGACCCTCTACGTAGGGTCATTCAAGCCATCTGTTGATGGCTTCAAGATCGCTTAGTCGATCTAATTTTTGCCTACTGTAAAATATATATATATATATATATATATATATATATATATATATATATATATATATATATATATATATATATATATATATATATATATACTCCATTTGTATCAGAATAATTGGTCATTTGGTCGATTTCACTCTTTTAAAGAAAGTTTAAAATAAAAAGATGAACAGTTAAAAATTTACCACGTAAATGATGTAAAAAAAATAGATAAATGAACAGAAGATAATGAAATGAAAAGTTGGAGTATTCATAGAGTCTAATGGAAATCAAACATAATGAATGAGATTAATTATCAAAATTATAATTTTTTTTATCATTGATTGTGTTAGAGGATCAAATATGGGCTAATTATTCAGATACGGAGGGAGTATTGGATTCATAACTTGCATTCCTTTTTGTATTATACTCCCTCCGTTAATTAAAACTTGACGTTTTACTAATCACTCACGCTTTTTGAGGTGTTAAAAACTATATAAAATATTAAGTTTTTTAACAATTTTTTTAAATAATTTCATACTTATTACAATTAAGTATGAATTTATAAAAACAAATGTGAAAAAATGTTGATACTTTATATAGTTTTTATCATTCTAAAAAAATGTGCTTGAATAGTAAACGACAAGTTTTAATTAACAGAGGGAGCATTAACTTTGATAATTTGTTCATTTACCATGATTAATCACTGTTTAAATTATATGTCATAACCTATGATATAACCCACAAAGCACACGATGAATTTCGTCTTAACAAAAATTTATTTTGATTAAGAAATGATACATATACAATACTACGTCTATGGATTATTATTATTATTATTATTATAAACTTATATAATTTTTTTTCTATATATGTAAAAAAAAATGTTAATCATTTGTGTAGTTATTGTAGATGTGATTACATTTCTTGAACAAAAACCCCGTGCCTCGGGCACGGGTACTATACTAGTAATATATTAAAACAGAAGCACTTTCGTCACATGTCATCTCCTCGCGCGAAGTTATTTTGGGCAATTCGTTTTTATTTTTTCTTATATATCATGTCCACTAATTATGGTAACTAAATTATCTAATATTATTTACATATTATCATTTCATACTATATTTTTAATCTATATATAATATATTAAAACAAAAGCACTTTCGCCACATGTCATTTCCTCGCTCGAAGTTATTTTAGGCAATTCGTTTTTATTTTTTCTTATATATCATGTCCACTAATTATGGTAACTAAGTTATCTAATATTATTTACATATTATCATCTATTAATATTACTAATTCTGCTAGCATTTTGCTGACGTGTTATGCCCACAATTAAAATTGAATTTTTTATTCAAATGAGATTTTCTTATTGGTCAATATTATTATGGAAACTTTAAAATATTTGTTTCCTATTTTAAATATGATAAATCCATTCCTTTTTTTTCGGTTATATTGCCGTAAATATTGAGACATGTTTCCATTTTTTTTCCGATTGCAATCTATATCTATCTATCTATTAATATTAGTAATTCTGCTAGTATTTTTTTTTTTTTTTGCATGTTGTATGAGGTGAGAAAGGCCGAATAAGAGCCATCCAACCCATTCAAGATGCACTCGAGAAAGCTGAATCCAACACGATGTGCGAACACTCGGCCAAAGGATAGGAGAACTCGAGCTTCTTCTCAACATAATCAAGGATATGGAGCACTTCTTGAGATTCTGCATATGTTGCTTGAAAACCGATTTGTAATGGTATGAGTTTTACGGTTATCAATTCAAATTGGTTGGTACATAGTAAATAAAAAAATTGAATTACCCCTAATTGGTACACAGACGTACTGAATATTTGGATTTAACCTTGACAGATTCATGGTAACTCTTTCGAAAGAAAGCTTGCTCTTCTTAAGGGAGAAAAGCATAAAAATGAATGTCAGCCGTTGATCCATAAATGTAACTTTTAGCTTCATACGAGCAATTGAAGTTGGGTTCTAGCGATCCTGCAACCGGTATAGACATTACCAAGCGCGAGGTAACCATTCTTGTAGCCAAGCATATGTCCATTGTCGTTGTTCCTTATTCGATCAACCGCCTAACCTGCACGAGGTTTTACTGTATGCAGGTAGGCGTACTTGTCCGAGGAAGAGTTTCAGGATAAATTCGGAATGACGAAGAAGGCATTCTATGGACTACACAAACGAAAACAGAACAATTAAGTTGAAGGTGTCTGTTTTGTTTTTCTGATTGATCTTCTTGCTTGGAATTCGAAGTAAACGTTGGTTGTTGGATTTTCGAAGCTGATGCTAGTTAATATGATTTGGTGGATTAGAGACACCTAATTAAAAAGAGTTTTTGGGATTTGGCAGGTTGGAAGCTACATCTGTATATTCTTTGCTTGAAGCTACATCTGTGTTGACTTCATTGAAATTGGGTGTTCTTAAGCATTCATTATATATCATCTTCTAGGTACCGTGTGAGGCTGGTTTCACAGAGCAACGACTGCCTCCTACTCCTGTCAGTGGAAGGATCACGAGCCGGTGCTACTACCTATATCAACTAGCGCCTCGGCTAGCCTCGTCCATTGGACCACCACTTTTTTTCCTAACTTACCAAAGATCAACCTCTAAAATGGTCTTTACATCCAATTATCTAGCAGGAATCCCTCCTCTTACTAGTTGATACAAAAAGTAACAAAGAAATATTGGATAGATTACACAATAACCAGACACTATAACTTCAATCAGGACCCAAATCTTATATCTCCAGCAAGCACTTGCAACAGTTGAGCATGATCTCCTGTCTGCATACAAGAACCAACACAATCTTCAACCACATCGGCATTGTGAGCTATGTACAAAATCTCTGTATGTGGTAGTCCGCCTCCTCACCCAACCAGTCAACACTCTTCCACACTACTACAGACCCCAATGTAGCATCTTATGAACTATGTTGAAGGCGCCACCGGCCAACAACAATAACTCCAAAATTTGTGTTTTCACGAGATTTCCCAAGATGATCAATAGAGATTTACTCGGATCCCAACCCATATGCCTCTTTCCCTCCTTGGTCGTCACTCTCCGGCCTCCTGCAGGACATCATCATCATCCAGCTGAACAACGGAGGTACTGCACCAACACATTCTCAAGTGCAAGTGCATAGAATGGTTCAACTTACCTGCGCAAGGCCTGCCAGTCATGCGGCATGACAGCATTGTCCGTCGCAAGCCGAGAAAGGTGAATGATTGGGGGGCACACTGACGGTGCATATGCAATGTTGGTTATCCCGTATCAGCACATTATCAGCTAATCAAATATGCTATTAGATCCGAGAGAGAGAGAGAGAGAGAGAGAGAGAGAGAGAGAGAGAGAGAGAGAAGTGCTAGCTTGTTCAGCTGCACATGCCAATTCTTTGCAATTAGGGCAGATAGGATTTCTATAGTTTCATGTATTCCATTGCCTTCTTCTTCCTCGTAGTTCCTACTCCTCAAGAGCATCATCAACAGACTGACAAAAGGAAAGCCTTAGCCTCCCATCTTTTCTTTAAGCAAGGAGAACTGTTGTGGCAGAATCTTGATCGACCTCTTGCAAGGACACACCTTCCGTCTTTCCACTAAGAAATCGGAGGAGGGAGTGACCTTATGCACCTCATTCCCCTCGTGTAGTACTATTGATCATAGCCAATATAGCTAGTCGAACGCCCTCTAACACACGCTCCTCATTCTACGGTTGAGTCAGCTATTGATAGCCTCGCTGCAGGCTCTTCGAGTTCATCGAATGTTGCCGGACACAACAGATCGAAGTCGTATGCAACAACTTGGAAAATTAGCCTTATTAGAAGTCTCTTTAACAAGCTTGAGCTTCCGAACAACAACGGAGAAATGATGGACAATCTCATCTTACCTGAAGAGCTGTTTAGCGTCCCAGCAAAGACAAATCCCTTCCACAAGACGTTTTAAATTAAAAAAATTATCCCACATCGAAAGATATAAAACCCACGTGCCCCTTCATAACCTCACATACACCAATAATTAAACGTTGAGCTCAGTAGTGTGAGCTTGTAACCAAAGTGGGGACAATAAAGTGGTGGGACAAGGTCTTGGCTAGCTTAGGTCGGGTCTTTGGTGGTGTTCACTTGGCTCGCCCTCTCCAAGTAAGGAGTTGGGCCATGTGGCTTGGGCGAAGGCTCAAGGTCGTGTGGCCTAGAGAGTGGAGGGCACAGCGTGAGGCTGGATTCACAGAGCAGCGACCACCTTTTGCTCCTGCCGGTGCCACCTAGACTCTACCATTGAACCACCACTTTTTGCTTACGAGAGCACACTCCAACCAAAACATGTTAAAAACCATCCTTTTCGAGCATCCGAAGCACCCTTCTCATGCCAGGTCTGGCCGAGCTATCGCGGCTCAAGCCACACGGTCCCCTAGAGTGGAGGGCACAGCGTGAGGCTGGCTTCACAGAGCAGCGACCACCTTTGGCTCGCCCTCTCCAAGTAAGGAGTTGGGCCATGTGGCTTGGGCGAAGGCTCAAGGTCGTGTGGCCTAGAGAGTGGAGGGCACAGCGTGAGGCTGGATTCACAGAGCAGCGACCACCTTTTGCTCCTGTCGGTGGAAGGACTACGGGCCGGTGCCACCTAGACTCTACCATTGAACCACCACTTTTTGCTTACGAGAGCACACTCCAACCAAAACATGTTAAAAACCATCCTTTTCGAGCATCCGAAGCACCCTTCTCATGCCAGGTCTGGCCGAGCTATCGCGGCTCAAGCCACACGGTCCCCTAGAGTGGAGGGCACAGCGTGAGGCTGGCTTCACAGAGCAGCGACCACCTTTGGCTCGCCCTCTCCAAGTAAGGAGTTGGGCCATGTGGCTTGGGCGAAGGCTCAAGGTCGTGTGGCCTAGAGAGTGGAGGGCACAGCGTGAGGCTGGATTCACAGAGCAGCGACCACCTTTTGCTCCTGTCGGTGGAAGGACTACGGGCCGGTGCCACCTAGACTCTACCATTGAACCACCACTTTTTGCTTACGAGAGCACACTCCAACCAAAACATGTTAAAAACCATCCTTTTCGAGCATCCGAAGCACCCTTCTCATGCCAGGTCTGGCCGAGCTATCGCGGCTCAAGCCACACGGTCCCCTAGAGTGGAGGGCACAGCGTGAGGCTGGCTTCACAGAGCAGCGACCACCTTTGGCTCGCCCTCTCCAAGTAAGGAGTTGGGCCATGTGGCTTGGGCGAAGGCTCAAGGTCGTGTGGCCTAGAGAGTGGAGGGCACAGCGTGAGGCTGGATTCACAGAGCAGCGACCACCTTTTGCTCCTTTCGGTAGTCTGTCGGTGGAAGGACTACGGGCCGGTGCCACCTAGACTCTACCATTGAACCACCACTTTTTGCTTACGAGAGCACACTCCAACCAAAACATGTTAAAAACCATCCTTTTCGAGCATCCGAAGCACCCTTCTCATGCCAGGTCTGGCCGAGCTATCGCGGCTCAAGCCACACGGTCCCCTAGAGTGGAGGGCACAGCGTGAGGCTGGCTTCACAGAGCAGCGACCACCTTCTGCTCAGGCCACACGGTTGTGTGGCCTAGAGAGTGGAGGGCACAGCGTGAGGCTGGATTCACAGAGCAGCGACCACCTTCTGCTCCTGTCGGTGGAAGGACTACGGGCCGGTGTTCACTTGGCTCGCCCTCTCCAAGTAAGGAGTTGGGCCATGTGGCTTGGGCGAAGGCTCAAGGTCGTGTGGCCTAGAGAGTGGAGGGCACAGCGTGAGGCTGGATTCACAGAGCAGCGACCACCTTTTGCTCCTGTCGGTAGTCTGTCGGTGGAAGGACTACGGGCCGGTGCCACCTAGACTCTACCATTGAACCACCACTTTTTGCTTACGAGAGCACACTCCAACCAAAACATGTTAAAAACCATCCTTTTCGAGCATCCGAAGCACCCTTCTCATGCCAGGTCTGGCCGAGCTATCGCGGCTCAAGCCACACGGTCCCCTAGAGTGGAGGGCACAGCGTGAGGCTGGCTTCACAGAGCAGCGACCACCTTCTGCTCAGGCCACACGGTTGTGTGGCCTAGAGAGTGGAGGGCACAGCGTGAGGCTGGATTCACAGAGCAGCGACCACCTTCTGCTCCTGTCGGTGGAAGGACTACGGGCCGGTGTTCACTTGGCTCGCCCTCTCCAAGTAAGGAGTTGGGCCATGTGGCTTGGGCGAAGGCTCAAGGTCGTGTGGCCTAGAGAGTGGAGGGCACAGCGTGAGGCTGGATTCACAGAGCAGCGACCACCTTTTGCTCCTGTCGGTAGTCTGTCGGTGGAAGGACTACGGGCCGGTGCCACCTAGACTCTACCATTGAACCACCACTTTTTGCTTACGAGAGCACACTCCAACCAAAACATGTTAAAAACCATCCTTTTCGAGCATCCGAAGCACCCTTCTCATGCCAGGTCTGGCCGAGCTATCGCGGCTCAAGCCACACGGTCCCCTAGAGTGGAGGGCACAGCGTGAGGCTGGCTTCACAGAGCAGCGACCACCTTCTGCTCAGGCCACACGGTTGTGTGGCCTAGAGAGTGGAGGGCACAGCGTGAGGCTGGATTCACAGAGCAGCGACCACCTTCTGCTCCTGTCGGTGGAAGGACTACGGGCCGGTGCCACCTAGACTCACTAGTGCCTCGGCTAGCCTCTACCATTGAACCACCACTTTTTGCTTACGAGAGCACACTCCAACCAAAACATGTTAAAAACCATCCTTTTCGAGCATCCGAAGCACCCTTCTCATGCCAGGTCTGGCCGAGCTATCGCGGCTCAAGCCACACGGTCCCCTAGAGTGGAGGGCACAGCGTGAGGCTGGCTTCACAGAGTAGTGTGAGGCTGGCTTCACAGAGCAGCGACCACCTTCTGCTCCTGTCGGTGGAAGGACTACGGGCCGGTGCCACCTAGACTCACTAGTGCCTCGGCTAGCCTCTACCATTGAACCACCACTTTTTGCTTACGAGAGCACACTCCAACCAAAACATGTTAAAAACCATCCTTTTCGAGCATCCGAAACACCCTTCTCATGCCAGGTCTGGCCGAGCTATCGCGGCTCAAGCCACACGGTCCCTAGAGTGGAGGGCACAGCGTGAGGCTGGCTTCACAGAGCAGCGTGAGGCTGGCTTCACAGAGCAGCGACCACCTTCTGCTCCTGTCGGTGGAAGGACTACGGGCCGGTGCCACCTAGACTCACTAGTGCCTCGGCTAGCCTCTACCATTGAACCACCACTTTTTGCTTACGAGAGCACACTCCAACCAAAACATGTTAAAAACCATCCTTTTCGAGCATCCGAAGCACCCTTCTCATGCCAGGTCCACTCCAACCAAAACATGTTAAAAACCATCCTTTTTGAGCATCCGAAGCACCCTTCTCATGCCAGGTCTGGCCGAGCTATCGCGGCTCAAGCCACACGGTCCCCTAGAGTGGAGGGCACAGCGTGAGGCTGGCTTCACAGAGCAGCGTGAGGCTGGCTTTACAGGCTTGGCTAGCTAGGTCGGGTCTTTGGTGGCGTTCACTTGGCTCGCCCTCTCCAAGTAAGGAGTTGGGCCATGTGGCTTGGGCGAAGGCTCAGGCCACACGGTCGTGTGGCCTAGAGAGTGGAGGGCACAGCGTGAGGCTGGATTCACAGAGCAGCGACCAACTTCTGCTCCTGTCGGTGGAAGGACTACGGGCCGGTGCCACCTAGACTCACTAGTGCCTCGGCTAGCCTCTACCATTGAACCACCACTTTTTGCTTACGAGAGCACACTCCAACCAAAACATGTTAAAAACCATCCTTTTCGAGCATCTGAAGCACCCTTCTCATGCCAGGTCTGGCCGAGCTATCGCGGCTCAAGCCACACGGTCCGTTAGAGTGGAGGGCACAGCGTGAGGCTGGCTTCACAGAGCAGCGTGAGGCTGGCTTCACAGAGCAGCGACCACCTTCTGCTCCTGTCGGTGGAAGGACTACGGGCCGGTGCCACCTAGACTCACTAGTGCCTCGGCTAGCCTCTACCATTGAACCACCACTTTTTGCTTACGAGAGCACACTCCAACCAAAACATGTTAAAAACCATCCTTTTCGAGCAACCGAAGCACCCTTCTCATGCTAGGTCCACTCCATCCAAAACATGTTAAAAACCATCCTTTTCGAGCATCCGAAGCACCCTTCTCATGCCAGGTCTGGTCGAGCTATCGCGGCTCAAGCCACACGGTCCCCTAGAGTGGAGGGCACAGCGTGAGGCTGGCTTCACAGAGCAGCGTGAGGCTGGCTTCACAGAGCAGCGACCACCTTCTGCTCTTGTCGGTGGAAGGACTACGGGCCGGTGCCACCTAGACTCACTAGTGCCTCAGCTAGCCTCTACCATTGAACCACCACTTTTTGCTTACGAGAGCACACTCCAACCAAAACATGTTAAAAACCATCCTTTTCGAGCATCCGAAGCACCCTTCTCATGCCAGGTCCACTCCAACCAAAACATGTTAAAAACCATCCTTTTCGAGCATCCGAAGCACCCTTCTCATGCCAGGTCTGGCCGAGCTATCGCGGCTCAGGCCACTCCAACCAAAACATGTTAAAAACCATCCTTTTCGAGCATCCGAAGAACCCTTCTCATGCCAGGTCTGGCCGAGCTATCGCGGCTCAGGCCACACGGTCCCCTAGAGTGGAGGGCACAGCGTGAGGCTGGCTTCACAGAGCAGCGACCACCTCCTGCTCCTTTCAGTGGAAGGACTACGGGCCGGTGCCACCTAGACTCACTAGTGCCTCGGCTAGCCTCTACCATTGAACCACCACTTTTTGCTTACGAGAGCACACTCCAACCAAAACATGTTAAAAACCATCCTTTTCGAACATCTGAAGCACCCTTCTCATGCCAGGTCCACTCCAACCAAAACATGTTAAAAACCATCCTTTTCGAGCATCCGAAGCACCCTTCTCATGCCAGGTCTGGCCGAGCTATCGCGGCTCAGGCCACACGGTCCCCTAGAGTGGAGGGCACAGCGTGAGGCTGGCTTCACAGAGCAGCGACCACCTCCTGCTCCTGTCAGTGGAAGGACTACGGGTCGGTGCCACCTAGACTCACTAGTGCCTCGGCTAGCCTCTACCATTGAACCACCACTTTTTGCTTACGAGAGCACACTCCAACCAAAACATGTTAAAAACCATCCTTTTCGAGCATCCGAAGCACCCTTCTCATGCCAGGTCCACTCCAACCAAAACATGTTAAAAACCATCCTTTTCGAGCATCTGAAGCACCCTTCTCATGCCAGGTCTGGCCGAGCTATCATGGCTCATGCTTTGTGAGCCTTGCAAGACCGAAGTTGCCCAGCCTCGGGTTGAAGCTCGAATCGAGCATCACATTGCTCGTCTTGATGTCTCGGTGGATCACCTGTTGCTCGCATTCTTCGTGGAGGTACGAAAGCACGGAGGCTAGGCCGAGGGCTATGTTGTATCGACATTGCCACGGTAGGCCTCCGGTGTTGGAGATAATGCATTTAGAAGGTGGTTTTAAGGTGCCCTTTGGACTTCCCACATGGAAAGTTTAAGGGTACCCTAGAGGGTTTTTAAGGAGACTCTTCCACTACCTACATTGAGAGGGTAGAGGAGGAGATGGGGCACCCACACGCGCGCCCGCTGCTGTCATCGGGTTTGGGCTCCGAGATTGGAGTTGGAGTTAAATTTTTGCGGAAAATCTTAACTTGAGGCCGAAGATATTACGGATAGAATTGTTAGTGTTTATCCGCGAATATCTGTTTTATCACTGGATTAATTTTCGAGAAAATATCCTTTCAAACCGTTTTGGATGAGCCTCAATCTTCCGATGATAGATTCGAATATCTCCTTTGCTTACGGCTTAAGGAGGATTTCGGAGCCTATATAAGGAGGTCCAGGGCTTCGCTTTTCAACACAACGAACACAACTACCTCTCTCCCTCTCCTGTTTTCTCCTACCCTTTTCCCGTTCTGAGCGCCTGTTTCAGTTCCAACTTCTTCTCCCTTGAGTGCACTTGTGAGAGAAGCCGGTGAAATCTTTGGGGGACGTTGCCTCGCATACGATTTGCACCTCTGTAGGGGCAAATACGTTTCTCATTCAGTGGCTTCCATACCACGCTTCACCGTAGCCTTAGCCCCTTCACAGAAACTCAGTTCTGCCTACATCCCTGATGCGTTATCGCAAGTTGCTGTTTTCGCAGGTTCCAGCAGGGTCATTGTTCAACATTGAGAAACGTATTTACGTTGGAACAATGGCCGCCGTCGAGAACTCCTACGAGAAGCCGCTACTCGATCTCTCAAAGCTGAAGCCTTTGGATGGCTCGAACTACCAGCGCTGGTCCCAGAAGATGCTGATCTTCTTTGAGCAACTGGAGATTGACTATGTGTTGCTCAAAGACCTCATTGTCGTTCCTGCGCCTGCTGCTGTTGAGGGCGATGTTCCGCCCAATCCTCTTGCACCTTCTGAGGAGCTAGTGAAGTACGAGCGCGACAAAAAAAACCGTCAGAGGCTACCTGCTGAACCACATGACGAACGCGTTGTTCGACCTGTTGCTGATCCAAAAGTCTGTTAAGACTATTTTGGAAACCCTGGACAAGAAGTATGGCACTGACGATGCTGGGAGTCACAAGTATGTGACTGGACAGTGGATCTAGTTCAAGATGGTGGACGACAAGCCTATCATGGAGCAGGTGCATGAGTACGAGAACTTGGTAGCGGATATACTGGCAGAAGGGATGAAGATGTGCGAAGTTCTTCCGACACAAACATGTCTCGTTTCCTATTCGAGATAAAAGATACCTACTTCCTTTTGAGGTAATCCATAGTGATATTTGGGGTCCCGCGCCAGTAAAGAATATAAATGAATCTAGCTGGTTTCTTACTTTGATTGATGATTGCACTCAGGATACATGGTTGTTCTTGCTCAAACACAAATTTGAAGCTAATACTAATCAAATTGGCAAATCAATTCAACATTTCAGATCTGATAATGCCAAAGATTACTTTAATCAAACTCTTTCCTCTTTTATGCTATAATTTTTTAAAGCCGAAATCGCTAGTGTTGGTCAGCTATACGACGGTGGATGTAGTTTTTTATAATTAATTGTAAAAAACCATTATAAAATAAAAACTTAATTTTATAATTCGAATTAAAAAATTATTTGCTATATAAAATTAAAAATTAAAAAATAATATATTCAAAACAGGACTTTTATCTTATATCCCCGTATAAGTTTTATATATGAAAATTTTGATCTCTGAAATCTAAACATGGAAACTTGAACAACTGAACTTCAAACTGAGGATTGACGATCTCAACATTTGCTCAAAAAACAAATTTCCACACCATTCCTCAAATCCACCAAATCAGATTAACCAGCATCAGCTTCGAAAATCCGACAATCCCAACGCTTAATTCGAATTCCGAGTAAGAAGATCAATCAGAAAAGATAAACAGACACCTTCAACTTGTTCTGTTTCCATTTGGGCAGTCCATAGAATGCCTTCTTCGTCATTCCGAGTTTCTCCTGAAACTCTTCCTCGGACAAGTACGCCTGCATACAGTAAAACCATAAGAAATCGCGCAGGTTAGGCTGTCGAATAAGGAACGACAACAACGGCCATATGCAACGGCCATATGCTTGGCTATGAAAATGGTTACCTCGCGCTTGGTAATGTCTATACCGGTTGCAGGATTGCTAGAACCCAACTTCAATTGCTCGTATGGCAAGATTATTGAATCAACAACATGTTCTAAGTTATCCTCCTGCATTGCACTGCCTTCTCGGGTGTCTTCTGTCAATGAAGATGGGAGGATACGATTACTGGAATCATGATGATAGCTAGGAGATTCTGCTGAAAAGAGCTTCTTAGGTACAGGAGCTGGGCTGGAAAATCGCCTACTAAACTGCATTTCGGAAACACTTGATGCTGGAGATACGCTTCTTGGTGTCCCAGTGGAACTGACAGATCTGCTCCTGGATCCATTTTGGGTATGACCGGATTGATATCCTCTCCATGAGTTCCTTGGAGATCCCTGGACAGAGGTTGTACTGGTAAAAAATTTAAGAGAAACTCGACGGATGAAGCTAAAAGTTACATTTATGGATCAACTGCTTACTTCAATTTTGTGTTTTTCTCCCTTAAGAAGAGCAAGCTTTCTTTCAAAAGAGTTACCATGAATCTGTCAAGATGAAATCCAAATATTCAGACTTTATACCAATATGTGGAACTATTGGAAAACTTCATTACCTTTGTTTTCGAGGAGTCCCATGCAAAAAATCGAGTGAAGAACTCTGGTTCATGCCCTTCTGTAACGATATAAAGAGGAGTTTCTAAAGATTGCCCTTGAGCCAAAAGATCAGCCTCTAGATATTTCTGGAAACCAGCATGCGAATAAGATGAAAAAATACACAGATGATTGTTAGAAGTTTTTATACGTCGCTGGATGATCACACAGAATGATGTGAGTTCAGTGATTAAGTGACTCCAATTCGTTTTGGTATCAGTGATAAGTCATCCTTGAAAGAGAACAAAATCACACTTGAAAAATGCCAATGCAGGCAAAATCATTCAATAGTATTCTTACCTGACCAAGTTTCAACGCAAGGTCCTTTGATTGAACATTTGAATGGCTACCTATCCAGACGAAAACTTCTGTGTTGCAGTCCAGTATAAAGATGTCTTCTGTGGTTAAGTCGTCCTGTCCAAAGTTGAATATCTCTTTCACCTGAAAATGATGGAATATCCGAATACAGATTCAATGCATCAGGTTTGTGCATCCGATGCACCCTTCACAGGCTTACCAAACCGAAGAGACAAGTAGGAGTGTGAACTTACCTTGAGGTCACCTGAGCGCGAATTAACAGACCAAAATCAAAGAATCAGAACAATATATAGTGTGGAAAAAACGAAAAAGAAACGCATTATATAGAAATTTAAGACCTTTAGTGATTGTATGACACAAAAGCAAGCGTGGATCTTCCATATAACTCGTAGATTCCTTTTCCCTTGGGTATTCTGCTTTGCCTCCAATGGCTTTCCAGAAGTCCTCAGGCTCTCCACCTTCCCTTAGCGACAAAGACTGCCAGGATGGCTGCAAATGATAGCAATGGTACAAGTGGTGAAAAGTCGAAGACAAAAAGATCAAGAGCCGCTAAGAAGATAAGAATAGAGTGTTTTAATGACATACATTTAAGAGCTCAAGCATCCTGTCAAGAAGATCATGATCTCTACTAGAAGTGAGATTCCCGATCCATGTGTAGATGATAGTTTCAGTTTGCAATACGAAGCAATAAGACGAGTTAAGGGCACTTGAAACCTGAAAGTGGATAATTCTTGTCAAAATCAAAGTAGACAAGGACCAAACAGAGAAAAAGATTGCACTATAAAATATCTTACTGGATCAACTTCAATGGCTTGTGAGTTATCTGGACCAGTTCCCTGGACTCGGAAAAGAGCCATCTTGGAGCCATTATAAGTTTGGTCTTGGATGCCATTTTCAGCAATATAACTTTTGTACCTTTCACTCATACCTCCCTACATTAAATGTAAAAGGATGACAAAGCATAAAGCAAAATCCGAGCCTACAAAATCTCTACAACATTGGCTTACGAATACAGACCTTGAAAATGATTAATCTTTGCATAATCCAGAAAAACTGATCTGGCTCCTTGCCCTCCATGATTTGAGCCTTAAAACAGTAACACGGAAGTTGAATTAGCACTGTAAACAAATTTCAAGAGATTGACTGTAACCGCTCAAAATTTTGCAGCTGTAACCCGGTTATAATTAGATTAGCGAAGGCAGAAAGAGGAAAGATCTCTAGTAGAATAAGAAAACTCACCAGAACTAAAGCTCCTTTTATAGAGTTGGCCATAGAAATCATCTGGGATAGAGTATCCAATCTATCTTCCTGTCAAATAATATAGGGAAAAATAAATTAACAGATATAAACATACCAAAAATATAAAGAGAATTCTAACATTCAAGGCTGGGATATTGAAATGGATGTCTTCCATCTCAAAAGCGTTCCACTTTGTTAAGCTACTAAGGGAATTCCAACTTCGTTTTCAATAGATCTTTATAATACCTACCATTACACTTGCACGGCCAAGCCAGGAGTAAAATATGTGCTCATTTGATTCAGAACCTGGATATGTATACTGTATGATATAGCAGTCCCCGCTAAATAGCTTTATCTCTGTCTCAGCTGGTATTACATGTAGTTCATTGCCATTGACCAACCAAACCTAACACATAAAAACCAATGTCTTAACATATGAGTGAAGGAACTCTAACAATAAAGGCCATTTGGGTCCCTTGGGATATAGAAGTTACTTTCAGTGTGCCACTACAATCTATGGACGGACTGCATTCTTCTTCAGGAATCTCCTTCACAACATAGCCTTTTTGCTTAAACATTGCTGCAAAATCATACAACAGAATACGGATTTAATCACATAATCTCTTTCCGGTTCTCATTTCATTTCAGTGATATACCTGCTACTTTCTCCCGACCATCTTCGTAGAGTGTTGTCCTTTCTGTTTGTGACCAATCCACAAAGTATGACCTAAATTTAGGAGTTTCTAGTCCTTCGGTCAAGACTGTTAAATGACTTACAGTTGACCTGTCCTGAGATCTGAGGAAACCCTGGAAAAAATTACTCAACAGAAGGAATGCAAAAAGACTGAGAAACTGTATCTTAGACACGGCAAAAAAGGAAAGACAAATGATGCCAAATTTTGAGCTTATTCCCCTCAAAAATTATATTTTTATTAATTGAAGTAGGAAGGTATCTGAGCAAGTAGTCAATAAGCTATGAGCTACTTACTTCCACAGTTGAGATCGCCTTCTTCCGTTCTGACGTAGAGGTACCTCTTCCCATCCAAACATACACCTCCGACTCACAATCCAACATATAGCACCTGTCATTACTAAGCAATTGTCTGTGCAATGAATCAGCCAGAACTTCACTTAATTCACCTTGGAGTGTTATCCTGTCCATACCAGAAGTTCAAATGTACAGTTCAAGAAGGAAACAGAACAGAATTTACTGTAAGGGGATTGAACAAACACATACCGGAAAGACCTATCACATACGCACAGAGCCTTACTAATGGTTCAGTACAACTACACTCAAATGGATCGAGTTATAGCCTAATTCTATCCAGTAAGAGATATCTAATGTTCATTTTTGCCATAATAAGTAACCAAAATCCTTGTTCAGGCACAGTCTCTTATGAATATCGAATGAAATCAAGTATCACAAGTAAGGCTCCTCAACTGAAATATAATTACCAGGACAATTTGATGGATGCTGGGTCTTCCTTTCGCTGAAAAAAGGAAGGAGAATCCTTGGGAATAGGAGCATAGCCTCCGAATAAGGTCCAGAATTCACCAGCATCTGAATCACCGGCAAATTTTCCATCCTCTAGAGGCAAATAGGAAAGGAATAGGACAGGAAAGAACAGGTCAGGAAGATAAATATTCTAAAACTCAAAACCAAAATGAAAAAAAATAAAATAAAAATGTGTCACCTATTGTTGCTATTTTGCAGTTTCCGTTGTGCTTGTCATCTTTAATATACTTAACAACCTCCAAAGCCTTGGCTCTTTCTTGTGTGCTGGAGTTGCATCCACTAAAGAGAAATATCTTCGACGCCGTGTCTAGAATAAATACATCATCATGGTTCAAGGAAGACCGAGAAAAAGGTACCTGATGAATTGAGTATGCAAACATCCATACACATCAGGGCATTAAACTTTTCACATAACCGGAATCATCAGATGTTGCAGTTTAGCTTACTTCTTTCACAGAAACAGCATGGTCACCCTTGCAAGCGAGCAAACAGGTTCGGTATGCACCATTGCTTGATTCATCAGGCTCTGAAGTAAAATCTCCTTCAATTGGTATTATGCAAGGTTTGAAGTATGATAAGAACTTCACAGTTTCTTGGCCCTGAATTTCTTTGTATTGCACAGTACACGAACCCAAGGCCATATCCAATTCGAGTGCCTTGTCCGATGCCAGGGTCGAATCAACCTAAGGTGTATGGTAATGGGCATAAAATTTTCATCATTCACATAAGTTAATTAGCGACTTTTAACGAAATTCACATGAAACCTGAAATCTGTTTTGAAATATATCTATATTTATGCCACATGTAAGATAGGAGGTAATGCCAAACCTCATTTGCTTCAGTTCCAAGCCAATAATGTATCTCATGTTGAGAAGTTTCATCTTTCAGCAAAAAAGTCTGTCTTGAAAAAAAAAAAAACGAATATGACACAACTATGTACAAGAAACAGAAGGTGAAGAAATTTAATGACTCCTGTATATAATAATAGATGTAGTGTTTTTAGGAAAACCAGTTTCCTGAATGATTTAACATTACGAAACAAGCTATTCAAATCAAAACCTCCATAAGGATTTAGCCATTAGAATGATTTCACTGTCTCAGATAAATATGATACATTGCTCCTTAGTGGGAAACTCCTTCATCAAGCCAAGTGATCATCATGCAAGAAACTTACATTCAGAACCAAATATGCATTTCCAGAATAAAATTTCCCATGTGAAGTCTTTGGAACTGGAACTAACTGCAGATTCTTTATACACCAGATTTCCAGGCCACTGAATAAAACGTTAAGGGCGACATTTTTCAGCATGTAGAGCAGACAACATAGTAATTAAAAAAGTATAATGCCATCAGTGAAAGCACAAGAAAAAAGAGAATAATTTCCATATTACTGACGGTTTGGATAATTTCATAAAAGCAATATGGTTTCTTCAAGTGACTTAAGCATTTGCTGCAATTAATAAGGTTTATTCAAAACTATGCTACACGAAAGCGGAAACAGGAAATGGAAACAATTTGACATGGGTAACTGTCAACTCCAATGATAAATTTCATAGTTTTACTTAAGGAAACCGTTTTCGTGTTTCCAAAAACGGAAACATTGGCGGTTAGCATAGATTCGAAAACACCATAGCTAGACTAATTGGCATATAATATGCAAAGGATACACTTTTGTTCCAACACCCTGGAACACTGGGTCCATATTTTTATTGTAAAAAGACATTGTAGCCGTTCGGAATTCAAGCCCTTGAAGCTGTAACAGTCACTCAACAACCATCTACCACTGGTAACTGGTTGGTCAGATTCTGAATCACAAGCAAACAACAGTGATTAGGTTTGACAGAAACAACAATCAACTCAATGTTCTAGACAGGGTACCAAAATTATCTTTAAAGGATGAATAAAATTGGGGATTTTACATGAAAGTGATGTTGGGTGGGACAACCCAATTGTTTCAACAGTACAACATTACTTTCCCATTTCCATTTCAGATTCCCTTTTGAACTGTGATGAGCGGACAAAGCAAAACATAATGCCCTATTTTATGAATTGATTTATGTATCTTGGAGTGACAAAAACCCAGGAACCCAATTGGATTTTGGCACTGTATGACAAATTAACCATTAATTCCAAGCTGAAAATGAAGGGAAATACGCAAATTAGAGACAGGAAGGAGAGGAAGGAGTACCTGAATGTAATTGCTTGCCCACAATCACTAACTTGGTATTGAGGGTGAAGGGGAAAATCAACGACAGAGAGAAAGGGAAGAAAACAAGAAAAAGAAAAAGGAGGGAAATGTTTTGGGTGGGCGGGGGTTGAAGTCTAAGAGTTGCAATTTGTCCAAACAAGCAATGATAGTGAACCAAAAGGGAAAAGAAAATCCCATTCATCTCCTTGAAAACTTTTGTATGAACTGATAGCGACTTGACACCGACCTAGTTTATCGATAAATCAAAGGGACCCACTTCTAGCCTTTGAAAATACTCCATCCCTGTCATAAATATGACTCTCTTTTTTTTTTAATTAGTAACAAAAAAAATTAGCGAAATAGCAAAATATTTTTAAAAATAGTGAAGATAATTTTTTTTATAAGGTAACAAAGTCGGCATACGGCGAACCTTCAAATATACAACATAAAAAGAAAGAAATACATACAACAAACGAAATGAAACAAACAGAAATAAACTCTACAACAAGACGATCCAAGAAGACCAACCCCCAAGAAAGTTAAAGAAGCCGACAAAGAACGAAGTCAAACACCACTGAACAGTGGCACCGCGAGCCAGCGGTACAGCATGACTCTAACTCATGTGGGTAGTGTAGACGAACTCCAGGGAGACTCAATCCCGGATACGGAGTCGCCCTAAGCACACCACCTCGACTTCAACCGACTCTAGACTCCACGCCCCCCAATCAAGTAGAAGACCTCCAAGAAACGTCGGAAGCAGAGCCGCACGCTGCTCGAAGAAAATACCAACAAGATTTCGGCTACAAGAATTTAGTCAAGCCCTTACGGAATTTATTTAAACCCTTTCGGGTGGATTTTTTTTCCCTTCGGCTTGGGTCCAAAGCACCAAATTTGGCCCATATCTCACAAAAGAGGGACACCTTCGGGCCCAAGTAAACCCAAAAGGCCCGCCAGGAGACGCTCCACAGGAGGACGATGCAGGAGAGCCGCCAGCCAACCTAGCACCACCGGACTCTAACAGACGAGGGAACCAGAAGCCCTAACCGCAAAGGACCCCACGGCCCCACCCAAGTTTGCAACGAAGAAGAGCATCGATCAACCCACAACCCCGAACAAGCCCAAGTCGGACGGCGACAGAAGGCCAAGACCCCCACCGGAGCATCGATCAACCCACAACGAAGAAGAGCATCGATCACCAGCCTCTATGAAGCAATGTGTAATCTTGATATCAATCAAGTAAAGCAAATCATGTGTTTTAGTGTCAGCTGATTTGATCATAGGATTTTCATATATAGTGTTACACTAAAGTTTTGTAATTGATGCAGGAGCAAAATTCTATCTTTTAAGAGCTATCTTTTATCTTTTAGTTAAGGATTATTATTAAGGTTTTATCTTATGCATAAGTTTAGATAATTTAGGAACTTATATCTTTTATTTTAGGATATATTTAGGAAAGTTATATCTTTTATCTTAGGTTAGTTTTCTTCTATTTAAGCAATTGTAGGCATGAGTCATAATCATTCATTCATATTATTAATCAAATATTGGTTTAGAGAATTTTCTCTTTATCTTTTTGGTGGATTCCAAGCATATTTCCTAGGGTTTCGTCGCTTGCGAACCCTTTATTATCAAAGGCTCGCGCTTGCGTGCCTTCCACGACTTCCGACTGCGTCAGTAATCCCTATGTATGATTTCAATTTTTTTTCTAGAGAATGCATCAGCATCACTATGGTGGTGTGTGTTCTTCATTATCCTTCATTGAATTGACTCGCCATCTCCAATCCGTGATTTAGTTTGGATTGACTTGTGCAGTTCTTCCACAAGTGCTTCTTCAGTGATCATTTGCGCAGTCAAACCCGGACAAGAACATGACCTTCATCATAGACAACCAAGCCTTCTCCACCTTCTGTATCGGCTATGATGTCCTTGTCGTTGTCCCTAGCAGCCATGTCTATAGCATAGAGGAGACCGGGGCTGCGGGGCAAGACCTATTGGAAGACTTCGACATGTAGATCTCCGGTCTCCAAGCAATATATAATGATATATTGTCGAAGACGGAGGTAAAATTTTCGCATTATGTGCATCGATCTGCGAGTATCTTGGAGGGTGTCTTAACTAAGCCCTCCATTTCTCGAAAATACGGATTTCCCAACAAGGCAAGCTAGAGAAAGATCTTCTAGCTATGAGGCTTTTGAAAGAAGGTGCCTATATGAGATAGAAAATGAGACAAGGGAGAATAAGGTGGGAATCTTGAAGCCCTTGACGAGTTTCCCCTCTTTTTTTTTTTTTTTTTGTGGTTCATAAATTGTAAAAATTTCTCAACAAATTTTACTATATTTAGGCATTTAGTTTGACTATTGAATAGCTTATATCATAAAAGTTTGAAGGTCGTTACCTAAATTTAATGCGCACTTAAGTCTTGGCTATATATGGATTTCTAGCTAGGTACGTTGATTACCTAAATTTCAAGTTAGTATTGTACGTACGTTGATGCGTGTTTTGTTATATACTACGTATCTTTTTGTGCCATTGGAACAACTTTGCCAATCAATTAATGAAACCTTTAGAAATATATGGCCAAAAATAAATAGACTACACTACAGTACCAACCACTTATAATATAACTGACATCACCAAAAAAAAAAAACGACTTATAACTGAAATAATTTCAACAATACTAACTTGAAACAGATCGAATGAAGCAACGAAAACTAAACTTTGAGTAATTGATCGAGTTACTAAATTAAACAGCACTAAAATTGAATAAAATAGAAATTTTGCACATTCTAATTAATCTATAAGAGGTCACTCGAAAGCCCACTGGTTCTCTCGGCGAATCTCCTCCTCTTCCTCCGGAGTGAAGTCATTCTTAATGTTGAATATCTTTCGAATATCCTCCGGAGTTTTTGCCTTGATCATGTCAGCGACAGTCTGGCAGATGAGGTCCAACAGGGTCTTGATGTTCAAGTAGTTTGCTGCGAGGATGAGATTGAATAGATTCTGCTGGTCCACCTTCACGAATTCCGCATCCCACTCTTTAAGATCATCGTCTTTGTCGGCGGTGCCCCGATCTTCGTGTTTATTGCAGTACTCGATGACCATAGCCAGGGTCTTGCCAGTGACGTTGGGGAGTGGGATTACGCTGTCGGCGCATCCGTCCTCGATCATATTCTTGATCGTCTGAGACTGTACCACCACCGACTCCTTCACTTCGAAAGTTTCGCCATCCGAGCTTTTCAAGGTAATCATCTTCTGAGAAGCCATGGATTGCTTTTTAGGTTTTGAGAACGAAACTAATTAACCCTAGAATTAATGAGCTATAGAGTTGATCGAAAAGGCTAGGAGTAATTAGCAAATTAGTTACAAGGACAAGAATATATAGAGAATGGAAGAGGTTATCAGATTGACTATAAATATATCTTCTATCTTAAAATATCAACAACTAGCAAGTATTTTTCAATTATGTAGACTTAATTATATATGGATATATATCTATCTATCTAATTATAAGTTTTATCCCAAATATATATCTTGAGAAACAAATATCAATTAAATTATCTAAAATTATGCTCTATCCTACAATGTATTATAGCAATTTATATTTTTTTGGGACAAATTCGCATCTCTCTCTAAAATTATTGTATTGTATAAAACCATTCTTAATTTGTTGATTTTAACTAGGGTTAGCTATTACTTCAATTGGAACCCATAATATATATGAATTCGATCTCTTCTAAATTAAACCAAGAAAAGTTAACCATCTAACCATCTGATTGCATATATAATTATAAATACAACTTAACTTTGACTCCCCTAATTCTATACACCACGAAGTTCGTTTCTTCCAAAATCCTCGGTCATCACATCTCCTCCTTCCTCTCTTCTTTTCATCTATGGCTCTCACAGATCCTCACCATGGATCTCCAGATTGATTGCTTGAATGGCTAACTAAAACCACAAAAACATATACAATCGCAAATTGTCACAACGCACATACGTACATTTAGGTCTTTTTAAAATTATAGTACTAGATCGATTTATTTATCGAAATATTCAGGGACAAAGTTAAGCATCTAACCATCAAATTGCATATATAAATATAACTTAACTTTGATTCCCCAAATTCTATATATAAAGCAAGAAGTTTATTACCTTCACTAGTCGATAACTTGCCGGAACGAATTCAACTTCAAATCCTCGGTCTACCACCAGCTGCAAATCTTGAAACTTTTTCTCGTAGAGGTTGGTTAGAAATTATATGGTTGAAAAAAAATTCTGTTGGAGTCATTTTTTAATAAAAAAAATCACAGAGAAAATAAAAAAATGAAATAAATTCTCATAAATTATAAATATATAATATAAGTAAAAATGCTTTTCGCATAAAAATCGGTTTTAGATTATAAAATTTTCAATGTCCCTAAACAAAGACATCAAATATTCCGACCTAAATGTAGTTGTTCACAAGTACGGATCTGGAAATTAAAACTTACGTAGTCTGGATAGGCTAAAATTTTAATATACATACACCTCATTTCAATAATTAAATCCTTATTCTAATAATTAAATAAATAGATATATAATTTTCATTAAAAAAAATTCTTATCTATTTTTTATCTATCTTTTTTATTTTTGAAAAATAAGGTCGGATTGAAGCGGATCCCTGCAACCTGCCACTAGGTCCTTCGCATTATTCATCCTAAATTATACCAATTTTTAATTGATATTCGGGATAAAAATCAAATATAGATATCATAAATATTTGGATTTGATATTTTAAGAATAGAAGTGGTTTGTAAAAATATTCACAAAATATAAAATATTTACCAAATTATTTAGTGTTTGAAAGTTTTTACAAAAATATTCACTAGGGTCCCACTTGTCTTTTATAATTTCCCATAAAAATAAAAAATCGTATAAAATCACCGTATCTTTTAATAATTTGCATTAATATCCTTGTATGTTACTTGTTTAGTTTATATTCCGCATTAAAAATTCATAATTAGAACCTTGATTCTGCAATTTGGTATCAGAGCCTAGTTAATTAAAAATAATCTGTATTTATCTATAAGACAATCTGGATGTGTCTACTAATTGCCCTCATAAGATTTATCCTCATGCTTTACATTTAGATGTAAACGATAAGCACTTTGGAGCAATTTTAAATGCCATTTCAGACCAACTTATAGATTTAAAACTCGAAGTTAAAAAATTAGAACAATTATATATTGAGATTAGCAGTAAAATATTTAAAACTGTAAAAGAGACAGGTGAAGTAAATCACTCAACAAATCTAAAAGCCATTAACGAAATTAGCCATCAGATAAGCCTAAAATCAGGCGGTGAAATTAAGAAAGGAGATCCTTTTAAATACAGTTATCCATTTAAAAAATCCAAAAAGAAGTTTTCCACTAAATTAGATAATATAACGAAAAAATCGACTATAGAAGAAGACCAAGACGAAAATCTTAAAAATGAATCACCATCCACTTTGACAAACAAGGAGATTCAGCACTAGGTTGGATGACCCAGAATGGAAGATGAAATCACAGAAACAAAAAGCCATTGAAACCAACTTTATGAACCAAGAGGTCATGAGCGACGACGAGTCTGAAAAGAATTCGGATGAAGAAGCTGTGTATCAACAAATGGGATTAATTAACCTAAAAGATATGGAAAACATTCCCATATCTAAAGTCCAAAGAAGGTTAAATGAAATTTTAAGACAAAGAAGGTTGAAGGAGAATGAACCTGCAGGATAAAATGAAGCTAGAAGACATTACAGAAAATATGAACATGGTTCAACTAGTAATTACAGACCTAGGTTAAAGCCTAGAGAATTTCTGGAGAAGAACGAAAGATTTGGAGTAAGCATTATGCCAAACCATAGACCAAATCAAAGAGAAATTAATCTAGAACCCATAAGTGAAACAGGTTATAAATTAAACCTAGATGGTGTAAGGAATAGGCGTGAAATAATAGAGTTATGGAAGAAAAGTATGATGAGTGTATTAAACATGAACGTAGGATGGAACTCTTCTCAATTCCTTAATTACATAGAATATAGTTTCTATGGATGTATTGCCGACTGGTATGGAGCTATTGGTGATGAACCAAAACAAGAGCTTAGAAATTTAGCAAGCCCAGTGACGATGTTCACCTTAATATGTGAATTAATAGAAGACGAATTCATTGGAGAAAAGGAAGATGAAGATAAGGAAGCTTTAAAGTGGCAAAGAACCTTAAACAATCTTGAAATATGTAACATGAAATATGTTGACAATTACATAGCAGAATTCGAGAAGTATTATTATAAGATAGGGGAAAATAGCACTAATCTGCAAATGTTCTTTGATAAACTTCCTGCCCCAATTAATGAACAAATAAGTGAAGAGTATCGAGAGTTAATTAAAAATGGAGATAAAGATACTCTGGGTAACAGAATTTCTTATGTTAGGAAATGGGTCGAGAAAAAATGTCGAGACGTGAGAAGCACCCAAAGAATGAAAAAACAATTCTTAACGTGTTGGGAGACGCCAACAGAATGGGGATGTAATAATAGAGATTACCAAGGAAAACGAAACTACAAGAGAAAAAGTTTCAATAAACAGAGAGGTGAAAAATATTATAAGAAGTATTATAAAAAACCATTCTCTAAAAACAGAAGGTTTTTCCAGAAAGCCTCGTTCTGTCTTGAGAAAAAGAAAAACTGCAAGTGTTGGGCATGTGGAGAATCCGGTCATTATGCTAATGAATGCAAAAACAAGAAGAACAATAGATTAGCAGAAGCCCTAGGAAGTTTGGATTACATCGAACTATCTGAAGATGAAGCAGTAGATCTAGCTCTAAGAAATAACAAAGGAATAGTAGAAATAATAGAAGAAAAGCTTGAAGAAGAAATAGAATCTGAAAATGAGTCAATAGAAGGTGAAGAAATTAATGAAATGATGGAAGGAGAATCTCCTAGTGAGTTCTCTGATGAATATGAAATGACTACCTTAGCTCAACTTCAGCAAGCTGAAACCTCTATTGATGAGGAACAAGTTGAAGAAATGACGAGATCAGGGGTTGATTTCCCGATCATCACTAAAGAACAGTTTGTTAAAAAATCATTATTCTCTAAATATGCTAAATATGTTTGCGAAGAAATGTCTGGAGATGTAACTGTCAAGAATAATGAAAATCAAGCAACTGAAGTAAATCTAATCAATTGGGCAAACATTCAGAAACATAACAAAGATAAAAAATTTAAATATATTTTCATATGTGGCATCCAAGTAATAATAACTCCATTACAAGACTATGGAAAAGATGTGCAATGCATTAATTTTGTTTGTGACATTAGGCATAAAAAGTTTAGTGATCAATGCATCAGTGGTATAGTCTGTAATTTGAGTCAAGGAGCAGTTTCTTGGATCTGTAGACCTAACTATTATGTTAGTCTAGAAGATCATTATGCATCTAAGTTCTTAGCTATAAAATTGTTAACAGAAGATATTAGTATGCATAAGGGAACTTGTCCTTTACAATTAAAATGGAAGGTGGTTTATAAACTTGAAAATACTACAAATCCTCCACAAAAGTGACATATAGTAGAAGCTGAGAAACACGAGGTGGTAGGTCCAAGCAAAGAAGTTGTACCTGTTAAGTTAAGACCTGATCAGATAAGACTTAAGACTATTTGGATAAACGCATTTGAAAATTCTACGGGTACTAGTAGTAATAAAGTTTTAAGCATAGATGAAGAAGGTAGAATCCATACGAATGCTAAACCACCAGTCAGTCTCTCTAGATGTCCAAGTTTATCCAGAAACACTAGTTTTAGGATCAATCCTAATCTTAGTATTACTCAAAGGAATCAAGGAGCTACTACAAGCAGAAAAGACAAATCGTTTGTGGTAGATGAAGACATAGTAAGCATATGATAGCAGCATTGAACAAGAGGTTAGAAAATAGAATTATAAAAGAACCACCTAGACATAGTATAGACTTAGGTTCTAGCCAATTTAGGGAATCGATAACATCAATTCCTCCGATAGCTCAAAAGGTTAGAGAAAATCAAGAAGGATCATCTAGTTCCGAACAGAAAGGAAAGATAATAGGATACCAAACTAAAACCTTTAGTGAACCTATCTATGAAAATGATCCAAGGGCTAAAGATTTAAAAGAATCTCTCACAGATTCTTTATTTGATGAAGAGTTAAGAATGAGAATGGAAGTAATAGACCTCAGACATCTCTATGGAGATAATATGAGAATAGAAGAAAGCTTTGAACATGTCAGTAGAGAATCACTAAAGAAAAATTATAGGATTACCAACCTTAATAGCATTTATATCCCGATAAGTATTTGCTTAGAAGGGTTTAATAAATATGAATTATGTGCCTTTGTAGATACTGGATGTTCAGTATGCTTTGGAAAGAAGGCATTATTTCCTGAATTTATTTGGCAAAAGTCTCGTAGACCAATTCAAGTTAGAATAGCTGATGATAGTATCATGGTTCATTCAGAATTAGCTTATGATGTACCTATCATGATAGGAGGAGTTCAATGTGTAATTCCTACACTATGGGCTACTAATCAGCCATCACATGATATGTTAATAGGGAATAATTTCAAAAGACTCCATGTCCCAGTAACTCAACACCTAGACATGATGGTCTTCAACATTCATGGAGAAGATGCTTGGGTTAAAAAGATTAAACAAGCTTATACGCACCAAGCAATAGAGTTTACGCGCACTAAGCGTGGTGAGGAATATATTCTTCCTACACAAAGAGAATTTGCACTCTCTATATGTGAGGTAACATTAAAAGATAAAATCCTTAAACAACAAGAAAAAATGTGTAAGGAGTTATATTCTGAAAATCCTTTAAAATATTGGGAAAAAGATAAATCATTTGCTACCATAGAGCTAATAGATCCAAAAGCTGTCATTAGAGTAAAACAGATGGTTTACACTTATAAGGATCAACAAGAATTTAAAGAACAAATTGATGAACTCTTAAAGAAAGGCTTAATTCGAGAAAGTAAAAGTCCTCATTCTAGTCCTGCCTTTATGGTCAGGAATCATGCAGAAGAAAAAAGAGGAAAAGCCAGAATGGTTATCAATTACAAAAAGCTTAATGATAATACTGTTTTTGATGGATATTATATCCCTAATAAGACAGTTTTATTTAATAGAATATAGGGAGCCACTTGGTTCTCTAAAATGGATTGTAAAAGTGGTTATTGGCAGGTAAGAATGGACGAAAAGAGTATTCCACTTACTGCATTCAGTGCTCCACAAGGACACTATGAATGGGTAGTCATGCCCTTTGGTTTGAAAAATGCACCACAAATATTTCAGAGAAGAATGGACAATGTTTTTAAAGAGTTTAAACATTGTTGTCTTGTTTACATTGATGATATCTTAATCTTCTCTAAAACTATAGAACAACATAAGCATGACTTGAAAGCTATAACTCAAAAATGTATTGACCATGGAATCATTTTAGGACAGAAAAAATGCATTTATGCTGAGCCTGAAATTGAGTTCTTAGGATTAAAGATTAAAGCAGGTCAAATTATTTTGCAAGAACATATTCTAGAAAAGGTAGAAAAATTTCCTGATGAAATCAAAGATAGAAAACAACTAGAAAGATTTCTAGGTTGTCTTACTTATGCTTCTGATTTTATTAAAGATCTAGCCAAGTTGAGAAAACCTCTACAAGTTAAATTGAAGAAAGATCAAGTTTGGAGTTGGACTCAATTAGATACTAAAATAATCAAAGAACTTAAAAGAAGATGTGAAAAACTTCCAATATTGACTTTACCTAATGAAGAAGATGAGTTAGTTCTCGAAACAGATGCTAGTGATTATCATTGGGGAGCTGTTTTAAAAATAAAGAAAGATAACAAGCTTTGCAGGTATAGCAGTGGCAGCTTCAACAAATCTGAGTACAATTATACTGTCATGGAGAAGGAGATTCTTGCAATTTATCGTGGAATCCAGAAATTTATAATCTTCCTAGCTCCTAAACCTTTTACAGTCAGAACAGATTGTAAAGGAATATTGGGTTTCATAAATAACAATCTTGATAATATGAAAGCGCATGGGAGACTCCTACGTTGGCAATTAGCCCTTAATCAATTCACTTTTACCATTGAACATATGCAGGGATCTAAAAATTCTCTTGCTGGCAGCTTAACAAGAGAGTTAGGTGATAGATCAGAGAAATCAAACGCGGTGGGAAAATCCGCAATGAGTGTTCCACCCATGGGATATTAACCTCTTAGGAGAAATACGAGGATACCAAGGATGGGTTTCCCCTCCAAGTTTTCATATTTCTATTGATTTTGGAAGATTTACTGAGAATAGATTCCGTCGTGGACTCCTACAAGCGAGACACAGAGCGGTTATACGAATGTTAACTCTAGAGATAATTATAAAAGTTCTTCAGCTACCTACTGAACTCCAGGAAGACATCTGTAGAAGATGAAGAATGAGAGATTTCGACAACTTCTACTGGATGGTAACTTTGAGAGATCACGATACTTCAGCAACAATAAGAGAATGGTGTAACCATTTTTGTGTAACCACTGGCGCCGGATTGGGAGGATTATCATTACCCATCAGGCCAAATGAAGATGCAGATTATTTAAAATCGTGGAAATATGGAATGTGCAATGGAATCCACAATTATAGGCGACCATGGCCAAAGGCAGAAGAAGAGAGCTTTTTGTACAAGTATTTCACTAAGTTCCAGAAGGAGGTCTTCCTCAGAGCAGCAACGTTCGAAAAAATAGAAAACATAGATTGTTGTCGTGTTATCAATGCTTGCATAGATGTTAGCCAGGGAAAAACCCTGCTACCACATTACCTAATCTTCCTACTAATGAGAGAAGACTACTGGTATGTGACAGACCCAGTGGTGGAAGGAAGAATCGACGTAGTCAGACATACTTGGGAGGCAAGAGAAAAGGATTCTTTTACATCTACTACTACATCACCAAGTTCAGGCAGACAGATTGTGGGATATTCAAAGTCGGAAATACAACCTTCATCGTAACCCCACAACTCAATCCATTAATGCAGCAAGCCATAAACAGGACCGAATCCATCAATCTTTACTTAGCAGAGATAGAGGCCGGTCACTTTCTAGATAAAAGAGGACACGAGAGGATGATCGATTTACTGATTGCATGAGATCGAGAATACACTGAAGGATTAATGCTTGATCTCGATCTAGACAATGATCAAGATCTAGAGTTTGATAATACTCTAGATCTAGTTCAAGATTACAATGATGATGACCTGGAAGCCAACATGGGAGACGAAGGGGTCCAGAACCTGGACGACTGAAAGCAATCATCAACCACCAAGCACAATTATTGTACTTTCTGCTTTTTACTGTTTTTGCTTTTATCACGTGAACCTGTAAAATTATTGTACTGTGTGCTTTTACTGTGTGATTTGTCAGGCCAACCTGTAGGCCAATCAATGTAGTCGTTGGAGAGGCATCCAATGCCCTTCAAGTAGTTCTATATAAAGGGCTCTCCTCATACTTCTCAACACACAATTCCAGAGAGAGAAACCATAGGAGAAGAGAGAAGAGAGTTTGTAAATCAGAAAGAGAAGTAGAAACGTTTTGAATTTGAGTAGATTGGTGTTTCCATCACTCTGAAGTTCAAAACCTTTCAATGGATCTTCTGATATGAGTGTTAAGTGTGTCTCTAAGTTTTAAGTTAAGAGTGCTTGTGTGTTGTAATATTTCCCAGATTCAATAAAGTTTGTTTTTAAAAAAGGGAAAGCTACTTAATTGAACACTATGTTTTGAATACTTTGTTTTCTTGATTCAAATCCCTTCACCCTCTCAAAAACAAAACCAAAAGCTAGAGACTACGGTCTGAGGTAGGAAACGAAACAGATCTGTGCTCAATTTGGACTAAGGGAGGCCTGGTTGAAGGTTAGCCACCTCTAGAAAGCCCGAAGCTAAGGAACGCCGGTGGTCCAGTGTAACTACGTTCAGGTATGGGTCAAACCTCTTTAGCTTAAAGTTTTAGTTGCAGAGCGTGGTGGGATTAAAACCACAGAAAACTTATCATTCATAATATAGTTAGTAGATTATGATAGTTAGTACCACCAAAAGTCATTTATAAGTATTCTATATTGCATCTTGAGTATTATTGTCGAAAACTAGAAAGTTAAGACCAAATTTGTAATTTAGTATAAAATACGGGTACCTTTTGAAAATTAAAAAGCAAAAAGCTGAAAACTTTGAATATTTTTGAAAATAGTTTGAAAGAGCGAATATTGTAGTAATTATTTTAGAAAACGTGAATATTTTGAAAGAAATTTCGATAATCTTAGATAGAATATATTTATCAATTACAACTAGCATTGAATCTGTACGTACGTCGAGGGAGAATTCAGTTAGAAATCAATCGATCAATCAATATTAATGGCAACCTTTGAGTCCTCGAAGAAGATAATTAACCTTGAAGATGTACGTACGAGACCTTCGAAGTGGAGCAGTTGGCGGTGGTGAATTGAAGTCACAAACGATCAAGATCAAACATGATAGTGGACGAGTGAGCTAACAACGTCATCCTACTCCACTCTCAAACCCTGTCTAAGGAGATCGAGTACTGTAGAAAGCATGCTGATAAAAAAGATGATGAAGACGAGCTTAAGGCGTGGGATGCGGAGTTTGTCAAGGTTCACTAGGCTAGTCTTTACTATCTCATCCTCGCTGCCAACTACTTGAACATCTAGAGCATCTTGCACCTCACCTGTCATGCCGTCGCTAACATGATAAAAGGAAAGGCTCCAGACGAAATCCGAAAGATGCTCAACATCAAGAATGACTTCTCGCCCAAGGAAGAGGAGGAGATTTGCAAGGAGAACCAATGGGCTTTCGAGTGACGTATTATACGCACATTGTATGTGCAACATTTTTACTTAACTGCCAATTTAGTTTTACTTAATGCTCTTCGATTTAGTATTGCGATTGTTAATTTTAATTCAATAAAACAGGATATTTACTACAATGAGATAAAGTAAAAAGTCACGGAAAGTTTAGTGAAACAAAATCATGCTTCTTATTTTCTTTTATTCAGCTTGTATGGTTGCACATATCCTTCCACTTATTATTCCAACAACAATGTTAATCTCTATGCAACTATGTCTTGGTAGAGATCACGATTGAACGGACCTTCAATCGGCACATTGAGGTAAGTTGCTTGCTCGCTATTGAGCCTAGCAAGCCTACCTCCAAGGTGGCTAATGTGTAGCCTCGCAACCTTCTCCTCCAAGTGCCTCGAAAGCACATAAATCCTTCTCTCATACTTAGAGGACTTCCTCTCATTCCAAAGGCTTATTTGGGAAAACACATGGTTTGTTAAGGCGATTGATCTTAAAAAGCTTGGGTGGCAAGATGTGCTAGCGAAGTTCAACTTCCTCCCTTCAGCAAGGACAATGATAGCCTTCTTAGATTCACTGAAGATGAAACGATCGGATATTTGGGGTCTGATTGTAACCCTCCTAACACCAGGATAAGCCTTGAGACCTTCAAAGTCAATTTCGTTCTCAAAGTGGCCCATGTTCAAGACAATGGCATTGTTCTTCATCCGTTTCATGTGTTGAATCGAGATGACATCCCTATTCATAGTTGCTGTAACGAAGACGTCTGCTTCAGACACAATATCCTCCAAGGTAAGAACAGGGAAACCTTCCATGAAAGCTTGCAAAGCACGAGAAGGGTTGACTTCTACAACAAATACCCGTGCCCCGAGTCCCCTTAGAGCATAAGCGGCGCCTCTGCCAACATCTCCGAAGCCAAAGACGGAAACAAATTTACCAGTAGGTGCAAAATGATCAGTGGCCCTCATGAAACCGTCAAGGAAGGATTGGCGGCTACCATGGAAACTAGCGATCTGTACATGCATAAATTATTAATTAACATTTGAGAAACTTAACCATAGCCAATAAAACTTTAATAAAATTTGTTGATAGAATATATATACCTGACTAGTGGGAACGTTATTCAAGTTAATCGCAGGGAATAAGAGGGATCTATTTTCCTGCAACTGGTACAACCTCCTAATACCAATGTTGCTAAGCTCAGAAACACCAACTAATCCCTCTCTGATGTTTCTAAACCTCCTTGGATTAACTTTGATCCCTTCTCTGATGAATTGCAGCATGAACCTTGTCCTCTCATTGTCGACGCTCAGTGGATCAGACAACCTCCCACTCCTCTCGTGCTCTTCCTCTATTCTAACACTCTCATGGATGAACTGAGTGATATCTCCAGCTTCATCAATCAATAGGGTCGGTCCATTTTCGCGACCCCAATCCAAAGCCCTTTCAACCGACCACCAGTATTCCTAAAAAATCGATCATGTATATGGGTGGATTAAAAAAACGATATAATATATAGCACATTTAGGAAGTTAGGAAGCTAACGTACATGAAGGGATTGGCCCTTCCACGCAAAGACAGAAGCTGAGTCTCGTGCAATGGCAGCGGCAGCATGGTCCTCTGTGGAGAAGGGGTCGAAGGAGCACCAACGAACGGAGGCACCAAGTGCGGTGAGGGTCTCGATGAGCACCGCAGTTTGGGTGTTCATGTGGAGGGCCCCGGTGATCCTTGTGCCCTTAAGAGGCTGGGAGGACCCGAATTCTGAGCGACAAGCGATGAGGCCAGGCATCTCCGACTCCGCCAGCTGGATTTGTAGGCGCCCGTAGTCGGCTTGGGACACATCTCGCACCCTATATTCCCTGCCAGAGGCGGTTCTTTCGGTCACCAAATTCATTTTTTGGGCGGATGTTGCAGCTGAAATCGAGCTGAAACTCATTTTTGAAGGATTTGGTTGAGTGTGTTGGTAGATGAAAGCAAGTGACAATTCAGTGTGAGGATCAGTGGTTGGTGGTGGAGGCCTATATATATAGGTTGAGGAAGGTAAAGAACGACGTCGTTTCGGGTTCGGGTACGTGTGTAATAGAAGGTACGTTGAGGTACGTGTTCTTTGATTGTGGGAGAGTACTTGCAAAACTAGATACCATCAGTTCAGTTGTTCATCAGTTCAATTGGATAGAGTTGAATTTCTTTTACCTCACATTTCCCCTTTTTAATTCGCAATCAGATGAGAAATTCAATGTAAATTGTAAACAGATTTTGTTTTTTTTGTTTACTTGTATTTTGATGCCTTTTCATTTTATAATTTTGATGCCTTTTCACAATACAGTTAGACTAGTTAGTAATTAAACAAAAACCAAAATCTGTATGCCTGAAATATATATTGACTCTTAATTGAATTTTGATCGATATTGGATGCACGGTTAGGCTAATGTAGTGGCTTTGTAAAATCTGGATAGGGCTATATATCAATTATTATTATTATATATAATAAAGAAGAAATCGCCTGAGACACATGACGGCTTCTCCTCAATTGTAGTCATATGAACCTATCATAAATTTTTGTAATAATCCATACATGCATAAGATAAAATTTTATTCTAACTATATTTAATCAATATATTTATATATGTATAAGATAAAATTTGACCCAATTTCATTAGATATGGATATATTTTTAGAAGATATTAACTAATTTTAAAGACTATTATGTCAGATAAGATTTTACCTATTTTCGCTATATATGAACATATTTTTAGCAGATAATAATTTTATCAATATATTACATGGTCATACTAGCTAATTAAATGACTTTATCAATAATTACTTTATCCAATTTTATTAGATATGGATATATTGTACAAGATTTTACCCAAATTTGTTAAATATGGATATATTACATCAATTCTCTCCTTAATTTTTCTCCATCCATTTATTTTATATCTTTTTTTTTATCTATTACTAACTATTAAAACAAAAGCCTTAGCGATGACATGTCGCTCTCTCCTTAATTCTAGGCCTTTTAACCAATCACTTTAGCCTAAATTACAATTTTAGTAGTTTCAAAAAAACATCTATCTATTACTAACTATTAAAACAAAAGCATTAGCGATGACATGTCGCCTTCTCCTTAATTATATTCTAGGCCTTTTAACCAACCACTTTAGCCTAAATTACAATTTTAGTAGTTTAAAAAAAAACATCTATCTATTACTAACTATTAAAACAAAAGCCTTAGCGATGACATGTCGCTCTCTCCTTAATTCTAGGTCTTTTAACCAGTCACTTTAGCCTAAATTACAATTTTAGTAGTTTAAAAAAAACATCTATCTATTACTAACTATTAAAACAAAAGCTTTAGCGATGACATGTCGCCCTCTGCTTAATTTTAGGCCTTTTAACCAATCACTTTAGCCTAAATTACAATTTTAGTAGTTTAAAAAAAAACAGTGGGATTATTCAAAACATAAAATTAATAATAAGGAAACATAAAATTAATATTAGTAATCTGTATCTATTCATATCTATATATACTACTTTAATTGTTTTTTCAACCAATGGGTTTAAATAATACACTCGGTACTGAATATTGTCAGTCATCCCAACCGTTTTCTATTATCTTCATTTGCTAGGTTGAAATGACAAGAGTGGTTGACTTTGCAAAGCAGTTTGTAGGCGTTTACGAAATCATCCCAACCGTTTACATACTACGTACGTATTATATACTTTACTCTATTATTTTCTAACCGTTGATATGTGTATTTTTGTCGGCAATTTTTTTGTATTATTTAATATTCATAACTTTACTATTAAATTACGCGCCATTGGCGCGGGTATAGGACTAGTATAAAATTATTTACTAAACTCAATCTCTATCCATCTATGTATATGGTCCCAACTAAATTTTTTTTATCTACCCATATATTTTGTCAATTTTCTTTTTAGACAAATTAAAAATGTATATAATATTATTTATGAGTGAATATGTATAATAGTATCTATTGCATGAGATATGAAACTTCATAAAGTTAAAATAATAAGTTATCTAAAGTTTATATTATATTTATATAAAAAAGGCCAAATTGTTTAGAGGTATATATAAACAATTTTTTTACAATTATATTATTCACACGACACAATTTTTTTCTAAAGAAGTTATTTGGTTTTAATATATTAATATATTTTAGAATGTGCATTAATATAAAATTTATTTAGATTAAAAGAAAGAAAGAACATGTGCATGTGTGTATTTGTATGTATTACAAGAATTTCATTTAATTCTATGTTAATTACGAATGAAGAAGTATTGGAAGAAATTAATTAATGAATAAACGAGTTTTAGTATAAAATTTATTTAAATTAAAAAACCGCACACAGTGCGTGTACTGAACTAGTTATAACTATAATATAAACGTAAAACAAACGTTCCTATAAGTGTTTGACACTGTAGTGTAAGGTATCTCAATTCTTATGAGAACGGAATGAGATGATAACCGCCTTGACAATCTTCGGATGTCAAGATGAAGACTTTTCGGTTGGTATTGAGAGACCGAATGGGTAATTTATAGTTATTCGTCCATATGACTTGTATCTATGCTCATGCACCCATTGGTTTAGAAAAGCATAGTGTTGAAGGGTATGATGGTTCTCATGTCTGCGTGACTATGAGATGAACATCTTTACAAGTTGAGTGGAAAATGCTTTATTGAAGCGCTCCATGTAGCGCACTATCGTACTAGTGTGTGCCGGTCGACCCTATGTGGTGATAGATTGATCCCATCTCTATCACTGTGTGACACAAAATATATGTAAACAGGGCAACCCTTAGTGACTGACGGCTTCGGTTACTCATTGTGGTGGTGATGAGCTACTTTTGTTGTGTTCCGATGGCCATGAGTGATGCGGTCTAACTGGGATACTTCTGGGAAAGTGGTCGTAATTTACATGAAAGTAATGCCTATTCGAAAGGAAGGTATTATGAGTAATCGTTGACAGAAATGGGATTTGCAAGATCCGACAGTTACATGGTGTTGTGAATCGCCATCAAAGTTGAACCAAACTAAGAGGGATCCAATGTTGTTTGTCAACTAGTCCGATGAAAGATAATCCTAGCTAGGGATGCAACAATACTTTTCTAGCTAACACTACGATCTTTTGTGCGGGTGGGGGATGTTAGAATTATTTTATATAATTCGGACTAATTAAATATACGCCCAAAAGATAAAGGGTGATTTTGGTAGATGACTCTTTTTGAATGTTCAATTCGGTGCTAAGACCCCAAATTAATTTAATTAGATTTTATGTAGACCCCTACCCAATAGAGTGGAATGGTCAATGGTCAACCGGTTGACCATTGACCGGTCAACGTTGACCAACCCATTTGAATTTTTTTTTTATGCCAAAATTTTATTATATTTTATTTTCACTTTGATGCAACTTTTCTAATGAAATGATTGGATGACACTTTTTTAATGCCACTTTTTTAAATCTTGATGACATTTTTTGTTTACTGTAATGTCACGTTGACCATTGATGCCATTTTTTTTTACTGTTAACGAATGATGCCACTTTTTTTTATGTCAATTTTTTGATGATATTTTTTTACCGTGATGCCATATTTTTGATGATATTTTTTCAAAGTAGTATTTTGATGATATTTTTTCAAAGTAGTATTTTGATGACATTTTTTCCTTTAATGTGATACAACTTTTTCAAAATGGTGTTTTGATGTCATTTTTATAATGTAATTATTTGATGCCATTTTTTTTAATCAAATCGATTGATGCACATGTTTTAATTTAATCAATTGTATATCGATTTATTTTTATCGATTATACTTTCATTCACTGATGACACGTTTGTGATTACACTTCATTGATGCAATCACTTGTGGTGACACGTTCATTAAATTTTTATTCATGGATGACATTTGTTATTACGCTTCATTAATCACAATTGTTTATGGTGACAATTTTATATAATTAATGACATAAGAGCTTAAAACGTGGAATCAAAATATTGTCACCTTATTGCACATATAAAAATACAAAGTCTTTGAAACTACGACATTAATATTGGTTATATACGTAAAAACACCTATTATAAACATGTCATCAACTAAAAAAAATGCATCAATGTAAGTAATATAATGCGGAATCAATAAAATCAATACAAGGTGTCATAACCTTCCAATAATTATATACAACATTTCTAAAGATTCCACCTTCTCAAAAGTATGCTTTTGTCCCCAAACAAACCTGTAAGATTCAAATACAACATGTGAACCGATATATTTTTACTTTTTTTAATCAAATCGTTTGATACCACTTTTTTTTTAATTTAATCAATTGTATATCGATATATTTTTACTTTTAATCACCGATGACACATTTGTGATTATTTCATTGATGCAATCACTTGATCACACAAGGACATAAAATGTGATTAAACTTCATTGATGATAACTTTTAATGATGACTTTTATTCATTGATGACATTTGTGATTACACTTCATTGATCTTTATCATTTGTAATGACATTGTTTGTTGATGACATTTATGATTTCACTTCAATGATCTCAATGATTGATCGCAAATTTATTTAAAAGCAAATTTCAAAACTTCAAAATAAATATGAAACAAATTTACCAAAATAGCCTATGCGGGATTTGAACCCACATCTTCGTGCTTTAGCACATCACTCTACCATTTGAGATAATAGACTTTAAATAGTAATAAAGTCAGTCATTTTAATGTGGCCAAAACACAATTGAATACTATGATTGAAGCAATATAAAACACCATAAAAAAAATTGAATACAGTAATAATGCATCAAAAGATATATGTTCAAATGAAAACATATCCTGATTGAAGCAATATAAACACTAGTCCTTATTCATGCGAGCCAATGACTAAAAAATTGCATTTGCAAAGAATACAAGGTTAAAAAAAAGGAGCCATCAGACTTTCTAAAAGGTTTAATATTAAAATGTGCTCAGTTAATGCCAAAATGCAACTTACTGACCTCTTGATCAAGTGATTTGAACCCATGGATTCATGTTTCATGTATAATTAGCAGTATATCAAAAGAATTAATGGATACTATATATCTGCATTTGTACTATAGGCAAACATATCAAGGTGAGAACAATGAGGAGATGGAAAAAGAAGATGCAAAACCCAAGTTTATAAGATTGGCACCACTGATTTGTCAACAGTGAAGAACTATGGATTGTGGAATGACCATCAGTGATTGAAAACCAAAATTCTAAGTATATAGTTACTCTGCCGAGGACTGAAGTATGCCACCAAGCCTAGACAACTACTGAGGATCCACATATGCTTATAGAGGATGAGAATGCATAACAGGGGGATAAATTATCAAGTTCACCTGCATGGTAAGCCTGCTGATGCCAATTAAGAGAATATAATGGGGCAGGCAGCAAGAGAAGACTATATTTCCTACTGGCTTCAACCCAAAATAGAAGTGTCATCAATTGTTGTTATTAAGACAAACACAATGGAAATTTAAAAACACCATAATACCAAGCAAATCAACAATATAGAGAACGGAAAACCCTTGAAATGAAGAAAACTTACCAATTGGAAAAAATGTAGGTGAACACGGCCGTTCTAGAAGAGAACACGACCGTCGGCGGCACCAGTGTGGGGATCCTGGCGGAGCGAGTCAAAGGTGAGGTTCTCGGGGCCCTGCTAGAACCCTAATTTCGGAGCTCTGGAGCCGATTTTGGGGGTTTTTTGGGAAGAAGATCTACAACCAAGGCGTTATGTCGACCTTGATGGAGACGAATCCCTGGAATTTAGGGAAACCTAATTCCGTGAAGGGGATCTGCAACGAAGCCATTGGACGCTGGTGAGGAAGATGACGAAGGCGGTGACGGCCACGAGCGTACAGAGATGAGGACGGATCCGACGGGGACGACGAAGGCGGTGAGGAAGGGGATCTCCGACAGGGACGGCGGAGATGAGGACGGATCCGAAGCTGGTGAGGAAGACGACGAAGGCGGTGACGGTCGAGCGTACAAAGAGAGAGAGAGCGTACAGAAAGAGGGCGTGAGAGGGGTAGGAGGGTTAGGGTCCAATGCTGCTAAAAAAATATTAAAGGGGTCATCAAACCTAATAAAAAAAATAAGGGAGCTAACTACTTAATCAAATGTGCTTAGGGGTTTAAACCATCAAATTCTCTCAAAGATAAAAGCCTAATTTACACAATTAGATAAGTAATTCTTATTCGTTAAGAATTAACTCTTAACGAATATATATTGATAGTTTTATGCTTTTTTATGAGCATGAATTTTTTACTAGAGAGAATTTGATCGATGAAAATCAAACACGAATTGTATGTAAAATGCTATGTGTGAAATTTGGTATAGAAGATCAAGATAGATAGATAAATACTATATATTTTGGTTTAATTAATAAACTAGTACAGTCCCCGCGCGCGCCATGGCGCGTGCGCGAGGAAAAAAATATAAAATATCTATTATAAGGATAAACAAAAATAATAATAAAAAAATACAAATGGTGAAATACATTAACGAATATAAAACTAAATATATGAATGGATGTTGTCGTTACTCTAGACTTCGTCCATAGGATTCCTGGGGGGGGGAAATAGTTTGGTTATATGAAGGGATGAAAATGTATATAAAAAGAAATAGTGCAAGACTAATCTTACAAAATGAGGAAAATAAGGATTATGGGTGGGTGACACCAAGTCCTCCAAACTCTAAGTGAAAACAAATTAGAATGTACCTGTTAGGCTAAAGTATGTAAGATTTCTTGGTACACAACGTCAACAATAGTGTTGAGCGAATTAAAGGAGCAAGCATTCAATCTACGTAAGCGTAAAACCATCTTAATAATTAATTTTTTTTTTAAAAACAATGAGATATTTATGTAAAATTATTATGCACCTGTTGAAAGCGTAAAACCATATTAATAATTTTCCACTTTTATTAATTTAATTTAAAAAAGGTTAGTCAAATTAATTAAATATGGTGAATTATTTATAATCATAGGTTTACAGTTTACGTAGCATATATTATGAAATGAACACATATCGATGAATTAAATAATAAAGCAACATATCAGTTCATATATTGAACCAAAGAGATATATATTCTCTATAATCTTATGCCCTAACAGTTTACTAAGCATGTCATTATAGCTTTATGAACCGAAGAGATACCAGATGAGATTTCACGGATATATTCTCTATATTTTTATGAACCGAAGAGAGATAGAATACTCCGTATAGATGAGGAGTAATGAAATACCATATGAGATTTCACGGATAGGAAGGTTATGACTTCTGTCGGAATTTTGGGTAGTTGATAGTCTTTGACCTTGGTCCCGTGCTTGACGCTTTGATGCCATTGAAAGTCGTCAGTTCAATCTAAGCTCTTTCGGAGTAAGACTTTCAACCGTGGTGTCTTTTGTATTTCGCCAACTTGTAGAGGCATGAACGGGTGTAATGAAACAAACTGGACGAATAGACGAAAATGAAGTGTTGGAAAAAAAAATATAGGAATCTATATTATATAATTGAATAATGATGGAGTTTGAATGAAATGCAAAGGCATACCATTAGAGAGGTCTGTCAAAGGGGTCCTCGTACGTTTGGAACTACCGTTAGACATGTCGGTGATGGAGGTCCTTTTATGATTCGTAGAATCTGGGGTAATGCACTTACCACGACCTATGGAACATGTAAATGGAAATCGATTATAGTGAATACAATAGATAACAAAGATAAACATCCCTCGGTGGGGAAAGTTTTGATAAGAAGTCATTTACCGGGTAATTGGTTGCGAGCAGGAAAATCGTTTTCCATTGGCAATTGCGACAATGTGAGGATATATTGGATCGTAAGAGAAGACCGGATCGGGGGAAATGGGGATGGGACTGATGGGTTGGAAGGGTGGGAAGGGAGCAATATATATAGGAGAATTAATCCGTAAATACCAAAAAAAAAAAAAAACCATGCATTCAAAAAACTTGGCGGGAAGATGTTAGTAAACTAAAATCTTGATAAGTAGTCTAATTCTCTAGTTAGTTAGGATATACAGAAATTGGATTATGTGTGATCGGGGAAGGGATAAAAGCAAATCCACCTACATAAAAAAAATTGGCGGGAAGATGTTAATTATAATTTATCAAATCTATCAATTTATCTAATTTATTTAATTAAGTAATTTGTTAGGATAATTAGTTAGGATATAACCTAATAGTAATTAGTTTTTGTGGCATGAGTTAGCCCCGGAAGATCCATCCAAATCTAACATTTGGCGGGAAGATAATTAGTTAGGATATAACCTAATAGTAATTAGATTTTATGGTATGAGTTAGCACCGGAAGATCCATCCAAATCTAACATTTGGCGGAGCAAGGAGATCTCGCGGAGAGTGGTGGGAGGGAGGGACGCCTTCTTTATCTTCATGGAGGCAAGTTGAAGGCGCCTTCTCTATCTTGCTCTGTAATTCTCTCAATCTACCGAAAAAACGTTTCACTACTATTGTTGCGGGAGCGATTGAGAGCTTTCTTCTACAGGGTGAAGCAATTGAGAGCAACCGAAGGAGGATCATTTCTTCTACATGATGAAGCAATTGAGAATCGATATGAGAATTGAGGGAGACGACGGTGGGCGGGGAGGAAGGCGAGGGTGGGCGGGGATGAAGTGGCGAGGGTGGGCGCGCAGTGGCGAAGTGCCGAAGCGTGAGAAGCCAGTAGATGTTCGGAGACAGTGACCGTACGTGAGAACTGGAACCCTAGGCCGATTTGATTATTGGAAAATGAAACTTAGGAAGGGAAAGGAGGGTTGAGGAAAAAAATAAAAGATGTAGAATAAAATAAATTGGTTGAATTAGCTAAATTGAAGGAGAGCAAGACACCTCAGCAAAGTCTTCTCTATTAAAGTTATATATAGATATAGATTGTTAGTAAATATGTTAAGAATAAAAGAGAATGGAGGATTAAAAAAATTAATGGAAAAAATTAAAGAGAAAAGGAGAAATAAAAAAATCAAGGAAAAAACATAGTAAAATAGTGGAGAAGAAGTTAGTTTGGGATTATTGGCTCAACCAATTTATTTTATTGAAGTTATATATAGATATAAGGTTATATATATAGATTGACACATAAGCAAAGTCTTTGCTTATGTGTCAATCCTAAAACTCCTCTAAGATTGACACATAAGCAAAGTCTTCTAAATTAAGGTTATATATATAGATTAATTAATTGAATTTACCTTTCATAATAGGTCCTCGTTCTAGGAGATTATTGGCTTGCAAACTATTAAGTCCACTGAGAAAGCTTGGGATTAGAGACCAAGACAATCAAAATTAAACTTCATTACAGCCAAAAGAGATTACAGAGTAAAATAGTGGAGAAGAAGTTAGTTTGGGATCTCTAATTACAAAATTAATACGTGGCCCAATTTTGTTTTTACAAATAAACCACACTAGCTATATCTCATTATCCACAACTTACACCTTTCGTTAAATTTAATTTATATAATTCAGGATTAATGTATTAACAATGTGATTCATTTATGTTGGAACATTATACTTGTTGTTATCTTTTTTTCGTACCATACTAGGTGATTTGTGCAGTCCAAAATTGGTTATATTCATTAATTTATTTCTTTACACTTTCAACAAACAAAGAAATAAGCTAATCACCTATAAAGAGATGAAGTGGAAAGATCTGAGTTTTCCAACATTGACGCATGACAAATCTATCAAGTAGCGCAAGAACATGTAGTAGGTGTAGACTGTCATTCTTCACCAAACAGAAATGTGACATTTCCTATCATTCTGTTTTGTGAGTTACTATTAGAATAATAGTAGTTGTGGTCTGCAAATCAATGTTATCCTGCGCAGTCTGTAAAAGAGACATATAGCAGATGTAAAACTCGATGGATTAGGTACAACATTTAGCGGATGTAAAACTCAATCGGTCAAGAATAAAATAGACCTTTAGGTCGTCATAGCGACCCGATTAAGGGTCTGCAGCAGCAAGAACAGAGGTTCTAGAATTGAGAACTGTTGTGATTCCTGCTTTTGCAATGGAAATTGTTTGTTGCTCCATGGCTTCTTGAATGGCAACTCTAAACGACAATGAGCAAGAAAAAATCAGTCAAGGGACTCATTGGACAAACAACATTTAATCAGCACTTACTGGCTAGCTTACCTGTCCTCCGGTCTCATTTTGTCAAATTCGTCAATGCAGACTACACCTCTATCAGCTAAAAGCCTAAAACCATGGCTCCGCCTTCCCGGTAGAACTCACGCTAAAAGCCTAAAACCATGGCTCCGCCTTTCAGGGGGCGTCGGGGACTGATGGCAGGAGGAAGAGAAGTCGGACGAAGAGAGAGCGACTCTGTTACAATTACAAGGATTAGGAAAACAAGAAGCATAAATCCGTAGACATAATACACCTGTCAAAAGGCAACAAGGCATAAGCAAGTGATGAAGAAACCCAACTATGGTCTGTACTCTGTATTTTGCTACAAGTAAAGCCATCCCCAGATTTCACGCATTTATTGGAAATGGTGCCTCAAACTGATAGAAGGCAGTGAAAATGCAATGCAAGTCTATATGACGATATATGGCCATTATGGAGATGATTCTACTGCATGCCTTGTAATTCCAAAAGGAAGTGAAGATGAAGTACATCTCGATGAAAATGCTACCAAATGGTAACAACCCTCCTATTAATGAGACTACTGTTGGCGTGAGGTACCAATTCTTCTCAGGAATTGGACGAAGAATGGTCTTCACTCGACATGGATTATTGGGAGCGCCACTCCAATTTCTACCAAGAACTGTACCAAGAAGTGCTAGAGGGAAAGAGATGAAAGCCCAAATAACAAAAACTACCACCATAGTGCCAAAAGGAATAGCAGCTAGGGATCCATAGAATATGGCAATGGTGTTCAAGAAGAAGCCAATTCCGAAGCACATGAATGGAAAAAGAGAGGCCGTTAGGATCATGGATTTTATCCAACTCTTGCCTTAGAAATTTTGAAAAGAAGTTGTAAGTCCACGAATATAGGAGGGGAAATGACTACCGGAAGATAGACGAATGGTTTTAGTGCATACCGCCATTACGAGAGTACATCCCACCACTCACATAACCAGCAATGAAAGACGTAAGAGCATAACAAACTATAAAGGTTGTTATAATGGCTCATCTCCTGTGTCAAATAAGAATATGCAGTAGAAGTATGAATTGGTGATTGATTAAAAAAACAATTTACCAAATGCAGTCTCCCTTGATCAACAAGGAAATTAAACAAGACTCTAGTGCTGAACTATACCTAACAGAAGATTTTTTTTTTTTTAAAAAAAAGGAAGATAAAATCAAGGTTGAAATACTTGAAAACGTGTGACGATCCTACTAAATACTTTTAAGGTAATGAGTGAGCTTTGTAATGAAGAGTCACATTATATACTTTCAGATACAACTATAGCTCATCAATCGTTGAATTGAAAAAAAAAAAGAAAAAAAAAAAGGTAAAGCCAACTTCAATATAAGAAAGACTTTTAACTGATATTCCACACCTACCCAACATAGAGCATCCCAAATATTGGCAACATGATGACAAGGAGAACAAGCAACGCCAACTGTGCTCCAGTGCCAATAACAGCTGAAAGCAGCACAAGGCTATAAGGAGGTCTAAACACATCTCCATGAATCAGTTTCCATCCGGACTCTTCACTCACATCCCTTTCCTGAATGATAAAAGATAGAACAACCAAATAAAGTTGAATTATTTTACAGCTTCTACCTCCGTTAAAAAAAATGTCTTTTTAAACATTTGCACACAAATTAAGAAAATTATAAAATTATTATCTTTATACCCTCCATTAATTATCCACAATCCTTGTAAACCAGTGAAATTTGAGAAAAAGGCCAAAAAGTAATAATTTTAGTATCCCAATACCTAGAAAACTTTAAAGGACTTATATTCTAAAACAAAATTTTAGGCCTAAAAAGACATTTTTTAACGGAGGGAGTATAAGATAGATATATTCATATATTCCATCAAAGGAGAGGTGCAACTTGCAACTATAAAATATATTTATAATGAATGATCAAATATTAAGTTGCTAATTCACATCTTTTCCAATATTGCTCCCTTTGGAACAGAAAATTGAATTTTAACTCACTTATAAGTTAAACTGACTTGATCAATGAATTATTGCTTTTAGCTTCACTCATACTAAAAAGAAAAATTAGAAAGACAAATTGTGTGGGTTCAGCCGTTCAGGACCTTCAGGTTTTAGGCACCATCAAGCTCAAGGTAGCAACACTAACAGTGTGAAAGGGAGAGGGACTGCTGTGATAATGATGAGAACAACAATGATGAAGAAACCAGTTATAGTAATAGAATGCATGAAATTCAGAGAGACGGATCCTGAGATGCCACTTTTAGAGATAGTCGGTTGTTAAATTTTGTTTCTGAACATTTAAGAAAATCATATGACCAAGCCTTAACCCATAATATTTTGAAGAAGAGAGATTATGTATTAAAAACAGAGAAAAGGACAACGAATGTTGTGTTCAAATGTGCTCTAAAATGATTAAACGTCTGCAATTATAACTCTATTTCACCAAAAAGATACGCAATTCCTCAATAGCGCTATGGAATATCCATTAACACGCTTCATACGGCCAGTTAATCATTCTGTACAATAAACTATGAAACTCCAAATTGAAAGCCCATGCAAAACTTGAACCACAATGACCCAATTTTAAGGTCTTGGGAGCTTTCAGGTTCAACACAAATAACGAAGAACCCTAAACCTCAAATTGCTAAAATCGAACGAAACACCTCAAATTGATCAACATAATAAATAGAAGGAATTAATCGAATCGAAGGCCAAAAAAGCTCACCGAATCAAGCCTTAAGACACGCAAATGGCGCGATTTAGGGCGCATAGGGATGCGATTCATGGGGCGTCGGAGACTCATGGCAGCAGCAGGAGAAGTCGGAGGAAGAGAGAGCGGCGGGGGAGGAGAGAGATGACGAAGGAGAGGGGAGGCGTGGGCTGGCGCCTGGTGGAAGCGGAGAGTCCGAGGAGCAGACAGGAGAGGGAGACTCCGGCAGAGGGAGGCGAGAGAGAAGTGGAGAGAACGATTTGCAAGAAACGGAGTTAATTAACAGTGTCAGTTTACTGTTTATTCAGAAGTTGGGGCTTTTATAATACTACTTATTATAGATATAGATATTGGAACAATAGGAATATATCTGGCAAAAAATAATTAGACTACAGTACCAAACAACGACATTAACTTTATGTAACTGATCGATCGAAATTAACATATCAACACAATACTAATTAACTTGAAACAGAATGACTTTGAGTAAAACTAAACTTGAGTAATTGAGTTACTAATTATTAATTAAATAGCACTAAAATTGCAGAAAATAAAAACATATATTATTTGCAAAATTTAATCTTATAGTATGAAAGATCACTCGAGCCCATTGGTTCTCTCGACGAATCTCCTCCACTTCCTCTGGCGTGAAGTCATTCTTAATGTTGAATATCTTTCGAATCTCATCCGGAGTCTTTCCCTTGATCATGTCAGCGACAATCTGGCAAGTAAGGTCCAATAAGGTCTTGATGTTCAAGTAGTTCGCTGCGAGGATGAGATTGAATAGACTCTGCTGGTCCACCTTCACGAATTCCGCATCCCAATTTTTAAGATCGTCGACTTCGGCGACGGTACCCTTACCTTCATGCTTATTCAAGTACTAGATCACCATAGCTAGGGTCTTGCCGGTGACATTGGGGAGTGGGATGACGTTATCGGCGCACCCGTCCTCGATCATGTTCTTGATCGTTTGGGACTGCACCACCACTGACTCCTTCACTTCGAAGGCCTCGCCATCCGAGCTCTTCATGTTAATCATCTTCTGAGAAGCCATTTATTGATTTTTAGGTTTTGAAAACAGACCCTATAAAATATATTAATGAACTGGAGTTGAAAAGGAGTAATTATCAAACTAGTTACAACTTTAGAAGGACAAGAATATAGTGTGTGTATATATATAGAGAATAGATTGACTATTTTAGGAAATTTAACACTCGATTAGATTATCTTCTATCTTAAAATATCGACTATATGCAATAAATATTTTTCAATTATATATATGGATATATATCTATCTATCTAATTAATTTTTGTCCCAAATATCTTGAGAAACAAATATCAATTAAATTATCTAACATTATTTTGGACTACTAAGAGATACTCCGTACAATTACCAGTACATTTTTTTATCCCGAATATAAATATCTGGCATAACAAGTGTTTTGTTTCTGGCATAAAAAAAAAAATTTTGCGGTAAAAAAAAAAACAAACAAACGCACATCTCTTCTCTCCTAATTCGATCTGAGTCATGAAACCTACCCTCAAACCCTCAAACTAGCCGGCGGCCCTCCACTCCCCGTCGGCTTCGCTTTTCTCTACGGTGGGGCTCTTCTCTGCGGCGGCTGCGCTCCACGTCGGCGCTCTTGTTGGCTGCTGCTCATCCTCTTCGTTTCTCCTGTTGCTCTTCGGTTGGAGGCCCTCCTGTTGCTCTTCGTAGGCGGCGCTCCTCGTCGGCGCTCCTTTGCTCTTCGTTGGAGGCCCTCATCCTCTTCGTTGCTCCTGTTGCTCCTGTCCGCAAATCCCAGGCCCTCATCCTCTTTGGCGACCCTTGTTGCTCTTCGCCGAAGCGCCAATTCGAACCCTAATTTGGATTGACGGCTGCCCTGAGTAGTGTCCGAGGCTAGGTAAGTTCTCTGTAGCTTTAATTTTCCCTGGTCTGAGTTCATGTTCTTTATTTGCATTGGATAGGTATGTACCGATTTCCTTCAGATTTGGGATTGTTCTCCTATTCAAGCCAAAGATCAACTGGTGGTGGCGATTTTGTCAGCGTCCCTCACCGAGCCTCTCATGACCAACATCCTGGATTGTGAAACTGCCCAGCAAGTTTGGGCCAGGCTGCATCATCTCTACGCCTCTCGCTCCAGTGCTCAAGTCGTCCAGATTCGTCTTCAGTTGGCCGGCCTCAAGAAAGGCGGTGACGAGTCCGCCACTGATTACTTCAACAGAGCCAGCGCTCTTGTTCATCAGATTCAAGCCGCCGGTCAGTCCATTGGTAACGATGAATTTATCGCATATCTTCTTGCAGGCCTCGGTTCTGATTATGATGCAATGGTGACAACACTCACTACCCAGCCTCATCTCCTACCCCCTCATGAAATCTTAACCTATCTCCTGCTTCAAGAAGGGCGAATCAAGCGTTCCACTACATCTGTGCTATCGGATGTCACTGCTAATACCCTGGGAACTGACCAAAACCCGGAACTTCATTTCACCTCTTCCAGAGGACGCGGCAGGGGCCGCACTGACTCCCAAAATGGCCGAGGAGGAGGTCGTGATGGACGAGGAGGAGGTCGTTCAAGCTCCTCCCGTGGTGGTCGATCTGGGTCGTATAATACCTTCACTGGTGCCCCGGACACTAGGCCAACTTGTCAACTTTGTGAGAAGAAAGGGCACGTAGCGGCTCGATGCTGGAGTAGGTTTGATCACTCTTTCCAACCTCCTCCTCCGCGTTCGTTTCAAGCAAACACTACAAGCACAAACTGGTACCCGGATACTGCTGCTACCCATCACTATACCCCGGATCTATCCAACTTGCGATTCGATCGTTTCCCATATGAAGGCACCGATTCGGTCTCACTTGGCGATGGCTCCACCCTTCCTATCCGCAATCACGGTTCTACATACTTTTCTTCTTCCTCTCGCACCTTTCTCCTATCTCAATTACTGCATTCCCCATCCCTTACAAAAAATTTGATTTCTGTAAATAAATTCTGCCTGGACAATTGCGTCTACTTTGAGTTTCATGACTCTTTCTTTGTGGTGAAGGATTCCAAGACGGGAACGCCTCTGCTCAAGGGAACCGTTGAGAACGGTTTGTATGTCCTACCTGTCTCGTCGTCCACCATGGCTGCACCTTCGTCTTCACCATCGCTCAACTCCACCACGTCGTCCCACCCTTCACTGCTATGGCATATGCGGTTAGGTCACCCGGCTCAGCAAATAACCCAACTTGTTACTATGGGCCTTAATCTGCCCAGATGTGCAAGCCCAAATGCTACTTTTCCCTATTGTGTTTTTTGTTCTTGGGCTAAGGCCCATGCCTTGTCACATCCTGCTAGCTTGTCTCGTTCCACCAAAGTCTTGGAACTTCTGTTTTTGGATCTTTGGGGACCTGCTCAACCCTCTACATTCAATGAAAATAAATTTTTTCTCTCAATTGTTGATGACTATTCTAAGTTCATATGGCTCTTTCCTATAAAATCGAAATCCCAAGTCCCACATGTCTTTACGACCTTCTTAAACTTGGTTACCAATTTTTTTAATACAAAAGTCATCTCCATACAAACGGATAATGGTACCGAATTCAAACCTCTTAAACCCCTCCTACAAAATTTGGGCATTTGTCATCGTCTCACTTATCCCTATTCACATCAACAAAATGGTTCCGTTGAGTCGAGACACCGTCGTATTGTTGACATGGGTCTTACCCTTCTCAAGCATGCCTCTCTACCCCTATCATATTGGGATTTCGCGGTTCAAACCGCCTCTTACCTCCAAAACAGATTGCCAACCCCCATTCTCCACAATAAATCCCCCTTCGAACTCCTCTTTCAAAAATCACCCAATTACAAGAGCCTCAAAGTCTTCGGGTGCCTTTGTTTTCCAAACCTTAGGCCCTACAACCGACACAAGATAGCTTTTCGCTCCACCCCCACCATATTCCTGGGATATTGTCCGAATACTACGGGTTATTATTGCTATGATTGGGTGCACCGCCGCATGTACATTTCAAGGGATGTGTTGTTTCACGAATCGGTATTTCCATTTCAAATTCAACCAAAACACAAAATTAATTCTTCCAATTCCTTAAATGAGGAGGCCCACCTTCCTATTCTCAGCCCAAACCCCACATTAAGCCCAAACACTATACCAAATCCTCCGTCTTCATCATTTGATAGTGCCGCCTCCTCCTCTGCTTCTACTTACTCGTCCCCAGACCGTCAATCTCCCCAGGCACCTCCTCCATCACACCCCATGCTCACCAGATCCAAAACTAACACAGCCAGGCCCCTCACTCGGACTGATGGGACTATTCCCTGGCCCCGTTGTCATCTCACCACTATTGTCCCGGAAGAGCCTTCATGTTTCTCAGAAGCTTCCAAGTACCCGGAATGGCGTCGTGCCATGGAGAATGAGTTCCAAGCTCTGATTGACACACATACCTGGTCCCTTGTGCCTCCCAGACCCGACGCCAATGTTCTCGGCGTTAAATGGGTGTTTAAAACCAAAAGACGAAGCGATGGTTCGATCGAGCGACGGAAGGCTCGGCTCGTTGCCAAGGGTTTTCATCAGCTTCCTGGCCTAGACTACAATGAGACTTTCAGTCCGGTTGCTAAACCATCGACAATTCGGCTCCTCCTTTCTATGGCTGCCATGTACAACTGGTCGACGAGGCAACTGGACATACAAAATGCGTTTCTCCATGGATCCTTGTCCGAGGATGTTTTCGTCTCTCAACCTCCAGGTTTTATCAATCAAAACTTCCCTTCTTACATTTGCAAACTCAATCGTTCTCTCTACGGGCTAAAATAAGCCCCTCGAGCATGGTTCGCCAAGCTCAGTGATCACCTAATTTCTATTGGCTTTACCTTATCCCCTGCAGATTCATCCTTGTTCTCATATCGCCAGGGAGCCGAATTCATCTTCATATTGGTCTACGTTGATGACTTGTTGGTTATTTCCTCTAACCCATCGATTTGTGCTTCTTTTGTTTCCACCATTTCTAAACAGTTCCCTGTTCGGGACCTTGGCCCGGCTGCCTTCTTTCTTGGCATTCAGATCAGTAGAGATAGCACGGGATTTCAACTTTCTCAATCCAAACACATAGCTGATATTCTCCGCAAGACAGGCATGACCGACTGCAAACCAGTCTCCACCCCTTTTGCCACAAATTTCGATCCACTGGCAGATTCATCTCCATTTGAAGATGTTACTCTCTATCGCAGTACTGTGGGCTCGCTTCAGTACCTATCCTTTACTCGACCGGACATCGCATTCGCCGTCAACAAACTCTCTCAATTCATGCATCAACCACATCAAATACACTGGCAAGCAGTAAAGCGTCTTCTTCGTTATCTTAGTGCCACCGCTCATCACATATTTCGCATCTCGTCTAGCAGAAATCACTCCTTGTCTGCTTACTCTGATGCGGATTGGGGCAGCGATCTCTCCGATCGCCGTTCGATCAGCGCTTAATGTGTTTACCATGGCCCTAATCTGGTCTCCTGGAGCTCTAAAAAGCAACCCACTGTCTCCCGTTCATCTACAGAAGCCGAATACCGTGCCCTTGCACTAGCTACATGCGAACTGATTTGGCTCCAATCTGTGTTCGCCTGGATCAGCCCCCGACTTTATGGTGTGACAATATTGGTGCTACATATCTTGCCGCCAATCCAGTTTTACATCACCGAATCAAACACCTTTCGATGGATTATCATTTTGTTCGTGAACGAGTGGCTAATCGATCCCTCAAGGTGGCCTTTATCTCGGCCAAAGACCAGATTGCTGATCTGCTTACAAAAGCTCTTCCCTCGTCTGCATTTCAATGAATCCGATCACAACTCTGCTTGCAGCAGTTTGGATCGCCAGGGAGTAGTAGCCAATGCCTCTCTAATTCACTCCAGCCCAATGACGAGCCCAATGGTACACAACCCAAATCCAAGACACAACCCATTGCCACAATCTCTCAGAGCAATTATTTGTCTGATAGTGCAGAGGAACCTTCTAGGAAGATTGCCTGAATACCCTACCATTGTATATATATCTTGCTGGCTTGTAAATCGTTTTTTAGATAAGAATGAAATAGTACAAGAAATCCCACCAACAATGGTGGATTGCAATTCTCCCTAAAATCCAGAAGTTTTTCATCTTCATTTGAAGAATCTGTTTTATAACACTGAAATCAGAGGAGGTTGTTTTATAACACTAGGAAAGGACTAATATTGCGTATATACCTAATTGTTTTGGCTTGTTTCATCTCGTGAAGATGTGAAATCAGAGGATGCAACTCGTTATTTATGCTGTTCTTTGATTTATTTGGCCTTTATTATGTCTTTTTTGGTACAATTCGATTGGTGACTTTGATCTTCATATCATACTGATTTATTTATGCTCTTCTTTATTATGTCTTTTTTGGCTTGTTTCTTTTGTTTTGACTTGAATGCCTTCTTTGAATGGTTGTATTGAAAAATGAATTTCATCTTTTCTAGAGGGATGGATAAATCATGGATGTTAGCAACATAGATGAAGGCACAATGCATTATCACGATACAAGCCAGAAACTTTTGAAGCCCTTGCATATAAAGGCACTGTGAAAAAGCTTGTAGATAATTTGGGATATCTGTCTGAGGTTTCTCTGGAGCTTCTCTATTTTTTTTTCCTGAAATAAATAACGGAATTTTCGCCTGGTGCCCTTGAGTTAAGGGCAAATTCGTGGGGTATACAAAAGTTTTGAATAATTCGTCAAATGCCCATGAGGTTTGCAAATTTTTTGCCAAATACCCCTCGCTTGGTTTGTTTTAAAAAAAGGTTATAACGGAGTTAAAACTGAAACGATTGAAAGAAAGTAAGAAACAAGCGACAACCCTTCGACAGTTCCGCGCCATTGAAGCCGAAGGAGAGAACGCCCTGCACAAGGAGGGGGAAGCCAGACCCGCCACGTGAGATCAGCCTATGCTAGGAGGGAGGAGGCGCGGACGCCAGCCATTGCTGTTGAGGTAAGTCTCTCATCTCAATTTCAACTCTAGGGGTTTACAATCTTAGGATTTAGGGTTATTGGTTTGAGAGTTTTGGGGATTATCGTTCTAGGATTATTATGGTTTGTTTGTTGGGTTTATGGATCAGAAGGTATCTAATTTTGTGGCATGTGTTAACTTTGATTTCGAGTCCCTTCTGAATTATGGGATTTAGGGTTTGGGGATTTGGGGCTTTGAATGTGTTTTGGAATTATGCTTTATCAATAGTTTGTTGTGTTGCATAAATCAATATATTGATGAATAAAAGCATGTTCAAAAACAGATTGATAATCCAAGCTCTAAAAAACAGATTAAAAAACATATTCGAAAACAGATTCATAATACAGGTTGTAAAAGTAGATTCAAAAACAGATTCAGAAAATCAATGTGTTTCTTTTATGTATTTGGAGGATTAATATGCTCAGCTATTTAGTTCATCTTTGCTTTAAAAAAATGGCAGCAAATGCATGTGCTCAGCTTTAGATAAATATTCTAGGTGAGCAAATCAATTGTGTTTATTTTATGTATTTGGTCCTTATCACTACATTCCTTAGTGATTTCACTCGTATGCATATCCTGAACTACTATTCAAGCTCTAAATATAGATTTAGAAATTACAGCCAACCAAAATAAGCTATAAATACAGATTTAATCATTTAGGGTGAAATGGATTTTGCTGCTTGCTTGCTTCAACTATATCACTACCTTGTTTTCTGTCGGTTCATTGGGTGAAACTGATTATGAAGATTGGTATGTCACCTTTGCTTTTTTACTCTGTTTGGGGCTGAAATATGCTATTGTGATTTTTGGGAGGGTGTTGATTTTTAGCATTCACTTGGGCTGTTTTTTGAAGATTGAATTCAACTTTGCTTGGGGCTGGTTGGGGGCTGCTTGCTAGCCACCTTCTTCTAGTGTAGGGCTGTTTTCAATCACAAAAATGAAGGAAGTGGCACTGAATATTTTATGCTTGGCAATTTGTAGTGTAATACTTGCAAGCCTATTAGCTCAAAAGGAAGAGCAATGTGTTAATACACATGGATGAGGGTTCAAATCACTCATAGGCTAGATTTTACAGCCGAGAGAACTCATATATATTGAATAAATTTGCAAAATCATCCAGAGTTATGATAGGAAAAAGGCCATGACAGCAAAAACATATTTGGAGTATATGCAAAATCATCCGAATTTGCAAAATGTGGAGAGGGTGAAAAGGCAGGAATATATGTATTTGACTGTATAGGCAGATAAATGTATATTTTATCATGTAGGCAAAAACATATGTAAAGCTCAAAAGGCAACAATTAGGAAAAGCGTGTATTAATTGTCAAATAAACATACAGTAGATATAGGGCAACATTTGAATGCATTTAAAAGAAAATGACAAACATAGAGAAATAAGAAATTGTAACTTTTAACTATCTTTTACTTAGATTGCACCCTTTTTCCTTCTCACTTCTTTTGGATTGACTAATCTTATTTAATCTAGAATCCAACAAAGCAGGAAGACTTACAAAACATGTTGTGTTTGCCTTTTTAAATAGCCTATGTGGGATTTGAACCCACATATTTGTGCATAAACACATTGCTCTACCATTTGAGCTAAAAGCCTTAAAATTTGAAATAATTTAAAGGCATATTAGAAATTTAGAAGCAAGCACAATAATGATGGATCAAACGATTTATACGTCATTGTTGTTTTTAATGGTTGTTAGGCAGACTACTATTGATTGACTTCCTTCCAGGTTGAGGCAAATTTGATAGCTTATAGGCATCACTCAGTTGAGCAATGAGATGAACATGGCCGTGATTCTGTGCAAAGGGGAACAACCAAATGTCATAAGCAGGAACAATGGGAGCTTAAATGCAATTTCTCATGGACATGCATATAAGGGGAATAGCCAAAAGCATGTCACAAGTACATAGTTTGAGCGGAATGAAACTATTATAAATGTAGGGGAATAGTCGGGCATATGAGGATCATCCATCGTCTATTTTGTATTTCACTTTATGCCTCTGGATTAGTTAGGGTTTTCCCTACTAGTTTCAGGGATAGACTCCAAAGAATTATCCTTTTGGTTGTGTTCTCTATTTTGTCCTCTTTTATGAGTTTTATGCAGATTTTAGCGCTCTCTAATACTACCCAGAAGTTACCCCAAGGGTTGCAAAATAACCAATCAATATGATCACTAATCTAGAAAAAAGAATCCTGCAGCAAAGTTTCAATCACCTAGACTTGGTTCATTAACAGCTCTTGGAATCCAGAAAAGCTCAAGAAAGTACATTCAGATACTCTATATAAGTTTAAGAGGAAAAGTGAATGACTACGATAAGTCGATAACAGGATTCAGAGATACTTGATGAAAGCTTCATGAGTGGGCAACAACCAATTAAAATAGCAGATCCAGGAGCATCAAGTGATGAACAAGAAGATCAAAACTCTTACTATTATAAGCAGTAAGCTTAGCAATCCAAATTTCATTCAATGCAACAAAAAAAAACCCAGAAAAAACGAACTAACTTGGCCAGATCCTAGTTGAAAGTAAATTGTGATGGAAAGAGTACCTCAGAATCGAAATTTGATGTGGACAATCCTTTGCCAATGGTCAAACACTCAGGACGTATATTGTGATCTTCCCCCAAAAGCTCAATCCTTCGACACCCAAGGGAAAAATGCTCAATATTTCGGTAAATTTCATCAGGTTTAGCTGTTGAACCTGAAAGAAGAGAGAGAACAGATTATAAAAGTGCAAAATCCACTAAGAACTTGAACAAGCAATTATCCCAAGGACTTGAACAAGCAATCGAAGCTCTACACCAATGCAGCCCCAATCCCCTAAATCCCCAAACCCTAGATTAATTGAGAAACAGTTACATCTACCCTTGTCACCGATTTGGCTCCCTGATGTCAGCCTCTTCGGCGTTGGCTGGTCACTTCGTCACCCCTCTCTCTCTCTCTCTCTCTCTCTCTCTCTCTCTCTCTCTCTCTCTCTCTCTCTCTCTCTCTCTCTCTCTCTCTCTCTCTCTCTCCAGTACCTCCTCACTCTTCGGGCGTGGAGGCGTTCGCTCTTCGCTTTTTTTTTTTTGAAAAAGGCAATAGTTTGGGTGAGGTCAGGCCCTGCTGGACCACCACCCAAGAGCGTCCTTTCGGACGAGAACACGAAGTTCTAGATGAGTCGCTAATCTAACCACGTCCACCGAATGCCGAAGATGAACCACCTTATCAGCAACCAGGTTGACTTTTCGGAAGACGTGCTCACATGAGGTTGAAGCAAAATCCCGAAGCAACGGAAGAATGTCAGAAATGACAATCTCCACCTCCCAAGGACACTTCCAAGCACCTCTGACAGAGTTAATAATGGCGAGACTATCACCTTTCAATGTGATGCAGACTATCACCATCACGAAGGTCGAGAGCTTCAGCCATGAGCGGAGATATAGACCCATAAAGCGTCGCATCGCAAGCCACCATCACCCCAGCCTCATCCCGAATGACGAACCCAGCCGAAGCTTCACTAGAAGGAAGTCTGGAGCCATCAAAATTAATCTTGAAACTCCCACAACTAGGTGGTTTCCATCTTAAATTTTTTCTTTTTCTTTGGTTCTGGAGTTTGTTAGGCTCTTTTTGCTCCCACTCTTCTGGGTATAATGTTTTAGTGTTCTCCCAATTTTTTAGTTGGTTTCTAACATACCCTTCCCAACTCTGAGGTTTCCATTGTTCCGGGTTATCAAAAACGAGTTTGTTTCTTATTATCCATATGCTCTACCACATAATAACCAATCTAGTTTTTTGCTCTTTGTTAAGTTTAGAGAATATTTCTGATACTACTTGTTTCATGCTCTTGTTGTTTGTGTCTATTCTCTCTATTTCTTGTCCAATCTTCCCATCAAATTTCCTAATTAGTCTTAAAGTGTTATCGCACTTGGTGAGTAAGTGTATCGAATCTTCATCCATCTGATTGCACAGAGAACATGTCAAAGGTACATCAACATCCTTTTGTGAGAGTCTAGTTTTTGTTGGTAGTCCATTCATTGCAGTTTTCCAAATAAAGTTTTTCACTTTTGGGTGGCAATCGATTTTCCAAACTCATGCAATGTCGTTTTGTTGTGAATCATTTCGGGTGGCAATCAAATTAAGTGCACTAGAAGTCGAGAACCAACCATCTTTGCTAGCTTTCCAATATAATCTGTCTTCAATATTGTTGGTTGGAATGTACAAAGTTGAAATTTTTTTTATGATATTCTCCGGAAGAACTTCCCTTAATTTTTCTAGATTCCATTGTCCATTTCGGGAAATATATGTATCTACTTTCTCATTTTCAATAATGACACAGTTTGGTAGATTCCTACCAAAAAGTGGACAATCATCCAACCAATTATCTTTCCAGAATTGGATCGTTCTACCATTTCCCACTTGCCAAATCAACCCTTTACAGAATTCCTCTTTTATGTTCATCAATTTGGACCATTGCCAAGATGTATTTTTCCCTTTTTCATATTCCCATAGGCTGACTTCTTTTATATATTTTTCCTTGATTACTTTGATCCAAGTGTTTTGTGGTTCTGCAAGAATCTTCCAAAGTAGTTTCATTTGTAATGCCTTATTCATGTCTTTTATTTTGTTTAGACCAAGCCCTCCTTGATTCTTTGGTTTACAAATTTTGTCTCATCCGATCAGTGGTTTGTAGTTGATATCTTTATTCCAAAAGAAGCTTCTATTGATTTGATCCAGTTCATTGTGAATGTGGGTTGGAAGCATAAAGCTCTGCATCAAGTAGTTTGGCTTTGTGGATAGGTTCGCTTTGATCAGGACCGCTCTTCCCTGTTGAGATAGGGAATTGGCCTTCCATTTACTTAGTTAATCTTTAGTCCTCCCAATTGTTTCATTAAAGGTATCTCTGTTAACACGTCCATTGATTATTGGGCATCCGAGGTATTTTTCAAGAGCAACTAGATTTGTGATGTTCAAAATAGTCTGAATGTTTTGCTTTTGGTGGTCAGACACACCTCGGGTTACCTGAAAAGCAGATTTATGAAAATTGACTTTTTGTCCTGAAATAGAGCAATACTTATCAATGATTTTCTTTACTTTGGTGCAAGATTCATTATTCGCTTTTGAGAAAATGACGATGTCATTGGCAAAGGAAAGAAAGGGAATTTTCGGTCCCATTCTACCAAAACCAAAGCCAACCGAATTATTGGATTCATCACAAGCCAACTGAAGCTTCCTGGCAAAAACTTCAGCAGCAAATGAAAATGCTAACCAATGGAGTAGGGAGGTAAGCTATTTTAATTTGGAAATTTTTGCTAAGTGTCCATTTTAACTATGTCATTTTGCAAAATGTCCACTTTTATAAGTCATTTTGCAAAATGTCCATAAATGACATTTTTACCCATGTTATAACCCCCTCACGCTCACGTTCTCTCTGATGAAATTCCTCTTCATCCTGTACTTCTCCCCGATCTATTGCTTCCTCGCCTCCCTCACCCTCTTCTCCTCCACCGTCCTCCATGTGAAGCACTATTTGATTAATTACACTCGGCTAGCTAATTCCCCGATTTTTAGCCATCTCTTCCCGATTTCGATTTTCCAGCCGGAATCAATAAGGATTACTGAGTAGCCATCTATTGTTCTCGATGTGGCGATAGGGAGGAGTGGCAATTAAAGATGGAGGTGTTGGATCGAAGGTACTGAGATTTGGAGGTAATTGATAGAGATTGGAAATAATTGGGAATTGCTCTGAAAATTTGATAATCTGTAAATGGCATGTGCGTCCGTGTACGGTGTACATGGAGAAGATGAGTGCTGAGTCAGCGCCTCTAACTAAAATATGAAAATGGGCTTACAAAGCCAATATAGAATGGGCTAAAACAAGAAAGTCCAATATAGAAAAAGACTTGAATAGTTTGCTTATGGAATTGTTTACCGTGAAAATTTGATCATTTTGTAATTCTATAGAATATATTTTTAATATCAAAGGTATATATATATATAATCAATTTGTTACAATCTATATATAAAACCATTTGTGATCATATTGACATCAAAGATAGTGTCACCACAAATGTTCAAAGGGGTGTCACCAAAAGTGTATCAAGAGAAAGAATGGTCAAGTGTTATTAGTCGTGTCATCAAAGAAAAATAGTGTCACCACAAATGTTCAAAGTGTTATTAGTCGTGTCATCAAAGAAAAATATATAGTGTCACCACAAATGTTCAAAGTGTTATTAGTCGTGTCATCAAAGAAAAATAGTGTCACCACAAATGTTCAAAGTGTTATTAGTCGTGTCATCAAAGAAAAATAGTGTCACCACAAATGTTCAAAGTGGTGTCACCACAAGTGTATCAAGGGAAAGAATAGTCAAGTGTTATTAGACGTGTCATCAAAGAAAAATAGTGTCACCACAAATGTTCAAAGTGGTGTCACCACAAGTGTATCAAGGGAAAGAATGGTCAAGTGTTATTAGTCGTGTCATCAAAGAAAAATAGTGTCACCACAAATGTTCAAAATGTTATTAGTCGTGTCATCAAAGAAAAATAGTGTCACCACAAATGTTCAAAGTGTTATTAGTCATGTCATCAAAGAAAAATAGTGTCACCACAAATGTTCAACGTGGTGTCACCACAAGTGTATCAAGGGAAAGATTGGTCAAGTGTTATTAGTCGTGTCATCAACGAAAAATAGTGTCACCACAAATGTTCAAAGTGGTGTCACCACAAGTGTATCAAGGGAACGAATGGTCAAGTGTTATTAGTCGTGTCATCAAAGAAAAATAGTGTCAACCGATTCAAATAAAATAAAATATTGTCACCACAAATGTTCAAAGTGGTGTCACCACAAGTGTATCAAGGGAAAGAATGGTCAAGTGTTATTAGTCGTGTCATCAAAGAAAAATAGTGTCACCCAAAATGTTCAAAGTGTTATTAATAGTGTCACCGCAAACGTTCAAAGGGGTGTCACCACTAGTGTATCAATGGAAGGAATGGTCAAGTGTTATTAATTGAGTCATCAAAGAAAAATAGTGTCAACCGATTAAAAATAAAATAAAATAGTGTCACAAAAAATGTTCAAAGCGATGTCACCACAAGTGTATCAAGGGAAAGAATGGAAGTGTTATTAGTTGTGTCATCAAAGAAAAATAGTGTCAACCGATTAAAAAAAAATAAAATAGTGTCACCACCAATGTTCAAAGTGTTGTCACCACCCCTATCACTGTCACCATCACCCCTATCGGTGTCACCACCCTTATCACTGTGCTGACACCTTTATCACTGTCACCACTGATGTCACCACCCCTATCATTGTCATAGAGTTGGTTACCTTTTGGGTAACGGTGGAGCGTCTGGGGGACTCTTGTGTCTCGTTGAGTGCTTCTGAGTACATGGTAGCACTAGTGGGTTTCTGGTGGGTATAGAGGGAACTTTTGGGTATAGTTTCATCCCTTCTTACGTAAGACCCTGAGTTTGGTCTTACTCTTTTGTTGCACTTTTTTGGTTTCACCACCATAGCTATATATTTACCTATTCAGACCCTTATTAGAGGTGACACTCTTTGTGACACATGTAATTTCATGAAAAATAAAAAAATATAGTGTAATAAAACACAATACGACAAGAATAAAGATAAAAAAAACATATAATTTCATGAAAAATATAGTGTAATCAAATACAATATCGCGGAAAATTATAGTATCTTTCAATTTGAGTAAGGACATTCCCATCTATGATCCGACAGATCACTCGAATAGCATTTGCTAGATACATATCAGTCTTGCTATTCATATCTTTCAACAAAGAGCTTGGTACATTAATAACCTTCAAACATAAATGTTTGGCATCAAAATTTAATTTCCCAAATCATAGTATGGCATCAAAATTCAGTCAATGTCTCGCCTTTGTTCAGCCAGGAGGTATAGCAGCTTAGTGAAAAGAAATTAGAAACAAAATTCGATTTCTATAGATAGAGCTTGCAATGATACAAAAGAAAGGGCTGAAATTGAAAGAAGCTATGTCAGATAAGAGGAAGTTCCTGCGAGCACTATCTGGTTTTGTTTCTTTGAGAACTAATCCAAGAATTTCATATTACTAATGATGATTTTGAAGAGAGGGGATGCTAAAATGGAAAGCGGAAATCCTAATTTAGGATTTGATCAGCGAAGAGGAACAAGCACACACCAATCAATTGGCAGATAGCGGGAGGAGACAAATTCATTGTCATCCCACAATCGAGAGAAACAGGAAGGGGTGACAACAGCGACGTCTTAGGGTTTGAGGCAGATCGGGCACTTCGGCGCGCCTCCATCTACGAAGCTCCGGATATGGCATCGGAAAGGTTCGATTTTGGCCTCCAATGGCGGATGGAGAGGAGACGCATCATTTCTGTGAAGCCCGACGCCCGATCTGATGATGCGTATGATTAGATCTCTCCCTCTCCATCCGGATATGGCATCGGAAAGCTCCGGATTTATTTGATCGAAATAGAAGGCCGTTGCCTGCTCGCCGTTGACGAGAACTGAGTCCACGCCGTTGCCTGCTCGCCGCTGCCTTTATTTGATTCCGAAATCGAGTCTGAAACTGAAGCTCAGCTTGAATTAGGGGCCAGATCTACAGAGGATGAGGACCTGAAGAGGATGAGGAGGCCCGAAACTGAATTAGGGGCCACAACACAGCGGGTGTGGGAAAACAAAAGGAAGGGTAAAACGGGGTTTCCACAAAATTTATGGACATTTAACAAAAACTGATTTTAAGTGGACATTTTGCAAAAAGGGATTGGTAAAATGGATATTTAGCCAAATTTCTTCTTTTAATTTTTATTTCCTTTTATTTTTTATGAAAATGCTAACGGACTAGACGGAGGGGTATTTGGCAAAAAAAATTGCAAATCTCAGGGGCATTTGGCGAATTATTCAAAAGTTTTGTACACCCGATGAATTTAACCTTACCTCAAGGGTACTAGGCGAAAATTCCGAATAAATAATTTACTAATGCCTTGATCAAAGAGGTTTTTTTCCCCACAAAATCATGCCTTGACCTTCGTACAAGATGTAATTTGAAATCAACATAGATGAACTGTAAACCTTTATGTTTGGATATATGCAGCATATCCAACAACATGTTCTGATGGTGTATTTTGGTTAATATTTACTATCATTGTATTTTGCCTGAAATTTTTTAGATCCAACCCCTTAGATTTTGGTTTTGCATCTAGAATTTGAGGAACTATAGAATGTAGGCAGTAACATGTGCTATTTTATTAAACTCCTCATATATTCCACCTTCACAAAAATAATTCAAGATTGGTTAACTTTATATCAACGTAATATTCACAAATTTGAGAAACTGGGCAGTGTACAGTTTCTCTGTACTGTTGCCTTTATGACATAATATTTCAGCTAATAGGTGCAATGTCTTTGCAGTTGCTGAATTGGACATTTGGAAATATATGGTTAGAGGGCTCGTACTTAAAAAGAGAGGCAATATATTGAAGGTAATGGTTATCTTCCTAGAATTTAGTCATTTATTCAGTGACCTATTGATGGGGTTTATTTTAGTCATGTTTTTAGTGTAGAATTGCATATTAGTTTAGAACATTTTTACATATTTTATAGCTTAATTTATATTATTTTCTTTTCGGGATCTACACTAGTATTTTTATATATTTCAGGTATTTTCGGGTTGGAGCGTATAAATTATGAATTCGGAGATTGATTTTAAGATGGGCTGCCTCGTAATTACTACATGGGCTGATCGCAACATTTGCAATTGGAGTTCGGACTGTGAAAGGAAGGAGCCCACGTACGGTTGCAAGTGTTTCATTTTGCCGATTAAAAATTAGGTTAAATAAATTAGATTAATATATTATATAGCATAGATTAGATAGATAGATTAGGATAGTTGTTATATATATATATACATTCATACGGGAATAAAACGGGGTGTGCACCAATACGACCGTGACCGACTGATTTCTTGGGTTAAGTATGTTTTGTTTTATTTTTATGGAAACCTAAACTCTCCCGTTTCGTCTACAATTTGAAGCTTTGTTTGATTTGATTGTGAGTTTCTAATTCTTATTCCTTAATTCCTATATTTGAATATTTTGACTTCTTTGTGCTTGATTGTCTATTGTTTTATTCTATCTAGCCCGCGCAACTAGTTAGAATCAATTCAATTGCTAGTGTTTTGTAGATTCCTGGTTGTGAACCTTAACCCAAGTGGCAAACTTGTTCCTTTAGGGCTGGTTGAACTAATTGAATGAGTAGGAAGTTGGATGTGTTTTTAATCCCTCTTTAGGGACTGCAAATACCTTGGTTAATCTCTGAACTTAAAGCTATCAATTGGGTTAAATCCTTCTTTAGGGACTGTTCGATTGATAAGGGTTGCTAGGACTGGTTGGACTAGTAACTATATTAGGTCGGGACAAGGGCATTCATAGGAAACTTAAAAGGATGAGAAGAAGTTACAAGGATCGTTTCAACCAAATAAAGTGGATATTTGTAGATGAAACTATTTTATTAATTGTTATCTCTGTCAATTTGTTTATAGTTTATTTTCTTTTCTTTCTTATTTTAACCACCCAAAAACCCCCCGTTTCATATTAATTGGTAAATAAACATAACTTAGGAATAACATGATTCTCTGTGGGATCCACTCGTGCTTACCACACTACATTAGTTAGGTAGGTTCGAAATTATTTTGATACGGTTTATACGACTAAAAATTGCTCATCACCTATGCTTGGGATTCATTGGGCATCCATTGAATATTGCTTCAGTATTTATTGCTTACAAGTTTGCACTCTTCATCATATCTTCCAGATGGATCGTCACAAGTATGTGAACACGCTGATAAGAGACTCCTTTGATGAGCCTGACTATGATCTGGTTGACACACTCGTTTCAATTGCGGAAGCATACTTGTTTGCTCGGCTTGTGGACTTTTAAGACAAGAACCCTGGAAAAGTCCCTCTAGGAGCTGAGTAAGCTTTCTACTGAGTTATATGATTTTGGTTAAATATTTGTTTTTTCGGTTACAGGTGAAGTAGAAATTAGAAATTTAAACCCAATATATTGAGAAGTTATTCGCGCATGTATAAAGATATTCGAGCTGCAGCGGACCTTTGCCACCGTGATGGAACTTTGAAAAGAATGGTTGCCAAGGACCCCTCTCTAGGTAACTTATTTTTGCATTGTTGAAATAAGGCGAGGCAAAAGTTGTTTATACATATTTCATTTCTTCATCTTAAGGATGTAGAATAACTCATCCTAAAATGCACAAAGGAGAGGATGGAGAGTAAGATGTATATCTGAAAATTATTTCAACGTATATTTAATTTTATTGTCTGCTTTTAGCACAAACATGTTTTTCTTTGTCACAAGTGCTCGTGCCCTGATTTATTTTGTTTCAAGTACAGGCATAAAGTTGATTGCATATAGTGCACCATGTGTTTGGTATACTATTGCCTTAAATAAAATGGAAATTGTCATATTAAGAACTTGAATTTATGTTGAATGAGATGTGATCGTGTTCTTTAGAAGCAGATTATATTTGCTCGGATTGGAACTTTCACTACTCTGCAAGAAGACACAAAATATCATATTAGAAAATTTAATCCTCTTTTTTACTTTCTATGTGTCACAGGTATATCAATGACGACATTTCCATAGTGCCAATGCTAAAAATGTTGAGGGATTCTGGTGGTTCAACATTCTTGGTGACAAATAGGTACACCGTACACTGATTTTGGACAGTGGTACCAGCTTCAGCTTTGACTGGCTTAAGTATTTTGATGTTAGTGACTTAAATTGAACAATGGAATTGTAGTGGTTGTTAAATTGATATTATTTGGATGGTATTTGTATATGTATGTCTTTGATGACGTTTAAGAGGGGTTTATATTGATATTCGAAAGTGTTTTTGCAAAATAACATTAAACTATATATCATGGAACGTTTATCATCCGTGTTCTATTTGCAGCTCTACTTTGTAAAGAATACATGCTAGAATGTCGTCCGTTATATAAGGTCACATTATACAAGCCATATTTTAAAAAAATTTCTCAGGAGTATTTATGCCGAATATAATTTTGACAGATCCGGCATAAATAACTTGAGCATTTTTTTTAAAAAGAACAGCTTTATTTATGCCGGGCGTGTGTTATAAACATCCGGCATAAATAACTGAGCATTTGGTTTGTATAAAAAATACCCTATTATTTATGCCGGGCGTTTTTTTTTTAATCCGGCTTAAATAAAACACCTTATTTTTTTTATTACATCTACCTGAAGCCCGGATTTATATTCTGATATATCCGGTATAAATATACCAACACGTCCGGCATAAAAACAAGTTTTTGTAGTAGTGTAATTGTTGTTATCTTTTTGTACCATATATTGGAACTTAACCAATGATTAATATATATGGAACAATAGAAATATATATGGCCAAAAATAATTATACTACAGTACCAACGACATTAACTTTATGTAACTGATCGATCAAAATTAACATATCAACACAATACTAATTAACTTGAAACAGAATGACTTTGAGTAAAACTAAACTTGAGTAATTGAGTTACTAATTATTAATTAAATAGCACTAAAATTGCAGAAAATAAAAACATATATTAATTGCACAATTTAATCTTATAGTATGAAAAATCACTCGAAAGCTCACTGGTTCTCTCGACGAATCGCCTCCTCTTCCTTTGGCGTGAAGTCATTCTTAATGTTGAATATCTTTCGAATCTCATTTGGATTCTTTCCCTTGATCATGTCAGCGACAGTCTGACAGGTGAGGTCCAACAGGGTCTTGATGTTCAAGTAGTTCGCTGCGAGGATGAGATTGAATAGACTCTGCTGGTCAACCTTCACGAATTCCGCATCCCAATTTTTAAGATCGCCGACTTCGTCGCCGGTGCCCTGATCTTTATGCTTATGACGTTGGGGAGTGGGATGACGTTATCGGCGTACCCGTCCTCGAAGGCCTCACCATCCGAGCTCCTTCAAGTACTTCATGCTTATTCAAGTACTTGATGCTTACTCAAGTACTTGATTGTTTGGGACTACACCATCACTGACTCCTTCACTTCGAAGGCCTCGCCATCCGAGCTCCTCGTGTTAATCATCTTCTGAGGCTGAGGAGAAGCCATTGATGGATTTCTAGGTTTTGAAAAACGGACCCTATATAATATATTAATGAACTGGAGTTGAAAAGGGGTAATTATTAAACTAGTTACAACTTTAGAAGGACAAGAATATAGTGTGTATATATAGAGAATAGATTGACTATATTTTAGGAAATTTAACACTCGATAAGATTATCTTCTATCTTAAAATATCAACTACGTACAATAAATATTTTTCAATTATATATATGGATATATATATATATCAAATTAATTTTTGTCTCAAATATCTTGAGAAACAAATATCAATTAAATTATCTAAGATTATTTTGTATCCGAATATATTATAATAATTTCTATCTATTTTTGATATAATTATTTAGGATAAACGACGCAACTAAGTACGTACATTTAATTAGGTAGGTCTTTTTATTGACTACTAAGAGATACTTTCTAATCCAGTTTTCTTTTGTGGGTTTCCAATTTGAGATCCAACAGAATGACATTTCATCACTTTCCCATTCAAAAACACATATCCAAATTCATTATATACAAAAGTTTCTTCTTGTCAAACCCCCTTCCTTGAATACCAGTGAAAAAGTAATTCAACTTGCAATGAGTCAAATTAATGAAACTAATAGAAGAATTCTGCAAAGGATAAGAAATGGAAAGACGATCAATTTTTGAAAGGACATCTGGCTAGACGAAAAACCATTATAAGGTCGACAACATCCCAACATCACAATAAACGAAAATGACAAGGCGAAAAAATACATCAACATCAACAAGAAATGGAATATTGATGAACTATCCAACATCCTCCCAATGGATGTGGTCGACAAGATCAATAATATATACATACCAGAATAAGAAATAGAAGACAAGCTATACTGGAAACCAAGTAAAAATGGTTGGTTCAGCACGGCAAGTGTGCTAGCACATATCACAAAGCAAAACACAGAAGAAACTAGTGACACGAAATGGATATGGAACCTAGATACATTTCACTATCCTGCACTTTGTGTGATCGGACCATGGTTATTAGGATCCCGATCCGGCTCCTACGATCCTACTGATAGATTACATAGATCTCATATTGTATAATGTGCCTAAAGGCCCAATATCTTGTAACCTATATATATCATTGTCTAATGAATGAAACCCTCGAGGAGGACTTTACATCAATTCCAGTGTTTTACATGGTATCACAACCTTTTCTTCCTCACGGAACCCTAATTTGATCCTCCCGCCCCACCCCTCGCCGCCGACCTCTCTCTCTCCCCTCGCCTCACCGGCCCACCCCTCCCTGCCGCAGGCCGGCCTCCCTCTCGGCCCCTCTCTCTCCCTCTCTCCTCATCGGCCCTGCCATGCCACCGTCCCCTTCCCCATGGCCGACAGACTTTGCATGCGCGTCAAACATCTACAACACCCGCAGCTCTCGGCAACGCCCGCCACATCCGTGGACTGGTGGCCCTCGATGGTTCCCGGTGTCTGGCTTCAACCCTCATTGGATGCAATCCGGCTTTCCTGCCCCTCGACATGCCGGTCCTCAGGCCTATCTAACATCGTCCGATCAAGGCTATGTTCCGCCTGCTGGGCATCACGCCTTCTCCGCTATGCAGCCGACATCTCCCGACTCTTATTGGTACATGGACACTGGTGCCACCTCCCACATGACGAACTCCTCAGGTAACCTCTCTTCTATTTCCTTTAAAGGTCCTGCACACTCTATTATCGTCGGCAATGGTGGTCGCCTTGCTACTTCGGGGATTGGCCACACCAAATCACAGACCCCAACCCACCCACTACACCTTAAAGATGTCCTCATTGCCTCAAAGATTATCAAAAACCTTATCTCTGTCCGTCGGCTCACTACTGACAATAACGTCTCTCTTGCGTTTGATCCCTTTGGTTTCTCTGTGAACGATCTTACTACGGGGGTTACTCGCTTGAGATATAACAACACCGGGGAACTCTACCTTGTCACACCACCTTCTACATCCAGTCAGTCGTGCCCGGTCGCCCTCTCGGCATCGTCGTCCAGCCTATGGCATGCACGCCTGGGCCATCCCACTGTTGCCGTTCTAGATGTCCTCCGTTCTCAGAATCTTTTCAACTGTAATAGAGAGCTACGCTCTAGTTTATGCTCTTCCTGTCAGTTAGGCAAACATGCAAGACTGCCGTTCCAACGGTCTTTGAACTCCACACTTGCACCTTTTGATATCATTCATAGTGATATTTGGACCTCTCCTCTGCCTAGCAAGGATGGTCACAAGTACTACCTCTTGTTTCTGGATGATTACACTCATTTTTTTATGGGTTTTCCCGTTGCATTTCAAGTCTCAAGTGTTTCCTATCTTTGTCAAATTTCATGCCTACATTAAAACACAGTTTCACACATCAATCAAATGTTTCCAATGTACAATGGCCGTGAATTTGATAACAAGGACTTTCACACTTTCTTCACCACAAATGGGATCTCCTATCGGTTGTCTTGTCCCTATACTTCCCAGTAGAACGACAAGGCTGAATGAATCATTAGAACCATAACCAACATGATGCGCTCTCTCCTCTTTCACGCATCTATTCCCCTAACCTTTTGGCCTCACGCCTTATCAACCACATGTTATCTCCTCAACATTCTCCCATCTACTACCCTGCACCATCGCTCGCCTACTCAGGCACTATATTGCACCTTGCCTAGGTATGATCATCTTCGTACCTTCGGGTGCTTGTGCTTCCCTAACCAGTCCTCCACAGCACCACATAAACTCCACCCGCGCTCCACTCCATGTGTCTTCCTCGGCTATCTGTCTGATCATCGCGGTTACCTTTGCCTCGATGTTCAGAGCCATAAGCTTATCATGCCACGTCATGTCACCTTTGATGAGTCTCGTTTTCTCTTCTCTTCTCCTCCTCATCCATCTCCCACAAAGTTTGTCTCCTAGTCTGAGTCAGAGTCTCCATTCCCACACTTCATCCTTCCCCAGAGCTCTCCCGGTGCTCCTATCTCTACACCTACACCGCCCCCACCACCGCCTCCCCCCTACCAGACCGCACACCCGTAGCATCTCCGGTGTATTCAGACCAAGGCATATTGTCTCTATGCATGCCTCCGATCGCCCAGATACCACCCAAACCTCCTCATTCTCGTGGCCCCCTCCCCTCCCGTCCCTTGCCGCGACCGCATCCCAATGCCGCGCCTTCCCAGCCCGCCTCCACAGCCCCTTTGGCCCCTCATTCCTCAAATCCGGCCTCCCTTTCCCCCGTCCCCATATCCCACAAAACAGCCCTCCTCGAACCGAATTGGCAGGCGACTATGCTCGATGAATACAGGGCCCTTACAAGGAATGGTACTTGGGTTCTAGTTCCTGTAAGACCCGGGGTCTCAAGAGGCGTCAGCCCGTGCCACCTAGCCCTCTCAGGTCCGTTGTCCTCACTTGGAGCCTGAAAAGGAAGAGCTCTTGTGACATGGGTAGGGCTTGAATCACTTATAAATCACTCCCAACATCCTTATGATATCCGATGTGGGACTGGGTGTTACAATCTCCCCCACTTACAGCACTGACGACCCCGTCAGGCCCAAGGAACTGCCCTCCGGGAGGAGCGTACCCGAGCATACTGTCGGCGCACCTCTGAGCCCGGAGTCGGCTCTGATACCATCTGTAAGACCCGGGGTCTCAAGAGGCGCCAGCCCGTGCCACCTAGCCCTCTCAGGTCCGTTGTCCTCACTTGGAGCCTGAAAAGGAAGAGCTCTTGTGATATGGGTAGGGCTTGAATCACTTATAAATCACTCCCAACATCCTTATGATATCCGATGTGGGACGGGGTGTTACAGTTCCTCGCCCTCCTAAGGCAAACGTCATTAGTTGCATGTGGCTCTTCCGCCACAAGTTCCGCTCTGATGGGTCGTTGGAACGCTACAAAGCTCGTCTTGTGGTTAATAGTCGATCTCAGCAGGCAGATATTGATTGTGATGAGACATTCAACCCCGTGGTCAAGCCTGCCACTATCCGAGTGGTGCTGAGCTTAGCGTTATCGCGACATTGGGCTATTCATCAGCTCGATGTCAAGAACGCCTTTCTTCATGTCCATCTGAATGAGACAGTTTACATGTTTCAGCCGCCGGGTTCATTGATGCTGATCGTCCCAAGCACGCGTGTCTTCAGAAGCGCTCTCTGTATGGTCTGAAACAGGCTCCGCAGGCATGGTTCCAGCGCTTTGCGTCTCATCTACTCCGCTTGGGCTTCGTTGGCAGCCGCTCGGATACATCTTTGTTTAACTATCGCAGAGGCATAGACATGGCCTTTCTGTTACTATATGTGGACGACATCATCCTCACCGCCTCTTCTGATGCTCTTCGGACGTCTATTATTTCCCAGTTGAGTGCCGAGTTCGCCATGTCAGATCTGGGTCCGTTGTCTTACTTCTTGGGAGTCGCCGTGCAGCGTCATGCGTCTGGGCTGTTTCTCTCTCAAAGTAAGTATGCTGCCGAGATTGTTGCTCGGGCCAAGATGAGTAACTGCAAGCCAGTTGTCACCCCTGTGGATACTTCCAACAAGCTCAGTGCTCTCTCTGGTCCTCTGTTTGATGATCCGACATTGTACCGGAGCCTCGCCGGTGCATTGCAGTATCTTACGTTCACTAGGCCAGATATCAGTTACGCCGTTCAACAGATCTGTCTATTCATACATGCGCCCAAGGAACTGCACTTTCAGGCCTTGAAGCGGATCATCCGGTAAATCAGCGGTACCCTCGAGCTGGGCACCACAATCACCCCTAACTCTCGGCATGACCTCGTCGCTTACATTGTTGCGGATTGGGGTGATTGGGGTGGTTGTCCTGACACACGTCGCTCCACGTCTGGCTACTGTGTCTTCCTCAACGAGACCCTTGTGTCGTGGTCCGCGAAGCGACGGTCTGTGGTGTCTCGCTCTAGCACCGAGGCAGAGTACAGAGGTGTCGCCAACGTTGTCTCCGAGTGCTCTTGGCTGCGCAATCTCCTTCTTGAGCTTCGCTGCCCTCTTCAGAAGGCCACCCTGGTCTACACCGACAACGTCTCCGCCGTCTATCTGGCCAGCAACCCAGTCCAGCATCAGCGAACGAAGCACATTGAGCTCGATCTACACTTCGTTCGGGACAAGGTTGCTCTTGAACATGTTCATGCTCTTCATGTCCCGTCCTCCTATCAGTACGCTGATATCTTCACCAAGGGTTTACCTCGGCAGTTGTTCCTCGATTTTCGGTCCAGTCTCACAGTACGGGACCCTCCACTTTCGACTGTAGGGGTTTGATAGATTACATAGATCTCATATTATATAGTGGGCCCAAAGGCCCAATATCTTGTAACCTATATATATCATTGTCTAATTAATGAAACCCTCGAGGAGGACTTTACATCAATTCCATTGTTCTACACCTACGATCCTAGGATCCTAGCGAGGTTTTGATCCGGATCGGTCGTATGTACTCGGTTATGCTAGGATCGACATAGAATCGTGTAGGGTCGGTATAGGATCGGTGGGATCGGTCGATCCTAACAATTATGTGCGATCCTAGCAAAATTCAAATGTGTGTTTTTTTTGTTTGTAAATTGGGCCTCCTGACTACTGTATAGCCTATGTGCCTTTTATTTTTATATTTTTCAGCCCATTTGTTGGAAATTGAAGGCAGAAGAAGACCTTGCTGGCTGAAACCCTAAGCGGCTACTCTTCCTCGACAAATCTGAGCGGTGAGAGCAGCAGCCCGTGTAGCACGCAGTTGGGACTTGGGAGCGGCGTTCGGGCGGCGTTCTTGGTGGCAGACCGGCGGCGACTCCGGCGAGCAGCTTAGGGCGGCGAGCTGGCGGCAAGTAGCTCCTTTCAGCAGCGGTTCAACAGCAACAAAGAGGTAAGTCTTAAGTTTTTTAATTTCATATTTTTAAGCGAATTTTTCGAGTGCTTTGCTAGCAAATTTTGTAGATGATTGTTGCTTTTATCTAGCTATGTGATATTGGGATTTTTATTTGTTTGGTTGTGTGGTTAATGACGTGTTCAATCGAAGGAGTAGTCCTATTTTAAGTGCGTTTTTGTTGATGTTTGTTGCTTTGGGATGTTCATCATTTGAAGCCTTCTATAATTTGGTTGTGTAATGCAGAAATTTGATAAAAATGTCGAGTAGTGAGTCATCTAAACAACCAACGAAGAGGTCTAGGATGAAAGGAGCTAGATTAGATCCGGGATGGGAGCATGCTATTGATGTGGATAGTAAGCAGAAGAAAGTCAAATGCAAGCATTGCAACAAGCTATTTTCTGGTGGCATTCATAGGCTTAAAAATCACCTAGCTGGTACCCATCACAATGTTGAGTCTTGTGCATTGGTTCCACCGAATGTTAGAGATTATTTTAGGTGATAATGTTGAAAGTGAAGCCCATGACTCAACCCATGGAAGTGATGTTGGTGAAGCTACATTATCTGGTAATGAAGATGAAGATATTGAGATAAATGATGATGACGATGGTGATGATTTCCTTGAGAGAGATGCTGAAATTGTTCATGATGTGGTTGATTGCGATGATAACATTTGAAACTAGAGATGACATTGGATATTGGGATGTATGATTTATCTCTTTTATGTTTGTCACAATTTAAGACATTACCCTTGTCTGTTTGTCACCTGAGACGTTATCCTTGATAAATTATGAATGTTAAGTGCCTATTATTGAACTATCTAAGTTACTTAATTTCTTTAATGGAGGAGAAGATTGGTTTTGTTTTAAAATTAAGGTATTTGTTTAGTATGGTTTGATTTTATTTTATTATTTATTTTATTTTCACTTTTTGTCTAGGATCTTACGATCCTATGATCCGTTCCTAAACCCTTGTTTCGATCCCACACTAGGATCTTGATTCTAAAAACCTTGGATCAGACGGATGAAAGCTCAATCCATCTTTTTACCGAATGCCCCCACACCCTACAACTGATCCACAAAATTGACCCAAAGATTGAAAAGTGATTCGAGAAATTGACACTAGAAACAAATTGATCAAAAACAATGTATGTGAAATTTTTACTAAACTCAAACCCGAGAAAAAAGGAAAACTTGCGACGACATGGTGGAGCCTATGGACAAGCAGGAATCGGAAAGTATTTGAAAACCTCAATACAACATCCGTCCATGCTATGGAGAATTATACCAAACAACAAATACAGAATTGGGCTGCCTCTAAATTGACCTTTGAAGAGGAGACCATATGTCACCACTAGAAATCTCGGACAACTCAACCACGGAGAAGAAGAAATTTAAGATGGAGCAAACCAGACGAGGGATCTTTCAAAATTAATTTCGATGGATCCAAACTACCTTCGGGTGAAGCTTCTGCAGGTTTCATTATTAGGGACCAGAGCGGGATAGTCATCGAGTGTGGCGGTTTCAAATGTGGAGACATCTCAGCATGGGCTGCGGAGGCTCTGACGATTAGAGGAGGCATCTCCAAGGCAAAGGAGTTTCGGCTTTCCAACATCATGATTGAAGACGACAACCTGACCGTCATCAATTATTTGCAAGGTTTGTGGTGTTGCTCGTGGGAGATCGAGATGCTGATTTTGGACACCCCGCTCCTTCTCTAACATTTTGCAAGGGTGCAATTCAGCCATGTTTTCCGTGAGATCAACACAACCGTCGACAATATCGCGCGTCAAATCCACACAACGCCCATGGGGGACCTCCTCGCAGATTTTTCTCTACGCTTACTCATCCGCAAGAATGCCCTTGTGTGGTGGTCCATCAGGGTCTAACCCATCCAAATTTTTACCTTATAAAAAAAACACATATCTAAATGATGTTGGGTTCTGATTTCTGTATCTACAAGAGTGCAATTGAGATGCTGGAAGCCAAGATGGAAGAGAATGCAAGTCAAGTAAACCTCTCGTTGTCTAGAAGGAAAACCATAAGGCAACTGAATGTTCAATCATCCGACATGTGTCCCCAAATATTTACTAGATAGTCAATGTACCTGTGCTTAATTTCAAAAAAAAAGAGATGTTATTGTTACTTGTACTGATTAAGTTAGGTAGCCATGTAAACATCTACTATGATTGTTGGGCATATTGAGATAAAAGTAAAAAGTCACGGAAAGTTTTATGAAACAAAATCATGCTTCTTGTTTCTTTTATTCAGCTTGTATGGTTGCACATATCCTTCCACTTATTATTCCAACAACAATATTATCTCTATGCAACTATGTCTTGGTAGAGATCACGATTGAACGGACCTTCAATCGGCACATTGAGGTAAGTTGCTTGCTCGCTATTGAGCCTAGTAAGCCTACCTCCAAGGTGGCTAATGTGTAGCCTCGCAACCTTCTCCTCCAAGTGCCTCGGAAGCACATAAATCCTTCTCTCATACTTAGAGGACTTCCTCTCGTTCCAAAGGCTGATTTGGGAAAACACATGGTTTGTTAAGGCGATTGATCTTAAAAAGCTTGGGTGGCAAGATGCGCTAGCAAAGTTCAACTTCCTCCCTTCAGCAAGGACAATGATAGCATTCTTAGATTCACTGAAGATGAAACGATCTGATATTTGGGGTCTGATTGTAACCCTCCTAACACCAGGATAAGCCTTGAGACCTTCAAAGTCAATCTCGTTCTCAAAGTGGCCCATGTTCAAGACAATGGCATTGTTCTTCATTTGTTTCATGTGTTGAATCGAGATGACATTCCTATTCATAGTTGCTGTGACGAAGACGTCTGCTTCAGACACAATATCCTCCAAGGTACGAACAGGGAAGCCTTCCATGAAAGCTTGCAAAGCACGAGTAGGGTTGACTTCTACGACAAATACGCGTGCCCCGAGTCCTCTTAGAGCATAAGCAGCGCCTCTGCCAACATCTCCGAAGCCAAAGACGGAAACAAATTTACCACTAGGTGCAAAATGATCAGTGGCCCTCATGAAACCGTCAAGGAAGGATTGGCGGCTACCATGGAAACTAGCGATCTGTACATGCATAAATTATTAATTAACATTTTAGAAACTTGAGCATATATAGGCAATAAAAACTACAAAATAGATTAAATAAAATTTGTTGATAGAATATATATACCTGACTAGTGAGAACGTTATTCAAGTTAATAGCAGGGAATAAGAGGGATCTATTTTCCTGCAACTGGTACAACCTCCTAATACCAATGTTGCTAAGCTCGGAAACACCAACTAATCCCTCTCTGATGTTTCTAAACCTCTTTGGATTAACTTTGATCCCTTCTCTGATGAATTGCAGCATGAACCTTGTCCTCTCATTGTCGACGCCCAGTGGATCAGACAACCTCCCACTCCTCTCGTGCTCTTCCTCTATTCTAACACCCTCATGGATGAATTGAGTGATATCTCCAGCTTCATCAATCAATAGGGTCGGTCCATTTTCACGACCCCAATCCAAAGCCCTTTCAACCGACCACCAGTATTCCTAAAAAATCGATCGATCATTTATATGGGTGGATTAAAAAAAACGATATAATATATAGCACATTTAGGTAGTTAGGAAGCTAACAACGTACATGAAGGGATTGACCCTTCCACGCAAAGACAGAAGCGGAGTCTCGTGCAATGGCGGCGGCAGCATGGTCCTCTGTGGAGAAGGGGTCGAAGGAGCACCAACGAACGGAGGCACCAAGTGCGGTGAGGGTCTCGATGAGCACCGCAGTTTGGGTGTTCATGTGGAGGGCCCCGGTGATCCTTGTGCCCTTAAGAGGCTGGGAGGACCCGAATTCTGAGCGAAAAGCGATGAGGCCAGGCATCTCCGACTCCGCCAGCTGGATTTGTAGGCGCCCATAATCGGCTTGGGACACATCTCGCACCCTATATTCCCTGCCAGAGGCGGTTCTTTCGGTCACCAAAATCATTTTTTGGGCAGATGTTGCAGCTGAAATGGAGCTGAAACTCATTTTGAGCTGCTTGAGAATTGGTTGTGAGATCGATATATATTTCAAGGATTTAGTATAGTGTGTTGGTAGATGAAAGCAAGTGACAATGTAACTGTGAGGATCAGTGGTAGGTGGTGGAGGGCTATATATATATAGGTTGAGGAAGGTAAAGAACGACGTCGTTTCCGGTTCGAGTGTGTAATAGAAGTTTGAGATGTTCTTTGATTGTGGGAAAGTACTTGCAAAACTAGTGGCTAACAAGCTAGATACATACCATCAGGGATCAGTTCAGTTCAGTTCATCATTCTGATTTCTGGATAGAGTTGAATTTCTTTTACCTCACATTTCCCTTTTTTAATTCGCAATCAGATGAGAAATTCAAAGTAAATTGTAAACAGATTTTGTTTTTTTTGTTTACTTGTATTTTGATGCCTTTTCATTCATTTTATAATTTTGATGCCTTTAATTTCACAATACAAGTAATTATTAAACAAAAAACCAAAATATGTATGCAAGCCTGAAATTAATATTTGATTCTTAATTGAATTGAATCTTGATCGATATTGGATGCAGATTCAATATTAATTTCACTACAACGATAGCATGATTTTTCAGTTTTAAAAAATTGAAAAATTATGTTTTACAATTTTTAAAAATTTAAAAGGCAATGTTTAACAAAATACAATTATTAAAAAATTTAAAACACTATTTTTCTAAATAAAATTTTATAAATATATAAAAATGGATGTTAGTAATATAAATATAATTTTTTTAATTTTTTTAAAGATAAAATAAATGTTAAAATATTTTGTGTTGTAGGGAGGGAAGTATATATGTGTAACCACTTCTGGGAAAGTGGTCGTCGTTTACATGAAAGTAATGCTTATGCGAGAAGAAGGTATTATGAGTAATCGTTTACGAAAATGGGATTAGAGAAAGCTTGGGATTAAGGCTTCGTTCGGGTGCATAATTTTTTACTTATAAATCATCACTTTCACTATTGTTAGGGGTTGTTTGGATATATGATATACTTCTACTGCACAACCCCTGTAAAATTAGAAAGATGACGATAGTAATGGAACCTTGACTTACTCTTTCCCACCATCGATCAGCGAAATCGAGTTCAAATTTAGATCGACTTGGCTAGAGAGAGCGACAACCTCAAAACCCCTTTTCGATTGAATCGAGTGCAATGAGGAAAGAGAGGGTCTTCAACAACTTCAACCCTCACCAATCTACTTGTTCATTAATAAAGCCCTTTTTTGTTAATCAAAACCCCTTTTCGGTTGAATCGAAGGTGTGTTTTAGTTTTATGCAAGGGTAGGAAGAAAGAAAAGAGGAAGCAGACTGGTTGACAAGCTCGTCCTGGAAGTTGTTGATGTTAGAGATGTGAATGAGACCAAAAGGCACCAAAGCATTAATGTTAGAGATGTGAATGAGACCAAAAAGCATCGATGCTTTGATGTTAGAGATGTGATTTGGTTTTTTGTTAATCATATCTGTCCATCTCACATCTTAAGTGGTTACAAAATCTATATTTTTTATCATGAGTTATATTTTATAAATCCTGTAAGTTAAATTATTTTATCTTTAGTCATTAAGATTTATTATTTTAGTTCATTATGTCTAATGATAAGATTTCATTATTAATTAATTATCTATTGAATAAGAAAATGTTATCATGAAAATATTTGTATTAATTCTCAACCTCATATCTTAAGTCATTATAAAACCTATTATTTTTAGCACAATTAAAATTATTTTACTTTAATTATTTTGCATGATCTTTTTATACTATAAATTAATTTATGATTGCATGAAAATTTTTATTAAAAAATTTCAAATAAATTATTATAATCTTCACATAAAATTTAATAATAAAATAAAATTAATATAATAAAATAAATTTTATTGACAAAACGCACAAAAGTGTAGGTAATAAAATTATAAAAAAAGCATCAAAATTATAAAATGAAAAGGCATCAAAGCATTAATGTTAAAGAAAAAAACAAAGAAAATATTGGAACGGATCGCTTCACTAAGCTTGTCTTTGCCTGGTGGAGTATCTGTTATTTCCGCAACAAAGCACTCTTCGACAACGTGAAGCCTGACCCTAGATGTATTTTATCTTTTTTAAAAGATCAAATATTATTGTGGAACTCGACTAATAATATTGATGATTGTACTGATCACCTGCAACCAGATAAACACCACCGAACGACAATATCGGAGGAGAGACATTGAGGTAGGAGACATTGAGGGGTTGAAGCAGATTACCGGCTTGTTGAATTCCTCGATGAAATGTCGGTTCGAGTCAATTTTTTGAATTGATTCTTCGATTGGGTTCACTTCGGTTTCAGATTCTTGGATCAGACTTTCAATCTCTTCGATTTCAAGGCCGAAATTGTTGTCATAGGTCGTCGGCGAGTCCTCTACTGGATGACCTCGATCGTCTTCTTGAAATCACTCCGCAACTGGATCGCAAGGGCAACAGATTGGAGCCATGCCTATCTTCCTTCTGAGTTCATTGATTGTCCTATAAAAACAGCGATCCCGTTCTTGATCTGCGATTTGACGTTCGATCCGCCGCCGTTCATCCATGATTCGCCATCGGTCCCATTCTCTTTGCCGCTCGTCCCACTGTCGCTGGGTTTCTTCCATGAATTGCCAACTTTCTTCTCGGAGATGCTCATACAATTCCTTAACCGCCATTGCTGAACACTCAGCACAACCAAGGATCCACAAAAAAATGTCGAACTTGAGATGATATTTACGGAATTGACAATCAAACCTACTCTAGATACCAATTTGTCATGATTCAAATCAGATTAAGCCATGAATCATGTGGAATTGAAAGAAAAAAGTAGAGATTAGAATTAGGAAAGAAGGGAGTTTAGGGTTGAGAAAGAGTAAAGGGTAAGAGAGAGAAAGGGTAAAGAGTAATTGGATTTGATTATTCAATTCGATGATTTCCACAATTACAATTAAGGGTATATATACTAATACCCATATTATCTATAACCCTATTACATGACAGGAAGCCTCCGAAAACAAGTAATTATAAACTCAATTCTGACGGAGCATTTTCCTCTTCTTCTAAAGGCTCATACGGATTTGTTATTAGAAATTGTAGTGGCACCCCCATTTTTTTTGGATTTGGGCCTTGCCCCTATCTTCCTTAAACTAACCTCGAGATTGAAAGTGATAATCTCACCATTATAAACAGCCTTAAAGGCTTTGGAAAGCCAACAGGGGACTTTGAAACGATAGTCTAGTCTCGCTTGGCTTTTTTCAGTCCATTGAGATTCGTCATGTATTTCGGGAAGCTAACTGATAGATTACATAGGTCTCCTGTTGTATAGTGGGCTAAAAGTCCGTTAAGGCCCAATACCTTTGTAACCTATATATATGTTTATATCAATGAATGGAAACCCTCAAGGAGGACTTTACAATCAATCTCATGATCTCACATGGTATCACAACCTAAGATCCAAAGACCCTAAATTTCTTTTTCTCTAACCCTAGCCGCCACTCCTCTCTCTCTCTCCTCGCCGCCACCCACCTCGGCCACCTCTCCCCGTCTCTCTCTCCTCGCCGCTCCTCGCCGCCACCTTCCCTACCCGCCTCGGCCACCCCCTTGCCGTCGGCCTCCCCGTCCCCACTTGCCGCCGACCCATCTCTCCTCTCTCTCTCTCTCTCTCTCTCTCTCTCTCTCTCTCTCTCCTTCTCGTCTCAATGACTACCAAACCCACCACCACCAAATCACCCTTCCATTCCGCCCTAACCATCTCCAATATCAAAAATTGCATCCCTATCATTCTTGATCATGAATCCAGTACCTACACCATGTGGTCGCACCTCTTCACGACCCATGTTAAGGCTCATAAAGTCCTCCGCCACATTGACTCCTCTGCCAAACGACCTGAAAGCGAAGATGACGATCTCTTCGCTCAACTTGACACCATTGTCCTTCAATGGATCTTCAACACCATCTCAAAAGATCTATTGACCACCATACTCGACCCCAAAGACTCCGCCTTGAATGCTTGGAAGAAACTTCATAATATCTTTCAAGACAACAAGTCCACCCGTGCTGTCTATCTCGAGCACGAATTCTCAAGTTGCAAGCTTTCTTCTTTTCCGTCGATATCCGTCTATTGTCAGCACATCAAGACCCTGGCTGATCAGCTCGACGCCGTCGACTCCAAACCCAGCGCCACCCGTCTCGTCCTCCAGGTACTCTCGGGCCTCCCTTCCGAATACAATGCTGCTGCTACTCATATACAGCAGACGGAACCTCTCCCTACGTTCGAAAAGACCCGGTCTCAACTGATCCTGGAGGAGACTCGCCTTCAACGTCAGACCACCGACGCCGCCAAAGACAAGACGGCATTGGTCTCGTCCAGTGACATCATCGAGCAGCTTGCCCTCCAGCCCGTCCGCGGCAACGACTAGCAGGGACCGAGAGGCGGTGGCCGCGGCGGCCGCAGCAATGGCCGCGGCGGCCGCAGCAATGGCCGCCGACCGCAGCAGCATGATCCCCGCCACCCCTCTTGGTACCCCAACCCTGGCTACCCTCCTTGGATGCCCTATGGCTACCCCGGTGCGTCGTTCCATGGACCAGCCCCGTATCCTAACCGTCAGCAGGGCTTGCTGGGTCCTACTCCCCGCCCTGTCGATCATCAGGCATACCCGTCGTCTGATCAGGCATACCCTCCTCCGACTGATGTGCACAATGCCTTCTCCTCAATGCAGCTGACACCTCCTGATGCCGCTTGGTACATGGACACTGGCGCTACCTCTCATATGACGAACTCCTCATGTACTCTCTCCTCTCTTTCTTTTAAGGGTCCTGCTCATTCTATTATCGTCGGCAACGGTGGTCGCCTTGCTACTTCGGGCATTGGCCACACCACACTACCAACCCCTACCAACCCTTTGCACCTCAACAACGTCCTTGTTGCCCCCAAACTTGTCAAAAACCTTATCTCTGTCTGTCGGTTCACCACTGACAATAATGTTTCTCTTGTGTTTGATCCGTTTGGTTTCTCTGTGAAGGATCTTACTACGGGGGTTACTCGCCTGAGATGTAATAGCACCGGGGAGCTCTATCCTGTGTCGTCGCCCTCACCATCCAGCCCGTCAAGTCCAGTCGCCCTCTCGGCATCATCATCTAGTCTTTGGCATGCACGCCTCGGTCATCCCAGTCCTGCAGTTTTAGATTTACTTCGTTCTAAGAGTCTTGTCCAATGTAATAAAGAGCATCGCTCTAGTTTATGTTCGTCTTGTCAGTTAGGCAAGCATGCCAGACTTCCTTTTCAGCGATCTTTAAACACTACATTTGCACCTTTTGATATTATTCATAGTGATATTTGGACATCTACTGTGCCTAGCAAGGAGGTTCATAAGTATTACCTCTTGTTTCTGGATGATTATACACATTTCTTATGGATTTTCCCTTTGCACTTTAAATCTCAAGTGTTCCCTATCTTTGCCAAATTCCACGCTTACATCAAAACACAGTTTCACACCTCTGTCAAGTGTTTCTAATGCGACAATGGCCGCGAATTTGACAACAAAGATTTTCACACTTTCTTTAATACCAATGGGATCTCCTATCGCTTGTCCTGCCCCTACACCTCTCAACAAAATGGCAAGGCCGAACGAATCATCCGAACCATTACCAATATGATGCGCACTCTCCTCTTCCACGCATCCATTCCCCTTCTTTATTGACCTTACGCCTTAGCCACCACATGCTACCTCCTCAACATTCTCCCTTCCACCACCCTCCACCATCGCTCACCGTTTCAGGCGCTGTATTGCACTTTGCCCAAGTATGATCACCTTCGTACCTTTGGTTGCTTGTGCTTCCCTAATCAGTCATCCACCGCCCCCCACAAGCTTCACCCACGCTCCACCCCTTGTGTCTTTCTTGGCTACCCGTTTGATCATCGCGGTTACATTTGCCTCGATATCAAGACTCACAAGATCATTCTCTCTCGTCATGTCACCTTTGATGAGTCGCGATTTCCCTTCGCGTCTCCCACACCCCCTGTGTCTCCGTCAGAGTCTGAGTCACCATTCCCTCACTTCCTTCTTCCCCAGAGCTCTCCGGTGCTCCTGCGTCTCCCCCTCCCCCACCTCCCCCACCACCCTCTACCACCAGACCACACACCCGCAGCGTCTCCGGTGTCTTCAGACCCCGTCAGATCGTCTCCATGACCACCGCCCATCACCCCGCTATCCACCGCCCATCACCCCGCGGAACAGCCTCGCAGCACCCACTTGCGGCAGCCGCAGCAGGGCTTGCTGCGCCCGCCGCCAATCAAAAACCCATCCCCCCAGCCTCGGATCACTTACTGGCGGCCGCCGCCGCAGGCCTTGCTGCGCCCGCCGCAACCCTCGCCGCTTTTGACCCCCCTGCCCGCAGCTCTGCTGCGCCCGCCGCCTCTTCCCCTTGCTTAACCCCTCTTGCCCCCGTCCTTCCCGACTCCCAATCACCCTCAGCCCCCACCCAGACCTCCCTCTCCCCCGTTCCCACCTCCCACAAAACACCCCTCCTCGACCCGAATTGGCAGGCGGCTATGCTCGACGAATATAGGGCCCTTACGAAGAATGGTACTTGGGTTCTTGTTCCTCGCCCTCCTAGGGCGAACGTCATTCGTTGTATGTGGCTCTTCCATCACAAGTTCCGCTCTGATCGGACGTTGGAGCGCTACAAGGCCCGTCTTGTGGTGAACGGTAGATCTCAGCAGGCATGTATTGATTGTGATGAGACGTTCAGCCCTGTGGTCAAGCCTGCCACTACCCGAGTGGTCCTGAGTCTGGCTCTATCGCGCAACTGGGCCATCCATCAGTTAGATGTCAAGAACGCCTTTCTGCATGGTCATCTGAACGAGACAGTTTACATGTTTCAGCCGCCGGGGTTTGCCATTCGGATCACAGTTAATCTAAGGAGGTTTAGAAACATCAGAGAGGGATTAGTTGGTGGTTTTGAGCTTAGCAACATTGGTATTAGGAGGTTGTACCAGTTGTAGGAAAATAGATCCCTCTTATTCCCTGCGATTAACTTGAATAACATTCCCACTAGCCAGGTTCATGAAACGAATGAAGAACAATGCCATTGTCTTGAATATGGGCCACTTTGAGAACGAGATTGACTTTGAAGGTCTCAAGGCTTATCCTGGTGTTAGGAGGGTTACAATCAGACCCCATATATCCGATCGTTTCATCTTCGGTGACTCTAAGAAGGCTATCATTGTCCTTGCTGAAGGGAGGAAGTTGAACTTCGCTAGCGCATCTTATCACCCAAGCCTTTTAAGATCAATCGCCTTAACAAACCATGTGTTTTCCCAAATCAGCCTTTGGAACGAGAGGAAGTCCTCTAAGTATGAGCGAAGGATTTATGTGCTTCCGAGTCACTTGGGGGAGAAGGTTGCGAGGCTACACATTAGCCACCTTGGAGGCAGGCTTACTAGGCTATATAGCGAGCAAGCAACTTACCTCAATGTGCCCATTGAAGGTCCGTTCAATCTTGATCTCTACCAAGACATAGTTGCATAGAGATAACATTGTTGTTGGAATAATAAGTGGAAGGATATATGTGATCCATAACTATACAAGCTGAATAAAAGAAATAAAATTCATATTTTGTTTTACAGAAAGTTCTGTGACTTTTTACTTTATCTCATTGTAGTAATTAAATCGAAGAGCATTAATACCCACATTACTAAATCAAAAAGCAATAAGTGAAACTAAAGTAGAATTAAGTAAAACTATTGCACGTACAATATATGTACGAATAATAGGTCACTCAAAAACCAATTGATTCTCCTCGTGAATCTCCTCCTTTTCCTCGGGCGAGAAGTCATTCTTGATGTTAATTCCAGATTTCGTCCGAAGTCTTTCCTTTTATCACGTCGGCGGTGACCTGACAGGAGAGGTGCAAGAGGCTCTCGATGTTCAAGTAGTTGGCAGCGAGGATGAGATAGTAAAGACTAGCCTGGTCAAGCTTGACAAACTCTGCATCCCACACCTTAAGCTCGTCTTCGTCATCTGTTTTATCAGCATTTTTTCTACAGTACTCGATCATCGGGTCTTGCTCGTGACATTTGGGAGTGGGAAGACATTGTCGGCACACTCATCTTCTATCATGTTCTTAATCTTCTGCGACTTCACCACCACCGACTCCTCCACCTCGAAGGTCTCGCCATCGGAGCTCTTCAAGGTTATCTTCTTTGAGGACTCAGAGCCCGCCATTGATCGATCGATTGATTTTTAACTAAACTCGATCTCCCTTGAAATAATGAAACTTACAGATTCAACGTCCACTTCGAAGGTCTCACCATCGGAGCTCTTCAAGGCTATATTCTTCGAGGACTCAAAGCCAACCATTGATCGATCGATTGATTTTTAACTAAACTCGATCTCTCTCGGAATAATGAAACTTACAGATTCAACGCTAGTTGTACATTCAAAACACTAATGATCAAACTAGTTAATAGATCGACAATGGAAGAGGTAATTAATTTCCAGATATTGATAAATATTTTTTTTTTCTGTTGGGGATAGCATCACAACTCCAAGTCTCACCAACCCGACTCTCTCGACCGCCTGGGACCACACCGACAATCATGGACATTCCTTGAGGAGAGGTGCACAACTTTCTCAAGCCTGACACACAAACAAATGGGTTCCAACACAAAACCAATTGGCATTGAATGAAGTAACTCACCTATTTATATAATAGCTAACTTAGAACCCTCCTAACTTCTGATGTGGGATTCCTTGTTTAATTCACATATGCACACCCAACACGTACTATCTAACATTATATACCTTCTATCCTAAAATATCAAATCTGAATATCTAATATTTAATATAATACTAAAACACTTGCAAAATGGGACACGTGGCGGCCATACATTTAAAGTTAGAAATTTAAGATATATCCTCATACTTCTCCAAATGTTTAAAAATCTTTTTTTCTAGTATTTGTTTTTTTTTTCTTTTCCTACTTTTCTTTAATTATTTTTTCAATTTTGATTCGGATATCTTCCGCCTGATAGTGCGCTCAATCCGAAATGTTTTCATATTTCCACTGCACAATCCGATTTTTTCATATACCGATTTAATTTTTGTTTCTTTTTTTTCTACTTATCTTGAATTGAATTTGATTTTTGGTTTTTGAAAAACTAAATGTTCAAAATTCACATGTATATATATATATTTAAGCAGTACCCTGTGAAATTTTTATATCAATCGTTCATAGAACTCCCCTGTTTCTTTATCTATTCGAGTTGCTTGAATTACTCGTGTCAACGAGAAATGAGATATCGTTTTTGGATACTTTACAACCAAAAGGCCGATACAAGATCAAGATTCGTGTTCTTCGTAACTGGAAAACACGCGATTATGACGATCAAACAAAGTTAAAGTCATTGGATTTCATCCTACTTGATGAGTATATAGTACTGTTTAATCCCAGTGATATACATTCACAGCCATTTATGACCTTCGTTGAAGCTGAACAAAATTAGAATAAAAAATCCATATCAACACCCACCTAATTTGCATCTTCATATCATTATACGATTATGTAAGTGGGGTAGTATTTTGTTTTTTTTTTTTTTGGCATTTTTTTATGCATTGGGTGATCATCTGCAGATTCATTTTTTCTTTCGTGTTTATCGGATTTCTGATAATATTTTATACCTTTGTTTTTTCCATATTTTTCGATTCGACTGTTATTTGTTTTTTATATAATTGTGCGACGAACCCAGAGCTTTGTCATTTTGAACATATAATCCCGTTGGTTAATTTGTTGATTACAAATGTTATAATGTCTAATTATTTATTAAAATTAATCATTTATAATTATTTAAAAATAAATAAATTTAACAATAGGAGAAAACCAAGAGATTTCATAAATAATATTAAAGCAGCTGCAAATGATACACGTGGTGGCCTCACGTTGAAAGTGTCACGTGACGGTCATTCACTTAACATACCACCATATATATTTAAGATAAATATACTTAAAATCATTTTTTATTACTTAAAATATTGAATTTGTTGACCAAATTCTCCAAATTTGCATATTATTTTTTATCCAAGGTTTTTTAAAGTCAGAAAATAATAAATCAATATATTTATTAATAAATTTATATTAATTTATCCAAGACTTTTTAACCAATGATTTGAAAACACATAATAACGAGATTTGTTTAAATTAATAAATTAATTCTATTTAAACAATTTGTTTATTGATTTTTTTGGTTAAGATATTTGAGGATTTTATGATACTCGGATATTTAAAAATTGAAACTAACTAACATAAGTTGGAATGATATTGTATTTAATAAAATAAAAATACTTGGTTTAATTTGCTGACTAACTAACTAACGAAAGGTCTAATTTAATTTGCTGACTTAATTTTAATTTTTTAGGTCATAAAAACGGTTAGTGCCCGTAAATCATATTTTATTTTTTATTTCTACCCTTTCGAAAAAAAATCAATTAAAACCAACAACGATGGTTTTATACACGGAGTACAATATAATGATTTTGGAGAGATTGGTGCGAATTTGTTAGAAAAATAGATAGAAATTATTATAATATATTCGGATACAAAATAATCTTAGATAATTTAATTGATATTTGTTTCTCAAGATATTTGGGACAAAAATTAATTAGATAGATAGATATATATCCATATATAATTGAAAAATATTTATTATACGTAGTTGATATTTTAAGATAGATAGAAGATAATTTCCTAAAATATAGTCAATCTATTCTCTATATATACACACTATATTCTTGTCCTTGTAAGTTGTAACTAGTTTGATAATTACTCCTTTTCAACTCCAGCTCATTAATATATTCTATAGGCTCCGTTTTCAAAACCTAAAAATCAATCAATGGCTTCTCAGAAGATGATTAACATGAAGAGCTCGGATGGCGAGGCCTTCGAAGTGAAGGAGTCAGTGGTGGTGCAGTCCCAAACGATCAAGAACATGATCGAGGATGGGTGCGCCGATAACGTCATCCCACTCCCCAACGTCACCGGCAAGACCCTAGCTATGGTGATCGAGTACTTGAATAAGCATGAAGATAAGGGTACTGCCGACGAAGTCAACGATCTTAAAAATTGGGATGCGGAATTCGTGAAGGTGGACCAGCAGAGTCTATTCAATCTCATCCTCGCAGCGAACTACTTGAACATCAAGACCCTGTTGGACCTCACCTGTCAGACTGTCGTTGACATGATCAAGGCAAAAACTCCGGAGGATATTCGAAAGATATTCAACATTAAAAATGACTTCACTCCGGAGGAAGAGGAGGAGATTCGTCGAGAGAACCAGTGGGCTTTCGAGTGATCTTTCATACTATAAGATTAAATTAATTATTTTTATTTTTTGCAATTTTAGTGCTATTTAATAAAATTAGTAACTCAATTACTCAAGTTTAGTTTTACTCAAGTCATTCTGTACGTTTCAAGTTAGTATTGTGTTGATATATGTTAATTTCGATTTTCGAACGATCAGTTATATAAAGTTAATGTCGTTGCAATGTAGTATAATTATTTTTGGCCATATTTCTATTTTTCCATCCATTGGGTATGGTACAAAAAGATAACAAAAACACGCATCAATATCAAATCCGAATATAATACTATCATATCTATCCCGAATATCAATTATAAATCGAGGAATTTACAGAGTATGACACATAAGTGAGGCCCAAATCGTTCTTAATGGGCCTTGGAATTGAACAGAGTATGACATATATTTGATATTTCTATTGTTCCAAGAACGGGTGCGCCTAGGCGGCGTCTAGATGGGATTAGGCGGAGTATAGACGGTACCTAGGTGGGACTAGGCGAATTTCCGTCTAAAAGGCCGTCTAGGCTTAAAAATTCCTAGGTGCCCTCCTGCCTAGCGCCCAGGCGGCGCCTAGACACCGGCGCGATTTTTAGAGCACTGGCCTGGTCCTAGTCGAGCAGAGTTTGTTTGATTCTTTGGGCTATTTGAGATGCACCATTCAGTTTCTTTTGCATGAAAATTTACTCATTCCTAATTTCCCAAACGACTTGCCAAATGCAAGTTAGCTAGATCTTCAAATTTGTTATTTGCTTTGCTAATTTGTTCTAAATTTGCATGGATAAGACCTGGATTGTTAAGCTCAAGAAAGAACATATATACCTGTTTGTTGCTCATATTGTGCTATTACTTCTCTAACAAATGTATATCTTGTAAATAGGTGAATCGCGTCTTCATCGGAATGATCACATAGAGAGAACATTGACCAGGAACCTTGTTAACATAATGTCTTTGTCCCAACCTACTTTAGTTACTAGTCCAACTATTCATAGCAACCCTTATTTCTTGAGCAGTCCTTACACAAACGTATAGGATTTAACCCAATCAATAGCTTAAACTTTTGAGATTGGACAAGGTATCTCCAACTCTTAACCTAAGAATTTCACACACATGCAACTTCCTACCTATCCAATTAGTTCAACCAACCCTAAAGTGATAAGTTTGTCACTTGGGTTAAGATTCACAATCAAAAATCTACAAAACTCTGGCGCCCAATTGAATTAACTCTAACCCGTTGTGTGGGCTAGATAGAATAAAACAATCAAATATTTAAGCACAAATAAGTCAAAACATTCAAAATAGGAAAGAGCAAGATTTAGAAACTTACGATTCAATCCGAATAAAGCTTCAAATTGTAGACAGAACGCGGAAAGTTTAGTTATACATGATGAACAAAAGCTTTCAAATTAAACTAAATTGTCTTGGATGATTAAAAACTCTAGCCTAGATCTCCTTATATAGTACACAAAACCGTGTCTTAAGATAAAAGATTGATGAAAACTAACTTAGGATAGAATTTCCCAAATCCGCATAAAATTTGTAACGCACGCGCTTCAGATAATGGGTCTGCCACGCAGCCTTGACAAGGTTTCCGCAGTCGCGACCAATATGAAGAAACTTAACACGGTCGCAGCCAACTCTGTTGCAGTCGCGGCACTGTTCATTACAGAATATTTTGGACTGTTTTTGTCTCGTCGTTACCATAAAAGTTGTAACTCTCAACAAGAGCTTTCCAACGCATACTCATAATAGTCAATCAAACAATCGAGACCTCCAAAAAATGCGAAACAAATTCAGTATGTTGGGCGATAACTTCTGTTGTCTTGTTTTTCGTTTAGGCTCTCTTCTTCTTCTTCTATTCTCAAGTTCTCTTTAGACCTTCAATAAGGTTCTTAGATCAACTTGACCTTCTCGGTCAATGCATTATCAATCAATGTCTTCTCCTGAAATAAAAACGTGTAATCTCCAACTCCACCAACATAGAAAGTAGATAGGAAATTCTACTTAAATTATGCATGTTATGCATCTTACCTAATCTAAATGCAGCTTATTGTGCCTACCTAAATGTGTGCTATCAAACCACTTTTGGCCTTCAATCGCATAGATTCTTGCATATTTGGGCATGATTTTGTGGGAGCACATAGCTTGGGATTGGAAAAGGGGGAAATCGCCCTCGGGTGAACTGTTCCTCTCTCTCATTTTACTTCCTATCTTCTCAATTCAAATCCTCTACAATAATCCCTATAACACTCCATACATCACTAAATTATTTTCACATTTATTTAATCTTAAAAAAATAGAAATTATATACATATTAATTCTATGCCTCCATTAGATTGCTATCTTTCGAGTACGAATAAAATATTATGATATCTATCTAATTAATTTCTATCTCGAATATCAATTTAAATTTGGATATTTCATGATGAACGATGCGCATAGTCAGTTACGAACCTAGTGGCAAGTTGGGATCCGCTCCAATCCACCCAAAATTTAAAAAAATACGAAATATAGATTAAAAAAAAGAAAAACAAATTAAGGAAAATTATCTATTTGATTATTAGAATAAGGATTTGAATATTGAAAATCAGGTGTATATGAAAAATTTAGTCTATCCCAGTCCACCTAAGTTTTAATTTTAGGTTCTATACTTGCGCACAACTACATTTAGGTCGGAATATTTGTTGTCTTTATTTAGGGACATTGAAAGTTCTATAATCAAAAACTGGTTTTTATGCAAAAAGAATTCTCGCTTATATTATAGTTATACATCCTAAATAATCTTCTTCTGGTGATTGTTTAGGTCGGAATATTTGTAGTAGTTGGTTTTGCCACGTGGCAACTCCTGGTGAAAAATTTCCCCGCTCAAATATGTAGTCAATAAGGCAATAATATATTATACCATATTTCATGTTAATGCCAAATGTATTCTAAATAATTTTTAGTTTTTCAATAGTGTATAGACAAACTATATATAATAACAAAATCTTCTTCTTTCCTTTTATTTTGGAAAGAATATCAATATTGTAATATTTTTTCCTAAATATTGTAGGTAGCATACGTTTGAATTTTTTTTCCAACAAATAACATCCTAATTAAGCTAGGTAACTCATTTTGTCATCCTTCGTTTTTCAATAATCAAATATATCGCATATAGTTATATATGTATGTATCATATTTTATACAATCCTATACTCCATATAATATTAAATAGAAGGACTTCTGGTGTAAAATTTTTCTGCTAAAATATTTAGTCATTATGCCATATTTTATATTAATGCCGAATGTATATTACATAATCTTTGTTTTTTTAATAGTGTGTGTGTATATATACCCAATCTTCTGCTTCTTTTTTTTGCAAGAATATCAATTTTGTAATTTGTTCCTAAAATGTGTAGCATTCGATTGATTTTTTTCCAACAACATCCTAACCTAGCTAACATATTGTTTAAATCATTTTTTTTCTCAATAATCTAATATATTATATTTCGATCCTTTGTTTTGAATTATAACAAATTATATAATACTTATACTCATACTCATATACATCTTATCTCATATCTCCTCATATACAATAGTAACATTACCAACTTCTACCACATGTAGCTACCGGCCTAGACATGTCAATCGGATTATTCGGAACGGGTTTGGGTCGGGTCATTTCGAATTCTAGGTAAAATGAGTCTTAGGTAGATCCGGGTTGACTCGAATCCGGGTTTCACTTGGTTTTGGGTCAAATCAGGTCCATTTTGAGTTTGTCAATTTTTTTTTTTTAACTATATTAAAATAATTTAACTATAGGAGTGATTTTAATATATATTCTATTTTTTTCAATTAATTAGTATTTTCTTAAGTTTTGGATATATGTAAGTCACATTTTAATTTATATATTTTTTCTCCACTTAAAAGTATAATTATGAATTAATTTGTTTTATTACAGACTATTATGCTTTTTTACTCTATTTGTATTAGTTAACTTATATCATTCTAAATATATTTAATGTCTAGACATTCTAATTTTTCTCATGGTCCAATTTATTAGTTTTTATTTCCAATAATATCTTATTAATATTCCAACTTCTCATCTCTTTATACTTTCTTCATTGACAAGGTTGATTTTTACCCTATTTATTTGTTGTATTGAAAATAAAAATTGCTAAAAAAGATAACTATGATTAGAAGAACAAGTATTGTGATATGAGAAAGAATTATCATTTTTATGTAATTTTTAACTTAAACGTGATAAAAAAAACTATGATTACGTCAAAGATATTAAATTTCAAACATGATTAGAGTCGTATATAGTTTTAATTGAAAATCATAACATACCTCTTCATAAAAGTTTATAGGTGTTTCATTATCAAAGTACTCATCTTTTTATATAGGGGCAATAACCTCTTGGTTCACATTTGTTTAGCTTTAAATAATTTGAAATAAGTTTTTATGATAAATTTCTACCTATTAGGTTAATATTTTTGTTCAAATTTAAACATGTTGTGTATTAAAGACAAATATATTTAAGTTATAAATGAAGATATTTTACAAGAATTTGAAAATGAACTGATAAAGAATAACACATTTTAATATTTTATATTCAAACTAATTTTAGAGATTCTTCATGGAAGATATTTATCTTTAATAACACATTATTTTTTATGAAAAAATAACATATTATTTCACTAATCAAATTTATTCCAAATGGACTCAAGTATTGTTTTTTTTGTTTATATATATAAAGGAGACCTTTCCCTACTGAGGTAAGATGTTGATTCCAAATAGACTCAAACGTTGTTATTGTTCAGGGAATCAAATTCTCCAAGGCTCGGATGAACGTAGTCTTTCCCCATTGAGGTAATTGAGATGTTGATTCCAAATGAACTCAAACGTTGCTATTCTTTAGGGATTTAAATTCTTTGGTGGCCACCCATGAAGCTCAAAGTTAAAACCCTAAAGATCCTTTCCACAATATATAGTAAACGATTAAACAATCAAATAATTCATTGGGTTGTTTTAATAATTAAGTTTTGTTTTCAAATCCGTTGAGTTTGATTTTGTCCAATAAAGGTTTTTTCAGGCAAAATTCTAAAATCTTTTGGCGTATAGTATAAACGATATTTTGTTACTTATTTATTTTTAGTTTTTAGTTATATGGATAACATTTTTTTAAAACATTTTATATTAAAATATTATAGAGAAAAATTCGTAGAATATCAACCTTTGAACTTTTGATTAAGTCTTTGGCACCTTAAAATTTTTTATTGGCCTTCCTAACAACTCTTCAAAATTAATTAGCCCCTTAACACTTTCCTTTCATTCTTTTCCTCATATCTGAAGAGTCGTCTATGGCGATTTATGGTTAGCAGAGGAAGCTTGCTTCAACCACGTAGCCAGGGAATCAACCAACGTCAAGCGCCTCTCCAGATTCTACCAAAGGTCTCCTCCCTCCTCTTCCTCTCTTCCCTTTCTGGATTCAATTCCTTCTCTTTCTCTCTCGCTGATTGCAATTTGGGGGTGGGATTTGCAGATATTAGGTTTTGAGCAGATTCAGAGCCCCGACTTCGGCGGAGGATTGGAGACGATATGGCTTCGCCTTCCTCCTTCCTTTTCTCTCCGTCTCATCCAGGGAAACCTCGATTCCGAATCTCGTCTCCCCGAGGGGCCGTGGAGTGCCACCTCCGCCGTCGCCGACCCTAAGTTCCTCCCTACCGGCCACCACATCTGCGTCCCCGTCTCCAATTTTGACTCTTTTGTCAAATCTCTCAAGGTATTTCATCTCAATCACAAGTTTCCGGCGCTAGTTTCATGATGTCGGGAATGCAATTTGAGTACTGGATGTCTGGATGTGAATTTGATGATAACTTGTATGAATTCTGGAAGCTATCTGTTTTAAAACTGATTGTCAAGATTTTTGATCTCATCTTTGCAAATATTGTTAACACAAACTCTGCTATATGAATGTCATGTTTTTGCGATTCCTGTGATGGAAGCTGTCCACCGCGTTGATGATTGGCGTACACATCTTCGACTTTATGCAAGAGCAAGGATAATCAATAAGATGTGAGTTCTGTAAACATCATAAATATTTTCAAATTCAGTTTTTGCGTGTTTGTTTGGGTGTGGGCTGTTGAATTGCTGCAAATCTGTTGGTCGAATCCATTTCTGTTTTATTGAACTCTCGATTTTAGTGTTCTGGTTACTCCGATGGCACCAAATTATCTTGTTTATAGGGGAAATTTTGTTTCGTTTGGAAAATGGGAAATCCCCAATTTTTTAGGTTACTTGGCACAGCAATGTGGATTTTTATATTTCTATTTTTTGTGAATTTGAGGAAATTACAGCTACTTGGTATGCCTTGTTCAAGTTGGAATCTGAAACCAGCTTAAAGTTAGTCTTTGTCATGGTTTTGAGTTCTATTGGTTCCAAATAGAATTATTCATGTAAAAACAAGATCCTGTAGTATGGGATATAATTGGAACTGTCAATTGAGGTTGGAATCTGGATTGGAAAGGCCGTGATTATCTTGATATGATATCTCAGCTCCCGTGTTTGCTTGATAATCTTGTGATGCAATTGAGGTTGGCCATAATTGAATGTTATAGTTTAGATCCCGAGCATGATTTGATACTGGTATTATTATAGTTTTTCTTGTTTCAAAATAAGCATGGACTATGTGTTGGGTCGCGAAAACTAGCCCTATCCTTGCTGCGACAAGTTCAGGCTATTTGCCACAACTTGAATGTTCGGTCAGTTTCTTGCAACTGGACCAAAGTTGGGGCTATGGTATCTTTTTATTTTTGTCCGAAACGTTTGTTTCAGAATACTTCATAGAGAGAAATGAGTTTCTTCTAAATGGATAAATGTTTAGTTGTTAGATAAAGCATTGGTAATCCTTAGGGTTTTCTACTCATCAAATAAGTAGTCTTGCTTATTTTTTAGAATGGATACTTTGAGAAGGCATCTTCCTGCTGCTGGAGAAGAAGGGACACAACATTTGAGGGAAATTGCGTCAAGGTTTGAGAGTAAAATTTGTGATGCAGCTATAAGCCAGGTATACTAAAAATGCATCCTATTTTCTTACTCCTCCAGGCTCCTACTTGTGCTGACAAAGCACTAGACAAGATTTACCATTTTTTCGTTTATGGAAGTTTTATGTATTGCATTAGTTTCTTGGCATCGATCTAATCCCGAGTTGTGGAATAGAGGGTCGAGAGAGAGGGGATAAAGAATAGAAGGGAAGAGGGAGAGATGGTAGATTAGTAATGTAAGAGGAAGAATTAGGGCCTATTTTAAGACGAAATATTAGTCCTACTAGATGTACTCTAATCTAAACAGATTTGTTCATTAAAGTAGCAGAGGTATCATAGCTTGGAAATACTCTAGTTCAATGTTAAATGTCTGTTTCCAATGGCCTTTTAGACTCTCTTGATGTCGACTTGCTAGTTATGCCTTATGGCCTTGTCCCCTATCGTCTGATTGTAAGTTCACCTTCATTGTTGGCATGCAGAGTGATTATCTCCGGCGAATATCGTTGAAGATGCTCACTATGGAATCTCGAGCTCCTGGATCAAATGCACCAGGTTATGTGTACTAGCCAAGCTTTTCATTGAAGAGTCAAACTTCTTCCATCTTTCCAAATACTAGATAATCTTCGTCTTTAGTATCATCATTTTGTCATTTGCATGCTCTTCTCCTTTGCACTCTAAATTTTTTCACTCGTTCTGGGATTTTGGTTTATTCCCCTACTGCCTGGATTATATGGAAAGGTGCAAAGCTTAAGTTTCTGCGATCCTTTTGGATACAGGAGGAAAATGGTCATTTCTGACTCAATTTTGTAGGGTTTACACTTTAAACCTCTTAAGCTTCTTTTTAGTAATTGTTATCACCCTTGTACCCAGAGAAATTAATCATCAAATTACAAGTTCTCATATAAAGCCTTTCAAGGATATCATGTAGGCAGCTTGGATTGAACATATAATATAAAATTGCCATCATCTCCAATTTATTTGAGGATGCAGCAACAATGATTTCTTTAGCCTTTGGTTTATTGATATCTTTTTCTTCCTAAATATCATCAAAAAATTGACATAAAAAAAGTGTCATCAATAGCCAACAGTAACAAAAAATGGTATCAATAGTCAACGTGAACAAAAAATGTCATCACAGTAAAAATATCATCAATGGTCAACGTGACATCACTACTTTGAAAAAATATGGCATCACGGTAAAAAAAATATCATCAAAAATTTGGCATAAAAAAATGTCATCAATAGTCAACGGTAAAAAAAAAGCATCAATGGTCAACGTGACATTACATTAAACAAAAAATGTCATCAAAGTTTGAAAAAATGGCATTTAAAAAGTGTCATCAAACCATTTCACTATAAAAGTGGCATTAAAGCGAAAATAAAATGTAATAAAAAAGTGGCATCAAAACGGCAAAAAATGGCATCACAAAAAATGTCACCATAAAAAAAATGGCATCAAATAATTACATTAGAAAAATGGCATCAAAACACTGATTTGAAAAGGTTGCATCACATCAAAGAAAAAATTGTCATCAAAACATTACCTTGAAAAAATATGGCATCACGAAAACATTACATTGAAAAAATATGGCATCACGGTAAAAAAAATATCATCAAAAAATTGATATAAAAAAATGTCATCAGTAGTCAACGGTAAAAAAAAAGGCATCAATGGTCAATGTGGCATCACAGTAAACAAAAAAAATCAGCAAGATTTGAAAAAAGTGTCATCAATCTATTTTATTAGAAAAGTGACATCAAAGCGAAAATAAAATGTAAAAAAATGGCATCAAAACGTCAAAAAATGGCATCATTGGTTTTATATATATATATATAAACTGTTGACCGGTCAACGGTCAACAGGTTGACCGTTGACCTTAATAGTCAAATTGGGTAGGGTGCTAGGTTAGTTAATTAATTTTGTTTGGGTGCTAGTTAGCTAATTAGATATTTATAATGTGTTAGTTGCCAAAATAACCCAATATTATAAGGTAAGATTATATGAGTTTTTTTATAAAGAGAAAAAAATATATTAAATAAATATAACTATTGAACTCGTGCACGGCACGGGTATAGAACTATTTTATAATTTAATTAATAGAATTTCTTTTTTAAAAAAAAATTATTTTCTCTTTGATTTTCTTATTAAAAAAATGACTCTGTTATAATATTATTATTATTATGTGGATGTACAAAATATACACTTTACTTAGATAGAGTTTTGTCTATAGATAGATTTGCTATTGCTTGGAGCCTAAGGAGTTTATCTCTATATATTGTATCGGTGTAACACCAAGAGATATCAGTTGAATACAATCACATATTCTCCTCCCTTTTCTTACCCTAGTTTACAAGACGTTATCAGCACGATAGTTTCTCAAAAGGTTAAAACCCTAATCCCCTTTTCTATCCTACTGCCGCCTACTCAAACAACGCTGCATCGGTGGCCGGCCGCGGCGTGCTCGTCCTGTCGTATGGCCTTGTCTCCCCAACCAGAGTCATAGATCACCCCACCACCACCGAAGTGCTCGTCCTGGAGTACGGCCTCGTCACCGGTCGGGGGCCTCGTCACCGGTCGGAGCTTCACCATAGTGCTCGTCCTGGCGTATTCGATCTCGCTGGTCGGGGCGGCGCTCATCGTCGTGCCGACGTGGGACGTCCTCTCCTTTCTTTGTTTCCCAACTCAATCTCTCCACAACTCCATCGCCGCCTCTTGAGCAAGATTCAGGATCTCAATCTCAGGCGATATCTGATTGTTTGACTGGTCTGATTATTTGGCGGGGGATCAAAATCCGATCTTTTTTACTTGAGAGATCGGTCATCGGGGTGAGTACTGAAAAGCGAAGAGCGATGTTTCTTTGGGATTGGTTCTATGGGATTCTCGCCTCGCTTGGCCTATGGCAGAAGGAGGCCAAGATCTAGTTCCTCGGCCTCGACAATGTTGGACGAGAGGCTGGTACAACACCAGCCGACACAGCACCCTACCTCGAAAGAGTTGAGCATTGGGAAGATCAAGTTCAAGGTTTTCGATTTGGGCGGTCACCAGATTGCCCGTCGCGTTTGGAAGGACTACTACGGTGGATGCTGTGGTGTATTTAATTCCGCCATTGACGCCACCTCCTCCGATCAAATATAATTCCGCCGACGAGTTGCTGCCGAGCCTGGACAAGGCGGAAGCCAAGGAGGATCTCAGACATCCAAAGGTGAAGCCGCCGCCGAATCCAAGGAATAGGCGGAGACGGCGTTTGACCCCAACCAGGACCGGATTTGGCGCCTTCACGGTGCCCCGCCGCCGCCTCTGTTTGATCGAAGAAGACGACCTCCTTGTTGCAAATATGGATTAATTACGAAACCAGCCCAGAATTTTGTCACTTCGCAGATTGGCTCATATTGTTTTATACAATTACAGAAAGCGCCTAAAACTTTCAGGGCTGCAAATTTTGCCCCTGTGAAGTACAAACACATCCCCGAAGATGATGTGTAAACATAAATTATATTAACCCCTGAAGTGGTTGAATTAATCGAACAAATTTCAATCCTCGAGCCCTAGAGTCTTTGCGCCGTCGTGTAGATAAGTGGTTGAATTAATCGAACAAATTTCAATCCTCGAGCCCTAGAGTCTTTGCGCCGTCGTGTAGGTAAGTGAAGGTAAGTGCAATTTGATTTTTCTAATTTATTATTTTATTTATAAATAATTTAATTGGTTAGAAAATATTAAATCCCTCGAAGTGGATGAAAGTAAAGAAGTTGATATTATAAATAACTTGATGTGATCGATAAAATTCATCCCTGTAGTGATGAAAAGAAATATCTCCTGAAGTAGATAAAAACACATCTTTTATACCTTGTTTCGGATTTTGTCTATCTATTTCTATATTAACTCATATATATGATTGTTGCTTTATTGTAATAGATTTTTACCCCTTATGTATTGATAGTATAAAGATTAGGGTTCATAATGCTGCATCTTAAATTCGCACATGTCCATTCATTCATCTCTGTTTCGGAGTGTGATTATGTACGTGTTGCTCACATAAGAGGTACGTTGACTTTCCTTGCTCGATTAATTAGAATTTTAAAAAGGTTTAAGGCCTTATACATAAGGATGGATAGAATTATGTTATATGATGTGTTTTAAATAAACCATGATTATAATTTATTAATATTTTGATTTGGTGATGAATGGTGTCGTGTGAGTGGTTTGTCTACGGATCCACACTAGGATATCATGGCAAAAGGAGACGAATTCTAGAAGATTGAACTCTACTTGGCAGTGAGTCTATATGGGTTAGGCTCGACTTTAAGGCTCGTGATGGAGTTGGACTGATTTTTCAATATTTGTATATACGATCGAGCTTGCGGTCAGGTAAGCCTAAACATCATATATTGAGTTATGATTTTTGTGCCTCTTGCTAATTGCAAAATGATGTTATTGATTGCACATGTAGATTTTATATCATAAATCATGCCATAGTGCTAATATACTTTGATATAAGAATTTAGAGCATTGATAAATCATGTTCGATTGGGGATTAATGATACATATAGATATTGTTATTGGGTAAATTGACCATATATTTGACGGATACATGATAAATGATATATAAATGAATTGATACATTGATAAGTTGATAAATAAATAACTTTATCATGAATCGATTAAAATATTAGCCTCATCTTTGTAGTAATGAGCTAAGATGATATTGTCGATTTCATCTTGTACTTGTAAATTATTTCATATATGATTTGTTTCATAGAAGGTGAAATATAAACTCCGAAAGTGGTTAAACTTATTTGTTTCCTGGTCACCAGAAGTTGACATTATTTATGTATCATGAAGTTGATTTGTATTATATCCCCCAAAGTAATTGCATGCAAATAAGAAAAGACATTTTCTCTCATAGATGATGATGAAATCATTGAAATTGAAATTTGAGATAATTATTGAATCTACAGTATTTCTGAATGATATTGTTTATTGAAACAAGTGATAAATATCTGAATTGATATCCACCTGAAGTGGCCGAATAAATTTTAATGATGTGTAGTGCATTTAATTTAATTTACTGAGATCGCTTTTATTATTTACTTGTGAGGTGTATATGTTTGAATTTACTTTTGCACAAAACTCAAAGAGTTTCCAGAAGAAACAACTTGTTAAGAGTTGGTATGTCGTAAACGTATGTAGTTTTATATTATATATATTGTTTGTGTTAATAAAAGTTATCTCTTGAAGTAGATAAACTTATCTCTACATATGAAAGATTATCAACGAAAGAGCCTAGATGATCCAGCACATTTGATTATGCAAACTTGGTCGTATTTGGTTTGTTATTAGTATAATTTGGCTATTTGAAGCTACATGGAATCTATGTTTTATTTATCTATTTGATTTTATTTGCATTTTATGTATATGTATATGCATTGGAAATGTTTCTTGAAGAAACCATTATGAGTAGATGATACCAATTTTATTCAACTAATGATGATTTGGGAGAAGAGTTTGAAGCAAATCCTTGTTAAATTGTGTGAAATCGATAAATTTATTTTTGAGAGCCCGAAGACTCTTTATTTTGGGATCTTGTTCTTAATCTACTTGGGTATGGTAGAACTCAAATAAACAGCTAGCTAAATGACCAGTGGTTCATAACAACCTCTTTTATTGCCAGATGCAATATATATTGTTACCTCTAGCAGAGGACATAAAGAGGATACGGTGCGCGCGACCGTTGTTAGGATACTGGTCATAATTTTGAAAATGATTATAGATAATCATGTATGAGTCGACTCCCACATTAAGGAGAATGTGGAAGAACAAGTCAAAGATAATGGTTTACCTATTGGATTTGTAATCTCCCAAACTGTGAATGAATCATCGCATGAAAATGTTGGAATGGTTTAGAGCTTGATACTTAATGATATGGAAAACCCGAAGTTTTCAACATGAAATAACTAATGAGTATTTGTATAAAGTCTATACTTGGCATAATTAAATCTTATACATATCTCCAGAAGAGCGTCAAAATTAGTCCTCGAAGGATTGTTGATATAATCAAGCAATAAATTCATATGAGAAAATGGCTCTAGAAGAGCGTCAAAACACTCTAAAGAGAAGGAGTGATGAATTGAGATTGTGAAAGCCAATAATTGCTAGAAGCGTGGTTTTCCTCTAGTCGAGAATGTTAAAAGAAGATCCAACACATAATAAATAGATTACCCATGGTTGCAATATGGATGTAATATGGAAATGCTATCAATGAAATTGATATGTTGGATAAATGAGCATTGAAAAACGGACGATTAAATCAACCAAGTGAAGTCATTACTTATGAGATTATCGTTTAGGATAATGCTAATGCATAGAATGACCCAGTAGAGTCATCAATAATTAGCTAACAAGCAGGCATGAATATCAAGAGATTAATTCGATTTCGGTCAACAATAGAATAAATTCCCCTTTGTAATTTATCTCCAGGAGAGAGTTTTATATTTACAAGTTTTTAAATATTCGGTATAGGTACCGAAATCTCCCCAGATTACACTAAGTTGTTCTAAACCAAGAAAGATGATGTATATGGAGGATCGGGTCCCCATAGATGATCAAATACCTAGAGTTTATCACAGATGATAAAATACTCGGTATTTAGGAGGAGAGGAAAAGGATATCAAGAAGTAATATGTTGCATGAACTAGAAGTGAACCAGAAGTTCAATAAACTATATAGCAAACAAGCTAGTAAAGACATTAGTAAATGCAAAAGATAGTGATAGAAGTCACATTTACAACAAATAGTGCACTAACATGATTTAGATCGAGGTTCTAGTAGTAACTTCAAACAATGGTGATATGTCCACTTGTATAAAACTCCTGAAGAGATTTCATGAACGTTGACAGTGTTAGAATTGATTATGAGTTGTCTTGAAATGACCAGATCTTTGATTATCGTTGATGGCACATATCTAAGTTTGCACTTGAAGTGCTTGATAAGAATAATTAGAGCTTCTAAAAATATCTCGACCTGTAGTTCGAGTGTACAAAGAGAGATATATTACAATATGAAGACAAATGATTTTTTTATCTTTGATTAGATTGTGAAATGATATTAAGGGTCCAGAAGTACCATGTCTTTATAAAATTGGTGATTTATATGCTAAATTGATGAGGAGATTAAAGTTGTACTCTTTTCCTTAACTTTGGTTTTTGTCCCATTTGGGTTTTTCCAAAGCAAGGTTTTTAAAGAGGCAACTCCCCTCACAAGGATACATGATATATCCCAAATTCTAGAAAGAAATAATTCATGCAAAGATGGATTAGTTAAGAATGAAGTTTTTGGACCTGTAGCTCCAAACATTGAAAAGTGTAGTATCAATTGGTTTTAAGTGGGTGTTCGTACAAAGGAAAATATAAAGCCAAATTGATTGGACAAAAGCTTATTAAAAGTTACATTAGAATGTATTCACCAGGAGTGAATATAATTTTGGCTCCAAATGTAAATGACGAAGGTTGTAAGTGCATACCCATATAAATGGAAATAATCGATTAAAAATGCATGAAGCATTATTATCAAAGTCCTGTCACATGCAGTTGGTTAAAGACCCTTATTAGAGTACATGAATTACCTATATTTGTGAAAGTGGTGACATATGATTAGGTCCCGAAGTACCATACAAAGTTGTACTATTTTCCTTAATCTTGGTTTTTTTTATCCCACTGGGTTTTTCCAAGGTAAGGTTTTTAACGAGGCAACTTAAGCACCATTTAATACATCAGATCCTCAGATCAACAATTAAAAGCACACTAGGTCCTGAAGTACCTGATACTTGTGCATCCAAAGCAGCTCAACACCAATACATGTAAGTCATGCACACCAAAGTTAATCATGAAGACATTCCAGCTTATGCACATCAAAGACAATGTTGAGATTCGACCATAAGCTCATGAAGGCGGCGACATTAAGAAGAATGAGAAGACTTCGAGAAGGATGTTGAATTCAGGGGGAGCATATACGCACTGCACTCTTTTTCCCTTCGATCAGGTTTTGTCCCACTGGGTTTTCCTGACAAGGTTTTTAACGAGGCAGTACAACAAGAGCGTACGTAGAAGGCTGCACTCTTTTTCCCTAAGCTATGGTTTTGTCCCATTGGGTTTTCCTAGCTAGGTTTTTAACGAGGCAGCTGGAGGAACAAAGAATGTACATCCAAGGGGAGTGTTATAATATTATTATTATTATGTGGATGTACAAAATATACACTTTACTTAGATAGAGTTTTGTCTATAGATAGATTTGCTATTGCTTGGAGCCTAAGGAGTTTATCTCTATATATTGTATCGGTGTAACACCAAGAGATATCAGTTGAATACAATCACATATTCTCCTCCCTTTTCTTACCCTAGTTTACAAGAGACTCCAATATATAGAAAGATTTTCAACCATATATATAATTTTGTAACAAATCTCTCCGAGAAAAAGTTTCAGGATATCTGTGTCGCGGCTGGTAGAGCGAGGATTTGCAGTTGAATTAGTTCAATTCTGGTTCTCGACTAGTGAAGGTAATTTTTGAAGAAACGAACTTCGTGTTGTATTTATAAATGCAATCAGATGGTTAGATGCAATTAACTTTTCTTGGTTTAATTTAGAAGAGATCGAATTCATATACATTATGGGTTCCAATTGAAGTAATAGCTAACCCTAGTTAAAATCAACAAATTAAGAATGGTTTTATACAATACAATAATTTTAGAGAGAGATGCGAATTTGTCCAAAAAATATAGAAATTGTTATAATACATTGTAGGATAGAGCATAATTTTAGATAATTTAATTGATATTTCTTTCTCAAGATATTTGGGATAAAACTTAGATAGATAGATATGTGATCCATGTATAATTAAGTCTACATAATTGAAAAATACTTGTTGTAGTTGATATTTTAAGATAGAAGATAATCTGATCGATTGTTAAATTTCCTAAAATATAGTCTATCTATTCTCTATATATACACACTATATTCTTGTCCTTCAAAGTTGTAACTAGTTTGATAATTACCCCTTCTCAACTCCAAGCTCATTAATATATTCTATAGGGTCCGTTTTCAAAACCTAGAAATCAATCAATGGCTTCTCCTCAGTCTCAGAAGATGATTAACATGAAGAGCTCGGATGGCGAGGCCTTCGAAGTGAAGGAGTCAGTGGTGATGCAGTCTCAAACGATCAAGAACATGATCGAGGACGGGTGCGCTGATAACGTCATCCCACTCCCCAACGTCACCGGCAAGACCCTAGCTATGGTGATCGAGTACTTGAATAAGCATGAAGATCAGGGTACCGCCGACGAAGTCGGCGATCTTAAAAATTGGGATGCGGAATTCGTGAAGGTGGACCAGCAGAGTCTATTCAATCTCATCCTCGCAGCGAACTACTTGAACATCAAGACCCTGTTGGATCTCACCTGCCAGACTGTCGCTGACATGATCAAGGCAAAAACTCCGGAGGATATTCGAAAGATATTCAACATTAAGAATGACTTCACTCCGGAGGAAGAGGAGGAGATTCGCCGAGGGAACCAGTGGGCTTTCGAGTGACCTCTTATACTATAAGATTAGATTCTGCAATATTTTATTTTCTGCAATTTTAGTGCTATTTAATTAATAATTAATAATTAGTAACTCAATTACTCAAGTTTAGTTTTACTCAAAGTCATTATGTTTCAAGTTAATTAGTATTGTGTTGATATGTTAATTTGGATCGATCAGTTATATATGCAATCAGATGGTTAGATAACTTAGATGCTTAACTTTTGTTGGTTTAGAAGAGATCGAATTCATATATATTATGGGTTTCAATGGAAGTAATATATCGATCAAGATTCAATTAAGATCGAATCAACATTAATTTCAGGCTTGCATACAGATTTTGGTTTTTTTGTTTAATTACTTGTAATTGTGAAAAGGCATCAAAATTATAAAATGAAAAGGCATCAAAATACAAGTAAACAAAAAAAACAAAATCTGTTTACAATTTACTTTGAATTTCTCATCTGATTGCGAATTAAAAACTGGAAATGTAAGGTAAAAGAAACTCAACTCTATCCAATTGAACTGATTCGGTTCCATATCCAGAAATCAGAATGATGAACAACTCAACTGAACTGAACTGATGGTATCTAGTTTTGCAAGTACTCTCCCACAATCAAAGAACACCTCAAACTTCTATTACACACTCGAACCGGAAACGACGTCGTTCTTTACCTTCCTCAACCTATATATAGCCCTCCTTGCTTTCATCTACCAACACACTCAACCAAATCCTTCAAACATCGATCGATCTCACATTAATTACCAAGCAGCTCAAAATGAGTTTCAGCTCCATTTCAGCTGCAACATCCACCCAAAAATTGAATTTGGTGACCGAAAGAACCGCCTCTGGCAGGGAATATAGGGTGCGAGATGTGTCCCAAGCCGACTACGGGCGCCTACAAATCCAGCTGGCGGAGTCGGAGATGCCTGGCCTCATCGCTTGTCGGTCAGAATTCGGGTCATCCCAGCCTCTTAAGGGCACAAGGATCACCGGGGCCCTCCACATGAACACCCAAACTGCGGTGCTCATCGAGACCCTCACCGCACTTGGTGCCTCCGTTCGTTGGTGCTCCTTCGACCCCTTCTCGACAGAGGACCATGCTGCTGCCGCCATTGCACGAGACTCGGCTTCTGTCTTTGCGTGGAAGGGTCAATCCCTTCATGTACGTTAGCTTCCTAACTTCAATTCACACATATATATATATATATATATGCATATTTTATGGATCGATCACCTAGCTAGCTATATATATGAATCGAATATATATCAAACTTATTCACTTCCTAATTAATTTGCTATATTTCATCGTTTTTTAATCCATATATAAATATGATCGAACGATTTTTAGGAATACTGGTGGTCCGTTGAAAGGGCTTTGGATTGGGGTCGCGAAAATGGACCGACCCTATTGATTGATGAAGCTGGAGATATCACTCAGTTCATCCATGAGGGTGTTAGAATAGAGGAAGAGCACGAGAGGAGTGGGAGGTTGTCTGATCCACTGGGCGTCGACAATGAGAGGACAAGGTTCATGCTGCAATTCATCAGAGAAGGGATCAAAGTTAATCCAAGGAGGTTTAGAAACATCAGAGAGGGATTAGTCGGTGTTTCTGAGCTTAGCAACATTGGTATTAGGAGGTTGTACCAGTTACAGGAAAATAGATCCCTCTTATTCCCTGCGATTAACTTGAATAACGTTCTCACTAGCCAGGTATATATATTCTATCAACAAATTTTATTAAATCTATTGTACTAGTTTTTATTGGCTATGGTCAAGTTTCTCAAATGTTAATTAATAATTTATACATGTACAGATCGCTAGTTTCCATGGTAGCCGTCAATCCTTCCTTGACGGTTTCATGAGGGCCACCGATCATTTTGCACCTAGTGGTAAATTTGTTTCCGTCTTTGGATTCGGAGATGTTGGCAGAGGCGCCGCTTATGCTCTAAGGGGACTCGGGGCACGCGTATTTGTCGTAGAAGTCAACCCTACTCGTGCTTTGCAAGCGTTCATGGAAGGCTTCCCTGTTCGTACCTTAGAGGATATCGTGTCTGAAGCAGACGTCTTCGTCACAGCAACTATGAATAGGGATGTCATCTCAATTCAACACATGAAACGAATGAAGAACAATGCCATTGTCTTGAATATGGGCCATTTTGAGAACGAGATTGACTTTGAAGGTCTCAAGTCTTATCATGGTGTTAGGAGAGTTACAATCAGACCCCATATATCCGATCGTTTCATCTTCAGTGAATCTAAGAAGGCTATCATTGTCCTTGCTGAAGGGAGGAAGTTGAACTTCGCTAGCGCATCTTGCCACCCAAGCTTTTTAAGATCAATTGCCTTAACAAACCATGTGTTTTCCCAAATCAGTCTTTGGAACGAGAGGAAGTCCTCTAAGTATGAGAGAAGGATTTATGTGCTTCCGAGGCACTTGGAGGAGAAGGTTGCGAGGCTACACATTAGCCACCTTGGAGGTAGGCTTACTAGGCTCAATAGCAAGCAAGTAGCTTACCTCAATGTGCCGATTGAAGGTCCGTTTAATCGTGATCTCTACCAAGACATAGTTGCATAGAGATAACATTGTTGTTGGAATAATAAGTGGAAGGATATGTGCAACCATACAGGCTGAATAAAAGAAATAAGAAGCATGATTTTGTTTCATAAAACTTTCCGTGACTTTTTACTTTTATCTCAATATGTCCAACAATCACAGTAGATCTTTACATTGCTATACCTAACTTAATCAGTGCAAGTAACAATAACATCTCTCCTTTTTGAAATTAAGCAAAAGTACATTGACTATCTAGTAAATATTTGGGGACACATGTCGGATGATTGAACATTCGGTTGACTCAAGGTTTCCCTTGAGGTTTACTTGATTTGCATTCTCTTTCATCTCGGCTTCCAGCATCTCAATTGCACTCTAAGGATCCTTGCTCTCTAAGAATTTACAAGATTTGGATAGAAATAAAAGATTAGATAAAGATACGATAAATATATCTTTGGAAGGATAATTTTATCTATTCCTAACATTCAGATACATAAATAAGAACCCAACATCATTTAGATATGTGTGTTTTTGAATGAGAAAGTAAGGAAATGTCATTCTTAGATATGTAGCAGATTTTCCTAGTTAAGTCCTACAAATACTGTTCTTGCCAAGAAAACAAAAACTCTTTAAATGTAATAGCCTTGAGAGGAGAAGGATCATATTCAATAACTGGAAGACCAGTTAGAACATGAAACTCAAGCAAAGAAAAACAAGCAACCAGACCATCAAGTTTAAACCACATTTCCATCTCTTTACTTGTTACAATTTCATGCAATAACTTCTGATGTACTAATTGAAAATTAAAACGCAATTTTGACCCTTTAAGAAAGACTAACCCTAAAGTGCTATTCTGAAGTCGTTGAATATCAGAATCTGTCAAACCTCGCTTGATAAATTCGCATATACTCCAGGGTAGAAGTAAACCTATAATATTGAAAGTTATCAACATAATTAAAAACAACAAACAATGGTTTTATACAACGGTTTGTCTATTTTATGTTTAACGGTATATGATAAGGATACTTTATTGGGAATGAAAACCCTAAAAGGAAATGGGTGAAACACATATAAGTAATAAGAATTGCAATTGTAGCTGCTTTGATAGTTTACCAAAAAAAAATGTGAATGGGTTAAAAATATGGTACCAAGTAGGCTCTTTTATACAAATAATGTGAATATGTTACCTATAATTAACAGAATATGCTCTCTTATACAGTCTTAATGAATACCACTCAGACAATGTGTGCTCTCGAGCCCAGATTAGATGACTTTACAACCTCACAGTAAGCCGCTAAACTCCCGTAAGAAACATCATCATCTCCATTGTTGATCTTGATAGCAAGCGCCCTTGCGTTGTATAATGATGTCGGTTTCATGTTGATACCGTATTTACTCATCAAAAGACTTTGCATAGTTGCCCCTTTGATCTCCTTATTCGCTCGGACGTGCTCAAGGAGCTTTTTGGCTGCCCAACCTGGAGTTGCCATTGAGTTAAACTTTGTTAGTTTGAGGCAATCATGAGTGTCATTCAACGATTTTATTGCCCATGTAACTCCATCCGGAAGTCTAGATGCATGGATCCTCCACTCACAATCTGATTGCCCACATATAGCCGTGTACCTTTTCTGATCAGCTTTAATTACCACAACAGAGAAGCCCTCTTGAACACAATAGTCTCTCAAAACGTCCATTAAAGACTCTTTGTCAACAAAAATCATCCATACTTTCAATTTTAAATTTCCAAAACTATTATCACCAAACAACTCTCCATTATCATAAATTCGGTCAAATTAAGTAGTCATTCGCATCAGTGCCCTCCTCCCCAGAAACATCATCAGCAGCCGTTTCATCACCAGTTTCCCCACCAGATGCCAACGCCAACACTAACGCCCCCTCATCTATCAAATTGGCTTCCGACATATTCTCACCTTCTAAAGATGCAGTACCCAACAAATCATCATTGGGCAAATCAGCTGCAGGCAATTCAGATACAAGGGACATAGAATCAAGCACATTCTCCTTCGTGCTACTAACCTCAGCAGATGTTGGTTCACTAGGTATGGAGCAACCTTGGGATTTCGGTAGATATGTCCCTTTCCTTCTTGCAGTAGTAGCAGGAACCCTCCTACTAGAACTAGGTTGACTACCATAACTTGACTTTTCCTTCGGCCTTTTTGACTCAATCATACCCCGTGCCAGTTCCAAATTATTGGACGGTGAGTCACCGGATCCAATGGCCAATTTAATCAATCCCTTCTCTCTAAATGTATTCATGAAGTTCACAACATCGTTGTCACTCTCTAGTTGAAAACTTTGAGCATTATGCGCATACCATAACGTCGGATTCTCGGGGAGGATCATGCCCTTTTTCTCTGCCCCTTCTAGCAATTCAACAAATATATCCAAAATACTACACTTATCCGGGTCATCAACCTCCATTTCGACATATTCCAATTGAATATAACGCATTTGCTACACCATTCTACAAAGCATAATGTTTATACAAACAAATTTAGAGACCACCAAATTCAAAAAACCCCAAATTTTGAAAGATAACACAACCAAATTCCCAATTCCCCCAATCTATAAATTTCGTCATATTTGAACAAAGCCATGATACTTATACCTAAAATCATCAAAACGCAGCCTATATACCCCTAAACAACAACAAATCATCAATAAAGTTCACATGTACACAAATTTTTGCACAAATCAACCATCATACTAAACCCCAATTTTCGGGTAAAATCTGAAATTGGGATTGAGATTCACCTGTAACTAGCCGCCGAGTCCATGTTTGGAACGCTGCCACCACCGACGCCGGAGACCGCCACCACCACCGACGCCGGAGACCGCCGCCACCACCTGTCGCTCGCCTGTCGGAGTCCAGTAGTTCTTCTTCGCTCGGTCGGGTTTCTCCTTCTGGGCAAATCGCGTTTCAACGTTAAAAGAATATTGGTTTTTTTTAATTAAAAGTTAACGGAAATTGTTAAAATTAAGAGGGAGGGGCACAAGGTGAAAGAATCTCAAACCTCAAGGGTACCACGTGAAAGAGGTAAAAGAAGTGGTCACCGCGTGAATTTCCCGATACCTCGGGGGTACCTCGTGAAATTTTCGAAAAAAAAATGAAATAGTTCGATATTCCCTTCTGAGGGGCAAATTTTTTTTATTTTTTTCATTCACGCAACAATGAATTTTTTTTTTCGACGTCAATGCTAGAGCTGGCAAAATCCGACCCGAACCCGAAAACCCGACTCGGTCGACTCGAAACCGATTATTCTGAACACCGACACAACCCGTCCATTTTGGACCCGAAAGTCGAATGAACCGAACCCGATTAACCCGAAACCCATTAAGACCCGAACCCGTTATAACCGAAACCCGAAATAGCCCGAACTTTAAGCTACAATCTAGTAAAAATTTTAAAATGAATATTGAAATAATGAAAACCCGAGACAACCGAAACCCGATACAACCGAAATCCGAACCCGACCCAACCGATTGACCAAATTATTAGACATTACCCGAAACCCGACTAAACGAACCCAAACCCGATCCGACCCGCCCTATTGCCACCTCCTCAATGCTTAAAAGTAAAGTTATTAAGGGACAACGCAGGTAGGCCAATTTAATTTGAGAATGAACTACCTAATACAATTAATGAAACTTGACTTTAGTATAGCTAAAGATTTCAGTATGACACATACATGGGCCATACCTAAGAATGAATATACAAAGACTTTGGTCTATTTTAGTAGGTTAAAGCTTAAGAACCCATATGAGTTGCTATATATATAGAGCTATCATACTCATATATATATATAGTCATATGTATATGTAAAGTCCAAGTCAAAACCAGCGGACTTAATTTGGCCCCTGCGATGAGCTATAATAAGAAACCCTCCAGAGTAAGTCCGGACGATTAATTACAAGACAAGGAGATCGATCAGCAACTTGCATGTTCATTGTCCAACGTACTTCAAATTGACAGCTTCGGTGCCTTCTTTAACCTCCCTACATAATAGATATTTCTCTCCACACACCGTACCGTCTTATCTTCTATATCTCAATCCATCAGCGACGGATTCAAAATTTTATTCAACTTTTTGAAATATATATTTCTAGCTTCTTTATCTTAATGGATCGAAACAATGACATTTATCGCTATACATTTTTCTCTTTAAATAAACAAAGTTCTGTTTTAGTATATATGCAATATATATAACCTAGCTAGTATTTCAAAGTTATCACGATGAATTATATTATCAAAATATCAATGATTTATTAAAAGACCCCTAAATTAACTAATCAGTGTTTAATTTCCAAATGTTCATATATAACTTTAATTTTTACTAAGTCATTGGATTAAATTTAAGAATTATAGTATATTGAAATAAAGCTATAGACGAATAAAATATATATATAAGTGATGCAGATGCTTTATATGAAAAGGGGGCAAATGTCCCCCCTTGCCCCCTACTTTCGACTATGATTAATTACAAATTTGTAATACACAATTAGAACCTTTTTAAAAAAAAAAAACTAAAATAATAATATTTATTTTATGTATAAACAGAAAAATGTGTTATTATTATTACATGACAAGTGTAGAGAACTGTATGAATAACTTATTTTGCATCAAATTTGGTAATTGACGATTTTGTTTAACTGTAACGACTCTGTATTTACAAGAGAATTCGAATGTTGAACCTACCACAAGTTTAAATCCACTATTGTAATTAGTAATTTGAGACTCCAATATTATGAAGCCTCGATTAGTTAACAATAAAGTTGTATATATATGTAGAATATATCTGATGGATCAAGATGGTTATATGTGTGTACGTGTTGATCCTGATTTTGAGTCTGGTCCAATATGTTGACACAACAATTGAGCACTTAAATGAAATGATAAAAATGTAATTGTGTTGATGATAATGAATAGTAGATCGAATTTAGTTTTGTCGCGGGAAAGAAGCATTATCCAGTCGATTAATATAAGTGATGGAGCGGTAGAGTAGAGTGTGACGAATATTGTTTTGTTAAGAAACTAAAGATCCATAAATAAATATAGAAGATGATGAGGAGATAAGAAGATTGGCGTGGCATGGGCGTCTACAAGTCCTTGTCTTGAGATGGATGGGTTTTTGCTAACCATGTGACCATGCTAGCTTATTGCTTAATAATTCACGTACTACACATACCTACTTTTATAATTAATCAACTTTTTCAAAATTAATTAATTTACTTGTAATTAATTAATTAAATTACATGCATGCATATATAGATATTAGATATATATACTTGTAACGATTAAAGTTTGATTTAGTAGCGACTGAAAAAGGTAACAAGAGGGCATGGCGACGGGTGGTATGTTCCATCTCTATATCTGATCCGATATGATCCTTTGGACACCAACACATGTGACCAAACTCCATAAATTCCCATATCTTAATCAATTGTTTCATCCATCCACCCATATATAGATCTTTCGATTCCGTATATATATATGCCTGTACATTCCTTTTCTTTTAGATTTTCCCCTTATCGACCAATTTTGCTTCTTGTATTTTAATTTGTTGATTAATGTAGCACTAGCACATACGTAGTTGTTAAATATTTTATACTACTAACTAGAATAAGTAATCAACAAATAAGAAAGTTGGACGCCAAAAAATTGGAAATATTTGAATGGTCTCTTAAATATTTTATAAGGAATGTGTATATCCATCAACTATTATTGTTTATGTTATCTATTATGCACAAAATAAGTGTGGGTGGTGAACCGCACTGGCGGACCTAGGGGGGCTCGGGGTGGCCCCAGCTCCCCAGCTCAGAAGAAAGCAATATAATTTTTACTGTGTACCTATGATGTGCGATTGCGAATACTTTTTGTGCAACCGATGAGATATTTACCATGTGAATATCAGTTAAGTTGTTAAAATTAATGAGACGCCTGAATGATATAAGTCGGGCAAACCGTAGTATATAATCGCAATTCAATCCAAGTGAAGGAGTCACACACGGTCACGTGATGGAAACGTGAAGGGAAGAATTGAATGAAGGTACAACTGCACAAGTTGATGTTGGTGCTATGTAATGGCAAGGATGAGCAGCCCATCACTGATTCACTGACAACCAACTACCCATCCTTTCCTCCCGGAGATTGACATTCCTTGCTTCTCCACCGTTGCTTCCTTAGCACCATGCCAAACCTCTTCCCTTTATCATTTCCTTTTTTATATATATATATTTCCAACATATGCCTCCTCCTACATATAATTATTTCCAACATATGCCTCCTCCTACTATAGTGGAGTACTATAATATCAACTTCTTTTTTTAATTTGCGAAAATAGCACGAACTTTTAAAGTAGGTGCATCTTATGACACGAACTTTTAAGATTTTAAAAAAAAATCACCAATTTTGGTGGGTCAGTATATTCGACGGCATGAACATAGGAAATATCTAAAATAATCACCAACTTTGGTCTAGTAGCATTCAGTGGCACATCTATTGTTTTTTTAAATAAATATCACCTCTTATATATTAACATTCTTTGCAAAAAAAAAAACAATCACCCAATTTTTAATTTGGTTTATAAAGATGCCCATATTTTATTTTTAAAAATAATCCATTTTCATTGTTCAATTTTTAAAATATAATTTATTTTAGAAATTACTATCTTTTCCCTTTTTCTAAATACCCTCATTATTTAATCTTGGTTTAAAAAAAACTAATTTTATTTACTTCATAAACTCACATCTTTTCAAAAATTAAATATTAGGTAATATCTTTAAAATGAAAAATTATTTTCTTAAAAAGATATCAATTTAGATAATATCACAATTATATATATATATATATATATATATATATATATATATATATATATATATATATATTTTAAATGATGTTTTTGAAAAAAATTGAAATTGAGTTTATAAACATGAAAAATGGTTTTTTTATTAATTTTGAAAATTGTGAGTGGGTTAAAAAAATAATTGAAAAATATGATTAATGTTAACATGGGATGATTTTTTATTTTTTAAAAGTTCATGTTAAGCGATACCACAACCCTCCAAAGTCAGTAATTATTATGGAATTTTCAAAAGGGTGAATTACATTTTTGGTCCCTAACCTTTACCACTTGTTTCACTTTAGTCCTTAACCTTTGAAACGTTTCAAAATAGTCCTTGACCTTTCTATTCCGTTTCATTTTAGTCCCTAACCTTTCAAAGGTTGTAAAATAGTCCCTAACCTTACATTTTTTATTCGTTTTAGTCCCTAATATTAAAATATTATTTGGAATAAGTATAAAAAAAACCACCCTAAAGTTTTCATAATTTAAATAAAATTATCACTACAACAGAAATGCCTATTAGCGACCAAAATTTTAGCGATGAATAATTTTTCCTCGTTAAATGTGACCTTTAGCGACAAAAATATCTAGTTCTCATAAAAGGGCGTGTGAACTTTAGTGAGGAACCTATATTCCTCGCTAAAAGTGACATTGAACGACAAATTTTTTCATTCATCGCTAATTGTTATCATAATGTGGTCGCCTAAAGCATAAAAAAAATAACGACGAATTTGAGGCTTTTATTGAAGAATAATTTCATCGCTAAAAATATAATCATCGAGGAATTTTCAATTTTGTCGTTATATGTTTGATATGAATTATGTGAAACCCGCCAAATTTTTTTGCGAAAAATATTTTAATTTTTCGCTAAAAGTATATATTTATCGAGGAAAGAATTTGTCGCTAAACATGTTCATCAGTGAGAAAAATTCCATTTTCGTCGCTAATGGGTTGGGTGAAAATAGATAAAATTACTCAAATTTATTAATTAGGAAAGTTTAAATTCCTCGCTAAATTGATCAGAGACAAAGATTTTAAATTATTTATTATGAAGTATTTGTCGAGGAAAATTTTTGTTACTAAATATATTAATAAACAAGAAAATGTAATTTCGTCGTTATTGGCTTGGGTGAAAATGGAGAAAATGACTCCAATTCATTAACGAGAAAAGTTTAAATTTCTTATTATATATATGATCATGTATTACGAGGAATATTTTTGACAGTAAAGCAACTATTTGAAGAGAAAATTTGAACTGGGTAAAATTATGGAAAATTCCAATGTTTTTTACTCCGTATGAGCAATGAACACTATAATTAATTATGGCAAATGAGTATTTCCAGAAAAAAAAAATCCGTCCTTATCTATTCCTTCTAGTACCCTCTATTCTCTTTCTTCCTCTCTCCCCACGATGCCTTTCCTCCTCTCATCTTCTTCATCTGTTCTCCGCCATCTCTTTCTTGCGCCGCCTCCTCTCACCAAGCCAGGCCGCTCCACCCTCGTTTACTCACCTCCGCTTCACCACCGTGCACCCTAGCCCACCCACCCGACTCTCTATGCCCCTGTCGAAACCCTAATCATCGACCATCGCCATCCCCTGAACCCTAAACCGCCACTTCGCTAGATCGTCGTCCCATTCTCTCTATCTTCTGCCTTCCGTGCACCCTAGCCCACCCCTCCGAGTCTCCGACTCTCTCTTCCGTGCCTGCCTCTCTCAGATTTGCAGGTTCAATCCCCAAATTTGAGCCTTCGACAATTCGACTTTAGATCCGAAAGTGGTAAGTGCATGTATGTGATCCTACTTTTCCTTGCTTGGTTTTTTGTTAGATAATGAGGCTACTTTATTTAGTTCTCTGAGGTTGTTCTGCTGAATTTGGTATGCTATTGTGCCTGAGATGTTAGAAATCGCCTATTGGGATTGAGGTCGATTTTGTTTGATGTTGCTGTCTATTTGCCTGATCAGATTTAGTCATATAGAATTATATTGTGGTGAAGGGAATCAATCTGATTTCTGAGTTGCAAAATGTGGCTGAAATTTAGGCTATTTTGTGCTTGCTACTCTTGAAATTTAGGTTATTTCTGAGTTGCAAAATCTGATTTCTGAGTTGCAAAATTTTTAGGATTTTGAAGTGATAATGAACTCCCTGAAGTTGAGGAATCTCTAGATTAGAGTAGGTTATGAATTGAAATCAACTGAGTTATTTTTTGCAGTCTCCAAATTATTAGGTTAATGCTTTAGGCTTGGCTTGGTTTTTCATCATGAGATGTGATTCCGTGCATACTTGAGAATTCCTTACTTGTCTCATGCTCCCCATGTCTATTGAACTTTCATGAATTTTTCTTGCAAAATATGGATGAGTTGTAAGGTTGATTTATGTTTTACTGATCTTTTTCGTGATCCCTTTCCCTGGATGAAATTATAATGCTTTGATTTTGGACTATGCTTCCTCCTTGCTTTGAATCTCCAACAATGTCCGCGCGATCAGCTCTATCCTCTTCGTCTTGCTGCTTCTTTTGGCTAGATCGAGGTGCGTTCTTCAGTTTATTGATGATCAATTTTCCATGTGCTCATCATTTTATTGCTGATCAATTTTCCTCTGTTGTTGGATCACGGTGCCAATTCAGGTTTGCTTAATCATCATAAGCAGGTTCCTCATTCATGATTAGTCGATTAAAGATTGAAGACTTGGAAAGACTTCATGGCAAAGTTCAATCAATCAAGAGCTGCTTAGAAAGACTTGAATTTTGTCAATGTTGTAGTTAGCTAGAACGATTCAGATTGTTTTTAGGAATTCAATTTTCATTACTAGTTTGATTAATTATGTGTTTGTCTAGTATGTTATTATTAAAATAAATATTTTAGCGAGAAATAAATATTTTAGCGAGAAAATCACTTTTATTGTCTTATATATTCGGTGACTATTCTCGAATCCTTCATCTACATACGCAACAAAATTTATGTTTATTTTGCAATGAAAATTTTTGTCGTCAATAATATTGACACAATTTGACGTCCTCATTAACGAGGAAAAAATACGTGTTAGTAATGAAATTGTCTTTGTCGCCAAACTCATTCAATGACCATTTTCAAATCTTTTTACTTTTTTGGCGACAAAAAAGTTGTCTTTTTACGAGAAAAATATTAGTCGTTAATAGTTAGGGCGAGGAAAAAAAAATTTATCGCTAAAAGTTTCAGCGATGAAATATTTTTCCCTCGACTAACCTTTCCTTGACGAGCTTTTTGCGAGAAACAAGCGAGGAAATACATTTTCTCGCCAAATCTCTTTAGCGACAAAAATTCAATTTTCGACGACGAAAAATTTTCTCGCTAATAGGCATTTCTGTTGTAGTGTATTCATACAAAGAAAATTATATAAAATCATCTAACTCTATAATTTTAATTTTGAAAAATACTCGAACTATTTTACTATTTATCATAAGAGCATATTAATATAAAATTATCCATATTTTTTTTTTCACAAAAGCTCTCATAAAATTTATAGATCTTGTGATTAACTATGAGAGATTGTGGGATATTTTTTTTATTTACCAATACATAGATCCAATATATGTTTATTAATCCATTAAAATAATGAATTTGAATAATAAAAGAGATCGTTTTTAAAAAAAAATCATAAAGTTGGATATTTGTTTTATAATTATTCTTTATATGGGTAATTTACTCATTTATATACATTATGATAACTTTAGGGTGATTTTTTATAATTATTTCAAATAATATTTTAATATCAGGGACTAAAACGAATAACTAATATAAGCTTAGGGACTATTTTACAACCTTTGAAAGGTTAGGGACTAAAATGAAACGAAATAGAAAGGTTAAGGACTATTTTGAAATGTTTCAAAAGTTGGGGACTAAAGTGAAACAAGTGGTAAAGGTTAGGGACCAAAAATGCAATTCACCCTTTTCAAAACTTGGTGCCACTTAATGTAACTATCCCTAATTAAATTCCGTGTTATTGTTTGCATTTTTTCCAATAAATAAAATTAGTTCTTTTTTGCACCAGGTGTAAATAATTATGGTATTTACAAAAAGGGGAAAACTAGTATTTTCTAAAATAAATTATATTTTAAAAATTGACAAATGAAAATGGATTATTTATTTTAAATGAAATATGGGCATCTTTATAAAAAAATTGAAAATTGGGTAATTTTTTGCAAAGGATGTTAATAAGACATAATCCCTCCGTTCGGCAAAACTTGTCGCTTACTATTCACGCACGTTTTTTTAGAATGATAAAAACTATATAAAATATTCATTTTTTTAAAAAAAAATTAACAAGTTTGTACTTATTAATAATAAATACGAAATTGTTAAAAAAATTATTAAAAAACTGGATATTTTATATAGTTTTTAGCTCATAAAAAAGCGTGCGTGAATAGTAAAACGTCAAGTTTTGCCGAACGGATAGAGTAATATTAAGAAAAAAAAATAAATGTACCACTAAATGCAACTGGATCAAAGTTGGTGAGATGGTTATATTTTTTTTAAAAAAAATCTAACTATGCTAACATTCGAATGAGATGCTAGTTATTTTTTTCGCACATTAAATACATAAACTTCATAATTTCCATTTTACATTAACTAGTCCATAATAAATAATTAAATAATAAAAATTAAATAATTATTAATAACATAGGAATGATGATAATAATTAATAACTAAATAATTAATAATAATTACAAATAATAATAATAAACTATTAAATATTAATAATAACAAAAATAAAATACAAAATGGAATTGAGTAATAATCTAATACTCCGATGTTGGGATACATGAATGGAGAAGCTCAAATGAGAATATGCTGATGTGGGGTTGAAAAGGTAAATGATGAATCCAGTCTGGGTACACTTCTTATCACCCTTAGAACATCATTTTTATAAATATTTTTTTTCAAATTAAATACAAGTACTCACTACTCCGTGTAAAAATTTCCCTAAAAATATCTGAACTTACCCGGGATCCGGGCCACGGACACTTGTCCGGGTGAAAAAAAAAATCTAACAGCTTCTGCATCGTAAATGTTTAGCTGGCACTGGCAGGAAGGAGTGTGATTGTGTAGTCAGTTGCAAAACGACGTCGTATTTCGCAAGCCTCTGTAGTACGTTCCTTTTACCTTCCTCCACGCCGTTCATCACTTCACACCAGCGTTTGTCATCTTCCTCGGATTTTTTCCTTTTCGCCCCAAAATTAATAATTTAAATTCCAACTGCAGAAGGCAAAGCAAAAATGAAGACATGACTTCTGATGCAGTAGCAGCAGTATAAAACCCTTTCCTCTGAGATATAGAGATAGAGAGAGAGAAAGAGTGTGAACTGTAAAACCTCTCTCACTGGCTTTCTCCTTGTGTATCTCGCCGGCGAATCCATTCAGATTCTCTCACCGGAACGAATCTGCGATTTCGCTCAAAGGAAATCCGAAACTTCACTATTGGAGTCGGAAATTCAAGCTCGACGCAGATTAAAGTAAGCTTTCAGTCACCGCCATTTGTGAATTGGATTCATTTGCACTGCTGTGGTCGGTCGTCTCCCTATTTTTGGATCTCGTTTCCTCCTAACGTAAATAGTTGATTTTCTTTGGCCGTCTTGAATTTCGTAGCTCGATCCGAGTATTTTGGGAGTCACGATTGTTCTAGTCTGCATGCTCGCATAAACTCCGCAATCTTGTTTTCAATGTCCACTACTCCTCTCTTCGTTATGCTATATGTGTTAATTAATTCGTCTTCTCCACTCTCTCTCTCTCTCTCTCTCTTCTCCTCCTCCAATTCCACTCTCGAATTTCTATTTTTTCTCATCAATTTCGCCTTCCGTTCAAATTTTTTATGCCGAATGGAGTCATTCAGTTGACAGATCTCCCTTGTTGCTCTGAATTTAGCCGTGAATCTGTTTCACTTGTTTCCTATCTCGCTTAAATTGCTTTTGTCCACTTTTCAGGTTTTGAAACCAAATCAGATTCTTCTTTTAGGCAAAGCAAGGGAAAAAAAAATTAATATCTTACAACCATTTACCTGTTTCCTCAGAAAAATTCAAATCCGTACAACAATGGTGGCGAACGTCGCGATGACTCATCTCCAATGGACGCAGCCACCGATCTCCAATTCCCCATCGTTTCCGCAAACGCTAGCTTCCGCCCTCACCTCGTTGGCCGCATCCAGGAAGAGAAGCGGAAACGACGTCGCCGTCTCCCGTTGTAATATACACCGTCTAGACCGATCCCCGCTGTTCGGAGCTCGCTCCAAGCCGAGATTTCGCAGCTCCGTTCGCAGAGCCTCCAGCGCCAGCTTGGACGCGTTCTCCGACGAGGAGTTCTCGAAGCGGATTCGAGAATTGGCGATGAAATTCCAGCTCTCCGACGACAATTCGAACGCGGACGAATCAAAGGAGTCGTCAGAGATCGAAGATCGAAATCAAATAAATACGAACGCCAGCTCGTCTTCTTCGTTGGAGATTGACTCCATCGAGCCTCGATGGGGCGAGATCTACAGAGAACCGCCTGATTGGCCGGTAATGGAAGAGGAGATCGTGGTCGAGAGGAAGGCCAACAGCTTAGATCTCCCGTTCTCGCTCCGAATCATAAAGAGAAAGAAGCAGAGCCAGTCGGATGAAGGAGCAATCGGAATCCGTGACTCGCCTTATTGCTCCGTGAAGAAGGCGTTTTCGTCCATGGTGTTCATCATCCGGGAGCTCCATAGTTACACCTTGCAGATGCGCGAGCTCCTGTTCTTCGAGGACTTGCAGGGGATCATGACAAGAGTCCAGAAGGAAATGCAAGCCTCCTTCGTATGGCTCTTCCAACAGGTCTTCTCCCACACGCCTACCCTGATGGTCTATGTCATGATCCTCCTCGCCAATTTCACCGTCCACTCCATGGCCAGCAACGCTGCCATCACGATCTCGCCGGAATCAGCCACCACCGTCACCGTAGAGGTCGCCTCCACTTTCGATTCCCCAACCTTGTCGAGCCAGAAGTTCGATTCCTCCGCTGTTAAATCATTCTCCATTGGAGGTAGTCACGGCGGTGGAGGCACGACAAAGCCAATGGCTAGCGGAACCGACGGGGATGGAAGGTTCGACCGATCAGGCTACCTCCACCCGACAATTGTCCCCGACGGATCCGCCAACAAGGTCTCGCCATTGACAGCAAGGGAGGAGGAATCGGTTTCAGGTCAGGAGGAGGTCCGGATGTGGAATGCTGTGTTGGACGAAGCCTCGAAGATGCAGGCAGAAATGCGAGGGGACTCGCTCGATTCCGATACGATCCAGAAGCTCGTTTCGCCTGTGACCACGAAGATGGAATCCGACGAAGAATACCCCGAGTACTTCCGGACGGAGCTTCTCTATCGGACCGGTCTGGCCCAGGAACCCGATAACCCTCTCCTATTGGCCAATTTCGCGCAATTCCTCTGCTTGGTTGCTCACGACTACGACAGGTAAAAAATGCGAGATCGCATTCCTCATTGCTATCTCAATGTTTTCAAATTTGACGCTGTGTCTATTGGTCCCGAATTGCTCACCATCCCTTGAATTTGTAAGATTCTATCATCATTGTCTGTTTGTGACGGGAACTGACAGTGATGGATTTTGTTTGGTAACAAATGGAGATGTCAAATGTGTGGTACATAGTGGAAAGTTTCCTTTATTGGGCAAACTGGTTTAATATCTATTGACCGGTTGGTTAACCAAGCTGTTGTTTGTTGCAACAGGGCGGAGGAATACTTCAAGGCAGCGACGTTGATTGAGCCAAAGGACGCAGAGGCGTGCAGCAAGTACGCGAGTTTCCTGTGGCATGTAAAGAAGGACTTGTGGGCTGCGGAGGAGACGTTCTTGGAGGCCATCTCTGCTGATCCGGACAACTCATACTACGCGGGCAACTACGCTCATTTCCTGTGGAGCACTGGGGGCGAAGACACTTGCTTTCCGCTTGACGCGCCTGAGGCCAAAGGAGTCTTGGAAGCTTGAACTGCGAGGAACCCGAGAGTCACAAGGCGAAGGCGAAAATAAGTGAAGAGAGGTTGAAGTAACATAAATAAGACAAAGGGAAAGTAAATATACAAAAAAAATGGTTTTAGGAGTAAGGTAGAGCACCAATGTCAAGCCTCATGTGAACAAACAAATTGATTTCATTGTTCATCATAAGCTGTTAAGTTAAAGTTGGCTAATAATTTCTTTTTTGATCCTCCTTTTTGGAGGGGGGCCATTTTCTACAATGGGTTTGGGCCTACTGTGAAATGGTGAGGTGAGAGAGCAATTGTTGGGTTATGTGATGCACAATGAGTGGTGGATGTTGAATTGGGAAGATGTGGATGGATTTGCACATGGTGATTGGTAAATTGCTCTATTTTTGGGATTCAAATTGGTGATCAAGTGCTTTATTTTGCCATTTCTTTTCTCGATAGCTATGATCCACGCCGCCGTTGGATATATGTAATAAGCAATGTTGTTAGGGTCGAAATTCTAGATTAAATTGTCGAATTTATTGATAATAGTAATACTAGTAGTATAGATTGATAATAGTAATAGTATAGATTTCTGCTTATCTCACCAAATCCCACTTCTATGCGCTCCTAGATTTCATATTGATATTTATGGGTTTACTCTTGATTTTGGTAAATAGATACCAGTCATATCTGAGAGTCGAACTGGGGACATTCGAGTACCACCCCGATATGGTTATTTATGGGTTTACCACTTTACCCCTTGAGACAATGAGACCCCAATGTTGTTTTAATGCAAACCGGCTTCGTTTCATTGCAAAAGGCCACTCTTAGGGAGTCTTAGACTCCGTTTAGTAATAATATAAGTAGTTTTAAATAAAATTTTAACTTAATTAGTTTTTAGAACGATATTTTCAACCACTTACTCACCTCAACCCTTTGATAACTTTTTCTTCTTATATTCATAAATCTATTTTTTTACTCTTATCTCATTAACTAATTTATAAACAATTTAATTTAACATATATTTAACCCACATAATTCATCAACTTCGTCATCAATTACATATTACCAAACAAACTCTTAGATGGAATCGAAAAGGTACCTTTTCCATCAATGATCCCCAAGTGGATGCAAGCATATTAGTATATTCAACCATGATGCAGGGCATCTGCATGAAAGGACCAGAAAAGAGGGCAAGGTGTCAAGCCACCGGGCGGCCACCAGCCCTTGTCGTTGTCGATGTGGATCTCGAGATCCACGGGGAAAGAACCCCCTTTCGGCCCCGACGGGAATGCATGCATTGCTTTCTTCATCGGTTGCCTCTCATTATATCCTTTTTAAAAAATCCATTCATTAATTAATCATTTTTGACTGTGAGATCAGATTTGTGGCGTCAATTTGTTTAATTTTGTGGTGCCACTTTCGTCACAAACGAGCAATTCCATTCACATTTGGGCTTTTGGAATTGGTGGCGATATTGTAATAAATTTAATTTTACTTTTTCATCCGGTCAAAAATATTGATGTTTAAGCATCATGATTTTGATCAGTAATGTTGGACATTTTAAACACAAAATTTGCTAAAATATCACCCTGTGCTAATTTGATTAGGTAATTAACACCCTTTCTTATTTATTTAGCCGGGGTAACACCTCTTTAATATTTTTTTAGGTATGTGGCACCTTACTCTTTCTTCTCGATCTATCAGATCTGGTGCCCTCGTCCGGATTTGGTGCCCTCGTCGGAGTCATCGCGAGATCTCCCTCTCTAAACCTCCGATGGTCTCCGTCCGGATCGTCCCAAGCCGTCGACCTCATCCTGAATCTCCCTCTCCCTCTGCTCCCCTTCTTCTGCTCTCTCGCCCTTGCCCTCGCTTTCGCTGCTTTTGCTACCGGCCTCGTCCCGCTTCCTACGCCATTGTTGGGCTCAATTGAAGACGATGCTAAGCTCGGATGGGCCTCCTGATGCTGAGACGCTGCTGAAGATGACACGCTGATGCTGAGGCACCGCTGGCCGATGCTGAGACGCTTCCCCTTCTGCTTACTCCCTCCTTCCAGTTGCCGAACTGGTAATCTCCCTCCTCCTTCCCCTTTTGTTGATTCCATTCGCCTTATATTCTAATTGATAGAGATCTAAACGTTGTTGGACTGATTTGTGCTTGCTTCATGCTAATACATGCCTTGTTTTTACTCTTTTCTAAATTCGCTTGCTTGATTTTGTCGTGGTTGTTGAATTTATGCAATTGTGTGATTAACGCCGATTGGATTGATACTAGTAAACCCCAATTGTAGGATATTGTGTACTTGGCTCCCTATTTGAGGTTTGTCTTCCCTTTGACCTAAATTCGTTATTGGTTATGTATTTGATTGTTGTTCTTGTATTTAGGGTAGTTAGTTTGTAGATATCAGTTGGTTTAACTGATTAATTCACTGAGTTGAAAAGGACTCGGGAATGCAATAGTTTAACTGCTCTTGTTTTGAATGATTTGTGCAAGGATTTCAGCCAGATTATGTGATGTCTCAATTTCTATTTCTTGCTTCCAAAATTTTGTCTTTTGCTTCTTCTGGAAAATGAAAAACCTTTGGTTGTTCTTTTTCAATGTCCTGATTGCTTGTGATGCTTGATTTCTTATAATTCCTTCTTTTTTAGGAACAAGAAATTGATGCCATAGATGTCTTTTCATTTGTTGTTGAAGTGAATATTTTTTTAGTGTTCATTTGTTGTTGAGGTAACTTCAATCCTGCTCTCACTTTTCGATCTATCTAAGTTGAAATGCTTCCTGATTCTGTCTCCCACACGAGAAACATCATCGAGTGTAATGCATTTTTCGACAGTCCATTCCAGTAGCGACGTCAAGTGGATTGCAAACTCTTCGAGTCCATGGCTCCCACTCAGCACAAGGCTAAACGAAAGTACACATTTTTGCAGAATCGGAAACTAGTATTGTGCTGAAATATGGAAATCATGCCTTTGAAAATGTGCAAGTAGTGAGTACTAGGGTAAATAGAAAATGTCACTTTAGTTTTAGTTTCTGGCACACGTTTGATGAACACAGAAAGGCTTGATACTTTAGCTTCACCACCCCTTATGACCCTCTAACTTTAGTTATTTTTAAATGGGTTCACATAAAGATGTGTCTTTCCGAGTAATATATAATCCCAAAGAATTTCTTTTTGCTGTGTTTTGATGGTACCCAGTGCATACAACTTGCAATAACTTTGGACATTTGCTTTCTTCTATTAGCATAGTACACCAGTTAGTGGCAGATTATGTTTCATTATTGCTTAATTATGGTCCACTGAGATTGGAACTTCCAAATTGCCTTTGATGTGAAATTATGAAAGGAAATATTATTACTTGAGAATTGGAAGTGATTAGTGGCTTGCTGAAAAAAAAGTTGGTGAAAAAACCGAAAATTCTGAAATTGGTGTTTGTAAATTTTATCACGGTTTGAATTATAGGATTAGTGTATGCAATTTACCTCCTGAGCGTGAGGTATGCTTCAGTTCTACCTTTATGTTAAAGGGGGAATAATGTATTCTACCTTTGTGCATATTGCAGCTTCTTCAAAATTTTAAGGGTCGCTATGTGCCTGGTTGGGATTGTCATGGTCTTCCCATTGAGTTAAAAGGCAAGTGTTAGGTTAGTATTAATGTGATGTGCAGTTTACATCTTTTAATCAATTTTAATTCACCGGTTCTCTATCTTTTCACATCACCTTTTCATTATAATTTACTTTTTAAGGTGTAGAGGCAGTAGATTCGACTAGTTCTCTATCTTAAGTAGGGTCTCCAGTCAAAAAGATGTTTGTATAGGTCTCTTAATGAGAAAAATAGACATGCATTGCATCTTCAAGAACCTTTTTATTTATTATTTTTTCCGCAATTTTATCGTTTGAAATTATACTAATGATTGCCTTGATGTTTCAGTGCTACAATCAATTGACCAAGAATCTAGGAAGGAGCTCACTTCAGGCTACTGCAGAGAAGGCTTTTCTGAAAGAGAAGTGTTCAAAGCCTTATTTGAATAAGCACCCCAAGCCACCACGGCCTCCCAAGGGTTCGATGCTGAATGCTTCTGACATAGAGCTGATGAGGGAGATTTTGGAGCTTGCTTCATTGAAACGGGCGAGGATTGAGAGGATGAGAGCCTTGAAGAAGATGAAACGGGATGCTCCAGTGGCATTTTTGCGAGCCTTGACCAGAGCACACGAGTTGTAAATGAAGAAGGGAGCCCTTCTTAGCACAGTGAGATAAAGTGGGATGTTGTTTATCAACATGGACTCCTTGATGAAGCTCTTTTTTTTATCTTTTTGTTTTTGGATTCAAGAAATGTTTGTTGCTATGAATGTTTAGATGAAATTGTATACTATTCAATTCCTTAAGATTAGAGCACATCAATCTGTAGCTGAAAATGATTCCGGGAATCTGTAATCAAATTAGATGAAAATGATTTGGAAAAGTTAGATGCTAAAGAACTCTCTAATTTCTTCCATCTCTATCTTCCTTTCTTCTCCTAAAATTAGAGCATAATGACTTATATCTTCCTTTGTTGTACTGGGAATATAAGGGTTGAAAGGCACACTAATGCACTGTGGGTAAAGCACTGCAGTCCCCACCAAAACAAACGCAAAGAAATAGGGGAGGTTTCACATTGTACAGGGTCTCTTCTATTTGTGGGTTGGAATCTTTTGCCCAACCATGGTTTCTTTGATGACTCTTTCCACTAATTCCAATTTCCCCTTTCAACTTTTTTAGTGTTTTCTTACAAATAAATAGGTGCAGCTACAACTTAGCAGCAATCATGTCCATTTAGGTTCAATGGAGACTTTACCTTTTTAATAGAGCTGGCAATACCCGACCCGAACAGAGAAAACCGATCCGAATGATCCGACACCGAACCCGACCGACACCTGAATAAATTTTAAAAAGTTCGGAACCGAGACCGACCGATCCGACCCGAACTTCGTCCGAACCCGATAGCAAACCGAATCCGATATTAACCCGAACCCGATTATACCCGAATGAACCGAGTCGACAACAACCCGAAGACCGAATCATCCGACCCGATTATATCCGACACCCGAAATCACCCGAACCCGATTATATCCGACACCCGAAGTCACCCGAACCCGATTACATCTGACATCCAAAAAGACCAAAATCACTTGAACCCGAACTGTTTCTTATGTAAAATTAAAATGAATTTAATAATTTAGTACTTTATTAGTTTATTTTGTAAAATTTCAAGGTAAATGAAAATGTATGTGCAGGAGTACGGTACTTTTCTTTCTTTCTTTAATTTGACTTCCCTCCTAAATTTTCCATTTTTTTAGTTTTCCCTCCCAAAATACCATTTGCTTTTATTTCCCTCCTAAATTTTGGGTTGTTCTTTTATACTACTCCATATTTTATATCTTTTTGTCCTTTGTTTAGTTTAATGATCATTCTAGTAATACATACACATTCTTGATTTTTTTTTGTTTTTATTATTTAATTGACAAATATGAAGTTATAGTTATAAATAATTTTAAATTTATTTCATCTTTTTTCTATTAATTCTCTTCTTGGGGTGGTACATTTTTCTATTTTATAATTTGCATTCATTTTTAAAAATTATATCTTTAAAAAATATATAAGATTTTTAGTTGTTATAGAATATATATTATATGATCGACGAAGAAATATAATTTTTAACAATAGATTTGTAAGTGTTCTTTTTAGAACGATATAATGAAAAATATAAGTTAAAACTATTTTAGTGGAATTTTCCTTTTCTATTTATCTAGGAATTCATTATTTAGAGATAATAATTTTCAACTAACCATTCAAAATATACTATATACTATAGTTATTGAATCTTACTTATCAAATTAGATAATATGAAATTTGGATAAATCTTACTTTGAACCAATATCATAACATTTGATAATTCTCATTTAGATAGCAGAAATCTTGTTTCGTTTAAGTGGTGTACTAATGTTTTATTTTTAATCATATTTACAATAGATTTGTAAGTGTTCTTTCTAGAACGATATAATGAAAAATATAAGTTAAAACTATTTTAGTGGAATTTTTCTTATCTATTTATCTAGGAATTCATTCTTTAAAAATAATAATTTTCAACTAACCGTTCAAAATATATTGTATACTATAGTTATTGAATCTTAGTTATGAAATTAGATAATATGAAGTTTGGATAAATCTTACTCTGGACCAATATCATAACATTTGATAATTCTCATTTAGATGGCAGAAATCTTATTTCGTTTAAGTGGTGTACTAATATTTTATTTTTAATCATATCAATAATATATTTGTAAGTGTTCTTTCTAAAACGATATAATGGAAAATACAAGTTAAAATTATTTTAGTGGAATTTTTTTCTACTTATCTAGGAATTCATTCTTTAGCAATAATAATTTTCAACTAACCATTCAAAATATACTATAATTATTGAATCTTAGTTATCAAATTAGATAATAGGAAGTTTGGATAAATCTTACTTTGGACCAATATCATAGCATTTGATAATTCTCATTTAGATGGTAGAAATTTTGTTTCGTTTAAGTGGTGTACTGATGTTTTATTTTAATCATATTAACAATAGATTTGTAAGTGTTCTTTCTAGAATGATAATGGAAAATATAAATTAAAACTACTTTAGTGGAATTTTTCTTATCTATTTAACTAGGAATTCATTCTTTAGCAATAATAATTTTCAACTAACCATTCAAAATATATTTTGTACTATAGTTATTGAATCTTAGTTATAAAATTAGATAATATGAAGTTTGGATAAATCTAACTTTGGACCAATATCATAACATTTGATAGTTCTCATTTAGATGGAAGAAATCTTGCTTCGTTTAAAGTGGTGTACTAATATTTTATTTTTAATAAAGAAAAGGTTGCCTATACAAACCAACTTTAAACTATATTCTATAACACGTTATAAATTCATAATATTACTATATAGTGCAAATACACGGTGTGTGTGTATATATATATATACAGAGAGAGATTAAGATCGAATTGGTTATTATGTATAAAAAGGTAAATATCTCATATATATATATATATATATATATATATATATATATATATATATATATATATATATATATATATATATATATAAATTATTATTATAAATATGACTAAAAATCTAAAACATATCGACTAATGATGAGTTTTATAAAGCAAAGTTTGAATAAAATTGAAATTTCAATAAATAAAAGTTTGGTTTAACTAAAATTTATTTCATTTATCCAATTTGAGTCATGCAGTGAATTTGATAGAAACTTGATTTAAGTGAACCTCAATTTGACAGAAACTCGATTCAAAACGAAATCAGGTTCAACCCAAAAAAAAAACTCAATTTAAGCGAAACTCTGTTCAACTAAAACTCCATTTGAGCAAAAAACCATTTCAACCGAAACCCAATTCGACCGAAGCCTAGTTTGACCGAAGCTCGGTTCAACCAAAACCGATTGGACCGAAACCCAATTGGACCGAAGCTCGATTTGACCGAAGCCCGGTTCATCCGAAACCCGGTTTGACCGAAGCCCGGTTAAACCGAAACCCGATTTGTCCGAAATCCGAAATTGCTCGATCAAATTGCAACCGAAAACCCGATTGTATCCGAAAAAATAATGCCCGATTGAACCCGACCCGATCCGACTCGACTCGAATTGTCATAACACTCGATATCAACCCGAGTCCGATTTGACCCAAAACCGAATAACCCGACCCGAACCCGACCCGACTTGCCCGATTGCCACCTCTACTTTTTAACCTTCAAAATGCAATATTAAACCAATCCATTTGTGGGAATGAATAAAAGTTGTCTAAACAATGAAATGTAATCACATTTTATACTCTATGTCATCAATTGTATAAAAATATAATAAAAATGTCATCAACAAAAGATGTCCTCATAAATGAGTGAGATTAATGAAGTGTAATAACAAATGTCATTAATGAATAAAAGTGACATCAATGGTCAACGTGATATCATAGTGAACAAAAAAATGTCATCAAGGTTTGAAAAAAGTGTCATTAAAAAAATGTTATCAAACCATTTCATTAGAAAAGTGGCATGAAAGCGAAAATAAAATGTAGTAAAAAATGGCATCACAAAAATGTCACCACTAAAAATGTCATCAATCAAGTTTAATCAAATTTTATGCTCTTGTGTCATCAATAATAAAAATGTAATAAACATTCACCATAAGTGATTGCATCAATGAAGTGTAATTACAAATGTGTCATCAGTGAATAAACGTAGAATCGATGAAAATATATTGATATACACTTGATTAAATTAAAAAAATGGCATCAAACGATTTGATTAAAAAAATTGCATCAAATAATTACATTAGAAAAATGACATCAAAACACTACAGTAAACAAAAATGGCATCAATATTTGTGTCATTTTTCTAATTGACATAAAAAAGTGTCATCAGTAGTCAACAGTAAAAAAAAATGGCATCAATAATCAACGTGACATCACAGTAAACAAAAATGTCATCAAGGTTTGTAAAAAATGACATTAAAAAAGTGTCATCAATCCATTTTATTAGAAAAGTAGCATCAAAGCGAAAATAAAATGTAATAAAAAATGGCATCAAAGCGGCAAAAAATGGCATCATGTAAAAAATGGCATCAAAAAAAGTGGCATCATTGGTTAAAAAAACAAAAAAAAAACTGAAAGACTCGGTCAATGTTGACCGGCGTTGACCGGTCAACGGTCAAACAGGTTGACCGTTGACCTTAATAGTCAATTTGGGAAGGGTGCTAGGTTAGTTAATTAATTTTGTTTGGGTTCTAGTTAGCTAATTAGATATTCATATTGTGCTAGTTGCCAAAATAACCCCATTTTAAACTCTCTTTATGACGATTATGAAGATAAATGGAGTAATCTATATACATATACTAAAACCGATGCATTGAGACCTGCGTGGCGGCACATGAGTGAATCTGCCTACGTGGCGGCGCGAGAGTGCGTCTCGCAAAGCTTTCTCCCGTCAAAAAGGAAATCTAATAAAAATAATTATTTTATTTTACCATTAACACATATAATTGGATAGATGGAATATCTTATAAAAGAGTAAATATTATATAAGGAAAAAAACTATATCAATATAATTAAACATAGTAGTAGTAATAATAAAAATAATTAATAAAACTAATTTTCATAGTCATACTTACCAAAAATATTAATAGATAAATATGTGATATTTGATAGGTGCTATTTTATTTATATTTAGATTATTTTTTGGTGGAAATAATTATTTATATCAAAATCAATCATTTAGTAATTGTTATTTTATATCTATCTATATTATTTTTTGAGGCCAAAATAAATAATTAAAATATTATATAGCTATATATGTAGCCACAATCCATCCGTACATAGATATTTTAGTAAACTAATGTAATAAATATGTACTACATATTTAATAAAAAAGAATATTAAAATATTTTTAAAATATCAACTATCTAATTAAATTACATGAGATTTAATTAACCATAGATTAGATAAAAAAAAAAAACTTTTATGTAGTACCTTATAATTGTGAAATTTATTTATATTTTGAGAGAATCTAATTAAAATATATTTAGATTATATATAACCTATCGAACTAATTTTATTTATATTTTTATATTATTTTTTGGAGGAAAAAAATTATATTAAGATTAACACATTTCCCGTACACGGGACGGGATCTGCACTAGTGTTTTATGTTTTATTATTTCTAGGCTAAATTTGCATGGTTATACTAAAAAAAGCTGGAGTTTTCGAAAATGACATTGTCATACCAAAATTAATAAGGGAAGAGAATTGTCACTTTTGCAAATAATATTGTGACCCTAATAACGGGTGGAAGGTAACCAAAAAAAAGGGAAAGCAAAGAGTGAATGTGACCACTTGTCGATCGGCGAGTGGATGTATATATTAATATATTAATTGAATTTTAATTCAATATTTTGAATTAAACTTATTGATTAGAAAACATAATCTATTTTAAGGAGATAAAATAATTCCTCTTATAATTTGATTAGTTAAAAACCCTACCGCTTTCACGTTATATATTTTATTTATATAAAATAAACATAAATATTATCTAAATATAAATAGAAATAGATATAGATATATAGATTCTGAATTCTTTATTGCTTAATTCCAAGAATTTTAATTTTGTTCAAAATATTCACTAAAAATAATTATATACAATTATATTCACACGTTCAAAATATTTACGAAAGAAATGCGGTTTAATTTGAAACTGAGAAAAAAAAAACAAAGAGTAAAGCGTGGTTTGAATCCGCGCTTAACTTGCAAGTTGCAATAGTACGTGGACTTCACCATCTTCCTCCCGCCACAGGCACAACGCCACCGAAGCCTGCCACTTCCGTTACTCCTGCCATCGGCGCCACTGGTTTCCTCCCGCCCATAGCTCCCCAACCCTCCTTTTGTCCATCACTGAGGAAGATGGAGGACGTCTGCCACTCCTCGCCGCTCACAACTCCTCGCATGCAACTCTATCGAGGAAGATGGAAGCCGCCCACTGATGCACGTTAGAATGTTATGTGTTCTAACACCCCAAATATTAATATCTCTACTTTCAACTGATAACGAGTATTAGTAGCATGTCGATCCCACATAGAGTGCGTGCGACTTTGGTTAGACGTAGTAGTTAAGCAAGCAAATAGTAAAAAGGGCAATAGTAATTAGAGAGAAAAGAGTAATAGTAGCAATGATTGTAAATAAGAGAGAGATAAACAAGGTCTCCAAAGGGAGCGCGTGGGACTCCTGATTGGGTAGATCTTTTCTTTAAAGCTTGTGAAGAGGTAAGACCCATACAAGGAAGGAGGAGGTAAAGATTGGTTTGGGAGGCTTGATTACATTGATCGTGATGAAGCTTGATATTGATTTAAATGACTATATCCCTCTCGCGGACAACGTTCGGCTTGATTTGGTTTCTCTCAAGAAGGCTAACATAGTGAGGTCGAATGATGATGGATCATCATTCAGGAAAGTCATGCAAAGTGAAAATTCGAATTTGTGGTTAAACGTCTTGAAAGAAGAAATCTAATCGATGGATGACAATAAAGTCTAGGATTTGGTTGAGTTGCGTGAAGGTTCCAAGACAATTGGGTCAAAGTGGGTCTTTAAGACCAAACGAGACTCGAAAGGGAAAATTGAAAGGTATAAGGCCAAACTAGTTGGTAAAGGTTTCACCCAGAAGAATGGCATTGACTACAATTAGACCTTCGCTCCAATTTCAAAGAAGGACTCTTTGAGAATTGTTTTGGCTTTGATGGCTCATTATGATCTCGGGCTTCACCAAATGGATGTGAAAACCGTCATTCTCAATGGTGAACTAAATGATGAAGTTTATATGGACCAACATGAAGGGTTTTTTTGCCACAGGAAAGGAAAACTTAATGTGTAAACTGACAAAGTCAATATATGGACTAAAACAAGCTTCTCGAAAGTGGTACTTAAAATTTGATGATACTATCACATCATATGATTTGGTATAGATTGTCGTTGATTAATGTATCTACATGAAGATTAGTGGAAGTATGTTTGTTGTTTTAGCTCTGTATGTTGATGACATTATGATAGCTGCAAATGAAATTGATATGTTACATGATGTAAAGAAGTATATTTCAAAGAACTTTAAAATGAAGGATTTGGGTGATTCATCCTTTGTGATTGAAATATAAATATTTCATAATAAAACACAGGAATTCTTGGGATTGTCTCATAGTTATATTCAAAACATCTTAGAGAGGTGCAAAATGGATAAATGCTCAGCAGAGATAGTTCCAATATAGACAAGGCACAAGTTCAGTAAAATGCAATGTCCTAAAAATGATTTGGAACGAAAGGAAATGAAAAGCATTCCCTATGCATCTGTGGTGGGAACTGGGGAGTTTGAACTATGTTCAAATTTGTACTCGACTCCATATCATCGAAGTTGTAGGAATGCTGGTTGGTATCAAAGTAATCCTGGATTGGACCACTGAAAAGCTGCTAAGAAGGTTCTTAGGTACCTGCAAGGCACCAAGGAACACATGCTTACGTATAGGAGATCTGATCATTTTGAAGTCATTATATATTCATATTCAAATTTTACCGGATGCGTTGTCAGTAGGAAATTGACGTTTGGTTACTTGTTCTCACTGGCTGGTAAGGAAGTATCATGAAAAAGTGGAAAGCATTCTGCCATTGCTACTTCCACTACTAGAATTCTATCATTTAATATCGGTGGATTAACATCAGTCAGAAAAACACGTGATGTTAAATAACTTTTTAACATCACTGAGATGTGTAAAATAAAACAGACATCAGTGTATTTTTTTACCGATGTTAAAAGTTTTTCAACAAAAATTTGCAAAAGCGCGGAATTGAAATCTTGAATAATTTAAAACCCCGCTTAAGCAAACCGGACCACTAAGGGAAAAGAAAAACCCTATCTTTGCTCTCCTCTTTCGCTTATACAGCCGTGCCATCTCCAGATATGCCCATTCACACTAAACCCTCAAAATCTTCATCTTCTCTCTCCCAATAGCAAAACGAGCAGCCACGTCTCCTCCACGTTGTCGTCTCCCTCTCCTCGGCGCTCCACCTGCTTCTTGTCGGTGTCTCCCTTCCTCCGTCCTCCACTTTTTCCTCATCCATTTAGTGGTCGTTTCTGCTACTGCTCGCGGTCGGGTTCCCTCTCCCTTGCCCTACTATACAACATCGACATTTCCATCTCTCCACCGGCTCCTTGAAATGCCATTACGCCGACGTCTTGCCTTCTGCGTTGCTCCTTTGCACTGCCTACCTCTTGTAAACCCTGAACTTGTATTTTAGTTATTTTTGTTTTTTAGGGGTTCTGTGTCAAGGAAAACCGTAGATTGATAATCCGAAGGATAGATCTCATTTAAAGGTTCGACCAAAATCTAGTGAACCAGACCTTGAAATCGTTACAGAGGAGGAGCCAATTTGAAGGAAGGAGAGAGAGGAATCTATGTTTAATCCCGATTTCGAAATCTAGGGTTTGTTGTTGTTTGTTGCGATTTACATATGATATTGTGCGTTTTTATTGTTGTTTGTTGTGTGATGGTTGTTCAAATTTCAGTATCTCTTTGCATATCCCAAATGAAAGCTCTATACTCATATCTTTGCTGAAATTTCAGCATATGAAAAGGAAAAAAAAATCTGAAATGTGTACAATCTTAAATTTCAGCTCTGTAGCATAAATATATGTATGCATCACATGTACCTCATTCTTTGCTCTGTACTAGAACCAACAAAGCATTTAGATCCAAGTTTTGCACACTTCCATTTGACTGAAATGAGCTTTACTATTTTCAAGTTTTAGCCTAAAAGATATTCGAACTTGATGATGATTGTGTTAAATGATAAAAGGCCCCTTATTTAGAGTAGAAAATAAATAAATAAAATAAAAATAAAAATGAATTCTCCCCAATTAAAATATGTTAGTCTTATTCCATATGATGAAATATTAAATGATGATATATTGAATGGGGTAAACAAAACTTTAATATTTCATGTACCATAACAAACCTTTCAAAAACATGTAGTTTCTGAGATAAAAAATCTTTCTTTAGATTTAGATGAATGATATATGATATTGTACCTGAAATGGAATAAGATTTTTCTGTGCATTTGTACCCTTCGGATTTCTAGGAAGAAATTTCAAGGAGCAGTGAATAGAGAACACTCTGTGGAGTTTGGAGTTTTGTAAGATGCAGATTATCTTGACGCTATCAGTGCAATTGGTAAGTTCACGTTATTCTTACTTTTTCTGTTTTAGCTCTTATTTAGATGGTCTTTATTTTATTTGCTATTGTTGATGTTGCCCGTGTGATTAAAAATTAAGGGTAGTTCTTAGAGAATGTGAGAAAGTCAACATTTTTTATATGAAGTATCATTTTATAGCATTCTTTGTATTTTCAGATTAATATACTACTCTTGGAAGATGATGCTGCACTACAGGATTGTAAATCAGATTATTAGTCAACTGTTAGAGAATTATGTCCCTTCTTAAGTGATTCAAAGGATGTATTGGATGAGGCAACCACTATAAAGTTATGTTTTTCCATGTATGCTGGATTTCAGAACACTACTACTAGATGTAACAAATTCTAGTTGGCCCATTTAAGTTCAGGCTATTCTGCCGGTTGGTTTTCGTTTCAAAGAAACAAATTAAAATATCTTGTCATAGTTTCCTGCCAGTTCTAGTTGACTCATTGTTGCATTCCACTTATTCTCTTTTACATGTATTTGTAGTTTTATAAGGGCCTCAATATGACATCAGATTAAAAGAAAATTTTGAAGAAGAAACTTAATGCATTTTATGAAGCTACAGTTGAAGCTCTGCAGGCTGAACATGCTGTAAGCTCTGTTAACGGTCTTTGAGTTATTATTTTTTCTTGCTTGTAATAGGTTCATATTTGACACTGTGAACTTCTAATATATAATAATATTGTCCATAGTTTTCATTTTTTGTATTGATATAAATATTTCAGTCACTTATTCAAATGCAGCATGACAACTCAAAAATACTTAATGCCAAAGGAGAGTAGAGTGAAGATAATGTTTCTTCCTATGAAAGATTGCGAAAATCCCTTGAGCAGTTCTACCGAGATGTCTCATCATAAGTTCTTTATCTATTTTACTTTAGCATTGAAACGATTATCATTGTTTGCCTCATTTTCATCCTTCATTATTTCTTTCCTACATTATAGGTTAGCAAAAGCACTTGACATGCAGCCAAGTGCAGCCTCCACTACTAGAGTAACAAGTGGAGATGATTCTTTGAACATCGCGGCTGGTAAAGAGCCCCTTGCTCTTAAACCAATATGGGATGATGAAGATACCAGGGCATTTTATGAATGCCTGCCTGATCTCAGGTGTTTCTTACTTGAGAAAAAAAAATCAATTATGCCTTAGATATTGTTTACGTTTTCTGCGATTTCACTTGATCTTGCATTCTCATTGACTTGATTCCCTTTGATTCCCCTCATTATGATTTACATGCTGATAAAAAAAACCCAAAATTTAAATCTGTTCTCTGTGGTGTACATATACTAGTTTTTGCTCTTCAGTCAAGGTTTGGCAAACAGAGTATTCTCTGCAAGGTCAATTTTAAGATGGTATATAGCTGTGTAAAGGAACTATAGAATGTAGATTTTTTGACTACATTCCTTTAAAAGTGGTAGCAGTGAATGAACTCATGTCCTCAATAAAAGCTTGCTATATAGGTTCAAATGACTGATTTCATACAATTTTATCTCGTGTAAGGTTTGCTATATAGGTTCCTGAAGTTTCTTGCTTTGTTGTGTTTTGATCTTCCATAGCAGCTTTCCATCTTGCCTTCCTCTTTTTCTGGCTCTTCGAGGCTGTGTTTAGATAAGGGGTTTGGGATCTGTTTAGGGTTTCTTTAAACTTTCGAAGACGGAACTTCGAATTCCATTTGGCTGAAAGGCTTTCTAGGGTTTATTGTTTTAGGAATGTAGAATACAGATAAGAACAAGAGATGGCAAATTTTTTAATGTATTAATTGATCAATGAAAATAACAACATAGATTCATAGATTGATTCATAACAAAGGATTCAGATAACAAGGCAGTTGGGATTTACTTGAGCAGCCTGAGTTGACATCTTCAACGTGCCTCATACTGCACAATTCGGCGGGTACGTTTCTTGTAAAGGATGCGGTAGCCACACTCTCTGCACTGAATAACATCGCCGGGCTTCAGCGTCTGGTCTTGTCCACAATCTCCGCAGATGTAGCTTACGGGTTCAGGCTGTGGATCCATGGCGGCAGTTCTCTCTCTCTCTGAGATCTTCGATTTCTCCTCTTGATCTCAGCGAAACTGAAAAAAGGGCGAAGTAGTTAGGGATGGGTTCGGCGTTTTACAAGAAAAGGAGGTCAACATAGTTAACGGGCCAAACCCAGCTTCTCCAAATTGGAGGCCCCAATGTCGTTCTGTCCAACTCTTCACATTCAGCCCAATATGAAAATTATAAAGTAGTGTTTCAACTTTCAATGATTCGTACACTTTAAGAAACCGCTTTAAGTAACCACGTTCTCTTCCCCACAAGCACTATTATCCTCTACTCTCTGTAAAACCCTCTACCTCTCTTCTCTCTCTCACCTCGGCTTTCTGCCTCTCGCAAAACCAGATCTAAAGCTCCTGTGGCATCTCCTCACATCTTGCTCCCGACGACGGCTCTGGTGGAGCCAAGCCAAGTCCAGGTATCGCGGCACCTCCAATATTTCTCCATCTCTTTATCAGTTCTCTCTCGCTCCCCCCTCCGATCACTAATTCTAGATTCCCTTTCATGTCGATCTGCCTGATCCCCTAGAGTCGACAATGGAATCAACGATGTGGGAGCCTGCCTCTTCCCATTCCAGTTGACGGTGGAGAACAATCCAGTAGCCGTTGAGCTCGACGATGGTGCAAAGAACCCAGCGGCGGTGTGTGTGGTTCAAAGAACCTGGCTGCTCTTCAAGTATGTTTTTTTTTATTTTTTTTTCATTTTAGTTCAAATTTTAGGTTTAGAGAAGAGATTTGGGGATTTTGGAAGTTTGTATTTATCCGCATATTAGAATGCAATTTGGTGTGTTAATTCCATAAGTAAATCAGTACCCATTATGGCAACATCTAATCCGGGCGGTATGTAGGATCTTCATCCTAATCGTTGGTGTACATCTCTGGAAAAAAAAAGTCATCCCCTTCACTAATCTTGGGATTCCTGATGGAAGACAGATCAACATATAATTAATCCATGGATAGATTCAATATATTATCCTCACACACAATTTATGGCACCACCTTACACAAAATACTACTGGATACATTATAAGTGTTGAAACCCCCTAATCTATAGTGCTCAGTACTATCTAATTTGATTCACTGTGATGTAACAGAGTCCTGGACTCTATCGGTCATATTATCATCTTTCTATCACAACCAAATGACTTCCTTTCTCAACCCATGGTCTCCCCTCTTCTAGAACTTTCTATTAACTTCTATCATCTTATGAATGAATGGAACATGTTGATGTTTTTTTTATGAACAAGCTTCAACTGTCTTGCTGTGTCATTCTGCCTTTTAGATTCCTATTTGTTCAACTTTTTTTGCCGTGATCTGCTCCTAGGCAAGGGAAAGTGAAATCCAGTATCTCTCAAGCTTTATGGGGCATCATTTCAGTAGAGTTGGAAAATGATTTTTTAATGACGAGATTGTTTTTTTTTTCTGAGAAGGAATCGTATTGCCAATGCTCCACTGGTATCCTTCAGGAGGTTCAAGGGACCTGGGCTAATCAGATCATATCTATCCTATGTGATGAGTGGAGGAATTGCAAGAAAGGTATCTATAGTGATTGCCTTTTAAAGTCTTAAATCATGTGTTGTTTGATTAAAAGTTATGATTATTATATACTTGACTGTATTTCGCTTGCAGATATGGAGGCTTCATCCCCTCAAAGAGAACTCAAGTGCTTACTCGTGCCCTCTCAGAATAGCTTTCAAGAAGGTACTTTTTAGTTGACAAGTTGATGTTATATATTCATAAAAAAAAAATTATATTCTGGATGCCTTTTTTCAAAAGAAAAAAAAGAGGAAAAATGTTAGTAGCTTGCAACAAAAATGCTACTCTAACATTATGGATGTATTCATAAAGGCTGCTGAATATATGGAAATTTGCTGTCATAGGTTGTAGTTCGAAAGAAATATGGGCTTCAACTGAGAGGGAATTAGTTGTTGTCATAGATGGATTTTCATTTTGCTTTGTATCACTAGCACACTTGTCAATTACTTTGCTTCATTTTTGGGGTTAGCAGGAAAGTTATGTGGCAGGAAATTGGATATTGTTACTCCAAGGGCTATTAAAATGAAAGTTTTTTGGTGAATTACCGCAAGGGTTTCGTTTGCTGCACAAAGAAGAATTTGGGTGAATTACTGCACAAGGAAGCAATGGGTACTTTTTGGTGAATTATTTTTTTCTAAATTTCATGTCAATAGATATAGTTGTTTTACTTATAATAAGCTTTGAGGACAAAACTTCATAAGAGGAAGACAATTGTAAAGACCGGGAAATTTTATAATATTAAATTATTAAAATAGTGATTATAATCATTCTGGTTTCTAAGATTTGAGAGGTTTGGAATTTCCTTCCCTGAGCTATTGGTTTTATTCTAAATATTTCAAAACGAGTTCCGGCATTATTTAATTGGAAATTTAAAATATGTTATACTATGCTTTTATATAGCGAAAATTGGAAAATAATGTTCGAATTTTATTTATTAAATTCGGATTCGGAAAATTGAGGAGTATTTTAAACGCGTCGGGATAAGGTCGAGTGAGCGGGTTTCAAATTTATATTCCGGGTATTTGACGTTTAGAGTTTTGGGACCATCTTATGTATTCTTTTTCCCTTCCTACCTTCAATTTCTACAACATAAAAGCTCACCCTTTTGTCCACTTGACTGCACGCCATCTGTGCACCTCCCTCCCCAGTTGAATTTCAGATCTGCAGTACGCCTCAGCCTCCTCTCTGATGGTTTGCTCATTCACACAATCTCAGAAAACCCACCCTCTCTCTCTCTCGTTAGAGCCCTATTGCCCAATCAAATTGCTTGCTACTTTTTTTTTGTCTTCTTCTTCCTACAGCTCACCTCTAGGAGATTTTTTAACTGATTTCCCTATGCTGTATATGCTACCTATTGCGGTATTGCCCTCACATGTTCACTCCAAATCCCACCCACACAGGCTACACAGCTCACCTCCAATTCTCCAATTTGTCTTTTACCGATTCTCACCTCCCTCCCTACGAACTGTATTATAGACTCCCTCCTACTCACCAATTCTTATCCTCAAAGCTGGAAAACTCTGTCACCCTCCCTTCATTCTTCCCTTTCTCATCCCAGAAGAGCCACGAACAGACCCACAAACACCTCCCGGAGACCACCCACAGCCAGGGACGGACCCAGGGGTAGGCTCGTATTTGCTGCAGCCTACCCCATTTTAAAAATAATTCATATTTATTATAGGTACGTTATTGAACAAGCTGTCCGGCTAGCTCAGTTGGTAGATAGCTTTTAGGAGTTAAATGGAGACGCGGGTTCGAATCTCACTACCCCCAATTCTATATTTTGTGTGCTTATTTCTCCTCCTTTATTTTCTTTCTTTTATTTCTTTTTCCCTTGTGTCAGCCCATTATTACGGTTAAATGTCTATTCAATTTTGTTCTGCTACTTATTTCTATTTTCTCCTCCTTTATTTTCTTTTTTTTTTGAGAAACATATTTTCTTTCTTTTACTTCCATTTTTCCTTGTTTCTCCCAACTATTATTGCCAATTCTTTTTATAAAAACATATAGTGATAGTTGAAAAAAATAAAATAAAACTATATGTAAATCTAGCCTACCCTAAATTAAAATCCTGGTTCCGTGCCTGCCCACGGCTCCATCAGGTCATCGTGACTCCACCCCCCTTGTTTCTCATGTTTCCGATTGCAGAAAATCATCACCTCACCTTGCTCCTCTTCGTTTCCTCCGTCTCGTTTTCCGTCTCTGAGCCACCACCAGCAACCATCTCAGCACCTCCTTCGGTTCCCAGAAGTAGGAGAAGCAGCCAACGCCCGAGAAAACCTTCGTCGGAGCCGTTCCAGCCGCTCCCGTTCCTGTTCCGATTTGCAGGTCTATTTTCGTTTTCATTCAATTTCGATGTCAATCCTCTCCAATCTCACTCGTGCTCATCTCTCTCATCCTCCTAGGCTTCCCAGTATCTCCCCCGAAAGCTCTCGCCATCGGAAGCGCCGCCTTGATGCCGGAAAACCTCTCGGAGTCGGAATCGCGTCGAACGGTAATCCCTCTCTTTTTCTTCTCCTCCCTTGCCGTGTTGTTTTGTATGGGTGTGGTCGGAATTTCCAGTCAGTCGGGATAGGGGCGATTTTGAGTCGGAAAGGGCTGCCGGAATCTGGGTCCTCCTTTCTTCCTTTCATTTTCTGTCCGTCTGAGAGCAGCGCTTGTTCTGTTTGGGGAAGAAGGGCCTCAGACCCGATTCTCTTTCTTTTCTTATTTTGTGGGCTCGGGTATGGATCTGGTTTGGGTTTCTTGGGCGGGCCTTCTCTTTTTGTCCGGGTTTGGGCTTCTTCAGTTGGGCTTGGTTATTTTATTTAAAAGAGTTGAGTCTTATGAGTCATGTTATATGTTATGATTATAATTGTGGATAGGTGTTTTGAGATTATTATTATTATTATTATTATTATTATTATTATTATTATTATTATTATTATTATTATTTTACGTTATTTCTGAGTTCGTGAAAATATAAATTCTGAAACTTTACTATATTATAAAATGGTTTAAAGGAGACATTGTTTGGAATATGTATTTAATGTTGTTTTAAATTGTGATTTTAGGAATTTGAAATGAATTATGAGTTGTGATTTATAAAAATGATTGTGTAAATAGATTTATTTTGTGACTAAATGTCGGAATTTATTATGTAATGATTCTGAAAATAAACATGCCGGGATTGTGTTAATAATATGATTTTGGGAAATTGTTAAGGATTTAAATGATAAATGTCGGAATTTGGCCAAGTATGATTTGAGAAATTATTTTGAATGTGTTGACTTAATTTGGGATTTAAGAGTTCGGAAAATATGGTTGATACGATTTTATCAATGGGTTTGATTGGAAGAATGATTTTGGTCGATGTTGATAAAATCGGAAAGGTTTTGGAAAACGGTTTGACTATCGGTTGATTTTGAGTATGTTGAGAACTTGGAGTTCATGTGTGTAAATGATGGACCGGTAGCTTATGAAAATGGTTTGATGATAGGTGTGTATTGCTTTGGACTTGCATTTGGGCCCTTGCTTGTGTTATTCTGCTGTTCTGCATCTTCAGGTAAGTTCCCTAGGGGGCTTACTCAAGTTGGACATTCATGCCTGTTGTTGCATTTTATGTTAGGTGTTGCATATGCATAAAAGCATGCCATGTAGTATCATGCTTAGGTTGCACTAATTGAATGAGCATCTGCTTACTTTATGCGTTTGAAACAGAACGGCCGTTATCTGTGATAGTCCTAGAGTCTTTCCTAGGGTCATAGGGTAGCCCAGCCTCATCGGGTACCCTGAGTCAATCGAGTCATGAACTTCCTTATATTATGAGATGTCTGCGGGCTTTATTGTGGAGCGGGTTAGGCATGCGTGCCGCCCGATTATGATGGAATGCATTCACGAGTTGGCCAGTCTCCGCCCTATCGGAAGGGGGTGGAGGTAGGAGAGGGATATGCCACTTGGCATTGTCTTGGGCCATTTACAGTATTTTTACACATTATTATAACTAGGAGCATGCTAGTGTGTTTGACTTTTGTACTGCATTAGAGCATCTTTATTAGGTATAGCACATACTATGTGGCCTCAGCGAGGACTGTCGGTCCCGCATGAGTGGCTCGATCTGACTCCTTTCCCCGTTCTTCTTTTAAAGGTAATTTCTGCAGATTCTGAGTGCTCGATATCTATATGATGGGGTTTCCTTTTGGCGAATTGAAGAACCTGACTAATTCTCTAACTTAGTATAAATGGTAATCATTCGCTTACGTTTTGGTTTTGACCCGGCTCTGCCGTGACACCTTGTATCTTAACTTTGCTTCCGCTTTACTTTCTTGATTTCATGACATAGTCTTAGGACAGGTTAAGGGTACCCAATGGCCCGTCGAGGTTTTTAGGGTTCGAAATCCCTTTTTTCTACTAATCTTAAATGAGTTTGAAGCATCGACCCGTACCTGGATTGCAAGATCCGAACAAGGGGTTTCATCCCTTGAAACGTAACCCGGAAATCATGATTCTGGGCCGTTACAACAATATAATGATCTCATATATGGGCTATTGTATTAGATTAGGGGTATAAATACCCATATCTCTTGTAATTAGGGATTATCCGTAAAATTAAATGTTATCTTCTTCTCTAATCTCTCTCGGTCCAATTCCGTTCTTCTTCCTTCCTAACCCTATGAACTCTATCTTCTCAATCCCCTTCCTTTCACCTTCCCAAATTTAACCCTAATCATCCCCAAATCCCTTTGGGATATAACAAAATTCCAGTTCGTTGAAGTGAGGAATGTCGATCGAATATTTCGAAGAGCATTATACTAAAAGGCATATTATGTTAGTGAAAAATTGACGCTCATCGTGTATTTTGTATTTTGCGCTAAATTCGATCGAAAATAGGTTGAAAAAAGATCGAAAATAGGTGTAGAACACAAATCATTCATTTTATACAGCCTTATTCACAAGCATCGTGTGAAATGTATTATAGTGATGAAAATTAGGTTTCAATATTAAATACAATAGGAATAACAAATATCAAAAATAAAAAATCTCTAAAAAGAATAGTCTATTAGAGGGGAAAATGGAGTAATTGGACTCCGATTAAAATACACATGACCTTAAAATGAGTAAAAACATAAATCACTCATTTTATGCAGCCCATTTCACAAGTATGGTGTGAAATATATTATGGCTATGAAAATTGATTTTCAATATTAAATACAATGGGAAAAAAACAAAAGTATTTGATGCTCAACCCATCATATATTTAAGCATGGAACTTTGACTAGGGTTCTAAGATATTTTTGTTGGAATATTTTTTTGGGCAAAATATTTAGATAGTAATACATAAATTGTTTACTCCATTGATAAAATTTGTGAAATTAAAGATTATAAATTGATCAAATTTCATCATCAGATATTGGTGTTATTTAAGTGAAAGAGAAGGTTATAAATTGTGGTTTGATGGTTTAATCATTGCCCATGAGGTGTTCGATGAAATGCATCTAAGTATTTAATATTTCAAATATGGAATTGAATTTAAAATTAATTTTTAAAGTGGGTTGTATTGAAATTGATTTATAATTTAGACTAATTTTAGAGGTATAACATAATTTTTTTTTTAATGTTTTGGCCTCTAAGGGTTTATACACTAAAACATAATGTATCATTTTAGCTATAAAAAACAAACATTAAATATCATTTTTTTTTCTTTAGCTATATAGGGTTTATACATTTAAACTTTAAGGTATCTTTATCAATTCAATTTATAATTTAGACCAATTTAAAAGTTGTAACATGACGTGTAATAGATAAAGTATCATAGAGGGTCCAAACTCAATTTCTTAAGCCAAAAATTATAAGGTTTCTTTTATTTGCCTTCAATTAGGACATATGGTAGGAAAAGCGTGGAAGCGACTGATTTACTATTCGCATGCAATATGTTAGTAGAAAATTGACATGTCGAATATTTTGTTTAATATGTCAAACTCGACCGAAAATATTATGACAAACCCGAACAAGGTTCAGGAAAAGAACTAGTTATTATTATTATTATAGGGCATATTTAACAATATTGTTTATAAAATTTATGATATTAAATACTCCCTCCGTCCAACAATACATGGACTTTTAGATGTAAATTTTTGTCCAACAATAGATGGTCTTTTAGGTTTTCTAGGTAAAAAGTTGTAATGATTTGTATTGGTTTGTGTGTTTTTTACTTTTTAAAATAATTTAATTGGTTAAAATGTGTAGTGGGTGTTAAAAAATAATAAAATTTATGAAAAAGTTAGTGCAATGATGATGTTTTTTTTAAAAGTAAGGTGTTTTATTAAAATTTGTGCAAAATGCTAAAAGGCAATATATTGTTGGACGGAGGGAGTATAAACCATCAAATATTTTTATACACTTTTAAATAGATCTGTCAATCAGACCATTTGGGTTGGATCACTTTAAATTTCAGGTAAAACCGTAAAATGCGTCTCGGATAGAACTCTTGGATAGAACTGTATTATGTTTATTTCGTATTTATGGTAAAAAAATATTTTATAAAATGTAAATTATATCGACTACTTAATTCAACTTAATAAAAAAAATACATATGAGCCCACAAATTTGGGTTGTACACCACCGGTTACACTATGGGTATGTATGGTTGTTGAAATAAGTAGTTAAAAATTAAGTAAAATTAGATGTTTATTTTTTGGGAAATTTCGCGAGGTACCCTCGTTGTATTGCAATTTTTGTCGGGTGTACAGAAGTTTGACATATTTCGTATGGTACTCCTCACGTTTACTCCTATTTCACCTCGCGCCCTTGTATGGTTAATTTTGACAGAATTTTTTATTCTCCGTTAGTTTTGAATTAAAAAAAAAAAGGAGAAAGAACGCTGCTGGTCGAAGAGGGGAACCGCAATGTGGCTTCTTTGACGGCGAACTAAGAGGAAAGGGCGAGGGTGAACGGTGAAGTCAGCAACTGGAGAGAGACCGATGTGACAGGTCCCCGACGGTGGCGAGGTTGAGCGAAGCTGGTGGTCAGAATCGACATCGCAGAGGACGACTTGCGATTAGGGAGAGAGGGGCGCTAAGAGAGGTTCGAAGGGGCAACTCTGGTGTCTCGTTTCCGTCTGACAGCAAGAGAGTCGAGGAGAAGATAGGGGGAGAGAGAGAGGGGCGTTGAGAGAGGTCCGAAGGGGCAGCTCTGGTGCCTCCGACTTCGAATGCCTCCGACATCGCAGAGGATGACTGTTCGAATGCCTACTGCTTTAATTTCAAATATAACCTGTAACACATAAACTTGTTTCGAATCTTTGATAATCAATTAACTTTACGCTCTTTAGTTTCAAGATTTTGTTGAATTGAATGGAGAGTTTGCCTTATCCGAGCACATAAACGAAGAGGAGGGGCTCCCCTGATGAACAAAACACAAAAGGCTTCTCAATTCCCCTTAACTTTGCTAATGAAAAAAGCCCTAGAAGGCCTAGATTACAAATTTCCCCTAATCAGCATCGGATACGAATGAATTAATCCTGAAATAGCTTGATCGCCGTCGAGGGGCACAGGATCGGTATCAGCGCGAAGATCCAAAGCCCTGACCTCGCCGGTGTTGGGAATGTCGGAGAATTCTCCAGCGTTGTAGGGCGGAGAGTGAGAGAGCAACGGGAACGAGGCTGCAGTTGCAATGGATAAGGAGAAGATGATTTTTCTTTGAGTTAGGGTTGCTGGCGAAGGCGAAGGCGATGGCGTTGCCGGTCTCTCTCCAGTCGCCCTTTCCTCTCAGCCATTGCATTCGTTCTCTCCGTTCAACCAGCGTCCTTTCTTCTTTTTTCTTTTCCTTTTTTTTTAATTCAAATTAAACGGAGATGGCCATTTCCGTTAGTTTTAACCGATAAGGGCGCGAGACAAAATGAACACAAAACACAGGGCTACCACGCGAAATATGTGAAACTTCTGTACACCCGGCGAACATTGCAATACCACGAGGGTACCTCGCGAAATTTCCGTTATTTTTTAATTAGGTTTTATGGGTGTATGAAAGCTTATTTTTAGGTAAAACTAGTTAAAAAAAACGTGTTAAAAAATAAATTAGAAAACGGAGGTTATTTTGGTGTTTATTTTACAAAAGTACTGTTTTACCCCTTTTCCTTTTATCTTATTTGGTTTGAAAGTACCACTATACAAGGACGGAGCCAGGAATTTATTGAAGGGGGGGCGAAGTTTTATACAAATTGTTGATTGTTGATTCATTCTTCGGTAGATTTTTCTATAGTTTGGAGAAGGATAACTATGATATTTTACATTAAACGGTGATATATATTAGTTCAAGACAAGGTTTTTTTAGTTCAAAACACAATGTTTTTTAATTCAAAATTGTAGTGTTTTAGTTTAAAACTATGTCATTAGTTGTTATATAGTTATTTTTCTCTGTAAAAGGAAAATGATGTCGTTTTAGTCTATAACAACATTACTTTCGTCTAAAAATATATCGTTTGAAACCCACAAAGTCATATGCAACTTGTTGTTCTCTTACCATGCAATAACGTGTAACAAGATATACAAAATTTAAACTTGCATAATTTCTTATATAATTATCGAATTTAGTAATATAACTTCTTGTTTCGAAGCTCTTAGGCTGAATTACATTACCAAAATATCAAATTAAGTAAAATATAAAAGCATCATGATTTATTAAAAGACATTTGAAATAATTAATCTGTGTTTAACTTTCAAACGTTCATAACTTTTTACTCGGTTATCGGATTCAGGCTTATAATATATCAAAACGAAGCTATCGACAAGTAGAACAGATATAGGTAATTTTTCGGATGAAAGGGAGGGCGAATACTCCCGCTTGCCCCCGCCTAGCTCCGCCTATGCCACTATACCCCTACTAACAACCAAATAAACTCCACTTTTTACAAATAAACTGTTTTTCGCACCATACGGAGATTATCTTGTTGTTTAAATTTTTAACTACTTTTATCAACCGTTTATAAATTTTACTCTGTTTAAAATTTTAGTCAGTTTATTAACCCCGTCACATACGAACCCAATATATTCCCACAATTGGCAATTGGGTTGATGAGCGTACGGGGAGGTAACTAGATAAGTGTTTGGAGGTTAATTTTGTATGGGAAAATTGCAAAAAATAGTCCAACTTTTCAGGATTGTTACACTCATTAGCTTAAACTATATAAAAAAAGCAGAAAATAGCCTCAAATATTTACTTTGTTGCAGAAAATAACCTCAAACTACATTCAAATTCAAATAACCAACTTATTTTTAGATGTTTTACAAGGAAAGGGTCGTTGGTGTACTGTTTAAGTTTCTCTCATCTTTATTTTTTCTTAGAGGACAGAATATTGAGGTCTTCTCTACTTTTTCTTAGAGGCGAAATATTGAGGAAATCGAGTTCACGGAATGTACTTCTTTAGGCGATAGACTATTGTGTGGTTTTCTTGTACTATGTAAGGTATTCAATTCCCATGACCACACGACCCCAGGGTGGGGCGCGCGTACGCGACCGCTCCACCTTTGCCGGAGATGGATCTAGGGTATAGCTCACTGCATTTTAAAATTAATATAGATAATATAGGTAGTTAATTGTACATGTTGCTTTGTTAGCACAACTGGTGGAGGGTATTGAAGAGGAGGGAGTGAGGGTTGGGTTCGAATCTCATGACTCCTAATTTTAAACAGCTTGAATTCGAAATTTCAAATATCTCTTTCATCTTTTTTTTTTGTCTTTTTTCTTTTTTATTGTTTTTCTTTCTCTTTGGTATTTCTTTTATTGCTAGTTTTTTTATTTTTTTTTGTCTTTCTTTTTTACTTCTTTCTTTCTTCCTTTTCAGTCTCCCTTTTTTATCTTTCTTTTTACTTCTAATTTCTTTATGATTATCTTTGATAGGTAAATAATTCCACTGCCAATTTAAATATAGATAAAAAATATTTTTAATTTTTAACTCAATAGGTACAGTGACAAATAGAAAAATAAAATAAAATTATATGCAAATCCAGCCTACACGTGATTAAAATTATATGCAAATCAAGCTATAATAACCCGCAAGATGGATTTAGGGTGTGTTTGGATTCCATTGCATTTTCATTATAATGCAATTATTTTACCTCATTTTATGTGTCCGTTTGGTTGTAAAAATAAACATCTCGTAAAAATCGAGGTAAAACCGTAATTTAATCAAATAATCACATAAATCGAGATAAAATAGTTGCATTTTAATTAATATATCGTGGAATCCAAAAAATTCATAATTTAAACGCCTTGAAATTTTTGTTAACCAAACACTACCTTATCATTTTGCATTATAAACATAATGCATTTGGAATCTAAACACACCCTTACTTTCACTATTATAAAAGTGAACTTATATTATGTACTATTTAATCTTCCATAAATATTCACTTTAATTGCAAATTAAACATTTGAACTTATTTATATATTTGTATCATTGAATTCTATTTTGTGGATGAATTGGTGATGTTACTATTTTCGTATTGAGGACTATAAATTTACAACTGCGAAATTTCGCCCCACCTTTCAGAGACTCCTGCGACCGCCACTGAGTCACTGACACCTTCACATGTATTTTGTGTTTTCCTTTGTGATAGAAGATTCTTGAACCTTGGCGATGGTAGATTTATTTGATCTTGAATAAGGGATGAATTTTAGTTATGTTTGTTACAATTTTGGCAAAATAACTACCATAGATATATTAATTGATTCTTTACATTAACAAAATAAAACAACAAAAACAATAATTTTAAATTCAATGCACACTATGAAGCGTAAAATATTAAACGTTGACCGGTCAACGCTAATTGTTTTTGACAATGTCGAGGCGATCGACCGTCGAGGTCGTCCTCTATAACACTACCCATTCAGCCCAAACCCGACCCGTAACCCCACGGTGTGTTGCAAGCTGAAAACTATCAAACAGAGTACACAATAACGAAGCAAGGAAGCACGGCCCTCGGATTAAACACCAAGAGCTCCTCCTCACCGTCTGATCTCTCGTCCCCTTCCGCCGCCCAGCTTCCGATAAGCCCACCGGAACTCACCACCGAGTCGAAACCTGGGTCACCCTTCTCCACCACCCCCTGATCGCACCCGACCCGGCCCGCCACGACCCGACACACGAGCATCGCGCGCTTCACGCTCAAGAAAGCGAAGTCGGCCTCCACGTCATCAGAAACCGCCATGTGCGCCCTCCAGCTGTCCGCCAGCGTGGCGACCCCGTCCAGCTTGGCCGAGAACCCGGCCCGAATGATCCCGCACACGCTGCAGTACTGAAGCCCGCAGAGCCCGACGTTGCCGTTCCGGCCGAGCTCGCAAACGAACGTCGTGCAGTAGAACCTCAGCATCTCGTTGCCGTCCACCAAGCACCGCTCGCTCCGCCCCCAAACGGCGCCGTTTGAGGCCGCTCGCGCCATCACCGCCTCCCGGTACTCCTCGAACCGCGCCAGCGTCTTGGAGCTGTTGTGGACCTTGAGGATCCGGTGGATCCTCGGGGCCCGGTCGATCCAGCCCGAGGTGAATATGATCCGGACCACGTTGGTGCTCGGGTCGGCGTCGTGGAGGACCGACACGGCGTGGCGGGTGGACTGGTGGTGGGACAGGAGGTTGGCCCGGGGGAAGATCTCGCCGCAGGCGGGGCAGGGGAAGATGTCGCTCCGGAGGGGTGAATGCGGGTCGCCGGATGGGGGTTGGGGCTCGGAGCCAGTCCGGAAGATGGAGTGGTGGGAGGGGCGCTTGGCGGAGAAGAGGCGGGAGAGGAATGACCAGAGGGATTTGGGCTTGGGTCGGGCCCGGGTCGGGGCGAGGGCGGGCCGGGTGGGGAAGAAGAAGCAGCCGGCGTGGAGGAGGAGGAAGAGATTGGCGAGGCAGGAGTAGAAGGTTTTGGCAGCCATTGATGGCGGGTTTTTTCTTCCAGACGAATTTAGGAAGCTGGAGAGGATCAATGCAATATGCATATTCTGTAAATTTGGCGGGAATTAATGGCCAGTTAAACAGTGGAATTACTGTTAACAATTTATATGTATATTAATTAGGATGGGCGGATGGTGGTGATAATAACTGATAACTAAGAACAAGAAATGTACGAATCCAGCAACTCTACGACCATTTGCATCGGGAGATAAGATACCCTACGCGATACAACCTTAGATGAAACACTACATTAATTAATTAATTAGTATATATATATTTATGATTTCAAAAAATTAAATTATGTTTAAGTTATAAATTATAATCAAAATATTTGTATAATTTTAACTTGAAAAAACATAACATAAAAATATTAAAATTATTATCATTCCTCTTTTAAGTTTTAATATTTTTCAAGATAAATTTATACAAATATATAAGGGGCGACTCCGTGTATGGAAAGGAGCTTCTTGGAGGTTCGTCTTCACTACCCACGGGGTTCTTGATGTATCGCCGGCCAACGGTGCTGTTTTGGACGGTGCTTGGCTTTCGTCCGTAGTCTACGTCCCCTTCGGGTTAGATTTAGTTTTCCTTGGCTCGTTTTCCTGTAGGGTACGGTGCATTGTCACTTAGTGTATTGCTCCGCCTTTTGTTTTCGCTTTAGTTTGTATGTATTGACGGGTTTCCATCTGCCGACTTGTCGGCCATCAAGATTCAGGTATATCTGATCTCGAATTATTTCCTAATTAAAAAAATAAAAATACAAATATATAATTAGTTATTTATAATATCAATATAATTTTTGAACTTTGTTATTATTAATATATATGTTTATTAATTTAGTGTTACAAACTTGGGGTTGTATGAGCTTATTCATTTTCCATCACATGCATGCATGAAATTGAAATTGAGAAAGGAACGAGAGACAACTTTTTTTTTTTCAGTATGCAAACTGGAGATATTACAAAACATGACAGGGACGGAGCCAGAAAATTTTGAGTGGAGAGTCACCATAGTAGTCGATAATAATATCGAGAAAATTAAAAAAATCATAAAACACAACGTGTTCGATAGTACAAACTAGTGTCAACTTATGATTTCGAAAATACTACAAATATATAAAACGAAAATAAGGATAAAAAACGAAAAATAAAGATATAAAACGCAAGAAATAAACATTGTATTGTTAACATGTAATAATGTATAACTAGATATAAAAAATTTAAACATGCGTAACTTCTGACCATATTATCAAAATAAGTAATATAACCTATGGTTTCAAAGTTATCGAGATGAATTTTAATATGTGAATGTCAATTTAAGTAAAATATTAAAGTATTATAGTATATTGAAATAAAACTAAAGTGATTAATACTGTTGTAATTTTCAAACATTCATAACTTTGTACTCATATGTCGGATTATGGCGTATTATATATCAAAACAAAGCTATCGACGAGAAGAATACACCTGTGTAATTTTTCGGATGAGGGGGTCACGTGACCCCATAGGACCCCCTAGCTCCGCCTCTTAAGCGCTCCGGGATCATCCCGACGGATGATGGTACAAAGATCTCTATTAAAAGAGACTGTAGATCAACCGCTTTGACGTCTGCTCCCATAATCTTGATTTCTTCTACATGACGCATAATTTACCATCTGCTGCATTTTCCTTGAGTAAGAGTTCTCATCCGCTCTTGGTTATCTCCCTCTATAATAATCTTCCGTAATCCCAATCTTCGAGCTAACTGCATTTCTATCAGAACTGTTACCGCTTTAGTTTGAATAACCGTACCTTGACAACTTTTCAAATGTGAAGAAAAGAGAAATTTTGTCAAATTTATAAGTTAAATGAAAGGAATTAGAAATAAAATCGAGAAGGGTTAAATTTTATTATTGGGTTTATATATATAAGATATAATTTTTTGAAAAAATATTAAATGCGTAAGGTGGGTAAGTTGAAATTTACCCTTTTTATTTATTTTAAAAAATCTTTTTGTTTTCTTTTTAAATCACAAATTATGTATTTACCCATAATTTAAATAAATAGTTTTTATTAATCAGGGTTACAAAAGCAATTTTACACAAATTATAATGAAAGTTCATATTCAAACAAACAAAACACAGAATTTTAATTTATAAGAAGTTAAATTCATCCAAACATATCTTCTTAAATTATAGGCAGTTAAATTTCCCATTAATTTATTTTTTCATGAATTAAATTTTTAAAAAATGTACTTCTCAAAGTTCATCCAAATGAGCACACCCGAAAGTTAAAAATCCTAGAAATTGCTAAGAATCAAATTTCTAGGAACCCAAACTTGCCACGTATCCCTAATTGGATCCAATCCAATAAACAGTATAAAAGTAGAGTGTTGTTATATACCGCAAATCCAACGTAAAAAATGCACGTGAAAACGACGTGTAAGTTTTTTGACTAATTAGCATTTAAAAAAATTAATTAACCCCTTTCAACCATACACGTCGAAAATGACGTACATGATTTGGGGTGTATATAGCGAACTCAGTATAGTGTACGTATACTGTATAGTGTATATACAAATTAAATGAGTTACAAATTTGAATCCTTTGTAATGATCCCTAATTAACTTTAGGTATTCCTCTCTACACGTGCTATGGTAGTAGCACGTAGTGAGCTAAGTAGCTACACATGGATAGCATTTAATCCATTTATTAGGGTTAAGACACATATTCAACCTACCGTGACTAAAAGGTCAAGGCTTATGGATCGAGTTACTAGTCTTTCAACTAATATATACTTGCACATATATTGTCACCATGTGTTGTAATGGTAAATAATACGGAGTAATAGAAATATTACTAGAGTCTGGAATTTGGACATTACTATTGCAAATATATTCTTTTTTATTTAATCATTACTAGAGTCTGAAATAAGAAGTTCTACATTATGTAAAAAGAAGGTTTGGCCAATAGATTCGTTCAGTTGATTCTTAGTTTTCTCGAGGACTTCTTCGAAAGTGTTTTTATTCACTCTATTGTTAATGATTGTGCAGAGATAGTTTTCTAGCGCAATTTGATTATAAATTTGAAGGCATGAATGAATTCTTTGTTTTCATCTTTTGTAATCCGATTTCATCAGCAACACCAAGCCTCACTGATGCGAGATGAACGTCGTTGGCTTTTTCGTCCTTTGCCAAATAGTATTAATGTCCTTACTCAAACCAATAGATTAGCAAATCAATATATTAATAAACCAACAAACTAGTATAGCGATGAAGTCCATAGTCGAACCCACAAAGAGAACGGTTGCTATACAATGTTTCTAACAATGATTCCTAAGACAAAAGCAATGATTTGTAGCAAACTGATAACAAAGTAAAGAAAAGAGATCGATGATTGCAGAGTATTGATAATAAGATAGAGAAGATATTTCACCGGTAATTTTCGACAATATTGTTGAGGTTCAAGATCCTAGGATTTTGATTCAATAGATATTTCTAAGCATATGTTAGTTTGACTAAAGTTGATAGATCCGCAAAGATACAATCTTCTTATTCAATATCACTAAATTATAGTAAATAATAACATTAAACACTCAAAATTTAAGACCAATTGGCATATCGATTCAACGCAATTAGGAGACAAATGGAACAACCCTATTCGACCCTAACACATCTACTCGACATAGATCAATCGAAATCATCCACTACAAAGACATAGAAATATCACTAATTCAATGACTTCGTTTACCATCTAGAAAACAACAACGAATTCATAGCATAGATGCAATTCCTAACATGATGATCAATGATAGAAAGAAAAACAAATATAATCAATAAGAACAAGATGATAAATATACTCATAAATAACTAATTAAATTCAAATCCTCATAATTCATTCAACCATGCATGTCTTCGAATCACAGACGAAACTATGAGTTTAGCAACTCATAGGCCAAAAATCTCTCTTATTTCTAATTGCGTTCATTGTCTCACCCTAATGCCACACACGGCTGAAATGGAAGAAATAAAACCTAAATAGAGTCGTGCAAAGCCTAGGAAATAAAATTATAATAATATAATATAATAATAGTATATCGAGACTTAAATCGGCTTCGCTGGACATGGGATAACGGCGGGCGACGCTAGGATACCAGAGGGCGCCAGTCCCAACAGTGACCACTTCTCCTTTTAGCTTCGGCGTTGTACTTCCTTACTCCTTTGTAGCTCCTTCCTTAGCCTTCATATGCTCCAAAACATGTCCTTTAAGCTCTTCCAAGATCTCATCCAAGGTCGGAATGTAAAAATGCAGAATAAACACTAAAAACGCGTAGATTTCGAACCCAAATACTTCACAATAATGATATGAAACTAGACCAAAACATATGCAAACTCCTATCTAAATGCAATAAGAAACACTTATAATGCCTATATAAAATATGCATTATCAAATCCCCCACACTTAAGCTCTTGCTTGTCCTCAAGCAACCATAAAACAAAGACATCATCTATGCATCTCACGGGAGATTCCTTCACAATTTTACTCATCAAAAGCAAAATCACTCATAGTGCAAATATAAATAAGGCATATAAATGTCATAACATGTATATATGTGATCAAGTAGCTGGCATGCTCAAACATCCAACCTCACCAAGGATAATGTGTATCTCTCGCTCTCATGTGTTAATTAAAGGCTTTAAGCATACACTCACCTTAATTCCATATACAAGCATCAAATCAAATATTGACATTTATATCACAAAATCTCCACCGGATACATCAAAGTAAAAATAAGAACATCAAGAGAACTTTCGCTCAATGGAAACCTTCATAAAAGATTCCATTCGACGGGATTGTAAAGGGGTTTGGTAAGAAACATATATAACCTCATAACCACTGCACCAACATATAATTGGTCTAAATGTCTAATCAAAAAATGTCTACAATGATCTTCCCGGCGGATATGTGTAAAAAGATCGAAAAGATGTGCAGGAACTTTCTTTGGGGATCCTCTACAGAGAAAAGGCGGATGCATAAAGTAGCGTGGGAGGAGATCACTAAACCAAGATATCTGGGAGGTTTGGGTATTAAAAATATGTCCAATTTAAATCTCGCCCTCGTCGCTAAACTTGGTTGCAGGCTTTTGCAGGACGAAGGAGGAACCTGGGCGAATATCCTCACTAGCAAATACGCCAACAAAGCGCTTGGGAGGTCTGCTGGTGTTTCCCATGTCTGGAAAGGGATTAGGAAAGCGGTGGATCGGGTCATAAAGCCTCATTCTTCTTGGTGTTTGGGTAACGGAGAGAACATTCGTTTCTGGAAGGATGCTTGGCTGGGGACCGAAAAGCTGGAAGATTGAGCGCGTAACGATATTTCGGCGATTACCGGCACAAGCAAAGTCGCGGACATGTGGGATTCTGAGAGAGGATGGCGGTGGGATAGGTTCGCCAACGACCTCCCCACTTCAACCCTTCTCGCTATTGCTGCCACTGCTGTCGCCGACCGGGAAGACGATTTAGGTTGGACTAAGAGCATCGACGGTGATTATACTGTCAGGACGGGTTACAACTCCTTGGAGGACGGCGATCGTGTGCAATCTGTCGACGGGGATTTCTTTAAGAAGGTGTGGAAGCTTGAAGTGGCTGAGAAGGTCAGATCGTTCATTTGGATGACAAGCAAGGGTGGAGTCCTTACGAACCAGGAGCGGGCTCGCAGACACTTAGGTAATTCAGAATTCTGTCCAATTTGTGGTTTAGTTCCGGAATCACTTATCCATCTCTTTCGAGAATGCGATTCCGCTAAAGCATTGTGGTTGCATGTTGAAGGGGTCGGGTGGGAGGCTGAGTTTTTCAACTTACCTTTCGCTGCCTGGCTTAGGGCGAATGTCTTGAGCAAGAAAGTGGGCTCAGACGGATTGGAGTGGAATGCTCTTTTCGCTATCACTCTTTGGAGGCTTTGGACGCATAAGAACGAGATAGTGTTCGGAGACAGACGAAGCTGCATTCCAACCCCGCAGCTGTGCAGGGAGTTGGCTTTCGAGCATGGGAAGGCGAAGAAGAATTCGAGAGTACAGAGTAAGAAAAAGGTTAAGATTTCTGTGGAAGGAGGTTGGGAACCGCCTATGGATGGATGGGTCAAGCTCAATACCGACGGAGCTGTAAAAAATTCGGGCCTAGCCTCGGCTCGAGGAGTCATATGGGATGCCAAGGGAGTGTGGCTGGCTGGTTTTTTCCATAACATAGGGTCGTGTTCGGTGGTGGCGGCTGAACTATGGGGCATTGCGAAAGGCCTCGAGATGGCTTGGGAGCAAGGATATAGAAGAATTGTGTGTGAATCAGACTCGGAGGTTGCTGTTAAGCTTTTGGAGAAGGGGGTGAAATCCACGCACCCTTGCGCTAGCCTGGTGCTCCGTTGCCATGGTTTCATCAGTAGGAGTTGGCTTGTCCAGGTCCGACATATTCGCCGTGAAAGGAACTATCTTGCTGATTGCCTTTCTAATTTTGCTCTTTCCTTTCCTCTTGGTGTTGCTATATTGTACGATCCGTCGGACGTTGTGGCTGATTTGCTTCATTCTGATGGTCAAGGGGCCCTGTTTGGCTCGCTTGCCTAGTACTTGTTTGTTGTTTTGTTCCTCACTGGTTTAATTATAGCTCATTTGGAGTGAGGGCCTCGCCCCTCTGTGTTCTTCGACCAAAAAAAAAATGTCTAATCAAATACTCCCTCCGTCTCATATTAAATGTCATTTGTCTTTTTCTGCACGCTTTTTAATGAGCAAAAAACTCTATAAAATATTATTTTTTAATTAATTTTTTATATATAATTTGATACTTATTATAAGTATCAAATTATATAAAAAAAATTAATTAAAAAATAATATTTATAGAGTTTTTCGCTTATTAAAAAACGTATCGAAAAGTAAAACGACATTTAATTTGAGACGAGGGAGTATCTATTAACAATGTGTATATTACAATATACCTAGATTTTTTAAAAAAACCCTACCAAAATCCTTCAAATACTACCCATAAAACAAGCTGGTGGCAGCTGTAATAAACGGAAAAGTCTTTTGCATTAAAATGAAAAAGAAAAAGAAAAAGAAAAAGAAAAAGTCTTAGCATGATCGAGACGTGGGCTGGTTAACCACTCAAAAAAGCTAATCTAACCATGGTTAGAATGTGCAGGCGAATATGCTAACAATGGTTAAGCATAAAGAAAGTGCGGGGCAAATAATGCAGGCCGAACGGTCAAAGTAGCGGCTAGGATCCTTACACGTGTACGGCCCGATCCGGCCCTCGCTGCCTCAACATATCTCCCCCACAACTCTATCAGATCCAGGAATAGGGTTATCAATCAAATCCCCTCTCTCGTTGCAGAGAAAAAGAAAGAGCAAGAGTCTTTCTCTTCGTTTTCCTCTCTATCAAATCCTCTGCGAGGTCGTTCGATCGATCGTTTTATCTTTTAATTCGCACATATCTTTTTTTCGTGTTTTTGATCGGAGATTCCATGGAGACGGAACGGATTACCGAGTTTCCTCATACTCACATGGATCGGAGGCCGAGGAAGAGGCCTCGTCTGGGATGGGACGTGGCTCCCCCGGCTCCTCAGGTATCAGATCTTGCTCAAAGTCTCGTCCTTTGTTTATATTTCGGTTCGATTTGTTTCTTTTTCGCCAGATCTGTTGGTTTTCGTTTGGATCTGGGGCTTTTAGATCCATTCGGTTTTGTCTCTTGGCCGTTCAGCCTGAATTAGACGGATGGAGTCAATTAATTGTCTGATTCCGTTTTCGTTCAATTGGTTGTGTTTCTTCGATTTGGATTTTTCAAAAATTTACTTCCTTTTTCCAGATCTATTCGTTTTTTGATGCGCTTTCGTTATATTTTTCAATTGGACTTTGGATTTTCGGATGATTCCCCGTTCTTTTCATTATGCTCTATATTTCCCCCTTTTGAATTCAATGATTCTCTTATTAGTCTTATAATACATGGCAAGCAAATATGTTTTTGAATCTGCTTAAGCTTTAATTAATTTTGTAGCCCTATAGAGTTGTCCTGTAAATTAGATCTTGATGTGTTATTGATGATAACAAAGGACTGGTGAAGGAGAATGAGAAAGGTATTAAATTGTTATTGCTTATGTTAACTTGAGCGGAAATGTCGGTGGATGGCTGTATGTAGGCTCAGCTAGGTATATTTTGTGGACAAGATGTTGGGGATGTGGCAAGCTTTACCCTCTCCAGCGCGGTTGCACCCACCGATTATACATCTAGCTCTCTGCTTGTCAAGGGAGTGGCACAAAATGGTTCTCCCCCACTGAGGGATGATGACAAAGATGGACATTACATGTTTGAGCTTGGCGATAATTTAACTTCTCGCTGTAATTACTCCTTACCATTATCAAAAAAGTTTCATATTTGCTGCACTGGGTTCATGGTTATGTTTATGCTGATGTTGTTGTGGCTACACAACTGTCTTGAAACTAAAGGGTTAGATGTGGTTGTTACTGTGTTTTTGGTGCAGGAGTTTATTGGATGTGGGTTCAATTTAATTTTTTTTTTTAAAAAAATTATTCAAGTCTAGATTTTATCATTCCTATCTTGCTGATTTGTGTTTGCCACTCTTTGTTTCCTCTTGCAGATAAGATCCATGGCAAAATGGGCGAAGGTTGGTATTTGTTTATCTCAAATTTGCTTGTCTGCTCTGGGATGTGTTACAGTCAATTCCTAAGATGTCTACCACACTTCTTCAGGGACTTTTGGTCAGGTTCTCGAGTGCTGGGATCGTGAAAAGAGGGAGATGGTAGCCATAAAAATTGTGCGGGGCATCAAGAAATACCGTGAGGCAGCTATGATCGAAATTGATGTTCTGCAACAGCTAGGCAAACATGATAAAGGAGGCAATCGGTAAGTTTCACCACTTACCAAGATTTTATGCTTGCCTGTGCGATAGTTTGTTGAGGTTTTGCAGTCATCTGAAGATTATGTCAATGTTTATGGGTTTATTCCTTGCAGTTGTGTACAGTTATGGAACTGGTTTGACTATCGTAACCATATCTGTATTGTAAGTACTAAGTATATAGTTGTTTTAAAATGGGTTTCCCCAATTGACAAATAAGTGTGGGGGTTAAGTATTGTGGATGGATTTAAATGGTCTTACAGGTGTTTGAGAAGCTTGGTCCAAGCTTATACGATTTCCTACGCAAAAACAATTATCGCGCATTTCCCATTGATCTTGTCCGTGAGATTGGCAGACAACTCTTGGAATCTGTAGCATGTGTGTAAAATAACATACTTTTAAATTTACTGCTCAGTTCATCCTCATTGGATACTTCTATAAGTTGTATTGGCTCTTTTCAATTTCTTAACCCTGATTTGAAATGAAAATTTTCATTTCATATTTTAATGTTACATTTGTGGATTTGATTGATGCTTTGTTAATTGTGTGGCAATTGACTTAAGATTGTGTCAAAATAATCTTGCAGTTATGCATGACTTGCATCTTATCCACACTGATTTGAAGCCTGAGAATATTCTCCTTGTGTCTGAAGACTATGTGAAGGTTCCAGATTACAAGGTGTGCCTCGCAGTTATAGCATTTTTGTGTGGTTTTATAAGATGCTTGATTTTGACATGTTTATTGGAATTTCAGGTGTCTTCTCGTTCACCAAGGGAAGCTTCGTACTTCAAAAGGGTGCCAAAGTCTAGTGCTATTAAAGTGATTGATTTTGGAAGTACCACTTATGAACGTCCAGACCAGAACTACATTGTATCCACTCGTCATTACCGTGCCCCAGAAGTCATTCTCGGTACGGTGATTAATCTCTTGTATCAAAAAATTTCAACCATGTGAATTGAAAGTTTAATTACCCTAATGGTCCCTTTTCCCCTCTATTTAACATGCAGGGCTTGGTTGGAGCTACCCTTGTGATGTGTGGAGTGTTGGATGTATCCTGGTTGAGCTGTGCTCGGTATGTATAGTGAATTCTTTATTAAGGAGGTGTGGCTGTAGCTCATTTGTTCGCAAATTTTATACTCATGTGATTCTATAAAAATTTCAGGGGGAGGCACTATTCCAAACCCATGAGAACTTGGAGCATCTCGCGATGATGGAGAGGGTTCTTGGCGCATTGCCTCCACACATGCTGAAGAGAGTCGAGTATGCAGTCTTGTTACCACCCTTCTCTGGTGTGTGCAACTTGCCCAATGCCCATGATGTAACTTTGCTAACATTATTATGCTCTTTCTTTGTTAGTCGCCATGCAGAGAAGTACGTTAGAAGAGGCAGACTGGCATGGCCAGATTCCACCACACCCCGGGAAAGCATGAAAGCTGTAATGAAGCTTCCTCGTCTTCAGGTGAAGCGTCTTCTAATCTATCCATGTTTCAAAGTTCCCTGATTATCGGGTTCTGTTGGTAGTAATCTATATTCTTTTGATCTCCTCAAGCTAAAGGTCTTTGATTTGTTATCTGCAGAACCTTATTATGCAACATGTTGATCACTCTGCTGGTGATTTGATCCACCTTTTACAAGGTCTTCTGAGATATGACCCTTCCGACAGGCTTACAGCTAAAGAAGCCCTCAGGCATCCATTCTTCAACCGCGACCACTTGAGACGGTCGTAGACCTACCTGATTGTTCACAGTAGTTGTAATTACTGATCCAGCTAACACCCTTTTTGGCACGGAACAGATTGTGACAGAGTGTTGGCAGTTAGATCTGTGGCTGTGCCATTGTAGGTTCGCTGCATTTGAAGCTGTGAAAGCAGGCTACAGAAAATAATTGTTGCATGAGGGAGTGTAAATCATAATATACGAGGGAGAAGATTGGTTAGACTTTGCTTTGATGCTGCTCGAGTCTTTCGAGATTTGTAAATATGCATATTCTGTTTTTGACCGATTTGCCTTTGAATTAAACAACTGATGTAGTGATGCGGGAGATCCCTATCTCTTAATTCTACTTAGGATCTGACTGGTGTTGTTTGGTACACTTCAAATCACTTTGGATCTAAACTCCATGTGAAATTGGATAAATCCTAACCACTTGATTTTAAATAAAGGGTTTAGATTTAAATTATTTTAGCCATTTTCTAATTTATTTTTTAGGGTCGATAAATTCTTATTGGGTAGTCCTACAAACTCCATGGAGTTCAACTCTACGGGATCCTGACCGACTGCAAATTATTGTCTTGTTGATTCATGATCATTTAGACAGGTTGTTAGATACGTTGCTTCAGGTCAGATCTGACGGGTCTTGTTAATTCATCTCTTCAAGTCTGACAGTTGATGATAAGTTTACAAAAAAAGAATGCCAAAAGTGAATGTGTTTCTCTAGGGTTGCTTAGAATGTGGCCTGGTCCAAAAACCCAGTCGAAACTGAATCGAAAAACTTGGTTTCGGGCCAGTAAAAATAAAACTTCGGTTTCAGTCCGTAAATCGGAACCGAACCGAAAATGTCTGTTCCGGACCGCATGTTCCCCTGTTCAGTCTTCTTTCCCTTTACCTTTCTTGATTTTCTATAGATCTTCAATTTTCTTTGATTCTTTCCCTTTCTTCAAACCGAACCGAAAATTTCCTTCTTCAATTTTTTTTCCCTTTCTTCAGATCTTCTTCCCGTTCAGTTTACTTCCCTAATTCCCTTTCGCTGGTTCACAGCAAAATCCACCGTCCCAAACCAGTGCCTCGTCGAGGCGCCTAAAAAAAAGAGGAAATAAATTAGTGGGGAGTAGCAGTCTAGCAGATTGACGGGGAAGAAGAAAAAATCGGTACTAGTGGTCGCCGGTGACGGTAGCCGATGTCGAATTGGCAGGTCGCAGGAGTAGGAGAAGCAGATTAACGGGGGTGAAGCAGTAGGAGCACAGCGGTGGCGAAGTAGTCGGATGTGAGTCGGTGGTGGTGGCGACGACGACCGAGGTCGATTTGGCAGGTGGGATTGTGGCAACGGATCTTCTTCTGGAGTTCTAGGTGGAAGAAAGGGGGTTTACTTTTTAGGGTTCCAAGAGGGTTTAAAGCTCGGTTTTTTTCGGGCCAAAAACCGAAAAAATCGTAATCGAAGGTTCGGGCTACTCCTCCCACAAAATCGGACCGTCGGTTTCGGTCCGACCCGTTTGAGTCGGTTCGGTTCGGTTCAGGCCTGGCCCGTTGCGCCACCCTATGTTGGTCTTCAAGTACATCCTCCTCTTACCAATTACTCCCTCCAATTAAAAATACGGAAATTTCGCGAGGTGCTCCTTGAGGTATTGCAATTTTCGTGAGGTATACAACTCTTTTTCATATTTTGCGTGGTGCCTCTAAGGGATTAAATTTTTTCGTCTCATGCCCTTCCCTATTAAATTTAACAGATCTAGAGAATACTCCGTTTGTTTTCAATTAAAAAAAAGAAAGAAAGAACGTAAAAGAATCGAAGAGAGGGCGGACGAGGACAAAGGTCGAAGATATGGACCGCCGCCGCCCTTCGATGGTAATAGTCAGCAGGTTAGGGAAAAGAAGAAGGCGTCGTTGCTGGTGGCCGGCGTCAGTGCTGGTAGGGGCAGCTGCTCCAGCCCCTATTCCGATGTCAATCCAATCTCACCCCTTTCTCCCATAAATCACCAGCACCTCAATCTCCCCTTTCACTCCCAACCTAACCCTAGAAACAACTCCAATTCCAATCCGGTTTCAGTTTCAATTTCAAATTCCGATATAAATTCATCCCCCAAATTACCTCAATTTAGGATCTAAACTCATCCCTCAAATTACCTAAATCCAGAACAAGTAGCTCTTAGATTGTCCGGAATGAGCGGAAAGGGGAAGATTAGATTGATCGAGGGAAAGGGGCTGTTTGCTACTTCACAATATAGAAAGGGGCTGTTTTCCCCACTCGCGAAATGGGCTGTTCTATATCACAAATTAGATTGATCGAGCCTATAGGTTTTACAGTCAGCGCTCGAACTGAGGAGAAGATTAGATTGATCGAGCTCCCGATCACATTGAGCTACTTCTTCTATATGGTGGAAAGGGGTTGTTTTCTCCATCTGCGCCTTACTCTTCCACATATCTCTGCGATCAATCTGATGCCCCGCCATTGAGATCACAATCAGCACTCGAACTGAGGAGAAGATTAGATTGATCGAGGGTTTTACGGTCGACGCTCTCTCTTCTTCTTCTGAGCGTTTTTTTTAATTCCAAAAGTAACAGGTTTTGTTAAAATTTAACCTCGAGGGCACGACGCGAAAAGAATCAAAACCTCAGGGGTACCACGTGAAATATGTAAAAGAGTTGTATATCTCGCGAAAATTGCAATACCACGGGGTACCTCGCGAAATTTCCGTTAAAAATATAGGGCGTTTGACTTTTGTGCACGTAGTTTAAGAAGTTATAAACTATATAAAATATTGAATTTTTTGATTAAATTTTTTCACATTATAATACTCATTATTAATAAGTATTGTAGTGTAAAAAATTTAATTCAAAAAGCAATATTTGATGTAGTTTTTAACTCCTAAAACTATGTGCAAAAAAATCAAACGCCTTATATTTCCAATCGGAGGGAGTACCATTTGTCGTTGAAGCATCCGACATTTGCTTCCACAATTACGGACAAATGGTTGACTGTCAAAAATACTTGAATTTTTTATTCAAAATATTCGTTGAAAAATAAATGTGTAACGAAATATTCACATTTACAAAAATATTCATTCTGTCAGGTTTAGCAGAGAAACACGGTCTCAAACTGCGTTTTACTCGTAAAATAAAAAATTCGAAATTGGCAGGAAAGTAGGAAAAAAATTAGACCTGAGCATAGGTAAGGCCGGGCGGGCTTGGGCTGGCCTCAGCCAAAATTTCAGCCCATTACACCGGGCCGGGCTTGGGCCAGGCATTTGGGCATAGTCCCTTGCCCAAGCCCGCCCTCTTTGCCGGACTGGGCCGCCTACCGGGCCAAGCGGACCTAGCATCTCAAATTTGTTTTCTGTCTGAAATCGAACTAAAAAAAGTGGCAAATTATAACATTGTATAAATACTTTCAAATGCGAGACAAATCTGGACAATATTAGCTTACTAACAAATGCAAATCAACGTTATAGTGTGGCTGGTGGCCGGTGGGTGGTGGGCGGGGTTGGAGCTTCGTCGTTACCTCCGAGCACTTACCTGTCCTCTAATTCTCAAGCGATGGTGGTGCCCGATGGTTGGTGGGCAGCAAGGAGGAAGCATGAGTGCAGCCGTGCAGATAGGTCGAGAAAGATGGAGTGTCATGGAGCAGGCTTCCACTTTTTTTTAATTAATCAAAAGCAGTGGCGGCCGCAGGATTTGTTAGGGGGGCGGAATTTTTGGTCTGGAATTTTTTTTTCTCGATTTATTATAATATATTGAAAATAAATCATAAATTATGGTATAAATATGATATTTTATTACAAAAAATTCATACAATAATTTATATATGTCTGTGTAGTAGGATTAAGATTTTTTTTTTAAATATTGAAAGAAAATTATAAATTTTTTTAAAAATTTGTCATTGGTATATGAAAAAAATGATAGGATTGAAAAATATGACAAAAAAACACTAGCCCCCCCTCCCCCCGTGCCCCCCGATCAAAAGTAGTAGAGTGCATAAGCCCAAACCCTTATGAATCGGTCATCCGGGTATAAATTTGTTAGGGAAGATCGAAGCTTTTGACATGCATAACTTTAAGTCAAAGTCCAATCTCAAGGCTACGAAAATGAGACTAGAAGAGTTAGAGAAAGCTCATTTGGATCTTAAGAGGTTAAAGCATCCACACCGGGAGCAAAACCGTCCTATTTGATTGAGCATTTGGTGGGGTCCTATACATTTCCTCAAGCAAAATCATTTTGGAGCTCGCATCGGTACTGAATTGCTCGAGCAATCAACCATTTGGATTTGCTCCATCTACCACTTAACAAAATTTGCTCAACTGATTCCTTGAGCAATTAGTGGGGGATTTAACCTTGAGAAAATTGGGTAGAGTATACCCTTTTAAAGTTTTTTTTACTAACTATACTCATTGAGTTTTCTTTTAGGTAATTGTACTATTTTTTAGATGGATATTACTTTTATACCCTTACAATCAAATTTTATCATTTTAAAAAGTAAAAACAAATTTTTTTTTAAAACAAATTCTATCATTTTAAAAAGTAAACGGTTAAATCATTGGAAGATTTGGTAGATGAAGATATTTTTCTCAACGTGGGATTGATTAGGGTTTTAATTAGTTACTCTTGAATCTTCAAATTATTTGGTTAGAATTGTTTATTGGCGGTTGTATTTTACAAACTCTAATTCATGTATGGGGTCGATTCTTGTAAGGCAATATCATTCTTGTATTACAATCTTGTATTACAATATTATTTATGTAATAGAATAGTGTTCTTGTTACAAAATCATGTAATACAATCTCATTCTTGTGTTACAATAACATTCCTCTAATACAAAATTATTCTAATATTACAATAGCGTTAATGTAATACAAGATTGTAACCACGTTCCTGTATTGTTAATCATCAATCAACCTTGCATAATCAAACTCATGTAATACAAGATTTCGTGTACTGAGTGAATTCCTGTAATGAGCGGAGTCTTGTACCTATTACTATATCCATAATTGAATTGTGGAGTTGAGTTACAAGAAATCACCTAAACGAATCGATTATTGTAACAATAGGTAGCGATTATTTTAACCTACAATTATTGTAGTCATAGATAGTGATTATTGTAGCTTAAAATTATTGTAACCAAGTAAGCGTTTCATCAAATCACAATAAGCAATTATTGTGAATCTGTTCTTAAATGAAATCATAAAAAAAAAAAATCTTAGTTAAAGGAAGCTTTGCATCTAATTATGAATCACGGCATAAATCACAAGCAATTCATCAACTTTGGTTGACCTCATAACCGATTCGTTAAAGACAAATTTGGTGAGTTTTCAAATTATAGTAATCGGTGGAAGTCATATTAGCAATCACTTGAATAAATAACACAAAACCAACCTACAATATCTTCACAAGCAATACCCGTGCTTGAAGGGAGGTGCGTCTACGAACCTTTCTTGAAAGAGGAGCGTCAATTAATACAAGAAGCGTCAATGGAAAAAGAATTAATTAGGGATTTGGATATTTATTGTTACAATCAAATAATACAAGAAGCGTCAATGGAAAAAGAATTAATTAGGGATTTGGATATTTATTGTTACAATCAAATCAAATCATGGGCAAATCTGTCATTAATAAAACAAAATCTTTAAAGGTATATTTACTAAAACAAAAATTGAAAAAGGAATAGTTACCCAATTTAACCTTTAACCTTTTTATATTTTCTTCACTTATATAATTTTTTTTTAAAGTATATAAATTTATTTTGGCTCATCATTTGCTCGAGCAATGGATATATGTAAAAATTGTTTTATTTGGGAAAATTTTACTTGAAGTAAAATTTGCTTCGGATCCACCATTTCCTTGAACAAATTCAATTTATGAGTGCAGATGCTCTTATGTGAAGAAAAAGAGGGTAATATTGCAATTTTGGGGAGGGTAAAGAGGAAGATTAGGGAGGCATTGGTTGTTGAATAGAATGAAAGTTGTAGGAAATACATAGATAATCGCTTCTGTCTCTCACAATAAGGCTATCTGAAATGGGAATTCCGAATGCTCGGGAGGGAGAACTATAATGAAATTTACGGTAATTGGAATTCTGATACATATTGATACAAATGTTTCAACGGGAGCAACCAACATTTATTGAATTTGAAAAAGAATCAGAAAAAATGATTCGATTCTCTTATTTGATTTCTCAAAGCGAGAGATTCACGAATTGGAATTCTGATACATATTGATACAAATGTTTCAACGGGAGCAAAATTTTCCAGTAACATTTCGTTTATGAACAGAAAAGTCCATATAAATTGTTTCCGAATACAAATTTTTTTTTTCAAATTCATTAAAATTCTATGTATTGATTCTTGAATACCTACAGTAGAATGTTCACATATGTATTAATTTCCCAGATTTTGCATCTGTAATACATGTTCCTTCTATTTCTGTAATTGTATTTGTCCTAAGATTTCTTTGGTGTCTTTGGAGCTAAAACTGCTCACTTATTCAGGCGACGTGATTTAAACCCACATCAAGAATCAAGTAAAATATGAGATTTAACGAAGTAATGATAGTATATAGTTTTCTCAAATAAAACTTATTATCTACGGAGTAAATAAGTTGCTGCAAATATGAAGACAATTTTCAACAGAAACGTTGATGATCGAGCACCCTGCCTTTATTATTAATTTCGACAGATATTTTACACACACTACACACATATATAGTGCAGATGTACACACACCATGATAATATCACCAAAAGCTAAAAAGAAAGAGAAAAGCGGTGAGGTAGGTCTCAGCCAGTGCCGGTGACCCCTAAATCCTGCTTGTTCTCCTCCTTGCCCTGGCCGAAAACGGGGCCGCCTTTGCCGGCAGCGTCGGGAACCTTGTCCTGTAACTTGTCGATCTGGATGCCACCAGGGTCCTCCTTGGACCGAATCTCCGTCCGGGTGCGGTTCTCTCCCTTCTCCATCGACTCGTAGGTGGTCGCCGTCCTCGCCCCCGGCGGCTGGGCTCCTTGTGCTCCTGACATTCCTAATTACGGACTTCCTTTTTCAGTTACGTACTCGCTTCGCTCTTAAAACAAAAATTGATGTCAAGCTAGTTTTAAGCGGCGTTTGCCGGGGGACGGGTCCCGCACTGACACGTGTGTACTAAGGACTCAACACGCGTTCAACATGCAAAGCATAATGGTATTTTATGTTTATTGTTGCTTAAAAATAGAAGAAATAATTAGCTTAAAATAGACATTATAATACACAATCGTCTATGTATTTTTCAAACCACTCTGAAATGGTTGGGTTCAACTAGAAAGGCCTTGCGGGTAGTACTCAAATTCCCCAGTTCGAACTCTAGATAACCGCTCTTTATTTTTCAAAAAATATCAAAAAGAAAATTTGAAGATTAAGATAGAACATGGTTATTGAACTATTTCTCTGCTTGGAATCTTGGATAGTATGCCCTCTACAGTCTACATATTATACAAATTAATGCACTTCAAATGCTTAATCTTATTGAAACTTTTAAGGTACTGTTACTAATAGCATTTCCAAAAACTCCTCTAAAAAATCTCTAAAATAGGGAACTAAATAGCAAAATCTCTAAAAATTTTACATTTCAACTCCTATAATATCTCTATTATACATATTTTTGCATATATTTACTATAATAAATGCATAAATTCATAATATAATAAATGCATATATAATGATTAAGGTAGGATTGATAACGTTTCGGCTATATACACATCCTTAAAGACGTGCAGGTGGGCTTACAGCCACCCGAGCCCGGATGTGCAAGCACGTTTTTATTTTTACTTTTAAAAAACGTGCGTGCACGTCCTTAAGGACGTGCAAAGGTGCACATGCTTAAGGACGTGCAGGTGCACGTGGGACGTGTAAGCCCGTCTACTAAAGACGAAGCGGACGTGCCTCTTCGTCTTCCATCCATTCCCCCTTCGTCTTCGTCTTCGCCAGAGAGAGAGAAATCGAGAGAGAGAGATCGCCGGAGTGAGAGAGAGACTACCGGAGAGAGAGAGAGAGAGACTGCCGGAGAGGGAGAGAGAGACAGAGAGAGATGGAGTCAGAGAGAGAGGTAGAGGCGGAGGCGGAGGCGTCGGCGATGGAGGCGGAGGTGATGGCGCCCATGGAGGCGGAGGTGGTGGCGGAGGAGGCCATGGAGGCGGAGGTGGTGGCGCCGGAGGTGGAGGCTGAGGTGGTGGCGGAGGTGGTGGCGCCGGAGGTGGAGGCTGAGGTGATGGCGGTGGTGGTGGCTGAGGACGGTGGTGGTGGTGACGGTGGTGGTGGTGGAGCAGCAGCGGGGGAGGCATCCGGTGGTGGTGGTGGTGGCGGCGGAGTGGCAGAGGTGGAGGATCCCCTATTACCGCCGCGGAAGCGGCGGACTATGGAGGTGTCGTCGGTCCCGACCCCACCGGTATGTTCTTTGATTTATTTATTTTGTTTGATTTATTTTTATAGTTTTATAATATAATTTGATAGATTATAATATAGTGTTATAATATAATTTGATAGATTATAATATGTTTTTAGTATATAGTTTGATACAAAATAATATAGTTTTAATTTGATAGAATATAATAGATAGTATATAGTTTGTATATTTTGATAGTATATAGTTTTCATGGAAAAACATTAAAAATGATTAATATATATTACAAGACATTAAAACATATTAAAATATATTAAAATACATCAAAAGACATTAAAATAAATTAAAATAAAAACATTAAAATATATTAAAATATATTAAAATACATAGAAATAAATTCAAATTGAAAGACAATAAAAACATTAAAATATATTAAAAAAATAGAAATAAATTAAAATTGAAAGAAAATAAAAACATTAAAATATATTAAAATACATAGAAATAAATTAAAATTGAAAGAAAATAAAAACATTAAAATATATTAAAAGACATTAACAGATATTAAAATACATTAAAAGATATTAAAATACATTAAAATATATTAAAATACATTAAAAGATATTAAAATACATTAAAATAGCCAACTGGATGAAATAAAAAACATTAAAAGTAATAGGTTCTCAACATTTCACAATAACAGGCAGGGAGGCTCATGAGGGGGGATGGTACCCTCCGGCCTGGCGGCCTGTTAGGTTCGGCGACCGGGCAGCGGTCAGCCAGATACAGGAGGAGACGGTACCTCGCGATCAGACAGCCACAATCGATGATATGCTTGCGTCTGTAGAGGGCTTCCAGCAGTCGATGGGGACCCCCCCGGCCAACGAGCACGACAACTTCTGGATGGGTCTGCCATCTTGGGATCCTTCTAGCGATGCGACGGAGGGGCTGCAGCCTTCCTTGGAGATCGCTGATGTGCTGAGCAGCTGCATTATTGACGTAGTCGTGGGTCGACGGGCCGACATGGGTAGACCGCCTGCTCGTGTACCGCCCACCATCCCCGTGGCATCTACTTCAGCCGTTCCAGAGGCTTCTACATCCGGCACCCACGACGCCGAGCCTTCGACCTCCCCCACACCAACGGCGATCTCCTTGGCATCTGCGGATGACGTGATCCCTGACGTCGTTGAGGAGGCTGACGACGGGCAGGAGGGGCAGGCTGAGGGCCAGAGGGGCCCATAGGTGGAGCCCGCGCCCATCCCTGCGCAGGCTGCCGCACCGGTTGTGCAGGTCGACCCTTTCTTACCGCCGGGAGAGCTGCTTGTGTCTTACAGGCATCAACGCGCGTATCAGGTGTGGAGGGAGCCTACTGTGGAGCTGCCGCTGTTGAAGTTCCACCACCGGGCGACTCACCTGCTGCCGTTCAACCGATACATTTTTTAGGGCCAAGGGACCTGGGTGCAGGATCTTATCCCATCGGGCATCCCGCAGCTGAGGTCCCTCCACTGGGAGTGTGTGGACGAGTTTACTTGCACAACCTTCCTAGAGCATTGGCATCCGGAGATCAGCTCCTTCCACTTTCCATGGGGCGAGATGACAATCACGCTGCACGACGTTGCATGCCTCATGGGACTTCCGATGGAGGGTCTGCCGTGTACGTCACATCTGGCCGCGAGCGCTTTGGAGATCGACCGCTTCAAATGGCCGACATCGGCGTATAAAGTCAACCTTTTCGATGAGGTAAAGACTTTAATCTCCAAAAAGTGCTTCGATTATCTGTACAAGATGTGGCAGGATGTCGTGAACCAAAAGGTTCCTCCGGTATGCACGGACCGACATTGGAGGGTTTGTTACGGGATCCCTTGTGTCCATGAGATTTAGGCATACGTCAACTCCGGTACTCCGATACCCGCTGAGGACATCCACCCGTTCTGGATGGATTTGACATGGACTGACATCGACGACACCCCACTGCCGTATGAGCTGTCATCTTCATACACGGCTTCCAACGATGTATGCAACGATGAGCTGCACCCACCCTCATCTGCAAGCGTCCGATGAAGGGGAGGCCTCGGGGGTCGAGGAATGCCTGCAGAACTAACCCGTTGCCATACGAGGAGTTAAGGGAAAGATTTGAGAGAGAAGAAGCTCGTGCTGCTCGAAATGCTGCTCGACATCGTCCACAAGCGACCTCAGCTCGACGTGGACGTGATGATGTGTTCGGGGGGTTCAATTGGGGTCGAAACAACGTTGATCCCTTCATGCTCGGTCATATTGAGGGTGTGAGGGACACTGTTGGAGATGGTCATTTTGGCTACCGTGCTTTGGCGTCATTGACATCTCCGATCGGAGAGTCTGCTTTCCCGGAACTCAAAACGTTATTATGCAATCACTTGGAGGATCACGCCGATCTCTACGCCGATTGTTATACGGGAGAATACCCATTCCAGGAGTTCGTCGACTGCCAGAGATGGGCGGGAGCTGTGCATGGTGATAGGAGACGGTGGATAGAGCTACCCATTATGGGTTTAGTATTTGCAACGGTATATCAGATTCCTCTCGTCGTTCTAGCTTGACATCATCCGTCCACATGTCTCCCCATGACCTCGCCGACACCTGCTAACAACCCTCAATCAGCAACCCTTGGTGTAGCCTGCATCGGAAACTAAGACCATTTTGCCGCGGTACGACTTCAAACGTCTTTTTTTATTACCTATTCTTGCTTTTCATATATATGTCAATACTCTAACTATAATTTTCCGTTGTCATAGATCTGGTTGCGTCCTAAACGCTCCTATTCCGCCGCCTCCGCAGAATGGATCGCACATCATCAACCGAGCGTCGAAGGATGGGATGCTCCATTTCAAGCTCAGTTTGAGAGATTTCGAGCCTTACGTGTCGAGTCCGGTCGCCCTTTACTATTTTCCTAGATTTTATTCCACCAGTTTATTAAAATTATGGATGTAAACATTTTTTTCCGTTCCTTGTAACATTATTCTCATATTATCCGAATGAAAATCTTAACAATTATTGCTTTCCATTTAATTAGACTCTAAATCCTTCAACTCCACTAGCTAAACACTTCAATTTTTTCAATTAACAATACAAAATCCTCGGAAACCCTAAACCCTAAACCCTAAACGCGAAACCCTAACTAGGGTTTGCACGTCCTTAACAATGTGCATATATTGCACGTCCTTAAGGACGTGCAAAGGGTCTGCTAGTGGACGTGTACAGTCCCACACTTGCACGTCCTTAAGAACGTGCATGCAAATCCTTAATCCGGATTTGCGGTGTATATATCAACACCCATTGATAAATACACCGCTAATTTTTACGGGAACCACCGCTAATCTCCGCAACTCCTTGCGGAATACTTTTGACGTTGTGCCAAACCGCTTTTACGCCGACTTAACTCTGCAACTCCTTGCGGAGTTAAGTCGGCACCCGGTTGCGACTCTGTGTCCTATTCTCCTCCCAAGGAGAAAAAAAAAAAAAAAAAGAAGCTATGCACCTCCATGCGTAATTGTTTTGAGATTTTTTTAAAATATTTTTTTTAACATATAGGTTAGGGAACTCCGCATTAGGATGCGGACCTCTCTCCGCAACGTCTTGCGGACGTTTTGTCGATGGACTTTTAGGGCGTGTTTGGCACGATGTCCGGGGAGATCCGCAAGGAGTTGCGGAGCTCGGTCCGCAGGGGGTTGTGGAGATTAACGGTGGTTCCAGTAAAAATTAGCGGTGTATTCATAAAACCGTTTAACAATTCTAAACTTAATTAGCAGCCAATGAACAAATAAATCAATTAAAGCACTGCAACAATGTTGAAAATTAGTGAATGGCAGCAATGAGTCCAAATAAATTAATTTCGGCATTGATCAGTTGAACATTAATCAGCCACCGTAACGATAGCAGTGAAGAAAGACAGTGAATAAAGCAAAGAAGAAAGGCAGTAAATGAAAGCAATGAAGAAGGCAATGAACAACAAGGCAACAATCAGTCCAAATAAATCAACAAGCCAAAATCAGTCGAACAATAAAGCAAATCAGTGAATGCAAATAAGGGCAAATCATTCAAACGATGCAGGAGTAAACGCAGCAACCAAACAAGGTAAATACAAGTCAGCTATTTCCTTAACCAAAAAGAGAAGTGTATTTGCTATATTTCTGCTATTTAGGTTGCAACAGTGGTAAGCCGGAGTGGTAAGCCCTCTCTTGCAAGAGCAGAAATAGCTGACTTGTATAACAAAAGAAAACTGTATTTGCTATATTGTTCATTCTCTGAAATACCTAACAAATTTGGATTATTCATGAAAAAATCTAAAATATCATGGGTGATTTTGGTAGTTGGGCTATTTTGAATGTTCAATTAGGTAGCTAGCCCCCAAGCTAATTTAATTAGTTTGGATAGACCTCACCCAAATAGTGGTCAATGGTCAACTCGGTCAACGCTGACCGTTGACCAACCCATTTGGATATTTTTTTTAATGATGCCATATTTTACCGTTTTGATGCCAAAATTTTATTATATTTTATTTTTACTTTGATGCCATTTTCTAATTAAATCATTGGATGACACTTTTTTAATGCCACTTTTTTTAAACCTTGATGACATTTTTTGTTTACTGTAATGTCACGTTGACCATTGATGTCATTTTTTTTAATGGTACCGACTGATGCTACTTTTTTTAATGTCAATTTTTTGATGATATTTTTTAACCGTGATGCCATATTTTTGATGATATTTTTTCAAAATAGTATTTTGATGACATTTTTTCCATTGATGCCATTTTTTTTACTGTAGACTACTGATGACACTTTTTTATGTCAATTTTGTTGATGATATTTTTTTACCGTGATGCAACTTTTTCAAAGTAGTGTTTTGATGCCATTTTTCTAATGTAATTATTTGATGCCGCTTTTTTTAATCAAATCGTTTGATGCCATTTTTTTAATTTAATTAATTGTATATCAATATATTTTCATCGATTCTACCTTTATTCACTGTTGACACGTTTGTGGTTACACTTCATTGATGCAATCACTTGTGGTGGTATGTTTATTACAATTTTATTGATTGATGACATTTGTGATTACATTTTATTGATCTCAATCATTTGTGATGACATTGTTTGTGATTACACTTCATTGATGCATTCACTTGTGGGGGCATGTTTATTACATTTTTATTCATTGATGACACAAGAGCGTAAATGTGATTAAACTTGATTGATGACATATTTTATTGATAACTTTTATTCATTGATGAAATGGTTTTATTAGTTTAATAGAATTGGTAAAATAGGAGCATAAAATGTGATGACACTTCATTGATGACATCTTTTTATTAATGGTTATTATTCATTACTGACATTAGTTATTACACTTCATTGATATCAATCGTTTCTGAAGACATCTTTATATAATTGATGATGACATAAGAATATAAGAGCTTAAAACGTGGAATCAAAATAGAGTCATCTTATTATACATATAAAAATACAAGGTCTTTGAAACTATGACATTAATGTTTTATTAGCTATTTTATTAACCACTAAAATTTTTATCGCAAAAAGACAGACTTTGCCGCGAAAATAGGTGAAGGATTAAAAAATAGTCTATGCGGGATTTGAACCCGCATCGATGTGCTTGAGCACAATGCTCTACCAATTTGAGCTAATAGACTTTAATTTAGCACTAATAAAACAAGTGAAAGGGTTTAGTTAGCAAAGACAAGTAATAAACAAGTTGTTCAAGTAAGCATAAATAAGTAGAAGATGAGGTTCATGAAGCACATACCAAAATCAATGATGATTGAGCAACTTGCTAGGGCTAATTCAATGCCATTAGTATGCACTTGGCATCCGAATCGCTAGTTTCACTGCAAACTCAAGAAAGTATACAAACAAGGCCAAATGTCATGTAGGCAAAAAACAAATAGAGACAGTGTAATTTGTGTACTATTTTAAACAAGCATTTGATCAAACACGGTGAAAGAATGAGAGGTATAGACTAGACATTAGACACCAATTTAAAATCCTTGAATCAGATTTTATTGTCACAATTTTAAGGTCTATATGTCAAGCTGTTAAAATGTGGTCAGAATTGCTTGCCTCCAGGCTCCAGTAAGTTCAATGACAGCAAAAAATGACAGCAGCAGAAGAAGCATAAATGATAAACCACGCCCCCATCCACCTTAATTGACAAAAGCAAAGCAAAAATCGACCAGGCCAAGAATTCAATTAAAAGCAATAATCGATCAGGCCAAGCAAAACAAAACCGACAGCAGCAGACTAGAAGAATACAATTGCCAACAGCAAAACACGAGAAGCTATACCACCACACTGCAGAAAATGCTCTTGACATGCCAATTTGGCATCACAATGAGGAGCCACGAGAATGTAATTTGGCATCACAACAGCAAAACACGAGAAGCTATTTTTAGCCCAAATTTTAAATTTGAAAATTTGCTTTCTGAAAACATGTCAACATTCAGAGACGATATATACATACAAACATTCAAATAATAAGGCAAATTACACTTTGCAAGATTGATCTTTGTACCTGGTTAGCTTGTGGAAATCTTTGGAATCACTTCTTATAGTTATGCACCTTGCCTTTTCCTCAAATATGCTCCCGACAAAGTTGCAGCAGCTTCGAGCATTTACAAACATTGAAGAAGGTTTATAGTTAGGATGCATACTCTTTTGGGGTGGGCGCAGGTCTGGGCATGTAACCAATAACAATAAGACTTGCAGAGAAGGGTGAGCCATTGATAAGGAGGCTACAACAATATTTAACGTAACTACATTTATTATAGAATCAAATGAAAATCAGAGATACAAATCATTGTCTTCGACACTGAATTTTGGTAATCTGATCCTCACTCGTAAGAGAAAGTAAACTATGCTTATTGTCAAATGAATGCAAGTAAAAAGAATAATACTAATGTTTATAACTCAGGCCATTCCCAACTGGCTGTGGCAGCGAACCAAAGGAAGGCCACGATACGAGTTCAACAAAGAATACTTCGCCAATGTATAAATGTCCTCAATGATATAAATCAGTCCCTCGTCATGAAACATGCTTCAAAAGCCAATGATCCTATCTACAAGCAAATTCAAGTGTCACAAAAACCTACATGATCTAGAAGCCAGTACATATATGTGAAGAGATCGAGGGAGCACCTTCAACTGATTCTGATGCAAAATTGAGTTTTATGTACTTGGCAGCCCCCAAAGTTGGAAGAGCTACTCAGTGCCTACATCATGTTGTTGTTGATGTTGTTGCTGTTGCTTGAGCTGCTTCCAACACTCCCAGACTGGAAATTGTATCTCTGATTTTCATTTGGCGGCCAAATTGAGCAATCCAACTAAACACTCAAATCAATTGACCTCCAATCACCGAATTACACATTCATATACACAAATTTAGGTCAACAAAAAGAAAAAATCGAACCATTGCAGAAAAGATCTAAGACGTAAAAAAGCATAATGCACACATTCAATGTCCGGATTTGGCAAATAAATCAGATCAAGCAGATTCAAAGAAAGAGAAGCGATTTTCCCTATGAGTCGCAATGACTTACCTGGATCGGAATTGGCTCCATCGGTGAAGAACAAAGAAATCAGCGAATTGGATGACCCCAACTCGATTCAACAGCGGAACAGAAAGGAAGTCGAAGCCCTGAGTGCAACAATCGGTGAAAAATTTCCCGATTCACAGGCGGAATCACCAGAATTGGATCTAGGAAGCTGTTTCACAATAATCGGCGAAGCTAATTCCCCACTGCAGACGTCGAAAGATCGCCGACCTTCATCTTCTTCTTCGCGAGATTCCGCGATGGAGAGGGCGATTCCAATGGAGATCTGAAAGGAGACATTGAAAGAGAAATGGAGAGCGAGAGAGCGAGGAGGCAAAGTACAGGGAGTGAGAGGGCGATTCCCATGGAGATCTGAAAGGGACTGTGGAGATGAAGGAGGGTGCGGCTCCCTTCTCATCCTTCGTGAAAACGGATGGATCTGCGAACAGAGGCAAGGAAGAGGGTTAGGGTTGCGGGAGCTAATAAAAATTGTAAAGGGTCTAAGACGGCTAAAAAAACAATTAAGGGGGCTAATTACCCAACGAATTATTTCTAAGGGTCTAATTCAGCAAATTCCCTCAAATATCATTTTGATTTCATAAGGGCTATAGACAAGAGGTCCAAACGGCTATTAACAAGACAAATTTTATTAAATTGCACAACCAATCCCTTTATCGAATTCGCCCAGTTCCGAAATTCCAATGCGGCAAAACAGAACGCTAAAGAGCAGTCGGTTCGGGTGCACAAAATTATTGCATGCTATGGGTATAATTCAAATTAGAGATGAACCTAATTAATTAGTTTTGTGGTGTTAATCAATTAATGAATTTGTTTTTTGAGTTGATTTTAATTCATTGAATCAAGTATACTGGATCGAGGAAACCAGGGAAGACAACAACAGATTGGGATCTTACGAAGGCAGGACTAGCCGACGGTGGATTGGTGGGTGGAAGGGGAGGGAGGGGTACATTTGTTAAGACTATGTTATGTAGGGTATATGGTAGCTATTGTAGGGTAGCATGTATGTAATAATTAAGGCTGTATATAAGCCTTTAGGTTTCCAGGTGTTCAGAATATCAATTTGGGGATTCCCTCATTCCCTTGGCCATTTTTCAATTCAATGAAACAGTGGCTAGAAATGCTTCTGTAGAGGTTTTGTTCTTCTTCTCCTTTCTTACTGAATTGATTCACAAATCATCATGGTATCAGAGCTTGATGAGTGAATCGATCTCTCTCAGCTCCATTCATCTCAGATCTTAGCTATTCACTTCTGGAAATCTCTTCCAGCTCGTTAGACGTCTGCTTCAAATCTCTGCCATGGCGAATCTCGGCGATCGAACACCAAATGATGGAGGACGTCATCGTGGAGACTTCATCACTGCAACCGATCTCAACAATCCTTTGTTTATTCATCCATCTGAGAATTCAGGTATGATTTTCACTACAATTCAGCTCACTGGTGATAATTTTCGACGCTGGAGGAAAGCTATGTCTAAAGCTCTCTCAGTGAAGAATAAACTAGGCCTAATGACCGGATCTCTTGCTGAAACTGATGAGAACTCTGTGATGTGGAATCGGTGTAACGATATGGTTTGTTCATGGATCTTAAACACTGTTTCGAAAGAAATCTATGCTACTCTTGACGAATTTGATACAGCTCGTGAGATGTGGTTAGATCTGGAAGAAAGTTATGGCCAAAGGAATGGTCCTCTGGTTTTTCAGATCAAGAAAGATGTTCAGGATTGTAGCCAAGGAAACTTGCCAATGACCGAGTATTTCACTAAACTCAAGGGTCTGTGGCAAAGGCTATCTGGACTGGTTCCTCAGATCAGGTGCAAATGTGGAAGCTCATGATCATGAAGAGAAACTGATAAAGTTTCTAATGGGCCTGATGATGAAGAGAAACTGATGAAGTTGCTATGTGGAAGCTCATGTTCAGGAGTGTGATCTCAATGCTCAACTGGAAGCTCATGATCATGAAGAGAAACTGATGAAGTTTCTAATGGGCCTGAATGAAGGCTATGCCTCTGCTCGTCGCCAGATACTTCTGAATACACCTCTTCCAACTGCCAGTATGGCTCATGCTCTACTGATTCAGGATGAGGCAAGTGTTAAGGCTTCAAATCCTGCTCCATCTGTGGATTCTACTGCTCTCAGTGCTTCCTCAACTCGTGACAAGCCTAAGAAGGAGAAGTGTGAGCACTGTAATGGGAATCACAAAGCTGATAGGTGCTGGGAAGTGTATGGATATCCTCCCTGGCATGTCAAGAGCAAAGAGAAGCCACAGATTCGTCGCTTTGGGTCTGGATCTGACTATAAATCCAGAGATAAGGAGGCTCTGGACAAGAAGTATAGAGCTAACAGTGCTGCAGTTTCTTCACCATCTTCATCTGTATCTGGTGAGTCCAATCAAGCCCCTCAGTCTCCTTCTCTGGACAATCAGCTTCTTCAAACTATTATCAAGCTTCTGGACCAGAAGAAGGATAAAGGTGCTGAGGTCAATATGGCAGGTATTGTTCATTGTTGTAATACTTCTATGTTCTCAAAGTTGTGGATTATTGATAGTGGAGCCACTGACCATATGACCTGTAATCAGTCATATCTCAAACACTCAAAGCCTATCACCACCTCTCTTGCTGTACATTTGCCAGATGACACTTCAAGAAGTGTCACTCTTACTGGTGATGTTCATATCACCTCCCTCTTTACTCTAAAAAATGTTCTGTATGTGCCTAAATTTCACTTCAACTTGATATCCATCAGTCGGCTAATTCATGATATGAATTGCTTTGTGTTCTTTTTTTCTGATAAATGTATCATTCAGGACCATGCCAGGAGGACAGTAATTGCAGCTGGTAAGGAGCTTGGAGGACTGTACTACCTGGTGCCTGATGTCAAACTGGAAGCTACCCTTCTTGAAGACCCATCAGTTTTTGACCTTATACCATATAAGTCCCTCAAAAATGCTTTCTATTGTAGAGACAAACCAAAATTACCTATGTTTCTCCCTTCTGTTGCAAACTCTGATATGAGTGCTATTTGGCATCTTAGACTTGGACATGCTCCTTTTGATAAGCTTTTACATGTTCCCTCTATTTCATCTGATTTGCATAAATTCAAACATGATTACACATGCTCCATTTGTCCTCTTGCTAGGCAAACTAGAAACAGTTTTCATACTAGTGATTCTCATGCTTTGAATGCTTTTGCATTGCTTCATTGTGATTTGTGGGGGCCATTTGATACTCAAACTTATCAAGGTCATAAATATTTTCTAACTGTTGTGGATGACTACATCAGGAGTGTTTGGGCATTTTTACTCAAACACAAGTCTGAGACTCCATCTGTCCTTCAAACCTTCATCACAGTGATGGAAAATCAGTTGAATGTGTCTGTCAAAACACTGAGAAGTGATCAAGGTACAGAGTTCTTTAACTCTGAAGTCAAATCTTTTCTCAACTCAAAGGGAATTGTCCATGAGAGTTCATGTAAAGCTACACCACAACAAAATGGTCGAGTTGAAAGAAGGCACAGATACATCCTTGAAACTGCTAGGGCCCTGAGAATCCAAGCATCTCTTCCTCTTCGTTTCTGGGGTGATTGTGTTCTCACTGCTACCTACATCATCAATCGTCTCCCTTCACCTCTCATACATCACCTAACTCCCTATGAAATGCTCTTTCACAAACCACCTGAGTATGACAGACTGAAAGTCTTTGGTTCTTTGTGTTTTGTGTCCATACACTCTACACACAGAGGGAAGTTTGATCCCAGATCTGCTCCCTGTGTCTTCCTTGGGTATCCTTTTGGATTCAAAGGATACAAAGTCTTCAATCTATCTACACAAAAATGTGAGATTAGTAGAGATGTCAGATTTGTGGAAACTGTTTTTCCCTTTGCTAGCAATGAGGATTGAGGACCTCTTCTCATCCACTCAACCTGACCCTCATACCTCTACTGATCCTACACCTTTTGTAGATGATTTTCTTCCAGTGGAAGTGAACACATCTTCACCATCACCATCTCTCAACCCTCCCTCTCCTTATGAGTCTCATGCTGAGTACTCCCCTTCTCCTGTTCCCCCTGCCTTTGATGAGGCCCCTCTTGTCCTTGATGAAGAGCCACCACCACCTCCTCGTCGTTCTACCAGACAATCTCACCCTCCAGTTTGGCAGAAGGACTATGTGTGCACCTCTAATGCTCTTGACACTGCTCTTGCTACTCCATGTAAGTCCACTTCTCCTTACCCAATTCTTTCTTTCATTTCTTATTCCAATTGTCCCCCATCCTATCTCTCCTTCATTCTCAATGTGGCTTCCTTCACTGAACCTACAACTTTGCAAGATGCATTAAGTAAAGCTGAATGGATCAATGCTATGCTTATTGAGCTCTCAGCACTGGAGGCAAATCAAACCTGGACTCTTGTTCCAAGATCTGAAGCTCCATCTGTGGTGAGCTGCAAATGGCTGTTTAAACTAAAATTCCATGCTGATGGCTCTCTGGAAAGACACAAGGCTCGTCTGGTAGCTCGTGGTTTCTCTCAGCTTGAAGGCATTGATTATAGTGAAACATTTGCTCCAGTTGCTAAGATGATCACTGTAAGAACTGTCCTTGCTGTTGCCACTGCCAGAAATTGGTCCATCTCTCAGATGGATGTCACCAATGCTTTCTTAAATGGAGACTTGGATGAGGATGTATACATGGAGCTGCCCCCTGCATACTCTCTTCTCAAGCAGCACTCTTGTCCTCAGGGGGAGTGTATGGATGAGGACAAAGTGTCTCATATGGTTTGCAAGTTGAACAAGTCTTTATATGGACTCAAGCAAGCTCCAAGACAGTGGTTCTCCAGATTCTCACAAGTGGTGAAGGAGGCTGGTTATGAACAGTCTCAAGCAGACTACTCTCTGTTCTTTAAGGTCACAAAAGGATCATACACTGCTCTTCTTGTGTATGTAGATGATATGATCATAACTGGAGATAACACAGCTGAGATTGAGAAGCTGAAGGCACATCTAAATCAAAGATTCAAGATGAAAGACCTTGGAAAAATGAGGAATTTTTTGGGAATTGAATCTGAGAATATTGATCAAGGATTAGTGATCAATCAAAGGAAGTATGTCTTGGAATTACTCAAAGACACAGGCATGGAAAATGCCAAACCTGCAGCTACTCCTCTTGATCCCAAAGTAAAGCTCTCTATGGAAGGAGAGAGATCTGAGGTGTATGATGTCTCATACAGACGCCTAGTAGGCAAACTCATCTACCTCACCATCACAAGGCCTGACATATGCTATGCTGTACAAGTGTTGAGTCAGTTTATGCATAAGCCTAATGATGATCACTGGAGAGGTGCCAAGCATGTGTTGAGATATCTAAAAGGATCTCCAGGACATGGATTGCTGCTATTAAACACATCAAATCTTCAGATCAATGCATTCTGTGATGCTGATTGGCAAAGCTGCCCTATGACACGAAAATCCTTGACTGAATTTTGTGTGATGCTAGGAAACTCTCTTATCTCTTGGAGGACAAAGAAGCAAAGTTATGTGGCTATGTCATCAGCTGAATCTGAATATAGGGCCATGGCAACTGTGAGCTGTGAGACCACCTGGTTACTCAAGCTTCTCAAGGATTTGTAAGTTGATCAATTAAGACCTGTAAGGTTATTCTGTGACAACAAATCAGCTATGCACATTGCCAGAAATCCTGTCTTCCATGAGAGGACGAAGCACATTGAAGGAGATTGTCACCTTGTGAGGAACAAAGTTCTAAGCAAGGAAATTGAGCTGGGCTACATTCCAACTAAGGAGCAACCAGCTGATATCTTTACCAAGATTGTTACTTCTGATCAGTACTCTAAAATTCTCTCCAAGTTAGGAGTTTATAACTTGTTTGCTTCATAAACTCCTCACTTGAGGGGGAGTGTTAAGACTATGTTATGTAGGGTATATGGTAGCTACTGTAGGGTAGCATGTATGTAACAATTAAGGCTGTATATAAGTGATGAGCGGTTTTTAGTCGCCTAAACCGTATCAAAATAAATTCGAACTTACTAACTAATGTAGTGTGGTAAGCACGAGTTGATCCCACAGAGAATCAAGTTATTCCTAAGTTAAGTCTATTTACCAATTAATAGAAAGGGGGGTTTTGGTGTTATGAAAATAAGAAAGAAAACAAAATAAACTATAAACAAATAATGGAGATAACAATTAAAGGACTAGTTTCATCTACAAATATCCACTTTAGTTTGACTAGTTGATCCTTGATTCTTCTTCAAGTTCTCTTTTCGTCCTATTATTGTTCCTGTCCTGATCTTGTGTAAATTACTAGTCCTACGAGTCCTAGTAACCCTTACTAATTAGATAACCTTAACACGGTCAAGATTTAACCTAATAGTAGCATTAAGATTAAGGATTAACCAGGATATATGCAACACCAAGCTACGAGTCAGCATTTAACATATAATTGATTCTCTACACACCAGTTTAGTCCTACGAGTCCTAAAAAGGCATGATTGCTACTATGGATTAAGGTTCGCTACGAGGAATCTACAAAATCCTAGCAATAATCTCAACTAGTTGTACGGACTAGAAGAAATCAACAATATTCGCAAAAGAATCAATACGAATCAATAGGAATAGAACAAGAATAGAAATCTCACAACTTTATCAAACCAAAGCTTCAATCCATAGATGAAACGAAAGAGTTTAGCACTCCATGGCCATGGAGGCTCTTCTCTAGGGTTCTCTCAATTGATAGTCTCCAAGTGCATAAACTAATGAATTCGATCCCTCAAATAAAACCCTAAAACTTCCTTAAAAGGCCTCAAAGGAGTCGGCCAAATAATAATTCTCAAAACTAATTAAAGAGATAAAAGGTCCTTTAACGGATTCGGCGTTTCTGCATAGGCCGCAGGGCAGCCACCACAGGCCGCGGGGCGGCCAGGCGATCAGCGAAATCGTTCGACAGAGCTTCGAGCCGCGGGGCAGCTAGCTTGGCCGCGGGGCGGCTTTTACTGTTCACAGCGAATTTTCCTCTTCGAATTTGGTCCCGATGTCAACACGAAAGTTGTATATCTCGGAAAGATCTTTCCAACGCATGGTCATAATAGTCAATCGGACAACCGAGGCCTCCAGAAAGTGCGAAACAAGTTCAGCATGTCTGGCGACAACTTCTGCTGACTTGTTATTCACTTAGGCTCTCTAACTTCGATTCCGCTCCCGAGCTCTTCACTTTTCCTCCTCCTCTTCACTCTTCCTTCATCCATGAGCTTCCTCATTCCTCGTCGGATCCACATATACCTGAAATAATCCATAAAAGCGTGTAGATTCCGACTCTACCAACAAAACAAGTATAAATGCAATTCTAGCCTAAACCATGCATTATATACATCTAAATCATGATAAATGCATCCTAATATGCCTACCTAAATGCATGCTATCAATAAGCCTTTAGGTTTCCAGGTGTTCAGACTATCAATTTGGGGATTCCCTCGTTCCCTTGGCCATTTTTCAATTCAATGAAACAGTGGCTAGAAATGCTTCTGTAGAGGTTTTGTTCTTCTTCTCCTTTCTTACTGAATTGATTCACAAATCATCAACGTTGGCGGCGATGATAGAGGATAGCAGGAAGGCCAACGAATAAAGAATACAAATTAGGGTTTGTAGGGCTTACTTGTACCGTAATAGACTTTAATCTCCTTAAAATTGTCCAATTCAAGCCATTTTGATATGAATAAATCATTCACCAATTTGGCAATTGCAATTTGTAGTGATTGTAAATAATTAAATTGGCAAGAAACTACAATTGCGTTTTAATCTGTTTGAAGCTTCACCTAGCAATCGAGGAGTGCAGATGGTGATATGAAGTAACCATTCTAGCAGGCCTAGCTAGTGGCTAGTGGCAGGGATCTTCCTCGAGGGTCGTCGGAGAAGGTTGCGAATGACGATTCCTACATCTTCGACGGGAGGAATGGAGAGGAGAAGAGAGAAAATTTTGTGGGGGAGATGGTCTTTGAATCCGATGAGGCGATGAATAATAAAAAGGACTTGTTGTGCAATTTATCAATATCATCTTGTCAATAGTCATTTCATCGTCTTGTCGGTAGACTCATTCTTTTGATTTTGATATATTGAAATTGAAATACCCTTTAATTGCTTTAATAGTCATCGCTTTCTATTTCGATATATTTTTTTATATTAAATTCCAGTGTTTCACGAATTCTTAACTGAAAATGACGGAATATTAGCACTCAAATCCAAACTCAATTTAATTTTATATTAACTTCATGTATTGAATTTGAATACTATTCAAATTCACATTCCATGAGTATATATACTCGTATAATTTAGCTGATTTTGATTTTCCAAAAATAAATTTGCATAAAAATCCAAGCTTGGATGCAGTAACGAATCGTCTTTCTTTATCCATGAACTGCCACGTGTCATAACAAGAACCAGTTACCATAAATATCCAACGCACTGCACTCTCCTCCCAGCTTAGCACACCTTCTCGCCTTGTCTCCCCCAAAATTCCTGTCAAAATTCTTCAAACCCTCCAATTCCTCGATTCCTGCAAATAAACTTCTCTCTGATGAGCGCCGAAGCGTTCCACATATCTAATCTTCTATGTCTCTCCCCCGTCCGCAGCAATTGGCCCTCCTCCTCCGGCCGCCATCCTCCCGGCGGCGACTGGCGGCGTCGACGGCGAAGATCTATGCCCCATTTTCTCTCCCCAGGGAGGAATCGGAGCTTCCATGTCTTGGCCGTGAAATCGGATGAGTTGGAGGATGCGCGATTGCTCCGCCAGAAGTTCGCCGTCGGGAAGGTCTTGGCCGATGCGAAGGTGAAGCTTCTCGATGTTGTCGAGTCGGTGACGCTTCAAGAGGTCTCTAAAGGCGCGATCTTGGAGGAGGAGGAGGAGGCGGCCGACGGCCTCTGGTGGGAGCGGATCCCTAAGCGTTGGGTTATAGTGCTGCTGTGTTTCTCCGCTTTCCTGCTTTGCAACATGGATCGGGTAATTGTTCCAGTTCTTATGCATTTGCAGAATTGCAGTTGAGATTGATTCGAGTAACTTTAATTGAGTAATTGGTAACTTGATTGAACCATTGTTTGTTGGCAGGTAAATATGAGCATTGCAATACTTCCAATGTCAAAAGAGTTCGACTGGAATCCATCAACGGTGGGGCTGATACAATCGTCCTTCTTCTGGGGATACCTTCTTACTCAGGTAGCATTCAAATCTTCAAACTGTCAAGTGCTGAGAGTTGTTTTCCGCAGATCAAATTTTGTACTTGGAGGTGATCTGAAGCGAATTACATTAACTGCAGATTGCTGGAGGTATTTGGGCAGACACGGTTGGGGGAAAGCGTGTGCTGGGGTTCGCGGTGATCTGGTGGTCGATTGCCACGGCTCTCACACCAGTTGCTGCTAGATTGGGTTTGCCTTACTTGCTCGTTGTCCGTGCTTTCATGGGGGTTGGCGAGGTTGGTTGATTGGTTGCTCGATCTTGACTTGTATAGTTCGAATTGCGATGAGATTGACGATATTTGGTTCTGTTTCAGGGTGTGGCCATGCCTGCAATGAACAACATTCTCTCCAAATGGGTCCCTGTTGCCGAAAGAAGTCGATCTTTAGCATTTGTTTACAGTGGCATGTACCTCGGATCTGTAGCCGGTCTAGCCTTCTCGCCTTTCCTGATCCACAAGTTCGATTGGCCTTCGGTTTTCTACTCCTTTGGTTCTCTAGGGACAGTGTGGTTCACAGTCTGGCTGAATAAGGTATACTATTGTTTATATAGTTTTCGATTTAGAAGAGCTTATAACAACACATTTTTCTTACATTTCGCGTAATTTGTACCTTTGAAACAGGCATATAGCTCACCTCTTGAAGATCCTACATTGCGGCCTCAAGAGAAGAAATTGATTGTTAGCAACTGCCTATCCAAGCAGCCTGTCAAGTCTATACCATGGCGTTTAATTTTGTCGAAGCCACCCGTGTGGGCTCTAATAGTGTCTCACTTCTGTCACAATTGGGGGACTTTCATTTTACTGACATGGATGCCTACATACTACCACCAGGTAGTGATCCATGTTTGCTAATCCGTGACATTATTCGGTAGTATACTAACGAACATAGAGGATCTTAGACTATGAGATTGCAAGTTTACAAAGACTTGATAAATTTTAGTTTCAGAATGGTGATTTTGTTACAGGCTGCAAAGTTCATTGACATGTTATCTGATCAACAGGTTTTGAAATTTAACCTTACAGAATCTAGCCTTTTCTGTGTCCTACCTTGGCTTACGATGGCGTTTTCTGCGAATCTTGGGGGTTGGATTGCAGACACACTAGTGAGCAAAGGTGTATCTGTTACAACAGTTCGCAAGGTACTGCCCAATATTTTACCATGTTTTAGTTTCGATTGCGTATGTGCTACATCAGATCAACATATGAATCTATGACTACTGCTTAATCAATCATATGTACTGAATCTGCTAAACTGAATGTAGTTCCTATTCAGTTTAGTAATTAACAATTCTGTGTGCAGGGTATGCAAACTGTAGGGTTTTTGGGTCCTGCTTTCTTTTTGACTCAATTGAGCCACATAGATTCTCCTGCCATGGCTGTTCTTTGTATGGCTTGCAGTCAGGTAAATTTACTTTGACTTACTAGTACTGTTGCTAGCTTGTATGAAGAAGTGATTTCGGCGTGACTGTTTAGCAAGAACAAGTATCAAGCCATGTTTAGCTAAATCATGTAGCACTGATTGTTGTCATCAGGGAACTGATGCTTTCTCACAGTCCGGACTTTATTCAAATCATCAAGATATTGCCCCTCGATACGCTGTGAGTATCACTTGCTTCCTATTTCTAACCTCATACATGCCAAAGATTTCACCATCTTTATGTGCCTTTTTATTGTTATCCAGGGAGTCCTGCTAGGTTTATCCAACACAGCTGGAGTTCTAGCTGGTGTATTCGGAACAGCAGCAACAGGCTACATATTGCAACACGGTAAACAATGTTCCAATAAACGCAACGTAAATGCGACTGAATTTTTGATTGCTTGCTCATTTATCTGTGTTCAAATTCGGTCAGGTTCTTGGGACAATGTCTTTGAGGTTTCTGTTGCACTCTACTTAGTAGGAACCGTCGTCTGGAACCTTTTCTCTACGGGGGAGAAAATAATTGATTGAACCTAAATTCTTGGAGATTGATTGGAATCAAGATCTTGAAGATTGGATTCTTCCAAGGAGATAGAGCTAGGAACAGCCTATCTACTTTCTGCGAAAAATTTGTGGTTCAGCCTTTGTCTCCTGCTAAGCATATTTATACACATGATGATCTTGAAGAACAAGCCAGCACTTGGAAACAAGCTTCAGGCACAGATTAGAGGAATCCTGATTGCTTGTGTCGAGGTGTTCGCATTCAATGGCGTCTTAATATTCAGACCGACGAAAGCCATTCATTGCATCAGAGGAAAGTAGTGATGTCAACACAATCCTTGTACATGGATGTATGTTTATAGTACCTTGTATATGTTACATTAATGATTAACCCATCAATTTTGTTAGAACAATGAAAATCCCCATTCAACAAAGCACTTCGTAAATATGTTGAGTTGTTAGGATCAAGATTTTAGGATCAGATTGGAATCATTGGATGGGTTAATTGTAGGCTCTGTTAAACTTAATTTCGACAGGGCAAAGCTTGCCTCTGGCCTTGCCGCTTCTGGCTTTGTCATTCGAGATAGCCAAGGTGGAGTGCTTTTATGCGGGGCGCGAGGTCATAGAGGAATATCCGCTTTAAATGTGGAATGCCTCGGTCTTCTGTTTGGACTTACGAAAGCTTCGAAGCGAGGGTTTTCTCATCTTGAAGTGAAGGGTGACTATTTGACAGTTATCAACGCCATGAATGGATCGTGGAAGAGCCCGTGAGAGGTTGAGATGCTGCTTTTGGATACCTTCGGTCTTTGCCGTGAATTTCTGAATGTCTCTTACTTGAATTTCCGAGTGTCTCTTTCGCTCCCACTTTCCGCGACGGGAGTCGGGTTGCAGATAGATTGATGCATATGTGCCTCTTGGCGACTTGGATTCAAGACTGCTCTCCGGCTAAGATCGTTCGCCGGGACGCTCTTGGACGAGTCAACCGCGGTTGATCACCCCAAATCCTCACCTTGATAAAAATAATAATAATAATTGAATTGTAGGATCCTATATATCCTAGCAGTCTAGCACAACAATGTTATATAATTATCATTTGTAATGTTAACTCACAAAAGGTTTTACAATTCTACAAATAAACTATGAAGGTAGGATCGTTAAAGTATTGTAAATTTCTTATATTTAAACCGAAAATATTATTATATTATTATAATAAACTATGAAGGTTTTACAATTCATTTTCAATAAAGCCTATCTTCAATAAGATTTTATTTAAAATCGGGATTGTATATCCATTCTTTTTTTACCGTCGGATCATTAAAATTGTAGAATTAGATTGAAATTTCAACTACTATGTACCCAATACTCCCAAATAATAATTTATATATAAGAAAGTATATTAAATTGAAGTGTATGATTTCTTAACAAATGAAATGAAATATGCCAAGAAGTATATCCAAGTATAACATAACGTACCAAACCACAAATTCAGCACCAAAAACTGAAAATAAAACATCCAAATACACAATTGAAGGTTTTTTTATATGACGAAAATACCCTCAAGCAACAACCTGTGTAACTTCTCCAACAAGCTCTCTAGGCTGCAAGAACACCCTAAGCCCATTCTTCATGAACAGAGTCAAAGACATCTTCTGCTGGACCCGGTGACCGGGAACCGGCAGCAGCCGGTAACGGAGAAGCACCGCGGACGCCACCGACTTCATCTGCAGGTAAGCCAAGTCCTTCCCCAAGCAAGTCCTGGGCCCCGCATTGAACGCAACAAACTTGTACCCGTCCTTAGGCGGTTCGAACCGGTACTTGATGTTACCGTCCGAGCCGGTCGACTGAGCCAGCCACCTGTCCGGTTTGAACTCCAAGCAGTCCTGTCCCCATATGGATTTCATTCTCCCCACCGAGTAGATCGAGTAAGTCACCGTCGATCCAGCCGGTATCGGTGTCCCATCCGGAAGCACGTCGTCGGAGACGACGTACTTAAAGTCCTCCGGCACCGATGGGTAGAGCCTCAACGTCTCAGCGAGGGATGCCTTCAGGTAGACTAGCTTATCGGCTTCGTCAAAGGTTAACGGCTCCTCTACCCATCGGCTTGGATCGGCGCCACGTGTCTCTCTTAGGACCATCGAGATCTCGCCAACAATTTGAGCTTCCACCTGCAATACCAGTGTCAAAATGACTGTTAATTTTATCAAGACCGACTTCTTGTATCGGCATGCTTTTTCAGGTCAAAAAAGCTGGTCAACATCTAACTTCGGTGAATAGCTGTGCATTTGACAATAAAAACTGTAACATAAAAATAATATACAAAATGTGTAACATGGGATCTGGAATGGACCTTGGGGTGGTTCATGACGAGCCAGAAGAACCAGCTGAGGGCGACGGAGGAAGTATCGCGTCCCGCTAACACGAAGTTAAGCGCGATGCGCTTCAAGACATGGTTGGAGAACGGGCGTCCATCGACATCGCGCTTGTTCATGAACCGAGACAAAAGATCATCGGACGGGTTAAGCTTCCGCGCCTCTAGGGCTTCGCTCATGTACCTCTCCACGATTTCAAGGCTGCTCATGAGCTTCTTCTCGATTCCGATCTTGAGGAGCTTCTTGAGCTGCCAGAGGAATCCCGGGTAGAGCAGCCTCTGCAGGGTGGCCTCCGTGGCCGAATCGAAGGCCATGGCGAAGGGGTTCTCCGGCAGGTCCACGGAGAGCGTCTCCGGGTCCTTGCCGAAGGTTAGCCCGCATATGTTGTCAAATGTCAACCTTGCATAAGTCATTATATATAACACATATTATAATTTCAAACAATATCATATAACGCATGGTAACAGTAATTCACTTCTCTCAAAATATGACGAATAGAAACGGAATTAAAATAAGTTAATAGTAATCTAGTATCTGTTTATAGAGTTCGATATTCCAAGAGCAGTTCCAATCACCCGTAAGGATTTAACAACTGTCAGATTAATTTGTTTGTACGAGTTTATAAAGTAAAAAAAGTTTTTGTAGCTTCATTAATTATTTCAAAAGGACCAGAGGCAGAGGGCGATCAAGATCTTCTTTAGAACAGAAAAAAGCTAAGGGCTTGTTTGGCTCGAACAACTTCGAGTATTGAGTTCTTTTCAAAATTAAACCATAAGCAAATCTATGGAGACATCTTTGTTTTCGTTTAGATATATATGTTACTAGCTAGTATATTAAATATGATATGTTTTTGAGTAATTATTTCTTAAATATAGAAATAAAAATGGGCTGAACCAAACAAGCTAGTCCTATATAGGTTCATATGCATGCATGCACACACATATAAGGGTACGTACCTCAACAAGAGATCCTGCAAGTCGACGGCGGTTCTCTGAGCAGCGGCCTTCTCGAGGATCCGCCACAACCGGTTCTTGATGGTCCGGTTGACCCACCGGGCCATGGCCTGGCGGAGGGTCCGAGTGGTGAACTCGAGGGCGGCAGTCTTCCTCTGAATAAGCCAAGTATCCCCATCACTATTGAAGATACCCTGGCCAAGAAGATCATGGAAAGCAAACTGCCAAGTGGGGCCCTTCGGGTAGTTATCGAACCGGGTTCTCAAGATATGCTCTATGTTCTTGGGGTGGCACGTCACGGTGTAGAACCCCTGCTTGTAGGCCAAGAACGGCAGCGCGATTGTGGTGGTTTGGTAGGTGGCTGGGCCACCCGTCTTCCGGAGGTTATGGGCAATCCAGTCGTGGATCCGGTGGCGGTTCATGAAGAGGTAGGGCAGGCTTCCGACGAATGGCCAGAGGTCTGGTCCGGTTGAGAGGCGGTGGCGGAGGAGGCTGAACCATAGGAGGTATGCGGAGGCCGCCGCCGCGGCTAGGATGGGTAGGAGGAGGGTTTGATCCATAGTAGTGTATGAGTGTGTGATTATACAATTAAGCTATGTAGGGATTAAAGATGGGAGTTTGGTTTAGGTGGTGGAGAAATGGGAAAAAAGGGGAGAGGTTATATATACAAATATATAGAAAGGGTAAATTTATTAGGAAGGTTTGTTGGGAATCTTTGTAAGGAATACTTTTGGTTGATGGGAATATATATTTTGAGATATGTTGTTTGGGAATAAATGGGATACTATGGGAGTGCACGTTTAACCGATACACAATTAATGGATGCAATGGCAAGTTTATGTGTGCAAGCCATTTGTATAAGTTTAAGTGGTCAATTAAGTTGTACAACAAATAAAATCAATTGTTATATATGAAATTTGGTAAAGCTTATGATAGACACTAGTGTACTTAACTCGTGCATTTTTATACTAATTGATGGACATCGACTCTTGCATGATTATTTTCTAAACATTATAGTTGATAGAGTAAATATTATACTCTAAAATAATATGTTAATTTAGAGTGTTATTTTTATATAAAAAATGTCTTGTATATATAGTATTCTTTACTTTGTGAAAATGTCATTTTTTTTTATTAAGTAAGAATTTGAGATCAGACTAGTCTGAATCTCGAGAGGCCGACGAATTGACAGGCGAAAACCGCCAAAGCATACAGTAAAAACAGAAAAAAAAAGTGCTAAGAAACAAGCAGAAAAAACTCTACAACATGAAACGATCTAAGAAGAACTGCTCCTAACAATTGCGGACGACGGCGAAGAACGAAGCCAAGCACCACCAAACAGTAGCACCATGGGGCAGCGATACAGCAGGACTCTATCTCCTGTGGGAAGTGCAGACGAAACTCCAAGGAAACAACATCCCGAATACGGAGTCACCCATAACGCACCACCTCGATCCCAGTCAGTCCTGATTCCAGACTTCACGCCCCCAACCAAGCAGAAGATCTCCTAGAAATGCCGAAAGTAGAGCCCCACACCGCTCGTGCAAAGACGCCAAAAGATTTAACCAAGCCCTAACGAGATTTATTCTAGCCCTTTCGGGATTTGGTTCAAACCCTTTCGGGATTTGATTCAAACTCTTTCGAGCGGAATTCCAAAAATACCCTTTCGGGATAATTAATTTTTCCGCATATAAATAAATATTCCATATATATAAAATACATATATATGATTTTTTTTTAATGATTTTTTTCGGGTTGTGCTTCAAACCCAAAACAAAGCCTTGGGCCCGAAAATTATTAGCAACCGTTTTTCGACGCCCAAAATTATTGATGTTAATTTTTAAGAGCTTCAAGAGCAAAACTAAATTGTTTTTTTTTTATAGTATGCAAACATTTGGTATATGCTACATAAACCGTAGCATACTACCAGGATCATCTTTAAGGATGATGGAGTACAAACTCTATTAAGAGGGAAAGTATGCCTATTATAATTGATACGTTTTCTTGCTATATAGTCAACTACCTTATTGGCTTCTCTAAAACAATGATTAAATTGAATATTATCAAAGGAAGCCATATGCCTGATCTTCTCAACTTGAAAGATAATCTCCCATGAAGTGTTGTGTTCGATCTCTTATGATTGCCTTGATTAGAGTTTGACTGTCACCTTCAATGATGACATTCCGGATTCCTTTCCTGATTTCTTGTTGCATTCCTACAATGATTGCTTCTGTCTCTGTCTGTCTTATCGAACATTTAGATGTATTTTGGAATTGAAGAATACATCTATTATATTGCTCTCAAAGTCACGCATGACCCCCCCACCTGACAAGAGTTCGCGAGCTTAATTGAGTCATCTATATTAATCTTATAGATAAAACTCGAGGATTTGGTCCATTTAGCTTTCCTCCTTTTGGACTGCGTAGGTTTTATAATTAGATCTAGATCAGTATTCCAATTTTTGATGTTTTGAAAACGGCTAAAATAAGCATTGAAATTACACACATTTTATCTTGTAGAGGTTCCAATCTAAAGGTTAGGGATTCAAGCATGAATTGAATTATTACTTGAAGACATGTACATAATTAGGGGCGGGTTGAGGCCTGCTCCATCCCGTCGTATTTTTAAAAAAATCTAAAAATAGGTAAAAAAAATGGAATAATTAATAATAAAAAAATTAGTATTTTTTTATTAGAATATGAGTTTTGTTAATAAAAATTATAAATATATGAAAATTTTAGTCGATTCATTGACTTCATTTCACCCAAATTTTATTTTCTGGTTCTGTACCTATCGTAGACCCATTTACATTGCATGTTATACATACTGCGCGCTAGCAATTGAGTGTGATCGATCAAATATGTAGGTATGAATATATAGGCTATATAGTTAACTGATTGATTTCTTGTCAACATTAACATATACTCCCTCCGTTTCCTTTTAAGTGACTTTTTCAAGTAATGCACGTAGTTTTAGAATGTTATAAACTATATTAAATATTAATATTTTAATAATTTTTTTTAACAATATTGTACTTATTACCAGTAAGTATGAGATTATTGAAAAAAATATTTTAAAAAATTATTATTTCATATAGTTTTTCACACCTTAAAAAACGTGCATAAATAGTAAAAAGCCAATTAAAAGGAAACGGAGGGAGTAAGGTTTACGGTGAAGGGAGTATATATAAAGCTGCTAAGTAGTGATCAATTGATTGGAGGAGTTGGTAAGAGATGGTTTATCTGCACTTTGAATTTAACAAGAACGACAACAAGAACAAGAAGCTCGCTAGGGATTGTTTGGAAACACGGACAAACTAAGGGAATCTAGCCACTACTAGAGACCTCAATCCACCCATTTTTATACTATATTAGACACTTTTTTTTTTTTTAATTCACTAATTAATATCTTGTGTTGAAGTGTAAAGTAGAGTTAATTAATTAATTCAAGTGCAAGTGTTAGGAGGGCAAATTACAAGAGCCCCAAACGCCACCCCTTTTTTGCACTTTTAGCTTAGTAGCTATGGCGAAAATACACAAATTCAACTAAAACCCAAACAACCCACTGTGTAATTAATTATAATTAGAAGCTACACAGGAAGCTTACAGCACATAGAAATACAAATATACATATATATATCAATTGCAATTTTAGTCTTTATATTAAGTCTGGTTGTTGCTTTGCAATACCTTTCTTGACTAACTTATGATAGGTAAGTTAAAACAAAATTTTAGTTAGGTTTGAACCAGAATCTGTTGGAATTTTGGTTAGGTTTTCGCCATAATGGAAAGTCTTACTATTTTTATAAAATAGGTAAGTTAAAACAAAATTTTAATATATTTTTTAATAACTTTCAAACCTAACTAACTTATGATTTGGTTCAAACTTACTACTTTATATATGATAATAAAAGAAAAAAAGATCAATTTATATCATGTTAATTTTTTTTAAAACATAAATCAATTTATATACATTTTTACGATTTTTAAATTTAAATAAATTAGGTATTAACTCTCATTTAATTTAACTAATTAATTATTTCCAACATGAACTGATTAATAAATTTAATATTAACACCAATTCATCTTACTAATTAAGTCGGGGTGACCTAGTGGTGAGGAGTAAGGGGGTGGGAAGGAGGTCCCGGCCGGGTTCGATGACTGCCTCCGTCCCTTTCCTTGAGATTTCTATCCAAGGTTTGCCTTGCTCTTTACCAGTGGGTCGTACCGGTCGGCGCAAACCGATTTACCTGGTACACGGCTCTTGTCGGTTGAGTTATGTGCTCGGGATTTATCACCAAAGGTGGGTTCCTCGTTATCAAAAATAAAATAAAATAAAGGCTTAATTTACTTTCAATTGGAATTATGTGATTGATTTTGGATATAATAAATAAATTACTATACATATTCACAATCCCCTCGAGAAGAACATTATAAAACATAAAATTACACTTTAGATCAAAAGCAAAATAGTCACCGGATACATTATGGTAAATCAATTATAATAAGGTTAATTTGTCTCCAATAACTAATATTCATTTGTTTTTGTTAATATTGACTATATGATAGTTAGGATATAAATTTTAGTTATAAATAGTTTGATATATTTTTTGTATTAAATATATTAATATTAAAAAAAGACCTCACAAAGTGTGAGTAGTGTTAAAAAAAAAGACATATAAATACAAATATTCATGGAATCTCATTTTATCAAGGGTATTATATTAGTCTTTATTACGGAGTACAATTTTTTTTTTGTTTGAAAAGAAAGAGATTATGTTGGTGTTGAACTGCTATACCTTTCTTTACTTCATTTATTACAATTATATTAGTCTCATTTTTAACTAAACGAATTTCTAGAAGCCAGAGATTAATAATAAAAAATGATTTAAAAAGGGAAAACAGGATGAATATCCCCCGTTGGGCCGAAAGTATGTCTGAAACCCACGACCATTTCGCTTGGCCCAAACCCATAAACACAAACCGGAAGAGCGCCAATTTTTTTTTTTTTTTGAATACAAGGAAAGTAATTAAGATGGAGCAATCCTAGTGAAGAAAGCGCCATCTTAAAGCGTCCTTTCGGACGAGATCCTCCAGAACCGGATCAGCCAGCATATCATCATCGGTAGGGATGCTGTAAGCCAGATGCAAGACCCTATCGACAACAACATTGGATTCCCATGTAGGGATGCCACATACAGTAGGCGAGCTCCACACCAAGGAAAGGGTGTAATCATGGCCTCACCAAGGGCCAAGGCGACAACCACTGATCGAGAGCCATCCCGCTCGCAAGAACAAACAGACCCGCTCACAAGAACAAATAGACCAGCCCAGACCCAAGCACCTAAGGGCCTTCAATTGAAGAGTGCTGATAGGATTTGGCGTGCGGCAGCGCCCCCAAACGCCTCTGAAACGAAGAACAAGGAGAGGAACCACAACACCGTAGAACTTTTTCTTTGTCTTTTTCGCCCTTATGCTAACTTTAACCTTCTTTTTCAAACCCTTAACGGGTTTGCAGTGAAAGGTTGAAATGGTTTTGTAGTTAAAGTTAGCACTGCAAACAACATATTTCTTGGTACATCTTTGAGGATTAAGGTTGATAACCAAACATTGGAGGACAAGATTGAAGATTGGTTCTAGCACGCCAATTTCTTTTTGATTCTTAAGAGCATGCCAGCTTCTCTATCTCTACAAAATGGAGAATTATAGATTACATATTCTGAACTTTTTTGGGCTGAATTCCAACAGATTTTCCATTATAGAGTTTACCCCAAAATATATAGAGTTTTCTCCAAATTTAGGGAATCATCTCCAATTCTTCTCCCCATTCTCTATTTTGGCGAATGTAGTGTGGAAGCTGTTTGACCAAAATCAACCTCAATATTCTCCAAAAACTCAATATGGAGAATCTGTTGGGGTTGCTCTAAGAGCGCCAATTTCTAGTTGGCGGTTGCTCGACCTTCTTCCCACTCTCGTCGTATTTGTAAAAACAACTCCAACGTATTCTCTATTTTAAGTTTATAAACAATATTAGAATTATTTTTCATCCAATAACTTTCCCATTATATTATCAATAAAAAAATAAGGGGAAAAAATCATTCTTTAAATTTATAGAAAATTTAATATATTTTGTGGTAAACTTTGTAATGGAAAAACTATTGGAATTCGGCAAAAAAAATAAAAAAGGAAAATATATGATTTATAAATCTCTGTTTTGGAGAATTTTTTTAGAGAAGCTATTGAGCATGTTGTAAGACAATCTTTAACAACTTCTCTATTTTATGGATTTTGAAAATTTTTGAGAAATTTAAACACGTTTTTTCAATGTATTATCCATTTCATTCTTCAAAATAGAAAAATAGCAAAAAATTAAAAGTCTTCTTAAATTTGCATTATTCTCACAATTCACAAAAAAAATTCCTTATAAGCAAAAACAAAAAAAAACTCAACACGACTCCCAATTTCATACGACCTGACTAGGGTCGGTTTTTCTGGCTTCGAGTTAGGCTAGAAGATATAGAGACGCCGAAATCTATCATAAAAAAAATATTCGAGGCAACCTATAAAGAGATTGAAAATCTTGACTCGGAAGAAGAGAAAAAATGTTTTAAGTGTCTACAATCTACCACTCTACCCGATATAGGAGAGCTTACTTGAAGGGACGTACATCGGTCATGAGTACTGGGTAGTATAACAACACAAAATATAAGGGTGATGGAAGCCTCGACCGAGTTTTATTTTTACTTTCACAACTTTCTTAAATCATATTTCTTCCACATCAATTGCATTTTCATTCTCATAAATGCCTTTTTCAGTTTTTATTTCTCTTGGAGAGAATGAAACTGCAAATGGCAATGTATATATCTCCGACTTCACATTGCCAAGATAATTAGATTGTATATTTGTATGCCACGTGTCATTCCCATGACCATGTTTATTGAAGATGATTGGTTGGAGCCCATCCTTTCTCTCTCTTTTTTTATTTATTTATTTTTTCCTGACGAGGAACCACCTTTTATGGTAAACCCCGAGCATGTGACCCAGCCGGCAAGAGCTACGTACCAGATAAACCGACTTGCGCCGATCGGCTCGACCCACTAATATGGAGCCAGGTAAACCTTGGATAAATCCTCAAGGAAAGGGCGGATGCAGGGATCAAACCCGAGACCTCCTTCCCACCCCCTTGCTCCACAACAGTAGGCCACCCCAACTGGGCCCATTCTTTCTCTTTTAACCCCACCAATAACCCACAGTAGGCGAGGTGATCAATCTCAAAGTTGGAGCCCCGAAGACGGAACAATATTTAAACGAGTGTCGACTTATGTATCCTTTTTCAACGATAAGAAACATTCCAAATCGAAATGGCAGCTCTACCAATTGTATTTGGTGTCACCGTGGTCGGAGCTGCCAAGAGAAGGGTGTTTGCCGCCACAGCAACCAAGGGCTCAGCCGGGCCACCAGAAGAGAAGAGCATGCTTGATTGGTTCCTTGGTGCACTACAAAAGGAAGACCAGCTGCTCGAGACCAATCCTCTGCTCAACAAGGTAGAGGGGAAGGCCATCACCACTGGTGGTGGCCGCAGAAAGAGCTCGGTTGCTGTCCCTGCCAAGAAGAAGAATGGCGGTGTTGTAATGCTATGTGCTTATTTCCCTATGTCTTGCTTTCATATGTTGCATGTAATATTGTTATGTGCTTGTATCATGTATGTGTGTATGATGAGTATACATATAACCTACATATTATATACTTAGGTATACATGGATGCACGGTTGTAGTTAGACTCGACTGAGTCGTATTGAGTCGAGAAATCGACTTGATCCTCTAATGAGTCTAATGGACAATAGTGGAGTATAGTGTATAACCAATAGTATATTATGTATGTATAATATGTATGATATATATGTTAGAAAGGATACCATGTGTGGGCTTTGGCCCATACCGAGCCTGGATGCTCAATTGAGGTTCCTGGATGCTCAGATTAGCTCTCTCTCTCCTCCATCTCCTCACATACACTCTCAAAGGGTTTCTAGGGTTTGGGTTACCAATCTCCGAGTTCTTCCCGACGATTGTGAAGACGAAGGTGGTGGTTAGTCTCGGTGATCTCTTGGTGGTGGCGCAACGAAGCTCCTGGCTTGGGTTGCTGCTTCTCTCACATCTGGAGATGAGGGTTTAGGAGAATTGAAGAGTTCTTCGATCTCCGGTCATCCCACACAGGGGGATCTTCTTCTCTCGTTATCTCTGAGGCTCATGCATGCTAGATCTAGGTTTTATCTTTGCATTGCTTGATTGTACCCTCTATTGAACAATTACTTAGTGGATTCAGCCGATTCTTGAGGCACCGAGGAGCAACTTTTACCGAACCTCGTAAAACTTTGGTGTTCGTTCTTGCATGTTTGTTTGAGTTTCTCGTTCTTTATCACTCGCTTCTGCTCAAATCGCTTTCGTTATCTCGAATCTTGGTTTTCAACAAGTGGTATCAGAGCTTGAGTGTCCCGCTCTCGATTTCCTGGCTTATTCTTGAGTTCTAGGGATAGAGACCGGACGTAAGGCCTCGGACAGACCTAAAAGGCGACATCGCTGGTGCTGAACCCCCCTTACGTGACACACCAAGCCTTGTTTGTTAGCTTTAGGCTTGTGTGTGTTTGATTCTATGCTCTGCTTAAGATTCAAGGTTGTCTTGAATCACTTGGTTGATTTACTGTCTGTTTTTTTTAAGTTTTCTTGAGTTTCTTAAGTTCTTAGCTTCAAACATGGGTGAATCTTACCGTCTTAAACCCTTTAATGGCACAATTGACTTTGCAATGTGGCAGGTGAAAATGAAGGCCATATTAATCAAAGAAAATTGCTATGAAGCTGTCACTGGAGACTATGATGAGGAAAAGAAGAAAGATATTAAACATCTTGATAGATTGGCACACAGTGAGATTATGTTGAGACTCTCTGATAAAGTGGCTAGGCAAGTTCTGACTTGCAAAACAACTGATAAGCTTTGGGAGATGTTGGAAACATTATACTTGGTAAAATCTTTACCAAGTAAGGTAAATCTCTTTAACAAACTCTTCAATTACAAGATGTTTACTACTTGCTTTCTTGTAGATAACCTTGATAGATTTCTGTCTATTACTCAAGATCTGGAGAGATGTGGTGACAAGGTTGATGAGACTCAACTGTGTGTTTTGCTGCTTAATTCTTTGCCTGCTCAGTTTACTACCTTTGTTGATGTTGTTCAATATGGTACTACTAAGTTGACTAAAAAGGAGCTTATTGAGTCTATCATACAGAAAAATGAAAATTTAAAGGTGTTTAAAACTGTGAATGGTCATAAGGCTGATCCTAAACCTGAAAATAAAGATGAGGTTCTTATGGTGAAGTATAAGTACAAAGGCAATAAGAAAAGTAAGCACCAAGAAAATAAAGATAATAATTAAATCTGATTCTGTGTCTTCTGATAAATCCAGTACTGAAAAACCTGATACATCTCATCTCTTGTGTACTTACTGCAATAAAACTGGTCACTTAGAGAAGCATTGTTTTAAAAAGAAAAGGGATATTAAAGATGGCAAGAAGCCAAATGTGTCTGTTGTTTGTGAATCTCATCCTTATGTTACTCATGAAGTTCTTGCATTATTAAGTGACACTGATTCTACTACTTGGATTTTGGATTCTGGGTGTACCATGCATGCTACCTTTCATAAGTCTTGGTTTTTTGATCTTAAATGCTTTGATGCTGGTACTGTCATGCTTGGTGATCACTCTGTTCTTAAAATTAAAGGTGTGGGATCTGTTGCTTTGAAAATGTTTTATGATGTGGTTAGAGTTATTAAGGATGTTAAATGGATTCATGATTTGAGGAGAAACTTGTTATCTGAAAGTGCTTTTGAAGAATTATGTTATGATATTTCCAGTTCTAATGGTGTTAGGATTATTTCTAAAAATGGGAAGCATGTCATTAAATGCTTGAGAAAGAAAGGTCTTTATGAAGTGTTGGCTACTCCTATTGTGAATTATCCTGCCTCTGCCTTTACTGTTTCTTTGCATACTATGTCTCTGCATGGCACTATGTTGTGGCATAATAGATTGGGTCACATAGACAATAAAGGCTTAGAACACCTGCATAAAACTAGTATTATCAACTCCAAGTCATGCATGATTGATCTCTGTGAGAACTGTATCTTAGGGAAGCATGCTACAAAAGGTTTTAAACATTCATCTTATGTTGCTGCTGCACCTCATGAAACTGGCTTGACTGTTAAATGCTTAAAGACTGATAATGGTCTTGAGTTTTGTAATTCTTTGTTCAATGAGTACTGCAAGTCTAATGGTATTAAGAGACACTTAGCCATTCCTGGAACTCCCCAGCAGAATGGTACTGCTAAGAGGATGAACATGACTCTCCTTGAAAAAGGTAGATGCATGCTCATATCTTCTGGTTTGAAACATTGCTTGTGGGGTGAGACTGTTGTTACTACTGCTTACTTGATAAATAGGACTCCTTCTGTGATTGATTTTAAAACCCCTTATGAGTTGTGGACTAAAAGAAAGCCTAACTTAGATCACATTAAACCTTTTGGTTGTACTGTGTTTTCTTATGTTAACTAAGGTAAACTTGATCCTAGATCCCAAAAATGTGTGTTATTGGGTTATCCTGAAGGGGTTAAGGGTTATAAGTTACTTCTTGTCCAACCTGGTGTTTATAAAACAATTGTTAGTAGAAATGTCTTTATCAATGAGCATGAGTTTCACTTTAAAAAGGCCTCTACTGCTGTGACAGACACTAACTTGTAGGTACATGAGGACCAATTCTTTGTGCCTAAGCACAATGATATTGATTCAGATGATGAGTTTGACAGTAGTTTCTCTCCCTCTTCTTTTTCTACTCTCTTTGCACCTCATTCATCTGTGTCTACTTCTTCTGCTATTGTTTTTGATGTTGTGCAACTTAATGATTTGCAACCTCACCAATTGGGTGGGGGAGTAAATAATGAACCTAATTCCTCTTCTTCTTCTCCTATTTCTGTGAATGAGGATGATATTGTTCACTCTGTGCCTGTGTCTGGTTCTGGTTCCTCTAGTTCTTCAGCCACTGAAGGGCATGATTTGACTAATTGGCAGTTGACTAGGGATAGGAGTTCTAGGACTGTTAAAATAATGAACTTAATTTAGTCATTTTTTAATTTATTTTTTTAGGATCGATAAATTTGTATAGGGTAATCCTATCAACTCCAACGAGTTTAACTCTACTGGATCCTTACCATATAAGATAATGTTAGATGGAAGATCTATATCGGTAGAATTTCCTAAAATATAATCTGGTAATTAATTTCCATGGTCGATCTATGGTCTATATGTACATCCACTGTATTCTTGTTCTTCAAACTAGTTTGGTATTTAGCGTTTTCAACGTACAGCTGGAGTTGAATATGTAAGTCTAATTATTTCGATGGAGAGTTAATTCAGTTAGAAATCAATCGGTCGATCAATGGCAGCATCTGAGTCCTCGAAGAAGATAACCTTGAAGAGCTCGAATGGTGAGACCTTCGAAGTGAAGGAGTCGGCAGTGGTGAAGTCGCAAACGATGAACCTCACATGCTAGGCCGTCGCCGACATGATAAAAGGAAAGACATCGGAAGAAATCCAGAAGATGCTCAATATCAAGAATGACTTCTCGCCCGAGGAAGAGGAGGAGATTCACAAGGAGAACCAATGGATTTTCGAGTGACCTATTATTATTCGTACATATATTGTGCAACCGTTTTAATTAACTGCTACTTTAGTTTTACTTGATGCTCTTCGATTTAGTAATGTGGGTGTTAATGCTCTTTGATTTACTACAATGAGATAAAGTAAAAAGGCACGAAAGTTTTATGAAACAAAATTATGCTTTTTATCTCTTTTATTCAGCTTGTATGGTTGTGGATTGCACATATCCTTCCACTTATTATTCCAACAATAATATTATCTCTATGCAACTATGTCTTGGTAGAAATCACGATTGAAAGGACCTTCAATCGGCACATTGAGGTAAGTTGCTTGCTCGCTATTGAGCCTAGTAAGCCTACCTCCAAGGTGGCTAATGTGTAGCCTTGCAACCTTCTCCTCCAAGTGCCTCGGAAGCACATAAATCCTTCGCTCATACTTAGAGGACTTCCTCTCGTTCCAAAGGCTAATTTGGGAAAACACATGGTTTGTTAAGGCGATTGATCTTAAAAAGCTTGGGTGGCAAGATGCGCTAGCGAAGTTCAACTTCCTCCCTTCAGCAAGGACAATGATAGCCTTCTTAGATTCACTGAAGATGAAACGATCGGATATTTGGGGTCTGATTGTAACCCTCCTAACACCAGCATAAGCCTTGAGACCCTCAAAGTCAATCTCGTTCTCAAAGTTGCCCATGTTCAAGACAATGGCATTGTTCTTCATTCGTTTCATGTGTTGAATCGAGATGACATCCCTATTCATAGTTGCTGTGACGAAGATGTCCGCTTCAGACACAATATCCTCTAAGGTACGAACAGGGAAGCCTTCCATGAAAGCTTGCAAAGCACGAGTAGGGTTGACTTCTACGACAAATACCCGTGCCCCGAGCCCCCTTAGAGCGTAAGCGACGCCTCTGCCAACATCTCCGAAGCCAAAGACGGAAACAAATTTACCACTAGGTGCAAAATGATCAGTGGCTCTCAAGAAACCGTCAAGGAAGGATTGGCGGCTTCCTTGGAAACTAGCGATCTGTACGAGCACAAATGAATTAACATTTGAGAAACTTGAGCATATATAGGCAATAAAAACTACAATAGCTAGATTAAATAAAATTTGTTGATAGAATATATATACCTGGCTAGTGAGAACGTTATTCAAGTTAATCGCAGGGAATAAGAGGGATCTATTTTCCTGCAACTGGTACAACCTCCTAATACCAATATTGCTAAGCTCAGAAACACCAACTAATCCCTCTCTGATGTTTCTAAACCTCCTTGGATTAACTTTGATCCCTTCTTTGATGAATTGCAGCATGAACCTTGTCCTCTCATTGTCGACGCCCAGTGGATCAGGCAACCTCCCACTCCTCTCGTGCTCTTCCTCTATTCTAACACCATCATGGATGAACCGAGTGATATCTCCAGCTTCATCAATCAATAGGGTCGGTCCATTTTCACGACCCCAATCCAAAGCCCTTTCAACTGACCACCAGTATTCCTAAAAATCGATCATTTATATGGATTAAAAAACGATGATATATAGCACATTTAGCTAGGAAAGTGAATTCGTTTGATATATATTCGATTCCTATAGCTAGGTAGGTGATCGATCCATAAAATATGCATATATATATATATATATATATATTGTTTCAATTGAAAATGAGCAAATATATATGTGTGAATTGAAGTTAGGAAGCTAACGTACATGAAGTGATTGACCCTTCCACGCAAAGACAGAAGCCGAGTCACGTGCAATGGCGGCGGCAGCATGGTCCTCTGTCGAGAAGGGGTCGAAGGAGCACCAACGAACGGAGGCACCAAGTGCGGTGAGGGTCTCGATGAGCACCGCAGTTTGGGTGTTCATGTGGAGGGCCCCGGTGATCCTTGTGCCCTTAAGAGGCTGGGAGGACCCGAATTCTGACCGACAAGCGAGGAGGCCAGGCATCTCCGACTCCGCCAGCTGGATTTGTAGGCGCCCGTAGTCGGCTTGGGATACATCCCGTACCCTATATTCCCTGCCAGAGGCGGTTCTTTCGGTCACCAAATTCATTTTTTGGGCGGATGTTGCAGCTGAAATGGAGCTGAAACTCATTTTGAAGGATTTGGTTGAGTTTGGTAGATGAAAGCAAGTGACAATTCAGTGTGAGGATCAGTGGTGGGTGGCGGAGGCCTATATATATAGGTTGAGGAAGGTAAAGAACGACGTCGTTTCCGGTTCGGGTATACGTGTGTAATAGAAGTTTGAGGTGTTCTTTGATTGTGGGAGAGTACTTTGCAAAACTAATGGCTAACAAGCTATAGATACCATCAGTACGTTCACTTGAAATTAAAATAAACTGTGAACAGAATCCAATGGATAGAGTTGAGAAACTGAAAGTAAACTATGAATAGATTTTTCTACTTGTATTTTTATGTAACAAAAATACTATAGATAAAATGAAAAGGCGTCAATTCAAAATTATAAACAGATTTTGTTTCTTAGTTTACTTGTTTTAATACGGATGAACTCACGAAGCGCAGAGTCGTCAGGAGTCAATGGGCTATGGAAAGCAACGTTTAGGTGCGATAAGCGGTCCGCATCACAGTTAGCTTCCCAAATATATGACGAATCTCAATGGACTGGAAAAAGTCAAACGATACTAGACTGTCGGAGACAATCATTTCAGAGTTTTCTGTTGGCTTTCCAAAGCCTCTAAGGCTATTTATAATGGTGAGTTTATCACCTTTAATCTCGAAGTTAGTTATGTTGAGTTCTCGAGCTACTAGTAAGCCTTTCCAAAGACCCACGCCTTCCGAACCAGAAATGGAAGATAGGGGCAAGGCCCATATCCAAAGAAAAAGAAAATGGGGGTGCCACTACAATTTCTAATAACAAATCGGTGTGAGCCTTTAGAAGAAGAGGAAAAGGCTCCGTCAAAATTGAGTTTATAATTACCTGTTTTCGGAGGCTTCCATTTTGCTTTTTTCCTTCTCTCCTCCGATATTGTTGTTCGGTGGTGTTTATCTGATTGCAAGTGATCAGTACCATCATAAATATTTTTAGTCGAGTTCCACAAGAATATTTGATCTTTTAAAAAAGATCAAATACATCTAGCGTCGGGCTTCACGTTATCGAAGAGTGCTTTGTTGCGAAAATACCAAATACTCTACCAGGCAAAGACAAGCTTAGTGAAGCGATCGGTTCCAATATTTTCTTTGTTTTTTTTCTTTAACATTAATGCTTTGATGCCTTTTCATTTTATTTTGATGCTTTTTCATTTTATAATTTTATTACTTACACTTTTGTGTGTTTTGTTAATAAATTTTATTTTATTTTATTATTAAATTTTATATGAAGATTATAATAATTTATTTGAAATTTTTTAATAAAAATTTTCATTACAGCCAGTCAAAATCAAACTTCATTACAGCCAAAAGAGATTACAGAGTAAAATAGTGGAGAAGAAGAAGTTAGTTTGGGATCTGTTATTTACAAAATGTGGCCCAATTAACGTCCTTTTTTTTTTTTTTATGACGCCAATTAACGTCCTTTGTTTTTAGAAATAAACCACACTATATCTCATTATCCACAACTTACACCTTTCGTTAAATTTAATTTATATAATTCAGGATTAATTAATGTATTAACAATGTGATTACAGTTATGTTGGAACATTATACTTGTTGTTGTTATCTTTTTGTACCATATATTGGAACTTAACCAATGAATGGAACAATAGAAATATATATGGCCAAAAATAATTAGACTATGTATACAGTACCAACGACATTAATCAGTAAAACTAATTAACTTGAAACAGAATGACTTTGATCAGTAAAACTAAACTTGAGTAATTGAGTTACTAATTATTAAATAGCACTAAAATTGCAGAAAATAAAAATATTGCACAATCTAATCTTATAGTATAAGAGGTCACTCGAAAGCCCACTGGTTCTCTCGGCGAATCTCCTCCTCTTCCTCCGGAGTAAAGTCATTCTTAATGTTGAATATCTTTCGAATATCCTCCGTAGTTTTTCCCTTGATCATGTCAGCGACAGTCTGACAAGTGAGGTACAACAGGGTCTTGATGTTTAAGTAGTTCGCTGCGAGGATGAGATTGAATAGACTCTGCTGGTCCACCTTCACGAATTCCGCATCCCAATTTTTAAGATCGTCGACTTCGTCGGCGGTGCCCTGATATTCAAGCTTATTCAAGTACTCGATCACCATAGCTAGGGTCTTGCCGGTGACGTTGGGGAGTGGGATGACGTTATCGGCGCACCCGTCCTCGACCATGTTCTTGATCATTTGGGACTGCACCACCACTGACTCCTTCACTTCGAAGACCTCGCCATCCGAGCTCTTCATGTTAATCCTTTTCGGAGAAGCCATTGATTGATTTTTAGGTTTTGAAAACGGACCCTATAGAATATATTAATGAGCTGGAGTTGAAAAGGGATAATTATCAAATTAGTTACAACTTAGAAGGACAAGAATATAGTACGTGTGTGTAGATATATATATATAATGGATGGAAGAGGTTATCGATCAGACAGACTATATTTTAGGAAACTTAACACTCGATCGGATTAATTATCTTCTATCTTAAAATATCAACTACATACAATAAATATTTTTCAATTATATATGGATATCTTGCAATCCAGATACGGGTCGAGGTTTCAAACTCATTTTAAGATTAGTAGAAAGAGGGATTTCAAACCCTAAAAACCTCGAAGGGTCGTTGGGTACCCTTAACTTGTCCTAAGACTATGTCGCGGAATCCATTTCAAACGAAAGTAAAGCGAAAGTAAAGTAAAGATACAAGTGCCACGGCAGAGCCGGTCAAAACCAAATTATGAGTGTGTAATTACCATTTTACTAAGTTAGGATATTAGCCAGATTCTTCAATTCGCCAAAAGGGAACCCCGTCATATAGACATCGAGCACTCAAAATCTGCAGAAAATGCCTTAAAAAAAAGAACGGGGAAAGGAGTCAGATCGAGCCACTCATTCGGGACCGACAGTCCTCGCTGAGGTCACATAGTATGTGCTATACCTAATAAAGATGCTCTAATGCAGTACAAAAGTCAAACACACTAGCATGCTCCTAGTTATAATAATGTGTAAAAATACTGTAAAGGGCCCAAGACAATGCCAAGTGGCATATCCCTCTCCTACCTCCACCCCCTTCCGATAGGGCGGAGACTGGCCAGCTCGTGAATGCATTCCATTATAATCGGGCGGCACGCATGCCCAACCCGCTCCACAATAAAGCCCGCATGCATCTCATAATATAAGGAAACTCATGACTCGATTGACTCAGGGTACCCGATGAGGCTGGGCTACCCTATGACCCTAGCAAAGACTCTAGGACTATCACAGATAACGGCCGTTCTGTTTCAAACGCATAAAGTAAGCAGATGCTCATTCAATTAGTGCAACCTAAACAGGATACTACATGGCATGCTTTTATGCATATGCAACACCTAACATAAAATGCAACAACAGGCATGAATGTCCAACCTGAGTAAGCCCCCTAGGGAACTTACCTGAAGATGCAGAACAGCAGGATAATACAAGCAAGGGCCCAAATGCAAGTCCAAAGCAATCCAAAAGCAATATACACCTATCATCAAGACATTTCCATAAGTTACCGAACCAACATTCTTACACACCTAAACCCAAGTTCTCCATATCCTCAAAACTAATCGACGATAAAACCATTTTTATAAAACCCTTTCCGATTTGTTCAACATCAACCAAAAGCATTCTTCCAATCAAAACCATTGATAAAACATACCAACAGTATCTCCAACTCATTTCTCAAACTCTTAAATCTCAACTTAAGTAAACTCATATTCGAAATAATTTCTCAAATCATGCTTGTCCAAATCAAGAGGAAGCATCAAATTTTCTAAGTCAACCCAATATCTTGTTTTATCAAAATATTATGACAATTTGGATTTCAAACAATAAATCACTTAAGAGATATTTCTGAAACTTGAAGACCTTTTTAAATAATCTATCATTAATAAATATAAATCTCATGAACATCAACTATTTTTATTAAATATTTCTAACATTTAATCATTAAATAAAGGTATGATTAATACATAACAATTAAATCAGAATAATTAAATAAATAGTAATCGGATAACCAAGAAACCATAAAACCATAAAACAATTATCCCAACAAAACAAACCCCAAAATTCTGAAAGAAGAAGAGGCCCAAACCAATAGCTTAGCCCAACCCGAAATCACTCTCAAGCCCAGATCCGACCCGGAAGAAGAAGAAAAGAAAGAAGAAGAAACCCGGCCCAATCGTTCAGCCCGACCCGGAATCAAAGAAAGGCCCAAAAAGAAATGGCCCAAGACCCCTCACCAAAATCAGATCCCATTAAAAAAATCACAACCCACAAAATTAAACCTATCTTTCTTCCTTTTGCAAATCCGAACTCAGAAAAAAAAAAGGAAGGGGGCCCAGTGCTGAGTTGGCGCTGACATGGAGGTGGGGCCCGCCAGGTGATCTTCTCCTACCTTTCCTGCTCGAGAAAACAGAGAGCAGCTCCTCCTCCTGCTGCGTTTGAAAAACTGAGAGGCAGAAGGAGGAGGGTGGGCCGCCGGCGACGTCAGCTTCCGACCCGATTCCGGCAACAGAGTCAAACACACATCGGGAGAGGAAGGGAAAGAAGGAGGATGCTCACCGAGGGGGATTCGGGCACGCCGGAAGAATGTCGTCGGGCTCGATTGGGCGTCACCGGAGATGGAATCGTGTCGGAGGTTGCCTAGGGAGGACCAAGGAGGGTTAAATCTCGATCTTACTCGGTTCGAGGACAAAAGGAAGTAGAAGCGAGGCTCTTACCGCGCTCGGAACGAAACGGAGGAGAAGAATGCGGTGGGACTGCGCTCGGCGGTTCCGGGGACCCTCCGTCGGCGCTGCTGCTGCCGGCGGCTATGAGGAGGTGTCGAGGAGGCTGCTGCTGGCGTTGTCTCGGGAAGAGGAAGGGAGCGAGAGGGCGGAACTGCCGCTGCGCTGCTCGGAAACGGAGAAGGTGGAGCTGCGGTTTCCAGGGGCGGCTGGGTGGCCGACGGTGGTGGTGACGGTGACCTGGGGAGGTACGGTGGTGGCCAAGCTGAGCAAGGAGGAGGAATGGTTGGCGTTGGGAGCTCACGGCAGTCCTCAAAGGGAGAGGGGTGTTGAACTTGAAATGGAAAATGAAATGTAAAAATGGGGGGTTTTGGATCTCATCTTTTGTTTTGAAGAGGGAAGGGTAGCAGTAACCTTTGGTTAAAAGGGGGGGGGGGGGGTTATTTGTTTGTCAAAATAAGTGAAATCAAGTAGAGAGTGAGGGAAGGTGAGGATAGAATTTGCCTAAAGGGTTGAAGATGAGTTGGAGAGGGAGATTGCCTCAAATCAGATCAAATTGAGATGTGACAATTGGTGGGCACGCCAAATAAATAGGAGGAGGAACAAAAGTGTGTTTCCAAAATACCCAAAACAATTAACCTTGAAATCCGCTCTCTCGATCTTATCCCGACTCGATCAAATAATGTTTCAATAAAAAGGATATCGGCATCCGGAATAAATTTTGAATCCCGAGGCGGAAAGACAGAATCGTTTGCCAAAAGTTCAAATTTAGGTCGGAAATCCGTTCCATGAGTTTCTTTAAATCTTATTTAACGTGTTTTTCCTTTAAATTCAAATTCTATATTCATTTTAATTTTCCTTCTTCCGAAATTCATGATTTAAAATCCGAGCCTTTACATCATCGACCTCTAAAAAAAAGTCTCGTCCCCGAGACTAAAACCAAAACAAGATAGGGGATGAAGTTTGAAATAGGTGAGTCCAATAACCATGTCCAAGGATCCTGTAATCATCTCGGTTGCGTCTTTCGGGATTCTCACAACATCCTAGTCATGGTCGTGACATCTCCAATTGGCCTTGACAAGCATGCAATAAGCGCCCCTATCACATCCTCGCTTCGACTTTTCGGATGTACCACAACTCTAAAAGTTCTACAATATCATCACTAGGTCTTAGCAAGCACCCTACGAGCACCCCCATAAAATGCTTGTATCCACTTCGTGAAGTATCATAGAGTTGCCCGGGTTTGAAAAGTTTCAAAGGGGATTCCGCAATTGAAAAAGATTGGGCTCAAAATCGTTGAAATTCTCGGTAACGTTTATTCTTGAAAATTCCAAGTAATTCCTTTTCAAACCGCTCAAAATCTTCAAATAAGACGTTTAACCAAGCAACTTTACACCAAAACAAGTAAAATCCTTTCGATCAAATTTCGTCAAAATCCTCCAAAACCAAATCAGTTTCCCGCATAACAATCAATCAAATTCAGAAGCTCGGAGGTGGAATCATCCACCTCTAAGGGCTAATCCCATATTCTCTTCCTAGTTTCCAGATCATGCAACATCATTCACAACTCAACAAGTACCGAAGAAACAACAAGCCTCGACATACTAAGAATAATAAGGTATATCTATATCATACTGAAGGCATCACAAGTGAATAATCAATTGTTCATCACTCATCACGTAAGCACACATGTCCAAAAATCAACGGGTTAGGTGTTATGGGGTTAGTACGTCAGTACACATCAAATCTCACAATCGCATATCGATATCGCAACACAAGTAGAACATATTTATCATGTTAACATATCAACACAACAAGGGCATGCTATTAAGATTCAGAAAAAGAAAGATCAAGCAGTATATAAATCAATCATATTCATGCCCCATGCCATATTCATCATTTACATATGCATAATCATGCTTACAGACCATATAATATAATATCATGCTTACTACTTCATAATAAGATATCATGCTTCCACATAATAACACATCATGATCTCATATATTATCATATCACAACACATCCTAACATGCTTCTAAAACAACATAACAGGATAGCAAAACATCAATATATCATGATAACACTAGTCACTACCAATTAGATTTCAACATTGCGTATCAACATGTAATGTCATTCCATATCAGGTTTATCATGGTCGTTATCTAACATCATGCCAGCAGATATAAATAAATCACAAAAATCAAGAAAATTCCTCACATCATACCAGTCAAAATAAAACACAATCCCCACTCACCCATCTCCACTCTCAAGCCAAGATTAATCCTCTTCTAGACTCAACAACACTACTCCGACAAAATCCTCTGAAGAAACCCCAATTCATCTCGATGCTGAAATCTCGCCCCTCATTCCACCAAGCACTACCTCGCACCATCCACCTCTAAGAATTCAACTCCTATCTCTAACTCTACACCTGAGCATCCTCTCATGCTATGTCCTAAATACTCTCAAGAGCCATTCCCTATTCTTCTCATACTGCTCAAGACATCACAACATCATACCCTGCTAACCACATGGATCCCTCTCTTGCGTCTTACCTTATAATACCACCGATCATCCTAACCGCCTAGAATTCTTTTACCACTCATCAACCACTCCACAAGAGAACCCTCACCCACAAGTTCAAAGAAGAAGAAATCATGGACATTGTTACACATAAGGACCACATCATATCAACTAGCATTATATCAATAGCATCATTAGTCAGCATTAAACATTGCAACTGCGTCGATAAATCTCAATTTACCGTCATGCTCAATCATTATTATAAATCATCATATCTGCACATAATCAAGTCAAGCTAACAAGTTTCATCATAACCTTATCAGATACAATTCATGCTTCTTAGCATATGTAGTTCACATTTTACGGCCAAAGGAATTCAAATCATGCTTAGCAACTTAGCGTAGAAACAAGTCAAGACATCATGGTACATGAGATCTATAAGTCATCAAATCATATCATCATAGACAACAGGCAATCATGCAACAATCATCATCAAGTCAGCACATCAACACGTAAATCTCATCTCTAGGTCAGTGCAATATCGTCGTCAACAAATTCAAAAGGGTTAGCAATTTGAACGGAGAACACTCCCGTTTACAAGTCATATCGTACTCGATAGCCGCAATCCTCGAAACATACCTGTCCCACCAACACCGTCGATCATGAGGCTTGTGGGTTATGGGCCCACGCTTTTGCCACACTGCTCTATCACTATGCAACTTCCTTTCTCCTTCAAGCAGTCGCTCACCCAATGTATCGCGCATGACTCCAAGTTAGCAAAGATAGGGGAGTGACAAGAGCGGACAACCCAATGTTCCTTTCAGAACCAAACATAGACCAAGGCTAAGAACGACAAGACTATGGACAAGACTTCGACCCGTGAATAGCAACGATGCCCTTATGAAAGTCTATTAGGTTATAATCGCGACAAGTAACAAAAATTCATCATGGAATATATCAATTGCATAAATCCACGCTAACATGTACCTATTTCAAGGGGGACAACGTTCGTATTCATTTTCAAAGGCACAATCGAGTACTACAACATGCATGTGAGACAAGCTAGTAGCATATTATTCCACGAAACGGATAGGCTTAGCAACTTCAAACAAGTTATGCGAAGCTAGTAATGATCATACAAGGTCCGAGTTCATGTGAAATTTAATGAGAATGACAAGTGTTATATATATGAACGAATGCACAAGCATGGTATACGTATCAACATGTGAGGTCAAGCATGGCAAGGTATATCATAATAGTGAGACTAAACGTCATAGAGGAACACATAAGAGGGGCATAGTAATTATCACATTTGGCACAATGATCATATAATAGGTTAAGAATGGCACGTAATCGTATGTCGAGATACATTTAGAAAGTATAGGTCCTACATGATGCTAGCGATACATGATGTGATACAAGCATAGTCATGAGTCAGTTAAAGAGTTCAACATAATATTTAGGATAGCAAGAGGAGAATCACATAGTAACAACAATGACATCACGAGCGACAAATCATAATCATTCTAGGAATGAACCATCATAGAACACATGTAATGATACGATAGTTATCACATCATAGAACAAGTACACCATGTGATTATTTAGCGGGTCATATTGGAAATCATAAGTCCTATAGGACACTACTGGCATATATCGAACACGAGCACAATCAAGGTAATTCGACCAGATTCATCCTAACATTCATGTGTTATGCGTATGTAAAATCATGGTATAGCGTGGTGTGTGATCATGCGATGTGCCAAGTCTTACATTCATGCAAGTGCGAGATGATAAAATAGAGTAATAGGGAAACACCATCGAGAGGTAACATGTAAGCATGCTAAGATAATCATCACGAAAAGCAAGTCGCTCATCGAATTCAACATCAGTCTAATCATGAGTAAAACACCTAAGATGATATGAAAGAGGAGAATCACACTATCAGGGACCTAACTCAAGAGAAAATCAGCAACAACGTAGGCAAGATACAAGTTCGCACAAGTCACAACCGAGGATCCTACATGATGCTAAAAGCTCAATATAACGTACGATACATTAATGCAACTAATCATGACGACGCGTAAGAAATCACTCAATCATATTCCACGATATAGAAGCGTGAGAAAAGTTAAATGATGCATAATACGAGTCTAAGTAATGGGCAATATGATTAGAATACGGGGCATGTGTGCAGATCAACACATACTGGGATGAAACATGCATTTTCCAATACTCAATTATACCACATATTCTCCATTCAACACAAGTAACACACAACAATATTATGTGCAAAATAATCAACAATAGCTAATCTGGCAAATACAAAATAGATGGGCATGATATGAATTCTTGTCACAAAAAGGATAATAAGCATCGACATGTCGTCATCCAACATGCTAAAGCGATAATCTACAAACATTTCTGCAAAAAGGAGTTGATCACACTATCATGAACCTAATCCAGGAGGAAATAACGATCATGCAGGTACATATCATATGGTTCATGCTTCCAATCAATCATGCGATCTGTAGGCCAAGTAAACATGCTATAACAACAAACAGTCATGATATAAGGCAAGACACAACGCGAGACTTGAGCAAGGTAACTAACCACAACATGAGCTTAAACAATAAAATCATGATAGAAGGCAAGGCATAACATGAGTAGCTTCTTACTAATGATCATTGACAATGTACATGCGGGAGATTACAAAATCATGTCATGTAATTCAGAGAGAGTCACCATTACAACCGGACAGAGATCCCTAAGGGCAACCGTTGACTTTTCCCGACCGACTTATCACCCCTCTTTCCAGTGGGATTCCGATACAACTCTTAATGGCAAGAAGATACTCATTGGTAATCATAAGAATAAGGAAAGACATCACCAGAAACACTTTACTTTTGACTCAAAGTGACATCAAGAACTTCCAATATTCACCCAGATAACCTTAAGACTATCCACAATGGTTTTGTCTATAATGTATACATTTGCACAAGGTGTGTAAAAATACACCTTACTTTTTGGTATTTTGCTCCAATGGTTAAATGTGTATTTTTTACACACCATTCAAATACAATTAATTTAAAATAAAAAAGAAAACAAAAATCATAAAAAACACACCAATAAAATTGTCTTGCTTTTTGAAAAAGTTTTTGCACATGGGGGAGGTGGTGTGCTCAAATTTGCACATTACATGCTCAAATATGCACATTTGCACACCCCAAAAACAACCAACGGAGCTAAAAAATGTCAAAAAAATGCACATTTAGACATTTGCACACAACCATTGGAGTTAGTCTAATATCCATAAATGATTTCCCGACACAATGTGTTTACCAACCCGATTCCCCGTGAAGGACACTGACATTCAAGAGAAAGATTCTATAGAACCGAAAGGGTTTAACCAAGGAGACTCCAAGGAGATCATTATGGGCATTATGAGTCAAGTTCATTACTTAGTTCAAGTTCGGTTAGGCATCTTAAGTTCATTTTGCCCTTCTTAAAATCCTTTCAAATCCTTTGAAATTCATGGGCGGTTTTCCAAAACATACACTCGACCCTTGCGTACCCGAATTGCACAACCTCAGCTCTGATACCATCTTTGTAACAACCCAGAATTATGATTTCCGGGTTACGTTTCAAGGGATAAAACCCCTTGTTCGGATCTTGCAATCCAGGTACGGGTCGAGGTTTCAAACTCATTTTAAGATTAGTAGAAAGAGGGATTTCAAACCCTAAAAAACCTCGAAGGGTCGTTGGGTACCCTTAACTTGTCCTAAGACTATGTCGCGGAATCCATTTCAAACGAAAGTAAAGCAAAAGTAAAGTAAAGATACAAGTGCCATGACAGAGCCGGTCAAAACCAAATTATGAGTGTGTAATTACCATTTTACTAAGTTAGGATATTAGCCAGATTCTTCAATTCGCCAAAAGGAAACCCCATCATATAGACATCGAGCACTCAAAATCTGCAGAAAATGCCTTAAAAAAAGAACGGGGAAAGGAGTCAGATCGAGCCACTCATGCGGGACCGACAGTCCTCGCTGAGGCCACATAGTATGTGCTATACCTAATAAAGATGCTCTAATGCAGTACAAAAGTCAAACACACTAGCATGCTCCTAGTTATAATAATGTGTAAAAATACTGTAAAGGGCCCAAGACAATGCCAAGTGGCATATCCCTCTCCTACCTCCACCCCCTTCCGATAGGGCGGAGACTGGCCAGCTCGTGAATGCATTCCATTATAATCGGGCGGCACGCATGCCCAACCCGCTCCACAATAAAGCCCGCATGCATCTCATAATATAAGGAAACTCATGACTCGATTGACTCAGGGTACCCGATGAGGCTGGGCTACCCTATGACCCTAGCAAAGACTCTAGGACTATCACAGATAACGGCCGTTCTGTTTCAAACGCATAAAGTAAGCAGATGCTCATTCAATTAGTGCAACCTAAACAGGATACTACATGGCATGCTTTTATGCATATGCAACACCTAACATAAAATGCAACAACAGGCATGAATGTCCAACCTGAGTAAGCCCCCTAGGGAACTTACCTGAAGATGCAGAACAGCAGGATAATACAAGCAAGGGCCCAAATGCAAGTCCAAAGCAATCCAAAAGCAATATACACCTATCATCAAGACATTTCCATAAGTTACCGAACCAACATTCTTACACACCTAAACCCAAGTTCTCCATATCCTCAAAACTAATCGACGATAAAACCATTTTTATAAAACCCTTTCCGATTTGATCAACATCAACCAAAAGCATTCTTCCAATCAAAACCATTGATAAAACATACCAACAGTATCTCCAACTCATTTCTCAAACTCTTAAATCTCAACTTAAGTAAACTCATAATCGAAATAATTTCTCAAATCATGCTTGTCCAAATTAAGAGGAAGCATCAAATTTTCTAAGTCAACCCAATATCTTGTTTTATCAAAATATTCTGACAATTTGGATTTCAAACAATAAATCACTTAAGAGATATTTCTGAAACTTGAAGTTCTTTTTAAATAATCTATCATTAATAAATATAAATCTCATGAACATCAACTATTTTTATTAAATATTTCTAACATTTAATCATTAAATAAAGGTATGATTAATACATAACAATTAAATCAGAATAATTAAATAAATAGTAATCGGATAACCAAGAAACCATAAAACCATAAAACAATTATCCCAACAAAACAAACCCCAAAATTCTGAAAGAAGAAGAGGCCCAAACCAATAGCTTAGCCCAACCCGAAATCACTCTCAAGCCCAGATCCGACCCGGAAGAAGAAGAAAAGAAAGAAGAAGAAACCCGGCCCAATCGTTCAGCCCGACCCGGAATCAAAGAAAGGCCCAAAAAGAAATGGCCCAAGACCCCTCACCAAAATCAGATCCCATTAAAAAAATCACAACCCACAAAATTAAACCTATCTTTCTTCCTTTTGCAAATCCGAACACAGAAAAAAAAAAGGAAGGGGGCCCAGTGCTGAGTTGGCGCTGACATGGAGGTGGGGCCCGCCAGGTGATCTTCTCCTACCTTTCCTGCTCGAGAAAACAGAGAGCAGCTCCTCCTCCTGCTGCGTTTGAAAAACTGAGAGGCAGAAGGAGGAGGGTGGGCCGCCGGCGACGTCAGCTTCCGACCCGACTCCGGCAACAGAGTCAAACACACATCGGGAGAGGAAGGGAAAGAAGGAGGATGCTCACCGAGGGGGATTCGGGCACGCCGGAAGAATGTCGTCGGGCTCGATTGGGCGTCACCGGAGATGGAATCGCGTCGGAGGTTGCCTAGGGAGGACCAAGGAGGGTTAAATCTCGATCTTACTCGGTTCGAGGACAAAAGGAAGTAGAAGCGAGGCTCTTACCGCGCTCGGAACGAAACGAAGGAGAAGAATGCGGTGGGGCTGCGCTCGGCGGTTCCGGGGACCCTCCGTCGGCGCTGCTGCTGCCGGCGGCTATGAGGAGGTGTCGAGGAGGCTGCTGCTGGCGTTGTCTCGGGAAGAGGAAGGGAGCGAGAGGGCGGAACTGCCGCTGCGCTGCTCGGAAACGGAGAAGGTGGAGCTGCGGTTTCCAGGGGCGGCTGGGTGGCCGACGGTGGCGGTGACGGTGACCTAGGGAGGTACGGTGGTGGCCAAGCTGAGCAAGGAGGAGGAATGGTTGGCGTTGGGAGCTCACGGCAGTCCTCAAAGGGAGAGGGGTGTTGAACTTGAAATGGAAAATGAAATGTAAAAATGGCGGGTTTTGGATCTCATCTTTTGTTTTGAAGAGGGAAGGGTAGCAGTAACCTTTGGTTAAAAGGGGGGTTATTTGTTTGTCAAAATAAGTGAAATCAAGTAGAGAGTGAGGGAAGGTGAGGATAGAATTTGCCTAAAGGGTTGAAGATGAGTTGGAGAGGGAGATTGCCTCAAATCAGATCAAATTGAGATGTGACAATTGGTGGGCACGCCAAATAAACAGGAGGAGGAACAAAAGTGTGTTTCCAAAATACCCAAAACAATTAACCTTGAAATCCGCTCTCTCGATCTTATCCCGACTCGATCAAATAATGTTTCAATAAAAAGGATATCGGCATCCGGAATAAATTTTGAATCCCGAGGCGGAAAGACAGAATCGTTTGCCAAAAGTTCGAATTTAGGTCGGAAATCCGTTCCATGAGTTTCTTTAAATCTTATTTAACGAGTTTTTCCTTTAAATTCAAATTCTATATTCATTTTAATTTTCCTTCTTCCGAAATTCATGATTTAAAATCCGAGCCTTTACATCTATTTTTCTAACAAATTCGCATCACTCTCTTGATCTTTTTCTTCAGAACGTCATAGCCTCCAAACCCATTGTATTGTATAAACGGTTTTTCTATATATCATCTATATCTATCTATCTAAAATACTAAAGCAGCATGTCCACGGAATTTTCTGGGCCGCTGGTGCGATCTCATGTCCACAGGATTTTCTGGATTAAACGAGATTATTTTTGCTTACGTATCATATTCTGGATTAAAATGGTATTATTTTTGTGGACCACATCAATTAATAAGTCAATATAGTTAGGTAAAAAAAACTTATCTTTTTAGATCAAATAATCTATCCAATATAACATTATTGCTGACTTATCTTAATTAGTTTTTTTTTAATAAATATTCAACTTTATATAGATCAGGTAGAAAACTTATCTTTCTTAAAATTTTAACGACAAAATAGTTTTCCTTGAAATATTTTATTTTCAAAAGATGGATAAGGTAACTACTAGGAAAAAAAATGGATTTGTCCGTACCCAGAAAATATTAAATAACTACAAGAAAAAAAATGAATTTGTTCCAAGAAAAGTAAACTTGAAGAGATGATAAATTTTGTCAAATATATTTATATTAAAACAACCCTATGTAATATGGATTCACTTTTTTTTTTTTTTGGAAGCAGGATAAAGATTAGGAAGGCCGCCGCCGATCCGGCTTCGTTCCTAGCGTGTCCGAGCGGACGAGAACACAGAGTTCTGAATCATCAGCGATGCTATCCTCGGCAGGGTAACTGTGAGCAAGACGAGCAATCCTGTCAGCCACAGCATTAGAATCCCTGAAAATATGACGAATAGCAACATTAGAAAAGGAGCGAAGAATAGTAGAAGTATCAGCCAACAACAGCTCAATATTCCAGGGGCAGGACCAGTCCCCCAGAAGAGCCTTTACAACGGCTAAACAATCGCCCTCGATCAACAGATTATCGAGACCCAGATTGAGGGCCTTAACCACACCCTTGTGTAGCCCCATAGCCTCTGAGAAGACAGCGGAAGTGTTGTTGCAAGGACCAGAACCAACGGACACAACCGTTCCATTGTGATCACGGATAACGAAACCAAAACCACCTTTATCCGAAGGAAGGTAGGAGCCGTTAAAATTAAGTTTATAGTGCCCTGGTGGGGGCTTTTTCCATCTATCTGATTTATGTGCCTTGCTAAGGTGGATGCTGGATAGGCTTTCGTTGTTGCTCTGCTTCTGTGTACGTTTTGGTTTAGTATTGTCATCATGTGAATGGATTCACTTTATTGATCCCATTTCACGAGCCCATATCTATATAAATATAATTAATTAAAAGTCATCGATATATTAGTTTTTAAAGTTCTGGAGAGTTAATTGGAATTAAATAAAAATGTAAGTTTTGTTAATCAATATCTAATATCTAATCTATCTATATCTAATATAATACTAAAACAAATGTTGAAGATGCCACATGACGGATTTTCCATAAAAATAGGCTTACGTGTCAGATTAATATCAATCACGGCCCCACTTTAATTTAATTATTTATTTTGATTGATTAAAGATAAATAGTGGCCCACCTTATATAATTAATTATAATTAATCATTTAAAATTATTTTTTATCGGATAATCATTTACAATCTAATTTATTTATCTAATCAATAAATTTCCATTTGACTTTTTAATTAACTAATTATTTGTGTGAAATATTCAACCAAACGAGATTGAGATATTTGACAGAAAATAAGCCTAAATTTATATTTTAATTATTATTATTGCTCAAACATTATTACCCAAGTCACTTTATAAAGAACTGTGTTCAATGCTTATAACTTCTCTTAGCCTTTGTAGCGGCAAGTGAAGATTCATCAACTTCTCTTAGTCGTTGCACATAGTACCTTCTCATATTTGATTCAACAATTTCTGCAGGTTGATTCGAAGATGAAGATTCAATGTCACTTTTTATTCTTGAATATGACAACCTCAAGATAACAACCTACAGGGAGGAAGAGCTCAAGCTTCGAAGATGACGACGAAGATGCAATATCATTTGAATTTTTTATCAAAGTGATATTACATCTTCAAGATGACATCCTGCAGGCTGGAACACTATTGCATATAGAAAGTTGTTAATCAGCTAGAGTTTATAGAAAACAACGTGGACGAGATCTCAAAAATGAAATTCTGAAATATTTGAATTTATCTACTTAACGAACAAACTATTATTTTTCTAATTAAAAAAACAATTATTCAAGATTTTGTAATTCATTATTTTCGAAAAACATTTTTGAAATATGATATATATTTGTAACCCCTCAACCGAAGGGACCTCAAACGAAATCTATTTCAATCAATCTAAGCTCAACTAAATTAAAATTCGACTCATAAAGATAAAAAAATAATAATTAAAACCCAAATCAGCTAAATTCTATTTAACCTAATCTACTTCAACCGAAACTTGGGTAAACAAAATCTCAACTAAACAAAACCCGTATGAAATGAATCCCAATACCTACAATTTATGCTTATTTTTTTTTTACATAAATTTAAGCTTATGTCATGCATTATTTATTGTATTAATTATTGAGTCATAATTTAATATAATATGTATAGTGAACATTTGAGTTATTTTAACATAAACTGTAAAAAGATATAGTTTAGATATATAAAATAAAAAGGTCTTGCCACCGCTCTAAGCTCTTTCAACATCAGCTCCATCGCGTCCAAATGGCCCGCATATCTAACTTCGACATCAATGAAAGACAATCGGGCTCCACCATTATTTTTCTTTTCTCTTTATCTCTAGAAGTTCTCAAATCCCAAAGGATGCCCGTGTCCCCAAAATCTCAGCCATGTCTACCTACTACACGCTCATAGACAGTGCCCTAAAAAAATGACTTTGCCCCAACCTACGCAAGCCACAATCCTTATCCCCAGCTTTCGCTCTCACGTAGAACTGCATTGTCGTTTAGTTTATTGGTTCCTTGGGTTGGCTTCTTTGAAGCTTCGTTCTCTCCCCTTATGCCACCACAATATTGTACGTCTTTCCTCCCCGCTAAGATATATTATTGATACATTTTATTTTTCTTTCTCACTTCTGTACTATATTTTGTATGTCATAATTGTGACGGATTTGTTGCTAATGTATTTTCATACATCATTGTTTATCTAGCAATATTTTTATTTCTATGAATGTGTTCAATCTATTCCTTTATATATATTTTTTGTACAAAATATTAGTTTTATTTTGAATAAATATTTTTAAGAGCGATTTACAATAATGCATATAACATTTAAAACCAATTTTTATTCGAATTCAGTGGTGTTTTAAGCTTAACATTTTTCCAAATTTGGATAATCAAATATAAGTATGATTAAAAGATATTAAGGTTAGATTGACTTAAATTCTGATGTGTTTTCACACATTAGAATTTAAAATAATATAATATAAACTGATAAAATTTGATCATAAAAAATTTAATAAGAAATTTTTTATATTAATTTTACTATAGAAGATAGAGTAATTAAAACTATTTATACCTCGTGAACATGTATTCTTTAATTTTATATGCTTTATTTTTATTGTACGTAGACGAGATAATATTATCAACTTTAGGCGATGTCACAAAGTTGTATACAAATCCAAATTTTTTGGAAACTCAGGAATATACCAATATTTAGTCCCTTAAGTTACTTATTTGTTGTATCTGTATATTAGTACTTAATACTCTTAATAAGTAATACACCTATTTTACATTATTTTTTTGCAAATAAAGATTATTCACATGATTCGGATACACCCAAAACTGTGCAACAATGCCTTGATTTCTTCAACGGTGTGGATTAATGAAGTTGTTGTGATTCATAACTAGCTAGCACCTTTCAAATATTTTGTATCCTCTTGGATTTTTGAAACATCAACCTTCATTTCTTATTTGTTTATTTCAGGTATCCCCTTATATTGTGTTAACTTTCTTTGATATATATGGTTGTTGTTGTTGCATATTGCATTCGTAAACGTTGAAACATCTAGCCCGTGCCTTCAAGGCACGGGTATTGTGCTAGTTATAATACTAAAGGAGAAGTCGCCTACGACATGTGGCGGCTTCTCCTTTAATTTAGTCTTTTTTTAATTAATTAACATATTTTACAAATTCCATTAACAACTTCATTCATTTAATTATTTATTAATAATACAAAATCTTAACAAATCTGATCCTAATTAAGTATTGATTTTTTTTTATTTTTTATTTTTGTATAAGTACATTTTCTTTTAATTCCTTATAATACGAATCGGTTGAGATATTCTCGATGATGTCGGATTTTTTAGTTACGTAATAATTAATTAAGTTATTTTGTATGAACGGATTTTCTTTTAATTCCTTATAATACGAATCGGTTGAGATATTCTCGATATTACGACAATTGCTTAGTTTAGATATTCATTAGATAAAATTTAAATAAAATTATATTTATTTTTTAATATAAATAAATAAATATGAGTTTATCTGTTCGGATTTTTACCTGATTCTCAATGCTCCAAAATCTTATTTACTTTTCTTGTATTGTTTCCTAAAGTTATTCATTTTTTTTGTCATTTTTTTAGGAAGTTGATATTTTTATAATCAATAATGGTGGAATGAATTTAATTTCTCCATGTAATTATTGATTTATTTCTATATTAGTGTCATTCATGAAGAAAATCCATTCCACCACTCTTGATTACGGAGACATCATCTACATGAAAAAAAAAATATTACCACCATTACATACTTTGATCTATTTGGAAGACTCATTTTTTTTTAATTAGCTCAACTGTATCTCAAACGTATTCTTTAGTTTTATTTTTTACATTGCCTTATTTATTTCATTTCATTATTATTCTAATATTTATGAGCATCATTTTGATACTAATAAAATTTACAAGCTTTACCAATATTTGGAAAACGTTATGCTTATATTTGATTCTAATGCTTAAAGTTTATTATTATTTAGCATATTTATTTATTTTAGTATTCAATTTGTTAGAAAATGTTTATTTTTTATTACTTTGTTTGTGATACTTATAATATTTATGTTAAAAATAATAAATGATATTATATAAACATATATTTTAAAACAAAGATCCGTGCAATGCACGGGGTACTGAGCTAGTATAATACTAAAGTAGTTGCGCAAGGGACACATGGCGGCCTCACGTTTAAAGTGCCACGTGGCAGCCATTCGCTTAACATACCCCCTATAAACTTAAAATAAATAAGCTTAAATTAAATACCCTTAAAATAAAATTTGATAGCCTTCTACACTGAAAAATCAGACTTCATTTTATATCATCTCATATGTATAATTTTATAAAATTATAATACACTTTTATACTCACCTCATACATGAAACCTATCTCATTATTTTACACACAACTATCTACTACAAACCATTCTCACATTATTGAATAATTTCTTATGATCAAACTATAAATGAATGAAATACTATTTTTGTACGTATAACCAACTATAAAGATCGATCATGTCTTCAAGGCTTCTCAGCGTAAGACTTAGAATGGCTTTCACGCCTCTTTTCCTCCGGTGAACTACACTTCTTCTTTTCCTCCGGTGAACTAACTGGTGCCATTGCCCCAGAGTAATATGTTGTCAATCCTTTTCCTAATCACTGTCACTGGATGCATTGTCAATGTCAGGATTGTGCTTGCCAAACCGCTGCCTCATAGAAAGAAAAATTACCATTGCCACACTCCCTTTGCTGATATCATCTTTCTAATAAAAATTTACCTGCGGGCTGCATGATTTATTGACAAATTGCAACTATTTATTTATGCTAGGAGGTCTAGAATGAGACATAGTATAGACTATAGAACATGCAAGACTGAAACCAATTATATGGAGGATCCTATAAGGGCGGGTGGATTGGACTACTTGGGACCTGGATTAGCAGAAATGGCAGACGGGGAAGCAAAAAGAACACTGAAACAGACCATGACCACCAAACAACCTAATTAAGAACCAGTTGGATAAGGTACACTACCACAAAATCAGAGATTCGGATGTTATTGGGTTGATTTGGAAATATCATCTTTCTAATCAAAAAATATATAGATTATATTATCTTTGTAAAATCTAGATGAGCTTAACAATCACTAACAACCAACCTATTGCATATCCTATATCTAAATAAATAAATAATTATTCGAGAAAAAAATAAACCTTAAGTAAATCCGAATCTAACTCTTTAAAATAAATTCAAAATAAAATCAGAAATCACTAACAACCAACATAAAAAACCTAAATAAATTTGAAAAATCAGAAATCACCAACAACTGGTGCTCATTGAAATAAATTTGAAAAAAAAAATCTAAATAAAAAATAATTATTCAAGAGAAAAAAAAATAAACCTTAAGTAAATCCGAATCTAACTCATTGAAATATATTCGAAATAAAATCAGAAATCACTAACAACTAACATAAAAAAACCTAAATACATTAAAAAAATCAGAAATCACTAACAACTGGTGCTCATTAAAATAAATTCGAAAACAAATCAGAAATTCGGATGCTTATCCCTTAAATATATTTTCTTAAAATATATTTATAAAAAAATATATTTAATGAGTTAGATTCGGATTTACTTAAGGTTTATTTTAATTAAAACTAAATCAGGTTTTTTTTTCTCTTATAAAATCAAATCCAACGATATTAAGTTTTCTCTAATCTGGAATCTAGATTAATTCTTTAAATTCCAATATTTATCTATTTCCAATAAAAAGATTGCAATCTTCTTCTTCCTATTTTCATCTATATATATTGATAGTTATAGATAACAAGTATTTCACCTGCTTACATCCCCTGCAACGGTATACTTCAACTTCTTATTCCTAAAATATATTAAAGAGTTCAAATTCATGATAAATGTATTATGGATAACAAATTTGGGATAGATGTATTCTTAGTTCGGATCCAACATATTGGGATAGATGTATTCTTAGTTCGGACCCAACATAGATTTATTCTGAGTTCAGATAACAAATTTATCAATGTTCCTATTCAAACAAAAGGTTAAACAATTTCAATATCATTCTCCAATCATAATTCAATATCATTCTATAAATTGACAATATATAATCAAATTGTAAATTCGAAAATTGACAGGAAATGCTAACCAGTTTCTGTAATCAGATTGTAAATTCTAATATTGTAAATGCTAACCAATTTCAAGCAATCCCAAGCAATAATAATTCAATATCAATCTCAAGCAATAATAATTTGAAAATTGACGGTAAAGGGATTGCTAAACAATCTCAATTCGAAAATTGAGAGTAAATTCTGTAAATTGCAAACTGTAATCAGATATATAATTCAATATCAATCTCAATTCTCAAGCAATAATTTCAATAATTTGCTGAATTCGAAAATGATTAGGATTAGAAAACTTACCTTTCGACACTTCGAATTCGACAGATGAGAGGAGATGGGGCTTGGGTCGGGCGCTCGGCTTTCGGGAATCGGGAGTGACAGGCTGCATAGGCGGTAGTGCCGGTCGGCGACAGAGTGGAGCTCGAGAATGGAGATGTCGACGAGTGGAGACTGCTCGAGAATGGAGATGGCGTGGCTCGGGGCGTGGGTTCGACTGCTCGAGATGACGGCGACGGTGTGAGGTGATGGGAAGCTGTTCCGGTCGGCAACGGCGAGGCGAAGGCGATGGGCGGCATTGCCGGTTACCATTCACAGGAGACTAAGAGTGAGACTCGGGGATAGGAAGGAGAGTATAGGCGGAGGGACACGTTCACGGGAGACTGGGGGAGAAGGAGAGTGTTTAGGGTTTTTCAACACAAAGCAAAACGACGTCGTTTTTTTTTGGGGGGGGGGGGGGGATTAAATTACTAAATTATGGGTTTAGTCTCCGACTTTTGCGATGCGTTTCAATTTAGTTCCCAACCTTAGAAAAACATTTCAAAATTAGTCCTTCAGTTAGGTTTACATCCATTTTCTGTTAAACGGGTGATTTGGTTTGCTTACTGTACATAAATGAATACAGGTGGCTTTTACCCAACTTTATATATATAAATAGAATTTATCATCATTAATGAGTGCAATTAATGGGACTTTCGCCCAACTATACATATGAATAGATAAATAGATAGATAGATAGATATGGTGGCACGTACGTATCTAGATATCTTAACCAAAAACAAAAAAAATAAGTGGATATATCCGGAAAATAAAGAGATCACATCCTAACCAGTATAGGTGGTAACTTAAAAATGGTATTGTTTGTCATTTGTAGCGTGATATGGCACATAACCACTATAATTCTCACATCTTATTTCATATTATTCTATTTTGCCGTGTTATCATCATTTTTTAAGGCCGTTATATTTTCATGTACTTATTGGATGAGAAGGTTAGGCAAGTTCATTTATAAATGCACTGATTTGTATATTTTGGTATAAGTTATTTACGTTATCACCTTTGATTATACTGAAGTGCTCTGTTGGACCGGAATTATTTGAACAATTATATATCATCGATCCGGAGCTGAAAAGACAAGTCATTGTCATATTTCAATTTCTTATTGCAAAAGATGTTGGAAGTAAGTGTCAAATCATATTGACCTTATTTCTCAATATTGTCAATAATTATAATTTCTTTTACTTTACCTCGTGAATATGCATTCTTTACTTTGATATTTTTACCTTTTATTATGTGTACGTAGGTGAGATAATATTATCAACTTTAGCCAATGTGACAAAGTTAAATAAATCTGATTTTTCCCCGAAAGTAACGCATATCGAATAAGGTAATTCCTTATTTCACTTATTAGTTGTATTTATTATTACTTAATATACCTATACTAATATGAACTATATTTATTTTACAGGTTTCTTAAACCCGATGATACCTCCAACACCAAAACTCTGCAACGACGCCTTGAATTCTCCAACCTTGTGTATTAATGAAATTGTCTTGATCCATATAGTACCCTTATAATTATCGATTGAATATGTGAATTGAGTGAACGGAACCGGTTTAGTATATTTATCATTTGGATGTTTGGATTTAATAGTATTTTGCTATAGAGTTTTCATATTATTATAATATTATAATATTATAATATTATAATATATATATATATATATATATATATATATATATATATATATATATATATATATATATATATCGCACCCTTTTAATTATTGATTTAATATGTTAATCGAGTGAATGGAACCTATTTAGTATATTTATCATTTGGATGTTTGGATTTGATTTATTTTTAGGATTATTTGGATGTTTGGATTTAATAGTATTTGGCTATATATTTTCTTTTTTTAGAGCATGGCTATATATTTTCATAATACCATATATAATTTAGATAAATTTTGATTATATATTTTAGAAATCCCGTGCGTTACGCACGGGTACTGTGCTAGTATAATACTAAAACAGAGGCGTGGAAATCCTATGTGGCGGGTTCTGGTGCGATTCGCTTACGTGTAACGGCCCGGAATTATGATTTCCGGGTTACGTTTCAAGGGATGAAACCCCTTGTTCGGATCTTGCAATCCAGGTACGGGTCGAGGTTTTAAACTCATTTTTATGGTCAGTAATAAAGAGGGATTTCGAACCCTGAAAATATCGTAGGGCCGTTGGGTACCCTTAACCTGTCCTAGGGACTAACTCGCGAAATTCATTTCAAACGGAAGCAAGACGGAAGCAAAATTCAGATACAAAGCGCCACGGCAGGGCCGGGTCAAACCAAAACATAAGTGTATAATTACCATTTTACTAACTTAGGATATTAGCTAGATTCTTCGATTCGCCAAAAAGAAACCCCGTCATATAGACATCGAGCACTCAAATCTGCAGAGAATACCTAAAAAAAAAAGAACGGGGAAAGGAATCAGATCGAGCCACTCATGCGGGACCGGCAGTCCTCGCTGAGGCCACAGAGTATGTGCTATACCTAATAAAGATGCTCTAATGCAGTACGAAATTCAAAAACACTAGCATGCTCCTAGTTCATAATAATGTGCAGAAATACTGTAAAGGGCCCAAGACAATGCCAAGTGGCATATCCCTCTCCTACCTCCACCCCTTCCGATAGGTGGAGACTGGCCAGCTCGTGAATGCATTCCATCATAATCGGGGGGCACGCATGCCTAACCCGCTCCACAATAAAGCCCGCAGGCATATCATAATATAAGGAAGTTCATGACTCGATTGACTCAGGGTACCCGATGAGGCTGGGCTACCCTATGACCCTAGCAAAGACTCTAGGACTATCACAGATAACGGTTGTTCTGTTTCAAACGCATAAAGTAAACAGATGCTCAATCAATTAGTGCAACCTAAACATGATACTACATGGCATGCTTTTATGCATATGCAACACCTAACATAAAATGCAACAACAGGCATGAATGTCCAACCTGAGTAAGCCCCCTAGGGAACTTACCTGAAAATGCAGAACAGCAGGATAATACAAGCAAGGGCCCAAATGCAAGCTCAAAGCAATCCAAAAGCAGTACACACCTATCATCAAGCCATTTCCATAAGCTCCCAGACCGATATTCATACGCACGAAACCCAAGTTCTCAACATCGTCAAACCAACCGATAGTAAAACCATTTTCCAAAACCTTTCCGATACGATCAACATCAACCAAAATCATTTTCTTCCAATCAAACCCATTGATAAAATCATACCAACCATATTTCCAAACTTCCTTCTCAAAACCAACCTCATCAAACCAAGACAAAGAATCCCGACATTAAACATTTAAATCCTTAAAGCTAATTTCCCAAAAATCATTTTACAGAAGCAATTCCGGCATTTTTCATTTCAAAAACCTAAAACCCTTTTTAAATATTTTAACCAACAATATTTATCTAAAATACACCAAAATAAATCCAAGCCAATAAGTCATTTTACAAATTCCTAAAATCCCATTTCTAAACAACATTTTATACATACTCCAAATAATACTTAATATAATAAATCACCAAATTACTTTACCATTTCTAAATCTCATATTAAAAACATCTCATAACTATAATATATAAATATTCCAATTAATATTACTCTTTTAAGAAATATACAATATATAATGATTTTGCAGAAAACATATTTATCACTAAAATCAGGATTAATATAATAATAATAATTTAATAAACTCAATATAAATCACAACAACAACATAACCACAACAACATATTTAAAACAATCCCAGCAGCCTAATCTCCCATGGCCCAACCCAGAAGAAAAGGCCCGACCCGGAATCCCTCATAAGACCCAACTAGGAATAGAAACCGGGTTTGACATGGAAGAAAGAAAGAAGGAAAAGAAGACCCGGACCCGCCTAGCCTAACCCGGAAGAAACCCAAACAAATAGGCCCAACAATGAAAGAAAAGAAGGCAGTCTCCTTCAAGCTCAGAACAGATCTCAGACGCTCGACGGAGGACGAAGAGAAGAAGAAGGGAGAGAACCCGCCGGAGATCTGTTCAACCCATCCCTCGCTCAGCCTGACCGACAACCATTTCCGACCCCAACCCACCTAGCAAGAATCGAAACGCGCACATAGGGAAGGAGAAGGAAAGAGGAACTCACCGAGGAGGAGATCTTCGAGACTCGCCGGAAAGCGTCCGTTGGGTACGCTTGGGCGTTAGTGATGGTGGAAGGAGCTCCGACAGTCCTGGGTAGTTGAAGGGAGGTTACAGGTGGCGTTTCCGACATCTAGGAGCGAACGAAGGAAGAAGCATCTCACCGAGTGTATTCGAGGATTCACCGGACGTCGGAGTCGCGATTGGGCGTCGTCGGAGTCCGATTTCCGAGAGGGAGTGGCCTGGGAGGAAGACGAGTGAGCAAAGATGGACCTTTATGAGGTCTTGGGTTGGAAAACGAAGGAAAGAAGGGGGGAGATCGACCTTGCGACGAAACAGGGGCGCGCTAGGGGCTGGCGGCGACGTTGGAGGCTCCGAGGTGCTCCTGGGCCCTCCAGCTGCTCGTGGGCGTCGAATGGAGGTGATGGAAGCACTGCGGCTTCTCAGAGAGGGAGGACGAGGGTGCTCTCGGCAACTTCGGAGGAGGGACAGGGGAGGGGCTTCTTCAATGGTGTTGGTGGCGGCTTCGAACGGGGAGGAGAGACTGGTGGTGCGTCGGCAGCGAAAATAAGGGGAGGAGCTGGTGTTTTGGGTTTGAGGGTTGTTCTGAAACCAAATGAGAATGAAGAGGGGAGAAGATATGGCCTGCAGTGGCTGGGTATGGGAGGATTTGTTTGAAATGAAAATGGAGGAGGGGATTGGACAATTGCTGCGTTTGGACACAAGAGAGGGAGGACTTGGTGTTGTTGCAGTGCTCATGTCGACACAAAAGGGGAAAGAGGAGCTGGATTCCGAACATGGATAAGAAGAAGGGAAGATGACAAAATGAGGTGAATCACTACCTGGCTGGACCTGATTTCGGAAAAAAGAAAGTGGGAGAACAATTGGTCCCAATCGGAAATTAAAATTACCCGGAAAATAAACCTCGAAACCCGCTCACTCTACATTAATCCGACTCGATCAAAATAACGCTTTAAAATTTCGAAGATGTCGACACCCAAAGTTTATTTCAAATCCCAAGGCAAAATGACGGAATTGTCCTTCAAAGTTCCAAATTAGGCCGGAATCCGCTTTTCAAAATAAGATTTTTAAGGTGAAGACAAGGGTTTTCAAATATCCGATTCTTTTCGACCTAAATCCCTTTTTATTTTATTATTTATTTAAATTTATTATTTTAAAATCCGGGCCTTTACATCATCCACCTCTAAAAATAAGTCTCGTCCCCGAGACTAAAACCAAAATAAAGTAGGGAATGAAGTTGAAATTGATGAGTCCAAGTACCATGTCCAAGGATCTTGTAATCATCTCGGTTGCGTCTTCCGGGATTCTCACAACATCCTAGTCACGGTCGTGACATCTCCAATTGGCCTTGACAAGTATGTGATAAGCGCCCCGATCACATCCTCGCTTCGACTTTTCGGAAGTACCACAACTCTTAAAGTTCTACAATAGCATCACTAGGTCTTAGCAAGCACCCTATAGGCGCCCCCATAAAATGCATGTATCCACTTCGTGAAGTATCATAGAGTTGCCCGGGTTTGAAAAGTTTCTAAAGTGATTCCACAATCGAAAATAAAGATTAGCCTCAAAATCGTTGAAATTCTTGGTAACGTTCATTCTTTTACAATTTCAAGTAATTCCTTTTCAACCCGCTCAAAATCTTCAAATAAGACGTTTAACCAAGTAACTTTACACCAAAACAAGTAAAATCCTTTCGATCAAAATTTCGTCAAAATCTCCCAAAACCAAATCAGTTTCCCGCATATCAATCAATCAAATTCAGAAATCAGGAGGTGGAATCATCCACCTCTAAGGGCTAATCCCATATTCTCTTCCTAGTTTCCAAATCATGCAACATCATTCACAACTCAACAAGTACCATAACCAAAAGTTTCATCAACTCTTATATAAGCATAATACCATAAGCCATCTCACACATGGCAAGTCCCACATCATACCATAGTCACAAACCACCACATAACCGTTCAACATAAACATAAACATGCCAACAAGTCTCAAGTAAACAAGGAACAACAAACCTCAACATACTACGAATCATAAGGTATATCTACATCATACTGAAGGCATCACAAGTGCATAATCGAATGCTCATCACGTAAGCACACATGTCCAGAAATCAACGGGTTAGATGTTATGGGGTTAGTACGTCAGTACACATCAAATCTCACTATCGCATATCGGTATTGCAACACAAGTAGAACAGATTCATCACGTTAACATATCAACACAACAAAGTCGTGCTATTAAGACTCAGAAAAAAGGAAAATCAACAGTATATAAATCACCAAAATGTCAGCATGCTCTGAAAGACATCACCTTAACTCATCACAATATCGAATGACAATTAGTTAGAAATCATGCACCATTATCTCATATATACTAATCATGATCATACTTAAAGTCATATTCATCATTTACATAACCAATAATCATGCTTGTCAACCATATAGTACACATCATGCTTACTACCACATAATAAAACATCATGCTTCCACATAATAGCACATCATAACATGCTTCTAAACCAATATAACAAGATATCAAAGTATTAATATATCATGGTAACACTTGTCACTACCAACTAGATTTTAATATTGCATATCATCATTTAATTAATTCCATATCAGGTTCATCATGGTCGTTATCTAACATCATGCCAGCAATTATAAATAAATCACATAATCAAGAAAATCTTCACATCATACCAGTCAAAATGAAACACAATCCCCACTCGCCCATCTCCACTCTCAAGCCAAGATTAATCCCCTTCTAAACTCGCTAACGTCAACCCAGACAAAATTCTCCAGAGAATCCCAATTCATCTCGTTGATCAAATCTTACCCCTCCTTCTGCCGATCACTACCACAACATCCACCTCTAAGAACCCAACTCCTATCTCAAACTTTGCACCCAAGTACCCTCTAACACCATGTCCTAAATATTCACGAGCCCTCCCACCCGAAACATTACCAACATCATCTAGAAGCTCATCAGAACCACCAACATTGCCTCTCATAAATCCCAAAGCTCTTTCAGCCTTACCTAAGCCAACATCCCTTTCTCGCGACTCACCTCCTAATACCATTGATCATCCCAACTACCCAAGATTCTTTCACCACTCTCCAACCACGCTACCAAATGATCTCACCCACAGGTTAAAGAAGAACAATCATGAAATCATCACACATAAGATCTACATCAGGTCAACCAGCATTTATAAACATAGCCTCATGGGTTCATAATCAATTATTGCAACTATGTCAACAAGTCTCAATTTACCACCATGCTCAATCATTATTACAGTCCTCATATATGCACATAATAAAGTCAAGCTAGCAAGTTGCATCATAACCTTAGAAGATCAACAATTCAGGTTCTCAACATTTGCAGTTCATACTTTTATAGGTACAGTAATTCAGATCATGCTTAGCAACTCAGAGCATCAACACATCAAGGCATCATGGCACATTAGAACTATAAGGCACCCAATCGTATTATCATAGGCACAGACAATCAGACAACAGTTATTACCAAGTCAGCACATCAACACATAAACGTCACCATCAAAGCATTGCAACATGGTTATCGACATATTCAGAAAAGTTAGTAATTCAAACGGAGGATACTCCCGCCTGCAAGTCGTATCGTACTCGATAGTCGCAATCCTCAAAACATACTTGTCCCACCAACACCGTCGATCATGAGGCTTGTGGGTTATGGGCCCACGCTTCCGCCACACAGCTCTATCGTTATGCAACTTCCTTTCTCTTTCAAGCAGTCGCTCACCAAATATCGCAGAGGAGTCTAAGTTAGCAGAGATAGGGGAGTGACAAGGACGGCAACCCAATGTTCACTTCGGAACCAAACAGAGTCCAAGGCTAAAGAACGAGAAGACTAGAGACAAGACTTTGACCTGAGAATGACAACGATTGCCCCTATGAAAATCTATGAGGTTACAATTTGTGACAAGTAGCAAGGGTTCGTCTCAACCAATCAACCATATCAACCCACACTAACATGTACCTATCTCGAAGATCAACGACATACATGTACATTCAAAAGACACATTCGAGTTCTACCTTGAGGGGCATGCGAGACAAGCTAACAGTCTATCGATTCATGCAAGCCATAATGCCTAGTAGTCTTAAGCGAGATATGCGGGATTTACCAAACAGAGCAAATATCACATATATGAGCAATGCACTAGCGGGGTATATATATCAACAATCAAGGTAAATGCATCATGATGAGGTTATCGTAACAATCCGTCCTAATGTTATACGAGAACACATAAGAGCAGCATAGTATCTATCACATATGGCAACCATGATCATATAATAAGTCAAGAATGGCATGCAATCAGACGAAGGGTCACATTCAGAAAGCATAGGTCCTACAGGATGCTAGCGATACACGACGAGGCATGACACAATTAAGAGTGGCCTAAGAGAACTCAGCATAAGGTTCACGAAGCATGTTTACGCAATGCAGTAAGTACGAAAAGTTACCATCTAGGGAGTCATATCGGAATTCATAAACCTTATAGGATACTACTAGCACATATCGAACATGAACTCATCAAGGCACTTCGACTAGACCCACCCTAACATTATATAGCGTGGTGTGTGATCATGCGAAGTGTCAAGTCATATATTCATGTAAGCGCGAGAGGGCATCATAAAGTAATAGGGAACGCTACAGAGCGATGATCATGTAAACATGCTAGGACTAATAAGGGCGAATACAACATTTTAAGAGAATAGCAGAAGGGAAGATTCACACTATCAAGGACATATCTCGAGAGGGAATCAACAATAATGTAGCCAAGGTACAAATCCGCACAACTCGCAACCAAGAGTCCTACATGGTACTAATGACGCAATACAACATTTGATACATACATGCGCTTGATTGACTAACACCATGATACACAAGAGGCCACATTAACATAGTCCAGCGATACAAAAGCATAGGAGGAATGTAGCAGTGCATAATATAAGCCTACATAACACGACAATATAAGTAGAATACGGGGGGCATGTGTTCCAATTTAATAATACTAAATGAGACACAGATATATCAAGATATTACTTCGATAGCATGGTCACATATGGAACTACTAATTTAATCAAGCAAGGCCAAGGACAACACTAACTAAAATGCCGAGGAGATCATCTTACGGGCATTCGTACAAAGAGGAGCTTAACACACTATCATGGACCTAATTCAGGGAAAGCAACATTCATATAGACCCATATCATGCCCTTCATGTTTTTAACCAATCAGGAGTACGATCATTACAACAGGTCAATTAGACACGCGAACCAACATAATCATGACAAAAAGCGAGATGCAACACGAGACCTAAACAATGTGACTAGCATGGATACAGAATGTTATACCATCACGAATTTACGTTAAGGATCATCACAATAACATGTATTGGAAATTACGTATCATATAAGGCATGTTGACATCAAGTTGTAGCACGTGTCAAATAAGGAACTTGCTTCACCAGGGTATCAAAATTTAACGATCACACTATCACGAACCTAGTAGAGTAAAATCATGCGGATTCATTTCATGCAGCTCACACTTTCATTCAATCCTACGATAAATAGGCCAAGTAAATCTGCTATGACAACATATAATCATGGTAGAAGCCAAGAGATAACACAAGACCTAAGCAATGTAACCAATCATAGATGCAACAACATGAGTAGCTTTTTTTACCAATGGTCATTCACAGGGTACATGCCGAAGATTACAAAATTGTCATGCAATTCAGAGAGAGTCACAATTACAACCGGACAGAGATCCCTAAGGGCAACCATTGACTTTTCCCAACCGACTCATCACCCCTCTTTCCCGTGGGACTTTGGTATGACTCTTTGTGGTAAGAAAACACTGCTGATCATCATAACTATGAAGAAGGAGAGCCCCATGACACCTTACTTTTGACTCAAAAAGGCCATCAAGAACCACCTTCCAACACCACTCAGACAACCTTCCTATCCATACATGATTCCCGACACCAAGTGGTTACCAACCCAATTCCCCGTGGAAGACACTGACATCCAGGAAAAGGCTAGATAGAACCGTCAATGGGTTAACATTGTGGAAGGGGTTGTTCCACACAAGCTGGGTTTGACCACATAGAAACAAGGGTACTCCCACTATCCCGTTTGCACAGATCAGTCAATGCACATTTAATTGTTAGACATACCAATCAGATCTCTAGCATAGCAAGCACTCAGCATAGAATCAGTTAATGACACTCATAATCATCTCATTGGAAACTTCCAGACCCATCTGTAAAGAGCAAGCTAGTATTTTGCCTACCGTTCCCAACTACACCCAATAGGGGTGGTCTAGCGCCTTTACTATCCACTCGTGTCCCCGTTGGTCGGTGTTCCTCTTTTATTACAAGTCAAATTCATTACTTAGTCCAATTTCGGTTAGGCATCTTAAGTTCATTTTGCCCCTTTAAAACACTTCCAAATCCTTTGAAATTCATGGGCGGTTTTCCAAAACACACACTCGACCCTTTTGTACCCGAATTGCACAACCTCAGCTCTGATACCATCTTTGTAACGGCCCGGAATTATGATTTCCGGGTTACGTTTCAAGGGATGAAACCCCTTGTTCGGATCTTGCAATCCAGGTACGGGTCGAGGTTTCAAACTCATTTTTATGGTCAGTAATAAAGAGGGATTTCGAACCCTGAAAATATCGTAGGGCCGTTGGGTACCCTTAACCTGTCCTAGGGACTAACTCGCGAAATTCATTTCAAACGGAAGCAAGACGGAAGCAAAATTCAGATACAAAGCGCCACGGCAGGGCCGGGTCAAACCAAAACATAAGTGTATAATTACCATTTTACTAACCTAGGATATTAGCTAGATTCTTCGATTCGCCAAAAAGAAACCCCGTCATATAGACATCGAGCACTCAAATCTGCAGAGAATACCTAAAAAAAAAGAACGGGGAAAGGAATCAGATCGATCCACTCATGCGGGACCGGCAGTCCTCGCTGAGGCCACATAGTATGTGCTATACCTAATAAAGATGCTCTAATGCAGTACGAAATTCAAAAACACTAGCATGCTCCTAGTTCATAATAATGTGCAGAAATACTGTAAAGGGCCCAAGACAATGCCAAGTGGCATATCCCTCTCCTACCTCCACCCCTTCCGATAAGTGGAGACTGGCCAGCTCGTGAATGCATTCCATCATAATCGGGGGGCACGCATGCCTAACCCGCTCCACAATAAAGCCCGCAGGCATATCATAATATAAGGAAGTTCATGACTCGATTGACTCAGGGTACCCGATGAGGCTGGGCTACCCTATGACCCTAGCAAAGACTCTAGGACTATCACAGATAACGGTCGTTCTGTTTCAAACGCATAAAGTAAACAGATGCTCAATCAATTAGTGCAACCTAAACATGATACTACATGGCATGCTTTTATGCATATGCAACACCTAACATAAAATGCAACAACAGGCATGAATGTCCAACCTGAGTAAGCCCCCTAGGGAACTTACCTGAAAATGCAGAACAGCAGGATAATACAAGCAAGGGCCCAAATGCAAGCTCAAAGCAATCCAAAAGCAGTACACACCTATCATCAAGCCATTTCCATAAGCTCCCAGACCGATATTCATACGCACGAAACCCAAGTTCTCAACATCGTCAAACCAACCGATAGTAAAACCATTTTCCAAAACCTTTCCGATACGATCAACATCAACCAAAATCATTTTCTTCCAATCAAACCCATTGATAAAATCATACCAACCATATTTCCAAACTTCCTTCTCAAAACCAACCTCATCAAACCAAGACAAAGAATCCCGACATTAAACATTTAAATCCTTAAAGCTAATTTCCCAAAAATCATTTTACAGAAGCAATTCCGGCATTTTTCATTTCAAAAACCTAAAACCCTTTTTAAATATTTTAACCAACAATATTTATCTAAAATACACCAAAATAAATCCAAGCCAATAAGTCATTTTACAAATTCCTAAAATCCCATTTCTAAACAACATTTTATACATACTCCAAATAATACTTAATATAATAAATCACCAAATTACTTTACCATTTCTAAATCTCATATTAAAAACATCTCATAACTATAATATATAAATATTCCAATTAATATTACTCTTTTAAGAAATATACAATATATAATGATTTTGCAGAAAACATATTTATCACTAAAATCAGGATTAATATAATAATAATAATTTAATAAACTCAATATAAATCACAACAACAACATAACCACAACAACATATTTAAAACAATCCCAGCAGCCTAATCTCCCATGGCCCAACCCAGAAGAAAAGGCCCGACCCGGAATCCCTCACAAGACCCAACTCGGAATAGAAACCGGGTTTGACATGGAAGAAAGAAAGAAGGAAAAGAAGACCCGGACCCGCCTAGCCTAACCCGGAAGAAACCCAAACAAATAGGCCCAACAATGAAAGAAAAGAAGGCAGTCTCCTTCAAGCTCAGAACAGATCTCAGACGCTCGACGGAGGACGAAGAGAAGAAGAAGGGAGAGAACCCGCCGGAGATCTGTTCAACCCATCCCTCGCTCAGCCTGACCGACAACCATTTCCGACCCCAACCCACCTAGCAAGAATCGAAACGCGCACATAGGGAAGGAGAAGGAAAGAGGAACTCACCGAGGAGGAGATCTTCGAGACTCGCCGGAAAGCGTCCGTTGGGTACGCTTCGGCGTTAGTGATGGTGGAAGGAGCTCCGACAGTCCTGGGTAGTTGAAGGGAGGTTACAGGTGGCGTTTCCGACATCTAGGAGCGAACGAAGGAAGAAGCATCTCACCGAGTGTATTCGAGGATTCACCGGACGTCGGAGTCGCGATTGGGCGTTGCCGGAGTCCGATTTCCGAGAGGGAGTGGCCTGGGAGGAAGACGAGTGAGCAAAGATGGACCTTTATGAGGTCTTGGGTTGAAAAATGAAGGAAAGAAGGGGGGAGATCGACCTTGCGACGAAATAGGGGCGCGCTAGGGGCTGGCGGCGACGTTGGAGGCTCCGAGGTGCTCCTGGGCCCTCCAGCTGTTCGTGGGCGTCGAATGGAGGTGATGGAAGCGCTGCGGCTGCTCGGAGAGGGAGGACGAGGGTGCTCTCAGCGACTTCAGAGGAGGGACAGGGGAGGGGCTTCTTCAATGGTGTTGGTGGCGGCTTCGAACGGGGAGGAGAGACTGGTGGTGCGTCGGCAGCGAAAATAAGGGGAGGAGCTGGTGTTTTGGGTTTGAGGGTTGTTCTGAAACCAAATGAGAATGAAGAGGGGAGAAGATATGGCCTGCAGTGGCTGGGTATGGGAGGATTTGTTTGAAATGAAAATGGAGGAGGGGATTGGACAATTGCTGCGTTTGGACACAAGAGAGGGAGGACTTGGTGTTGTTGCAGTGCTCATGTCGACACAAAAGGGGAAAGAGGAGCTGGATTCCGAACATGGATAAGAAGAAGGGAAGATGACAAAATGAGGTGAATCACTACCTGGCTGGACCTGATTTCGGATGAAAGAAAGTGGGAGAACAATTGGTCCCAATCGGAAATTAAAATTACCCGGAAAATAAACCTCGAAACCCGCTCACTCTACATTAACCCGACTCGATCAAAATAACGCTTTAAAATTTTGAAGATGTCGACACCCAAAGTTTATTTCAAATCCCAAGGCAAAATGACGGAATTGTCCTTCAAAGTTCCAAATTAGGCCGGAATCCGCTTTTCAAAATAAGATTTTTAAGGTGAAGACAAGGGTTTTCAAATATCCGATTCTTTTCGACCTAAATCCCTTTTTATTTTATTATTTATTAAAATTTATTATTTTAAAATCCGGGCCTTTACATTACGTGTCTTTTTATGGTGCATTCTGACCATATTTTTTTGATACGTCAATTAATGATGAACCAATAAATTTAAGCCGCGTTAGACGATAACCCTATTTATTTATACATGTGTCATCCTATATGTCCATTTTAATTAATGATTAAATTAATTTTTAGTATAAATATTCAACCTCATATCTTACAAATCTTATCATTTTACCTTAAGTTATTTTATAAATATTTTATCTAGCAATCTTATTTAGAAAACTTATCTTTATACTCCACATCTAAGAAATAATCTTTTTAATATAATAACTTTTTTTAATATAATTTTAATTAAAAACATTCGTTTTTGGTCCATCAATACTTTGAACAAAGGTTTGAAACAAGAAAAATAAAAAGACGAAAGGTTTTTTTTTACCTATACATAGATTAAGAAACTTAATTTAATAAAAAATCCTAAATTTTATTATCACCCATGTGACATGTGTAGCCCTTAATTTGAGAAATGTTTGCTTAGGTCGATGGCGTGTGAGTTCTTCATGGCTCCATAATCTCAATTCGCCTAATTAATTCATTCTGATTTTTATTAACTATCAATGATCATCAAATGAAAAAAAAATGAAATTATATATATTTTTAAAAATTTTATTTTTAAAAAATATATTTGGTACTAACACCTGTTGTTATATTAATGAATTCATTATAATATTTGTTAACTATTTTTTTTTTTTTGTGATATACGCTCTTCGAGTATATTGAGAAATCAGATTTGGAAATTAACATATTAAAATAAATAATAATACATATTAAAATGGCTAAAAATTGATAGAATATATGGGTAGATAGAAATTGGATTTAATTTAATCTTATAGAATTTTTAAAAATTTATATTTACTCATTATTACGATCGAAGGATTTTTAATCAAGACCATATGCATGGTTGGATAAAGATGTGATTTAGTAAATAATATTATCAAATAAAAAATGTATAATAAATGGATGGATTTTAAGGTGGCAATTGATATAATATATCCATATTTAACAAAGTTGGGTAAAATCTTGTGAAATTATTTCAATATTTAATGAAATTGGGTGGAATCTTATATTAAGCATGCATATATACTGCTATATTAATATTTAATATTTTACGCTACATCGATATTTAACGAAATTGGATAAAAATACTACATTTAAGAATAAGTCTTCTTAGCGCTGAAACTGACTACACATTTGTTAGTACTACCTTATATTCAACCTTATATTTTAATTAGTAAGAAATCTTATCTTTTTATATTAAATAACCTAATACCAACAACTTCATCATAATCTATATATATAATCTATATCTATATATCTATATCTATATATAATAATCTACTAAAAACAGATGTCCGAAACGAACTCTGGTGCGATTCGCATACGTGATATTTTTTAGATTAAAATGGTGTTGTATATTCATCTGAACTAAACATACTCTTAATTTAGTTTATGGGTATTAAAAGATCTAAAATTTCAACTAAACTAATATAACCTTCAAATTTTGGAAAAATAAATACATTAAACATCATTTTGTTTATTAAGAAACCGTTCGTTTCTTAAGAAACCGCACAACGGGCGGGTAGTAATACTAGTAAAAAAATAGTAGGTTGGATTTTAAATAATGACAAGATTTTTTATAAATATATATTAAACTTCATCGATCATGATCTTAATTTAATTTATGATTCATAAAATGTTTTTATTACAAGATTTCAAACAAACTATTTTATCTTCACGTAAAATTTAATAAAAATGTAATCAAAATATATTCATATAATCTATATATATAGAGGTTGGGTCAGGTATTTACACCCCTTATTGTGTTTTGTGTTAACAAATATAAGCCATTGATTGATTAGAAATGAATGGGTGAGATTAATTGAGACTTTCCCTTTTTATTTAAAGAAAAAAGAGTAGGTCCCACCACTTTTATAGCCAACTTGCTGAAGCAAAGCGCGTGTTTTTTTTTGAGGTAACGTTTTTTTTTCCTGGGGAGGAAGAGAATTTGCTTGCATCGTGTGTTCGATGAATAATGACGAACAAATTACCGAATAATTTCATATTATCAACGAATAATAACTCTGAACTTCCAGATTTTGATTGCATTTTGTGACGTAACGTTTTTTTTATGGGATAACATTGTTTTTTGTGTGGTGCACTGTTTGAACTATTCGATAAGGTGATAGTAATTATTCGCTGATTTGTAGTTATTATTCATGTGTAAAGAGGAGTTATCGTTTAGATAATAGCAAAAGGGTTGGTCAATTTTGCAACTATTCGTTAGGTTAATAGTAATTATTCGCTAAGTTATCGTTATTATTCGTGTGTAAAGATGAGTTATCGTTTAGATAATAGCAAAAGGGTTGGTCAATTTTGTAACTATTCGCTAGGTTAATAGTAATTATTCGCTAAGTTGATATATAAATGTAATTCTTGATTTCAACCTCTAATTAACCACATACGTATGAATAATGCCTTAGTATCACCGAATAATTCCTTATTATTACCGAATAGAAACTATGAACTTATCGAATAGTGACTCTGAACCTAAAATTAATAGAACAATCATATGATTTACACCGAATAATTGCTTATTACCACCGAATAGAAACTATGAAGTTGTCGAATACAAAGACAAAAATGTTGATTCAACCAAAAATAAAAGGAACAAAAGAAAAGAAGAGAGAGATGACTTAAAGATAGAGGAAGACATCAACCATTGCAGCGGAGCCCAAGACGGGTCGGGGCGGGGTGGCGGAGCCATTGCAGCGGAGCCGAAGACGGATCCATTGCAGGGCGAACGAAGCTTGAAGAAAGAGGAGAATGGAGAAGCAGACGGGCACGACAATGTCAGGAGAGGGATGCGAGGCAAGGTAGTTGCGAACTTGCGAGAGCGGGCGGAGAGAGAGATATACCATGAACAGCCGAGCACCGCCAATCGCCAACAGCGAGAGATTACAATCTGCAACAGGAGATAGAGGGCTCGGTCGCCGAAAAACGCCTAGGAGGGGCTGCCACTAGACTCAATCGCCAGATCTCAGTCTCAAGTCTCAATCGGGGGACACCTCTTCGCATCGATCTTCGGCTCTTCGCCGCCCTTCACCTCTTGCCTCACCGCCGGCCTTCACCTCGTAGCCTCCTCGCCACCACTGGCCTATCAATCGCCGCCTTCACCTCCTCCCCTTCAATCGCCGCTGGCCTTCAACTTGGCGAGGAGAATTCCTAATTAGAGGGAGAGGCGGCAGTCACCGCACCTCACACGCCTCTCTCTGATTTGGTGCGCTGATGTCGCTACGCAACTGGACGCCATGGGATTCATCGCCGTCGGAGGGAGAGGCAGCGGTCGAAGACCCCGGTGTAAAGGCGGAAGAAGGAGGTGTCAATCGAGAAGTTTTGTGAGGATCAGTTAGGGTAAAAGTAGAATTTATAGGGGATTGGAAGACACGCTCTAACAATTGAGAGTTAAACAATTTTTTTGTGGGCCCAACTTGATTAATTAAGAATTTATTTAAATTTTGAAATAATCTAGACCATCCATTTTCATTCAATCAATGATCCAGATTTGTTAACACAAAACATAATAAGACTTGTAAACATTTGATCTGTTCTCTCTCTCTCTCTCTCTCTCTCTCTCTCTCTCTCTCTCTCTCTCTCTCTCTCTCTCTCTTTATATATATATATATATATATATATATATATATATATATATATATATATATATATATATATATATATTAAATCTTCTATATATTTTATAATACTAAAACAGAGGCCAATGGAGCGACCTCGTGGCCACGGAATTTTCTGTATTAAAGCTGGATTATTTTCGCTTATGTGTCATTTTCTGGATTAAAGTGCTATTATATTTTTGCTTATGGGTTTATTATCAATTTTGATATTTACTATATTATTTTGTATAAAAATATCCAAAACTATGGATTTATATGGTTGGTTTGATTTGGTTGGTTCTCTCAAAGCTTGACGATGACACAAAATTAAATCAATTTTTTACATTTGTATACAATTTAATTTATATCTATATAAATATCTATATCTATATTTAATACACTAAAACAGAGGCATGAAACGGGCTCTGGTGCGATTCACATACGTTTCATATTCTAGATTAAAATGACGTTAATATCGCAAACATGTCATATTCTATATTAATATGGTATTATCTTTTTTTTTTAAATCTATATCAATTAATAAATTATATAATATAATATCACAAAAATATTTTAATAAGAGAACAAATATGATTAATGTAGATTCAAAAATGTTTACATTCTCAAAAACATAACACAGCTGAAAACTGTATATTTACTTTATATGGAGTACGTAGTAATTTATGTTAATTCAAAGATGTTTTATATTATAAAATTTATTAAGAAACTGCACAACGGGCGGGTACCGAATACTAGTATGTCCTTAAAGCGTAGGATAAGAAGCCCAATTGGAAAATATTTCTCTTAGATACACCCGATTGTAAGACCTTGAAACTAACCTGCAGTGTCTTGACAGATGATGAAAGATAAACAAGAAGGCCAAATTGTTTGATCCAGTTTTTGGGTCCAATGGGCTATGTGGTTCCGACATTTCTTTTTTGATAGGTTTATCATTTTAAATGGGCCTTGTATTTTTTTCTTGGGTCGTATATATCTATTTCTACTAACCTATAGGATTTGAGTTTTGGTTGAGAATTGAGATCTTCTTAGAGAATCATAACTAAGTTGAGCGTCTTCATTGGAAGTTCTCTAGAAGCTGGGTTTTGAATAGTTGTTGAAGTTCTCAGGCTGGATTTTCAGAATTAAGGAAGCTAAGGATTCAAATTTCTAAATGGCTAGAAAGAGGAGAAGACACGACCTATTTATTGAAGATTTTATAGCCAGAGTCGATACACTTCTCTCATCATCTTCTACTGTGAATAGCTTTCTTCTGCAATTGATATTCTCTCGGATTCTCAGAGTTTCTTCCATAATCTTTTGTTTGAGAGTTTGTGAGAGAAAACATTTGAGCGCTTTAGTACAATTCATTAGATTTATAATAAGAGTATTTCGATGTAGTTAGGGCTTTTATTTCACTTGGGAGTTTGAGTTTCTAGATAAAAGCGGTGAGGTTTTGTATAGAAGAAGGGAAGTTCTTCTAGGTTGTTTCTAGGGCTCTTAAGGAAAGTGGAATAAGAGTTGTTTTAAATCCTACGGGTTTAATAACCCTAGCTAGGCGGGGACGTAGGCCAAGTTCGTGCCGAACCTCGTTAACATATCGCTTGTCTATTTATTTCTATTTCCACATTTTACTTTGGTTTATTCGATCACTTTTCTTGTTCATAGAACTGACAAGATTTTGGTTTCAATATCAAGGCCTTGACCATTGATTTTAAAGCCTTGAAATTTCCGTGTTTTGTGAAAAACTGTCATACTTTATTCATCCCCCTTCTAGAGTATTCATATCATCTATTTGGACTCTTCACTTTCTAATTCATCTATTTGCAGGACTTAAGTAGGAAAATTTGCTAAATGTTATGTCACTTTCCTATCATATCCTTGCTCTCTATTATATTCAGATTAATAATCTTCTTTCCCAAGATCTGACAGAACAAAAATAAAATTTGATTGATTTCTTTAACCCGTTAAAATGATAAACACATTTTTTTTTTCTATTGGCTTACATGCTTTGAGGTGCAAATCCTTCAGACCAAGCCTCTCACCCAGTGGCACCTTCTTCTGGACCTAATGCAAGCCCCTTGTATCTTTTCCCACAGGTATGTAATGGATCTTTTACTTGTTTGGCATGCCTTTGTAATTGGAAAGAAAACGTCTATTCCTTGAATAATTTAGTGATAGTATTGTGTACTCCGAATAATTTAGTCTTTTTATGAGACTATCCAATTTAATTCATTGTTTTGATTCAAATATTTACTTTCATGCAAAAAGAGAATGCAAATTTGCTTGATACAATTTTATTTAGCTTGAATAGGTTGTATTTCAGTAAGTAAACAGGTGGAATGGTTACTGCTGCTTTTGCAGGGTGATTGGTCATTTCATACCATATGTTGAGTTGCTTACTGCATCAAGTAAACTGACAAAAATAGATGTTGAAAGAAGTTACTATTAATATTAGTAGTAGCATTAGTTTTAGTATTGTTAGTATTTATAGTTTTGGTTTTGGTTTGTGAATCTGATTCTAGATAAGTAATCAGTGAATCTGATTCCTCCCTGAGAAATTTGGGTGTTATTTTGTCCATGAAAGCAATTTACTAAGTGTTAGACATATTGCACTAGGACTGATTGGAATTGGATCATGAATGCAATTTTCTAGATCGCCTCAGGTAAATTAATCTCTCCTCTCCCGCTCTTTGATTAAGGACCTTCTTGTTTTTTTGGTATCAATTCTGTTATATCTGAGTTTTGTGTATATGATCAATGTTCTAATATGGATGCAGGAAGAGGTTATACATACCCATAATGAAGAAACAAGAAAATGTTTCAAGCACTCTTGTCACGTTTGTTTTGGCTCCTCAATATGGTAGTAGCAGGCTTAGTTTGATTAAGTAGCAGACAAGACTTTAGATTTGCTTGGGCTCCACGTAGTTTTATCTTGAATTATGAATTCGGCTTTGCTTTTGGTGTAGTTATACTGTTCTTCAATGTTTAGCTGAGGTTAATTTTATTGAAATACAGGTTGTGCCTTTGACTTCATTCACTTAAGTGATATTATGTCAAGCTTAGAATCTGAATATTGATGTATTTTGTTTTGTATTTAGCCCTGTTGTCATCTTGTATTCAACTCTATTGTCATTATTTAATGTATTGGTTGTGGTCTTTTGCATTCTTTAATTTTCTGTTTACCAAAACAATGTTATAATATAGATTATTAGGTGTATTTGATGAAACACATCAAACTTGAGAGCAAAAAACGATGTCTACGTTTGTAAATACGTCAACCATTACGGTACAGATCGATTTCTAAACCCAACATATATGAAAATTATAACAAAAATAGATGTGTATATGTAGCAATTACATCGTTAAAAATATATAAAATGATGTTGTAAATAATCAAAACATCATTTTCAAAGAAAAAACTGATTTGAAAATATATAAATAACATGTACTTTAAAAATATTCAATATGGTATATTATATTTATATAAAATAATATCACAAATTACAAATGAAAAAAGAGTATTCACAAATTGAATTGTAACGGCCCAGAATTATGATTTCCGGGTTACGTTTCAAGGGATAAAACCCCTTGTTCGGATCTTGCAATCCAGGTACGGGTCGAGGTTTCAAACTCTTTTAAGATTATTATAAAGAGGGATTTCAAACCCTAAAAACCTCGAAGGGCCGTTGGGTACCCTTAACCTGTCCTACAACTATGTCGCGGAATCCATTTCAAATGGAAGTAAAGCGGAAGCAAAGTAAATATACAAGTGTCACGGCAAAGCCGGTCAAAACCAAAGCATGAGTGGGTAATTACCATTTTACTAAATTAGGATATTAGCTAGATTCTTCGATTCTCCAAAAGGAAACCCCGTCATATAGACATCGAGCACTCAAATCTGCAGAGAATACCTTTAAAAAAAGAACGGGGAAAGGAATCAGATCGAGCCACTCATGCGGGACCGGCAGTCCTCGCTGAGGCCACATAGTATGTGCTATACCTAATAAAGATGCTCTAATGCAGTACGAAATTCAAACACACTAGCATGCTCCTAGTTCATAATAATGTGCAGAAATACTGTAAAGGGCCCAAGACAATGCCAAGTGGCATATCCCTCTCCTACCTCCACCCCTTCCGATAGGTGGTGACTGGCCAACTCGTGAATGCATTCCATCATAATCGGGCGGCACGCATGCCTAACCCGCTCCACAATAAAGCCCGCAGGCATGTCGTAATATAAGGAAGTTTCATGACTCGATTGACTCAGGACGGGACCCGATGGAACTAGGTCGTCCTATAACCCTAGCAATGACTCTAGTTACTTCACAGATAACGGCCGTTCTGTTTCAAACGCATAAAGTAAGCAGATGCTCATTCAATTAGTGCAACCTAACATGATACTACATGGCATGCTTTTATGCATATGCAACACCTAACATAAAATGCAACAACAGGCATGAATGTCCAACCTGAGTAAGCCCCCTAGGGAACTTACCTGAAGATGCAGGACAGCAGGATAATACAAGCAAGGGCCCAATGCAAGTCCAAAAGCAATACACACCTATCATCAAGTCAATTCCATAAGCTACCAGACCGATATTCATACATACGAAACCCAAGTTCTCAACATACTCAAAACCAACCGATAGTGAGACCGTTTTCCAAAACCTTTCCGATATGATCAACATCAACCAAAATCATTTCATTTCCAATCAAAACCCATCGATAAAATCGTACCAGCCATATTTTCCAAACTCTTAAATCCCAAATTAAGTCAACTCCTATTCAAAACAATTCTCAAATCATGTCTGGCCAAAATCCCTTTATAAACATTAAATCTTTAATCAACTTACAATTTCATACCATTAAAATAATTCCGGCATTTTATTTCTCAAAACCTTGACTTTAATATTTCAAGTAATTTAAGGCAATGATAAACGATTCCAAAATAAATCCATTTTCACAACCCTTATTCATAAGTCAAAATCAACAAATCATTTTACAAATTCCAAAATCGTATAAAATACATCACATAATATTACCTTTAAATAATTTATAATATATAATAATTTCAGAATTTTATTTCTATAAATCAGAATTTTCATAATAATAATAATAAGTAAATACCCTCGTATAACATAACATATATATTATTATCTCACATGTTACAACTAAGACCATGAAATGGAAGAAACAATCCAACAGGCCCAACCTCACACCCGGCCCAAAGCTTAGCCCAAACCGGATTCAAACCCATCTCCCAAGACCCTGAAAGACAGAACCCGGATCACCAATCTGGAGCCCCAAACCCGGAATAAAATAGGCCCAGGAGAATTGAAAGGAAACGCCGTCTCCCACCTTGCTCTCTGCGGAAAAGAAACGGAGGCGGAAGGGAACCCAGGGCTCCGGCGGAAACGAAGGAGAAGAAAGAAGGAGATCTCCGGCTGCCGGACTCCTCACCCACTCCGACCACACTCAGTCTAATCGGAATCCCTCCCCGACAACATTACACACGGAAATAGAGGAGCGAAAGCAAGGAGAGAGGAGGAGGAATCTCACCGAGGTTTTTCGAAATCGCCGGAAAATGTCGTCGGGGCTCCTTCGGTTCGTCGGAGACGGAGGCAAGTCGAGACTGGCCTAGGACGAAAGGAGGGGTTATAAAAGAGGACCTCTATGCGATTAAGGACGGAAGGGAACGGGGAGGGTCTTACCGAGCTTCACCCGCGGGACCAGGGGAAGAGGGAAGCGAGTGCTCGGCGCCGGCGGCTGGGGCTCGCGCTCGGCTATGCCTCTTCGAACCTCGGGGAAGGCGACGCAGGCTGTTGCTGCTCGTACCCGGAAGGAGGAGTCAGATGGAGTTGGTGTTGCATCTCTTCGAAAATAACCAGGGAATGAGAGGTGCTCTGTCCTTCACGACAAGGCAGGGCGGTTTCTGGCTCGTTTGATCGGCGACGAGGCTTCTGGGGTTGCTGGGTACGGTGGCTAGAAGAGTTAAAGGTGTGACAGAGCGACCTTGTAGCTGCTTGAGGTAAAAACAAAGAGGGAGGTGATTGTGATTTTGGCTTCAGAAACAGATCTCCGGTGAGGGGTTTTGAGGCAGATTTTGTGTGACTGAAAAAGAGCAAAGGAGAGGAGAGAGAGTTTTGGGTTTTCTGATTCTGAAAAGTGGGCAATCGCTGGAGTATTGAGTTGTTCATATGTGCAAGGACAATCGGCAGTGTGAGCTGAGAGAGGTAGGATGGGGGACCAGTTTGCTGCTAGCTGGGCAAAGGAGTGAAATGGGGGTACTGCAGAAGAACATCCCACGGAACAGAGAGAGAGAGGAAAAGAAAAGAAAGAAAAGAGGAAAAATAAAATAGGGAGTGGTCTCACATGACCCAATTTCAAAATACCCGGAAATAAATCTCGAAACCCGTTCTCTCGACGCTATCTCGACGCGTTTAAAATACCCCTCAATTTTTTTTTCCAATCCAAATTTAATAAATGAAATCCGAACATTATTTTTCAATTTTCGGTATATAAAAGCAGAGTATAACATATATTAAATTTCCAATTAAATAATGCCGGAATTCGTTTTGAGATATTTAAAATAAAACCAATAGCTCAAGGACGGAAATTCCAAACCTCCCAAATATTAGAAATCGGAATGATTATAAATCACTATTTTAATAATTTAATAATCTAAATTTTCCCGGTCTTTACATGAATAATATATAACCGATGTGTGTAGCAATGTAAGACATCAGGTTTATAAAAAATAGCGATGTTAATTTGAAATTTTGTATTACCCTACATACCTCCAAATGGCTAGAAATGAAAAATAATAATGATTTAACATTAGATGAACCCATCAAAAAGTAATTATATCCATGTATTTAAGTCATTATTAAAAAGAAAAACGATGTTATAAATTATTAAAGACATCGGCTATAAACCGATGTGGTAAAGTTGTGATCTTTAACACCACACACTAACACGTCGAATTTATTTTTATTAACATCGGTTTATACCCAATGTCTATGAACAAAATTCTAGTAGTGGCCGAACTTCATTAACATATCGCTTGTCCATTTATTTCTATTTCCACATTTTACTTTGGTTTATTCGATCACTTTTCTTGTTCATAGAACTGACAAGATTTTGGTTTCAATATCAAGACCTTGACCATTGATTTTAAAGCCTTAAAATTTCCGTCTTTTGTGAAAAACTGTGATATTTTATTCATCCCCCTTCTAGGGTATTCATATCATCTATTTGGACTCTTCACTTTCTGATTCAGTATTTGCAGGACTTAAGTAGGAAAATTTGCTACATATCTAAGAATGACGTTTCCTGACTTTCTCATTCAAAAACACATATCTAAATGATGTTGGGTTCTTATTTATGTATTTGCATGTTAGGAATAGATAAAATTATGCTTCCAAAGATATATTTATCATATCTTTATCTAATATTTTATTTAATTTCTATCCAACTCTTGTAAATTCTTAGAGAGCAAGCTAGGATCCTTAGAGTGCAATTGAGATGCTGGAAGCCGAGACGAAAGAGAATGCAAATCAAGTAAACCTCTCGTTGTCTAGAAGGGAAACCTTGAGGCAGCCGAATGTTCAATCATCCGACATGTGTCCCCCAATATTTACTAGATAGTCAATGTACTTATGCTTAATTTCAAAAAAAAAGATGTTATTGTTACTTGTACTGATTAAGTTAGGTAGCAATGTAAACATCTACTGTGATTGTTGGACATATTGAGATAAAAGTAAAAAGTCACAGAAAGTTTTATGAAACAAAATCATGCTCCTTATTTCTTTTATTCAGCTTGTATGGTTGCACATATCCTTCCACTTATTATTCCAACAACAATATTATCTCTATGCAACTATGTCTTGGTAGAAATCACGATTGAAAGGACCTTCAATCGGCACATTGAGGTAAGTTGCTTGCTCGCTATTGAGCCTAGTAAGCCTACCTCCAAGGTGGCTAATGTGTAGCCTCGCAACCTTCTCCTCCAAGTGCCTCGGAAGCACATAAATCCTTCTCTCATACTTAGAGGACTTCCTCTCGTTCCAAAGGCTAATTTGGGAAAACACATGGTTTGTTAAAGCGATTGATCTTAAAAAGCTTGGGTGGCAAGATGCGCTAGAGAAGTTCAACTTCCTCCCTTCAGCAAGGACAATGATAGCCTTCTTAGATTCACTAAAGATGAAACGATCGGATATTTTGGGTCTGATTGTAACCCTCCTAACACCAGCATAAGCCTTGAGACCTTCAAAGTCAATCTCGTTCTCAAAGTGGCCCATGTTCAAGACAATGGCATTGTTCTTCATTCGTTTCATGTGTTGAATCGAGATGACATCCCTATTCATAGTTGCTGTGATGAAGACGTCCGCTTCAGACACAATATCCTCTAAGGTACGAACAGGGAAGCCTTCCATGAAAGCTTGCAAAGCACGAGTAGGATTGACTTCTACGACAAATACCCGTGCCCCGAGCCCCCTTAGAGCGTAAGCGACGCCTCGGCCAACATCTCCGAAGCCAAAGACGGAAACAAATTTACCACTAGGTGCAAAATGATCAGTGGCTCTCAAGAAACCGTCAAGGAAGGATTGGCGGCTTCCATGGAAACTAGCGATCTGTACGAGCACAAATGAATTAACATTTGAGAAACTTGAGCATATATAGGCAATAAAAACTACAATAGCTAGATTAAATAAAATTTGTTGATAGAATATATATACCTGGCTAGTGAGAACGTTATTCAAGTTAATCGCAGGGAATAAGAGGGATCTATTTTCCTGCAACTGGTACAACCTCCTAATACCAATATTGCTAAGCTCAGAAACACCAACTAATCCCTCTCTGATGTTTCTAAACCTCCTTGGATTAACTTTGATCCCTTCTTTGATGAATTGCAGCATGAACCTTGTCCTCTCATTGTCGACGCCCAGTGGATCAGGCAACCTCCCACTCCTCTCGTGCTCTTCCTCTATTCTAACACCATCATGGATGAACCGAGTGATATCTCCAGCTTCATCAATCAATAGGGTCGGTCCATTTTCACGACCCCAATCCAAAGCCCTTTCAACTGACCACCAGTATTCCTAAAAATCGATCATTTATATGGATTAAAAAACGATGATATATAGCACATTTAGCTAGGAAAGTGAATTCGTTTGATATATATTCGATTCCTATAGCTAGGTAGGTGATCGATCCATAAAATATGCATATATATATATATATATATATATATATATTGTTTCAATTGAAAATGAGCAAATATATATGTGTGAATTGAAGTTAGGAAGCTAACGTACATGAAGTGATTGACCCTTCCACGCAAAGACAGAAGCCGAGTCACGTGCAATGGCGGCGGCAGCATGGTCCTCTGTCGAGAAGGGGTCGAAGGAGCACCAACGAACGGAGGCACCAAGTGCGGTGAGGGTCTCGATGAGCACCGCAGTTTGGGTGTTCATGTGGAGGGCCCCGGTGATCCTTGTGCCCTTAAGAGGCTGGGAGGACCCGAATTCTGACCGACAAGCGAGGAGGCCAGGCATCTCCGACTCCGCCAGCTGGATTTGTAGGCGCCCGTAGTCGGCTTGGGATACATCCCGCACCCTATATTCCCTGCTAGAGGCGGTTCTTTCGGTCACCAAATTCATTTTTTGGGCGGATGTTGCAGCTGAAATGGAGCTGAAACTCATTTTGAAGGATTTGGTTGAGTTTGGTAGATGAAAGCAAGTGACAATTCAGTGTGAGGATCAGTGGTGGGTGGCGGAGGCCTATATATATAGGTTGAGGAAGGTAAAGAACGACGTCGTTTCCGGTTCGGGTATACGTGTGTAATAGAAGTTTGAGGTGTTCTTTGATTGTGGGAGAGTACTTTGCAAAACTAATGGCTAACAAGCTATAGATACCATCAGTACGTTCACTTGAAATTAAAATAAACTGTGAACAGAATCCAATGGATAGAGTTGAGAAACTGAAAGTAAACTATGAATAGATTTTTCTACTTGTATTTTTATGTAACAAAAATACTATAGATAAAATGAAAAGGCGTCAATTCAAAATTATAAACAGATTTTGTTTCTTAGTTTACTTGTTTTAATACGGATGAACTCACGAAGCGCAGAGTCGTCAGGAGTCAATGGGCTATGGAAAGCAACGTTTAGGTGCGATAAGCGGTCCGCATCACAGTTAGCTTCCCAAATATATGACGAATCTCAATGGACTGGAAAAAGTCAAACGATACTAGACTGTCGGAGACAATCATTTCAGAGTTTTCTGTTGGCTTTCCAAAGCCTCTAAGGCTATTTATAATGGTGAGTTTATCACCTTTAATCTCGAAGTTAGTTATGTTGAGTTCTCGAGCTACTAGTAAGCCTTTCCAAAGACCCACGCCTTCCGAACCAGAAATGGAAGATAGGGGCAAGGCCCATATCCAAAGAAAAAGAAAATGGGGGTGCCACTACAATTTCTAATAACAAATCGGTGTGAGCCTTTAGAAGAAGAGGAAAAGGCTCCGTCAAAATTGAGTTTATAATTACCTGTTTTCGGAGGCTTCCATTTTGCTTTTTTCCTTCTCTCCTCCGATATTGTTGTTCGGTGGTGTTTATCTGATTGCAAGTGATCAGTACCATCATAAATATTTTTAGTCGAGTTCCACAAGAATATTTGATCTTTTAAAAAAGATCAAATACATCTAGCGTCGGGCTTCACGTTATCGAAGAGTGCTTTGTTGCGGAAATACCAAATACTCTACCAGGCAAAGACAAGCTTAGTGAAGCGATCGGTTCCAATATTTTCTTTGTTTTTTTTCTTTAACATTAATGCTTTGATGCCTTTTCATTTTATTTTGATGCTTTTTCATTTTATAACTTTATTACCTAAACATTTGTGTGTTTTGTTAATAAATTTTATTTTATTTTATTATTAAATTTTATGTGAAGATTATAATTGAAAACGCTCGATTTCTCAAGGCCTCCGTTTTTAGTGGGACCCGGGAATTTACCCTATGGGACCAGTGATATTCCCAACGGGCTTACCTGACCCGCGTCGAAATAATCGACGCAGTCCAACCTGTGCCGCAGGAATAATTTCTCCAAGAATATTGATATGACATTCCCTTATCGAGTTTTTCCTGGACAATTCGGGGATTAGTTTGTTTACCTGTCGTCGTTGATTATCTTGAGGAACAACAACAACAGACTTCTCAATTTAAGTGGAAAGTTTTTCTAAGGGAGAGAAAGGTCTATGTCCGCGGAGCAATCTAGTGGAAAGGCTTCGATCTTTCCGAAGAACAGATTTTTAGTGACGCGTTCGACTTCTTCCTTCTATCCTCTCTATTCCGTTCCTCCCTCTCAGACTCCCCACACTACGATCCGCTCCTTTTCCTTCCTTAGCTTTCCTTCTGGCGCTCCCCAAAAAGTCCCTCTTTTAGTGAGATTTCTCGCTTTTATAGGTCCTGGGCGGTCTCTGAATGACATGCCACGTGGTATTCGCCACTCGACACGTGTTCTACTCGTGGGGGGTGGGCATGTCCGCCACGTGCCCCCCTCCCCCCCTCTTCCATCCGCGGATGACTTTACTTGAGTGTGCTTTGTAGTTCTCTGTTTGATGCCTGTCCGCGGACGACCATTATGATGTATTTTATCTCTTTTTGCCAGCTGGTTATGTTTTTACTTTATTTTTATACTTTTACAAATGTTTTCAATGATGGTTTAGTCACAGCTCCTCGGACCGGGTTGATTCCAATTAGGGATTGACGTGGATCGATAAAGATTTTTAAGAAATCATCTGTAGTCCTGCTGCCGCTACAGCTCCGATTTAGAGATGATGGGCCTTTACTTATCGAGTTTTGGCCCAATAAGGGCCCATTAGGCCCATTAACGTTCGGAAGTCTAAACGACGGTAATTCCCTATAAGTTACCCCGTTCCGTTTTCTTTTTACTTCACGCTTGTCTTCTTCTGCTATCCCAAAGAATTCTGTCTCTATCCATCTCTTGGTTTTCCGGTGGTGGTCTTTTAGGTTTCCGGCTGCTTGCTCGAGGTTTTCGGCAGATTTCTTCAAATCTTCAAGGTATTTTTTATTGTTCTAAGTTGTTCTTGATTTTTCTATGTTAGTTCTTCAGTTTTTTGATGGATAGATCGTAAATTGGGGTGTGAGTTTGTCTATGAATGTGTTTTTTGGATGAGGTTTTGCTTTGTGTAAGTAAATCTTCATACGATTTTCTTCTAGCTCTTTTAGAAATGGCTAGTCTCAGCGGGGAGCGTGATCCGTTAGAAGATTTCGAGAGAGGTGAAGGGTAGAGAAGCGATGTCGCTTCATCTTCTCGAGCGTGCCCAACTCCAGAGATCCTTTCTTCCTCCTCTGAGAGTTCTTCTTCTAGCTCTGGTGGTTCCTCATCAGAGTCGTCTTCTTCTACATCCGCGTCGACTACAAATCTGGACCCACGGGTAGTCCTATTAAGGTGAGAAGGCGCCGGAAGCGTTCTGACCCTGATTACTATTCTTCTCCTTACACAGTTTCTTCTTCTTCGAAGGGATGCGCGGGAGATGAGAACTTGAGGAATGCGGATGAGTCAGGTGCTAGTTCCTCGGTGGACGCGGGTCCTTCTTCCGTTTCTCATTCTGCGGATCAAGAGGCAGAGGGTGTTTGGATTCCTTATGAGGCTCCCCCAATTGGCTTAGCGGAAAATCCGAAGAAGATCCGCTCTAAAGAGAATTTGACCAATTTAGACACTCCAGTGTATAACTTGGGGGATCTGGACACTTGCCTTTTCCTGGGGGATTTTAAACCTCTTCCGCCTCCATCTGACCGTCCGAGTGTTGTGACCGATAGGATTCACCTGTGGAGGTCTCCCGTGGGTGAGCTGAGGGGTTGCACTACTTTGTTGAATTTGGAAGATCTTGATGCTCTTTCACAAATCTTCCCATGGCCCACAGGTGTAGAGTTCTGTCTTCCTGAGGCAGGGGGAGGTTGCTTGGACGCTTATGAAGATTGTTTGGTTGTGTACGCGGCTAGCTTGTCTCAAGGCTTCCGACTTCCCTTGCATCCTTTTTTCTCAGGGTTTTTGGATGAGTACAACTTAAGCCCTGCTCATATTGTCCCCAATGGTTGGATGTTCTTTACCAGTTTCATTATGAGGTGTAAGGAGATTGGTGTTGTTCCTTCCTTGAAGCTAATGCTCAGTATTTTTTCCTTAAAAAAGGGGACCCAGCATTCGAGGTTTTATCAGTGCTGAAGGTTCGATAATGTAAAACAAAGTAATATAGAAATACTCTAGAAGGGGGGTTGAATAGAGTATGCCCGTTTTTCGCAGATATTCTCAAGACTTTTGAAGCACGTGCCAAACCCTTTGAGAAAACCTGAATCACAAAGTTAAACAATTCGAACCAAGTGCGGAAATAAGGTAAAGCAGTAAATAAAGGACGCAACGAATTGTTAACGAGGTTCGGTACGAACTTGGCCTACGTCCCCGCCTAGGGTTCTTCCACAACCCTAGGATTCAACAGGCTTTATTGATTCACAAAGCTTAGGATCCTAATAGCTCACCGAGAAGCCTCTCTCCTATACAATTGCAATCTAGTCAACTCACGTTCCCTTGGAGTCCTAGACCAATCTAGAAGAGCCCCACCTCTCTCAGCTATCTAGTACAATCCTCTTACTCTCGAGAATCAATAGCCTAGTGCACACTTCCTGAGTTATAAACTCTCGAGTATAACACTCTCTCAGAATATATCCTATAAGCTCACTGTGTATCTCTCAAATGCTTTGAAACAAAATATAAGACTCTTAAGAACAAGCAGAGAGAACACGCTGAAGAGAGATCGTAAACTTGAGGGCTGATTGTGCAATGATATTCTTGAAGTGCGTCCCTCTCTCTCTTCTTCATCTCCTTTATATAGTGAAGATCATCGGCACCACTTGAGGAAGGAATCTTCTCCAACGGCTAAGAGAGGATCATGGCTTGAGCGCAATCTTCTATCTTTGGAAACTTCGGAAGCCATGATCTCGATTTGATCTTTCTCAGCTTTGAACGCTTAAGGAAGGAGATATAATTCAAATAGCTTCCTGAAAGGTTAGTGAATATATAATAATATGGAAGCATATAATAACATAATATAATATTCGGACATAATATAATAAAGTACAGGTTTTGTGTTTCATCAACACAGCTGTCGCTTCAAGACCTTTGACACAAACTGTCTGTCAAAGCCTTTGAAACTAATTCCGATTTTCATCAAAGGGAGTGGAGTTATCAATCTCCCCCTTGATGAAAGACAAAACCTGTGCATCCCTGCAACTTAGTCAAATAGATATATCATAAGCACAATCGGACTAAGTACCTGCATGGGTTAGACGAATGTTGGATCATAAGTTTTCAAAGCCAAATAGAAACATCCAACAAAGTAAAATAAAACAAGGTCCTCCAAGACCTTTGGTTCACAACAGTTTTAAAGTCTAAGCCATCAAACCATCTCCCCCTTTTTGTCTTTCAACAAAGGGAGGAGCGTGAAAATAGTCACCAAAACAATTTCAAAAATTAAACCAAGAGTCGTTCGAATCTAAACGATAAGGCAAGAGATGTTTATCCGATTTAAAAGATTTCCACAAATAAAAATATAATCAGTTAACATGCAATAAAAAAGATTTTCCCGAATAGGTAACAATAAAGTAAAGATATTTAAAATCCCTTTTAAAAAAATATTTGATCAAATATCTAAAAAGATACTAACCAAATACATGATCCGTTATATGTGCTCTACTGTTCAGTTCACAACCTTTGAAATGAGATTCAAGGGTCTTGACACTGAGTAGAAATTATCTTTCGTAAAGGGAAAGCTCCCCCTACGAAAGTGCATCCCTGTTAAGCATTCCGATCTCACGTCTTATGAAGGTGAACCTGTCCTCTGTCAAAGGCTTAGTAAAAATGTCAGCCCATTGATAATCAGTTGAAATAAAGGATATGGACACATCACCTTTTTCGACATGGTCTCTAATGAAATGATGCCTTACATCAATATGTTTGGTCCTTGAAAGCTGAACAGGATTCTTTGTAATGGAGATGGCACTTGTATTGTCACATTTAATGGGAATGCCTTTGAGGTTGATGCCAAGATCTCGCATTTGTTGAGCTATCCAAAGGATTTGGGAGCAACGGGCTCCAGCTGCAATGTATTCGGCTTCTGCAGTGGATAGAGCAACTGAGTTTTGTTTCTTTGAGTGCCAACTGATCAAAGATGCTCCTAAGAATTGGCAGCATCCTGATGTGCTCTTCCTATCCACCTTATAGTCTGCAAAATCTGCATCAGAATATCCAATTAAAGTAAAATCCTTTTGCTTCGGGTACCATAGTCCAAGTTCCTTAGTGCCATTGAGATATCGAAAGATCCTCTTCACAGCCACGAGGTGAGATTCTTTAGGATCAGCTTGAAACCTAGCACACATGCAAACACTAAAAATGATGTCAGGTCTACTAGTCGTGAGATATAATAAAGATCCAATCATTCCTCGATACTCCTTTTGATTGACACTTGTTCCAGTCTTGTCTTGATCTAGAGACAATGTTGAGCTCATGGGAGTCTTGGTTGCCTTGGATTGATCCATCTTGAACTTCTTCAAGAGATCCTTAGTGTACTTGCTTTGGTTAACAAAGATCCCTTTCTTGGATTGATGAACTTATAATCCCAAAAAGAAGTTGAGTTCACCCATCAAGCTCATCTCAAATTCATTGCACATGATGTCAGAAAATTCCTTGCACAAAGATGTGTTAGTAGCACCAAATAATATATCATCAACATAAATTTGAATAACCAAAATGTCCTTTCCTTTGGTTTTGATAAAAAGAGTCTTGTCGATCAACCCCCTTTTAAAATCATTTTCTAAATGGTATTTTGACAAGCGCTCATACCAAGCTCTTGGGGCTTGTTTCAAACCATAAAGCGCTTTGTCAAGTTTATAAACATGATTGGGAAATTCTGAGCTTTCAAAACCTGGGGGTTGAGCCACATAAACTTCTTCCTCTAAGAAACCATTGAGAAAAGCACACTTGACATCCATTTGATATAACTTTATGCTCATAAAAGATGCAAATGCTAATAAAATGCGAATGGCTTCAAGCCTGGCTACGGGAGCAAAGGTCTCCTCGTAGTCAATACCTTCCTCTTGATTGTAGCCTTGAGCAACAAGCCTTGCCTTGTTCCTCACAACCTTACCATTCTCATCTAGCTTGTTTCGAAATACCCATCGAGTGCCAATGACTGATTGATGCTTTGGCCTAGGCTTCAAGGTCCAGACTTTGTTCCTTTCAAATTCGTTAAGCTCACTTTGCATAGCAATGATCCAGTCCGGCTCCTGAAGTGCCTCATCTACCTTCTTTGGCTCAATAAGAGAAACAAATGCGTGAAAAGCACAAAGATCTTTAAGTTTAGAACGAGTTTGAACACTAGAAGTAGGGTAAGAAATGATATCCTTTAAAGAGTGTGATGAGGAGTATTTGAATTTCCTTTTGCTAGTCTCAGCTCCTTGATTCGTCACACCAGTAGGATTGACTTATGGTACATCTGACTCCGTGGTCCTGTTAGGTTCAGTTACAGCAGTTTCTGACGTTTCAACACTGTTGGATTGGACACCAAGGGCTTTGGACGAATCTTCAACACCTTGGGCCAATTCTTCAGTGTTGAGAATCTGTTCCTGCATGTTCCTCTTCTCTGTGTTCTTGGTAGCAGCATCAACACCATCCTCGTTCTCTGTATGGATGTTAAGATCTAAATCTGCAATACTTTCACTCAAAGAACCATCATTGCATTCATCAAATATGACAACAAGCATGTACTTTTTACCATGGGAAGATTTGACTCGCATAAGACCACATAAATCCATATGTAAAAGTTCAAGGGGTCTAGAAGTACTTACAACCTTTTTGGGTTTGAAAGAGCTACGTGTTTGTTTACCTCATGTGCATGCTTTGCACATATAAATACCTTTGAAGTTCATCTCAGGTAGTCCTCTTACATTCCCTTTGGACACAAGCTTCTGTAGTATATGTGGACTCACATGACCGAGTCTCCTGTGCCAGAGCTTTGGATCGTCTATCAAAGCCTGTATCTTCTCTGCGCACAACGATGTCGCACTTTCCTTTGTCACCAAGAGTGATTGTTCCTGTGGATTGCTCCTTTAGATCATGAAAGAGAGAACTCTTCCCACTCATATGCCTCGAGCATCCACTATCAATAATCCATTTTTGCTCCTTCACCTTGGTGATCTCCTGCAAAACAAACATCAACCTTTGTGGCTAGACCAGTGAGCAAATTTAGATCCTTTATTGGGATAAACCATATTTGGTAAAATAGTGCCTTTGGGGACCCAAACTTGCGTTATCCGTTCTTTTCTCAAGTGAATAGGAAATGTATTGCGAATAATATGAGGATCCTTTCTTCTATAGGGGCAGGTCTCTCTTACATGTCCCTTTCTCGCACAGTGGTGACATATAGGAGAGGTTCTGCTTCCTTTTGCCTTCACAAAAGTGGTAATGTGTTGCTTCTTTAAAAAACTCGGGTTGTAACCAATACCACTTCTATTTAGAGAACTTTGTTGCTCACCCAACATCCTATCAAGAGTGCCCTTGGACTTGGTAAAACTTATGAGGGCTGTCTGTTGGTCTAGAATCTTATTATTCAGGGAGATCTTCTCCTTCTCTAAGTCATGATGCTCATTTCTTAGAGAGGAGAGATCTTGCTTGAGTTCAGATTTCTCCGAGTCAAACGTCTTGACTTTAATGTCAAGACCTGAATAAGAAGCTTCAAGACCTTTGACCCTCATAGACAGATCCTCAATAGTTCTTTCCTGGTCCACAGTTCTCTTAATAAGAATGTTAGTTTGGGCAATAAGCTTTTCTTCATTGGCAATCATATTGGAAAGGAATTCCGATAATACCTCTTTTGGACTTTCCATAAGTTCTCTTACAGTAGCTTCAAGTTTTTCATCGTGGGATTCATCTTCTGAGGCCATAAGACAAATGTTGGCCTTCTCATCGTCGGAGTCAGAGTCGGAATCACTCCAAGTAGCCACCATGGCTTTCTTCTTCCATTTGTCACCTTTCTTGGGCTGGCTCTTTGTCTTTTGAGGGCAGTCCTTCACAAGATGATCTGTTTCACCACATTCAAAACAAGACAACGGTTTAGTCTTCTTTTCATACTTGTTGTATTGAGGCTTACCTCGAAATTTTGAAGACTCTGATCCATCCTTGTTGTTGAATTGCTTCTTCATTTTGAGAATTCTCGCAAGGCCTCTTGTGATAAGAGCAAAAGGATCATCCTCATCGTCATCCTCATCTTCGGAATCAGATCCATCCTTAGGCTCATCCTTCTTAGACTTGAGTGCCAAGTTCTTGGTGCTAGCTGGAAGTTCTCCATCGTCTTCATTAAGGATCATCTCATGCGTGATCAGCTTTCCAAGGAGGTCATCAAGGGGTAGAGTGGTGAGATCTTGGGCTTCCTCTATGGCTGTCACTTTCGGACCCCATTTGTCTTTTGGGAGGCACCTCAATATCTTCCTCACTTTCTCAACATTCTCAAAGGTCTTGCCGAGAGAGTCAAGGTTGTTTGTGATTTCCGTGAACCGTGTGAACATAGCCTTAATAGACTCATCTGGCTTCATTTTGAAGAGTTCATACTTTTGAATGAAGATACTGATCTTGGTGTCCTTCACTTGGCTAGTTCCTTCATAGGTGACAACCAGCTTGTCCCAAATCTCTTTAGCTGACCTACAAGATGAAATACGATTAAACTCATCAGTGCTAAGACCACAATAAAGTAAGTTGATAGCCCTGTAGTTTTTGGAGACGAGTTCAAGATCTGCTTGGATGTATTCAGACTCCTTCTTTGCGACTTTGGTTCCATTTGGTCCGTCTTTCTCTGGAATCTTCGGACCATTCTCTATAATGTTCCAAAGTTCCAGATCTTGATCTATAATGAACATTTTCATCAAGGACCTCCAATGGACGAAATTGTTTCCTACAAAGAGTGGTGGTCTAAGGGTAGACCTTCCCTGTGCAAATCCTCCGCTTGCTTCACCAGACATGATCAAAAACTCACAAGATTGTTAGATCAAAAGCAGTGAGTAAAGCTCTGATACCAATTAAAGGTTCGATAATGTAAAACAAAGTAATATAGAAATACTCTAGAAGGGGGGTTGAATAGAGTATGCCCGTTTTTCGCAGATATTCTCAAGACTTTTGAAGCACGTGCCAAACCCTTTGAGAAAACCTGAATCACAAAGTTAAACAATTCGAACCAAGTGCGGAAATAAGGTAAAGCGGTAAATAAAGGACGCAACGAATTGTTAACGAGGTTCGGCACGAACTTGGCCTACGTCCCCGCCTAGGGTTCTTCCACAACCCTAGGATTCAACAGGCTTTATTGATTCACAAAGCTTAGGATCCTAATAGCTCACCGAGAAGCCTCTCTCCTATACAATTGCAATCTAGTCAACTCACGTTCCCTTGGAGTCCTAGACCAATCTAGAAGAGCCCCACCTCTCTCAGCTATCTAGTACAATCCTCTTACTCTCGAGAATCAATAGCCTAGTGCACACTTCCTGAGTTATAAACTCTCGAGTATAACACTCTCTCAGAATATATCCTATAAGCTCACTGTGTATCTCTCAAATGCTTTGAAACAAAATATAAGACTCTTAAGAACAAGCAGAGAGAACACGCTGAAGAGAGATCGTAAACTTGAGGGCTGATTGTGCAATGATATTCTTGAAGTGCGTCCCTCTCTCTCTTCTTCATCTCCTTTATATAGTGAAGATCATCGGCACCACTTGAGGAAGGAATCTTCTCCAACGGCTAAGAGAGGATCATAGCTTGAGCGCAATCTTCTATCTTTGGAAACTTCGGAAGCCATGATCTCAATTTGATCTTTCTCAGCTTTGAACGCTTAAGGAAGGAGATATAATTCAAATAGCTTCCTGAAAGGTTAGTGAATATATAATAATATGGAAGCATATAATAACATAATATAATATTCGGACATAATATAATAAAGTACAGGTTTTGTGTTTCATCAACACAGCTGTCGCTTCAAGACCTTTGACACAAACTGTTTGTCAAAGCCTTTGAAACTAATTCCGATTTTCATCAAAGGGAGTGGAGTTATCAAGTGCAATTCGAGTTGTGGGTACATGGATAGGTTGTCTAGCAAATCGAATTGGAAGTATAAGTGGTTTCTGGTCCGCGACAGGTCAGGACAAGGCTTTAATTTCCGAACTGTTCCGGGGCGTTTCTGCCCCGTGAAAAAACCAAAAGTTTCCAATCTTTCTGAATTCAGACAATTGTTTTCTCACATACCTAGATTTCCATGGGATAAAATGCTATCCGCGTTTCGTCTTGAGATGGCTAGTTTGAGTTTACCTCATCCGCGACTAGGTGGCTCTTCTTGTTTCAAAGTTTCTTTTGGTGTATGAATTTGTGTTTTCATGTTTCGTCTTTTTTTGATAGTTGACACATCATGGAATGTTTTCGTTGTTCAGATAAAATGGATTTGGACTCACTTTTGAAGCGACACAAAGCCAGATCCGAAAAGAAGAAAAAGACAAGCTTGGCGGTCAATGATCCTCCTGCTCCTCCTCCGGCTCCGGAAGTGGCACTGATTGTTGACGTGAGTGTCGCGGAGGAGACCGGTGCTTTGGCGGGATCTTCTTCACTGGTTCCTGTGTCTCGGGAAAAGCGTGTTCATTCACCCACCCCTAAAACCTCTAAATCGAAGAAAAGGAAAGTTTGTATCGCTGTTGGGCCTTCAACCGTGGATGAAAGGGGACTCTTCTTGGAGGGTGAGGCGACTCTCCGCGAATTTCCCATTCCAGGCTTCAACTTGATTGATCTGCAAGGCCTCACCTTTCCGGCTAAAAAACGTTGTCTTCCGGAGCAGGGGTATATCAGTCGATTGGATCCTGTTACCCTTTCGATGAACTTTGATCGTATTATCCAGTGGGTAAGTTCATTTTGTTGGTTGCCTTTTGTCTTTCCTTTTGTAGTACTTTGACGCGGTATAATTTCTGGCCTTCCTCCTTTTCTTATTCTTGACTTAGCTGAGGGTGATTCAGCCGGACGTTGAAAAGCATTTGGTGTGTGGTGAAGAGAGTCTCAAAAAGAAAGAGGAGGAGATTAAGAAGTTGTCCCATCAGCTACGGATCATGGGGAATACTGTCGGCGACCCAGCCTCGGTGGAGAAGTTCAGAAAGAGGTCTGTGGATCTCCATGAGGAGGTGCAGTCACAGAAAGAAGCCATGGCGGTTTTGAAGAAAGAATATGATGATTTGAAAGTTTCTCTGGATGTTTCTACCTCACGCGTCAAAGAGCTTGAAACAACGGAAAGGAGTTCTCGGGAACTTCTCCTGGCTAGGCAGGTTAGCATCGATAAGCTGGAGGAAGATTTCTCTATCCTTCGCGAAGAAGCGTCTATGACTAAGCAAGAACTTGATACTCTCAAGGCGCGTTCGGACCAAGAAGTGGCTCTTTAATGGCTTCAGAGTCCGGAGGGTTTGGCCTATCTGTCCTCTGAGTGGATAAAGACCGAGGCTGGCGCTTCTTTCATGTCTTCCATTGCCAAAGCTTGTCTCCAGACCGCAAAAGGTACCAGTATCTTAAAAGATAAGTGCTTTAGCTACTTCCGGAAGGGAATGTCCGCGGGGATCAACCAGAGTGTTGCGCGTTCAGCTCTGAATCCTGGTGTTCCCCTGGAGAAGTTTGAGCCTAGTATGGTTAGCGCTGACTGGGGGCTTTCGAAGGAAGAGATGGCCGCGGAGGATTCGTATTCTAACGACGAAGATGCTGAGGACGCGGAGGAAGATTTGGAGAAGGCGGCTGATGCCCATTCATCTTTGATTTTTCGGTTTTTGTGTGATGAAACTTATGGATTTGGGGACTTGTGTTTGATTCCCTGTTTTTGGTGTTCCATTGAGATACTTGTTTCGTTTTGATAATTTGGGATTGAGATCTCTTTGGACAAGGGACTGGTATTGCTTGTATATTTTGCCCGTAGTAAATATTTATCTGTTTATGTTTTGACTTTTCCAAGTGTTGAAAGGGTTGGTCCGAATGTACGAAGTCCTTTTCCACTTGTCTTTATGCTTCAGGGTGGATTTTCTCTTCTTAAAGCCTCAATATTTTCGTCTTCTTTGTCACTTCTTACGTTCTGGTAACCGACCGTGCCATTGCATGTATTATGTCATCAGGAAATTTCAACCCTTGGGCCTTTTTTCAAAAGATCGAGAATGTGGAACAGCTTTCTCGGCTAGTGAGTTTCTTTCACTTTTATTTAACAGAGCTTAGGTTATCTATATTGGGTTTTAACTTTATCCATGTGCAGGTTATGCCTCCTCAGTTTGAAGCTGAATACTGGCCGCTTCCGCCTCGATGGGCTTTTCTTTCATCGTATCTCGTCCGTGATTTTCCAGTGGCTGTATCTTGGAGCGAGAATGGTCTTTTCCAAATTGACAGCGGTTGGGATGAGTTTCTTATCCTTCACCATCTTGGGATAGGGAGTCCTATGATGTTTTTTCATAGGGGTAATGTTTCCTTCTAAGTCTGTCCGCGTCGCGAAATTGGGAATGACCATGAGGCTACTTATAACTCGGTTTCTTCATCATGCAGCTCCAACTGAGCTCCTCCCGCGTCATGTTTTGGGAGTTTGTAAACTGGTCATAGATTATGTTTTTGTGAATGAAGAAAAAAGGGGATCTATGATTCTCTTTCACTACTTGTTGTGTCTTTGTGATTTCAGAAATAAAATCAGAGGGGGGATCTTTTATTATTCATAATACGAAGTAGCGTACAAAAGCCTTCCTAGAGGTTGGATCCCTTTAAACTTGATACATATTAAAGATTGTAACGCGAAAGATAGAGTAGATACCTAAGGACGTCCTACTTCTCCATTTTCCTCGCTGTCAGGACTAACAACATCGACTTCAAAGATGGAGTCTCCCATGTAGGTGAAAATCAGAGCTGATCCTACATTGACTCGTTTTGCTTGTGTGAAGTCGCGCCATCTTTGTGTCAACCAGAATAGGCCGTCTCCGTCCCTCTCCACTTTTACTTCGTGTTCCTGGTTGGAGCGAGACTAGAGTCTGGCTTGAGTGTGAGCATCCTCGTCGATTAGAACATACATGAGAGGGAGCCGAAGTGCCTGAAGTTGTTCCTCCCTCATGATGACTCTATAGAAAGCTCTCGGCGGCAAACTTGGATCCATTTTGTTTTAGGATGTTCACTACTCTAGGATTCCCTGGCGTGCTTTATACTCGCTGCGCGAGGTTTTCTTGCCCTCGTTTCTATCGCTTTTTATCGAAAAGTAATTTTAGTTTTTTCCCCTTTTCCGATTTACTTTTGTTGATTTGAGAAAAGACTCTTCCCTGATTAATTCTGTATTTAGGGAACGGAAGACGCGTGCCCTTGGTGGCTGTGTCACCTGTTGCATGTCATGCATGCAATTCTTCTTTCTTTGTTTTGACTGTTCCCTCGTGAATGATGTTACAAAAAAAGAGAAATCCTACTGCTTCCCTCTCAATTTTCATCGAGATGCGGGGATCCATTATAGTTCCTCCCTTATCATTTAGGGCGGACCGGGTTTTTGGTCCAGAACCACAATGGGCTTTTTTCCAAGCGATTGATTATCCTGAACAGTTTTTTCGATTGGCGAGATCTTCGTATTTAATTTCTATTTTCCTTAAGAACTCCCTTTTTGCTTATACTCCTCTTCCACTTTTTAGTTGCTACCACTTAGGTTTGACGAGGTGTACGCGGATGCTGTACCTAGCCGGGTTTTACTATCCTCCCAACTGTTGCACAACTTCCCGGTTTGCATAGAGCGGCACAACGGCGGTCTCCTCTACCTCGGCCGCGGATGGAAAGATTTTGTGGAATCGCATGGTTTTGAGAGGGGGGTCTCTATGATTTTTACCCACATGAGTGAGGCCTGCTTCGAGGTTCGGGTGGTGGATTCACGCGGGGATGAGAGTGTGGTTCATCATGATGATTCTTCCCTCTGTGACGTAGCTTCAAATGGTTCTTAAGCCGGGTTTTTATAATCGTGTACTGAAATAAAGCTTTCAAGCTTGTTCTTTAGCTCTATTGAGCCTATGGATGTGTTTTAAAATTCTTGTGTGACATACTTTTTATCTTTTGCCTCGACCTCTTATTGGACGCGAGCAGCCTTCTTCCAGGTGGATGTAATTGAAAGATTCGGCTAAATTTTTTGTTAATTGCGAAGTCTTTGATTTATTGTTCCCGGGAATTTTTAAGGTCATGCATGCCTAACTGTGTGACCAGTTTTAGTTTTTCGATGCTTCTTCGTCGTGATGTGTCGTTCACGGGGCCTCTGAGCATCTTGGCAATAGTGATTACTATTTGTTTCATGCATGGCGCGCCTGTGGTTTAGGCTCAATGATTTGACCTTTCGAACTTATTGGTCTCGTATTTCTGTTTCTGACATGTGTCTCGTTTTGTTCATGCGCCTTATAAAAGAGAGTATAGGGGAAAGGGTGCTAAGACTTGTGATCCCGTTTTCAACATGCCTTCCCCGGTTAGTCCGCCCTGGTCTTTTTTTGAGAGAATCAGTTTTCCTGAGCAACTCCTCTGTTTGGTTAGTTCTTTATTTGCTAAGTTTTTTCTTTTTATCAGGTTTGTTTTCCCTTTAACGTTCTTCTAATTTTGTCTTTTGCTAGTCTCTGCTGCTATGTTTCGAGGATAATCTTGGGCCAAATCTTCCCAGGAACATCCTTTTGTCAACTAGGATCCTTCGTGACTTCCCGGTGGAAGTCATGCGTGAAGATTACAGGGTTCTTTTTTTAAGAGGTGGTTGGAATGATTTTGCCGAGTCGCATGGTATCAATATTGGTTCTTCATTGACCTTCATTCATAAAGGAGAAAATCGATTTGATGTTCAGATTTTAGATGCTGTGGGGGATGAGGTAGATGCTGAGTGGGCCTCCCCGGAGCCAGGAGGTCCTCCCTCGAATGGATTCCGCCTGAGTCAAGGTAGAACTCGTCTTATTCCGGCGAGGACTCGGCGAGCATTAGCCGATGGAGGCATGTTTTTCATTTTAAGCGGATAACTCTTTGAATGTGCTAGCGTACTTTGTCTCAGGTTGTTTTTGTTTTATGTTTGATCATGGACTTATGGCCGTAATTTCTTTTGAAAACCGAAAAACTTTGGGTGCTCTGGAAAGGTTTATGAAAATTACATCTTTCTTTTCTAGACTGACCTGAGCAGAGATCTGACGCGGAGCTCGGATTCTGGGTTTTTAGATTTTACTTCTGAGAACACAGCTCCGATTGAAGCCCTAACGCGGAGCTAAGCTCCAGCGTTTTTGGGATCTGAGTGAAACTTTAACTCCGAGAATATTGCCTTGATCGGGGGCCTGACGCGGGGTCATGCTCCAGTGTCTTACAAGATACTATCTCCGAGAATGCAGATTCGATCGGAGGTCCGACGCGGAGCCAAGCTCCAGCGTCCCTGGGACTTGTATAAGAATTTTATCTCCGAGAATGCAGATTCGATTGGAGGCTCGACACGGAGCTAAGCTCCATCGTCCCTGGGACTTATATAAGAACTTTATCTCCGAGAATACAGATTCGATCGGAGGACCGACGCGGAGCTAAGCTCCAACGCCTCTGGGACTTATATAAGAACTTTATCTCCGGGAATACAGATTTGATCGGAGGCTCGATGCGGAGTCAAGCTCCAGCGTCTCTGGGACATATATAAGAACTTTATCTCCGAGAATACGAATTCGATCGGAGGCCCGACGCGGAGCTAAGCTCCAGCGTCTCTGGGACTTATATAAGAACTTTATCTCCGAGAATACAGATTCGATCGGAGGCTCGACGCGGAGTCAAGCTTCAGCGTCCTATAAAATATTATCTCCGAGAATGCAGATTCGATCGGAGGTCCGACGCGGAGTCAAGCTCCAGCGTCCTAGGACTTAATTGAGAAGTTCTCCTGGAGGAAAATATATGAAAGCGCCCTCTAACCGCTTTATTTAATTTTCGCGGGGGCGACTAAGCTTTCTGTTACATACATGAACTGTCAATTATACATAGTACTTCTTTAGATTATCAGCGTTCCAGGTCTTGTTTAAAGCGATGCCTTCAGGGGTGCTGAGTTTTTATGCTCCTTCTTGAACCTCTTTCACGATCACATAAGGTCCCTCCCAGTTTGGGTCCAGTTTTCCTCCAACAGAAGCTTGGCGGAGCACCAAATCTCCTTCCCTGAGATGCCGCGGGCGAACTCGTCTATCCCGGTATTTAGATAGCTGCCTTTTGTACTCTTGCTCCTTTATGGCTGCCGTCATACTGCGCTCCTCAATGAGATGGAGTTCGAGTTCCAATGCTTCATCATTGGTTTCTTAGTTGTATGTCATTATTCGTGCTGAAGGAACCAACATTTCTACTGGGATGACCGCGTCCATACCAAAGACTAGAGAAAACGGGGTTTCTCTAGTTGGAGTTTTTGCTGATGTGCGGTAGAACCAGAGAACTAAGGATAAAAGTTCAGCCCATCGCCCCTTCGTTGTGCTCCCGAGCTTCTTTTGTATCCCATGCAGTAATTGTCGATTGGTTGTTTCCGCCTGTCCGTTCGTCTGCGGATGGGCCACAGACGAGATTTTGAGGTTTATGCCTAAACCTGCGCAGAAATCTCTGATTGTTTCACAATCAAACTGAGGCACATGATCTGTGATTATGGAGTTGGGTACCCCAAAGCGGCAGACGATGTTCTTCCACAAGAATCTTTTCACCTTTTCCGCGGTGATTAGTCCCATTGCTTCGGCCTCCACCCATTTTGTGAAATAATCAACCAAGACAAGCACATATTTCAACTGTCCTGGGGCAGTGGGAAATGGACCAAGGATATCCATTCCCCAGACAGAAAAAGGGCAAGCTCCAGTTATACTTTTCAGTGCTTCAGAGGGGCGGTGTATCAAATTTCCGAATCTCTGACACGCGTCACATTTCTGGATATAATTTTGAACATCTTGCTTCATGGTTGGCCAGTAATATCCCAGTCTGGTTGCTTTAGCCACCACGGCCCTCCACCCTTGGTGGTGTGCACAAACCCCATCATGTAGTTCCTCCACAACGAGATTTCCTTCCTCCGACGATATGCACAGCAAATCTGGGAGACAGTAGCCTCTTTTGTACAGCCTTCCTTCCACTACAAAAAAAAATGAAATTCGCTTCGGCAAAAAGCCGTGGCAAAAGGCCTTCAAGGGGTAGCAAAAGGCATCTAGCTTCGGCTTAGCTACGGCAAATGGAGGGGTGGCGAATTTTGGGGTGGCAAAATTTGGTAGCTTCGGCAAATAGCCGTAGCAAGAAAATTAGCGACGGCTAAGCAACGGCTAGCTGCCGTAGCTAAAGTGTGGGGTAAAATTAAAAAAAACACGGCTTTTTAGCACGGATTCTTTAGACCCGGGCTAAAAAGTCCAATATTTGTTTTAAAAAAAAATTAAATAATACCCACAATTTACATATATATTAAAATTTCATTAATTATACAAAATAAAATGTCAAAAAATACAGAATTTATATACAATAAATATATACAATATGTCGATAAGTAGCCATATAGCCTATACGTCCGAATCCTTCTTTGAATGATTCTAGCTTCATTTCCAAGAACCTCTGTCCTTCTTGCATCCAATTCAGCCATCTGGCCTGCCCTCAAGAAAACTTTCGTCCTACCTATCTGTTAGAAAAAAGAAAAGGCTACAACCAAAATTCAGTAACTTGGAAAGCAGCACATATGACAAATTCATAGATTGCAATAGGTGCAACTCGGACATGGACAAAAGAAGATAGTTGAAGATCTCAGAAGGCTGATTTATCCATTTGCATAAAAGAATGAGACAGGGGTATAAAACCAGACAAAAAGAGGTAAGAGTCCAAGAAGAAGAAATCAGCACCTGATATACTTTTAGTCCCATTTTATCGAGAATCTTTTGGAATGCAACTTTATCATTATAGCTGCAAGGAAAATGAACGCACTCAGCACTTCAGCAGTATTTCATGAGTCGCAGAAACAGGAAAGAGGCATTCATATTGACCATCGAGCTCAAAATCAATGAAAAGACACATGAACTCACTTTCCTTCCAGCACCTCTTGTCGAAGCTGTAACTTGATAGTATTATTTTAAGTGAGCAACTGTATTTGTGAGGCTTTAGGATAGCTGGTCTCAAGACTATTTTTGCAATGGGTATGTGTCCCAAATTTTTAAAAATTTAGACAAAAGTTAATATAATCTAAATTTTTAAAAATTAGGCAGATATAATAAAAAACACCTAACTTTAATTAAGATAATAAGAGATTATGGAAAAATTTTATTCATCATGTGTTAATGCTTTAATGCATTTTGCTACTTAAACTCTGCAATTTATTCCCCTTCAATTTCATTTTGTAAGTTTTTGAAATTGGTTTGTATCCGATCTTGCTATTTGAAAATATTATGACTCTGTCTTTTGCTCCAAGAGATTCACATAAATCACAAATTCAGTTTGCACTGGAAAAGGGAGTGTCGGCAATGTGATCACTAACCGAAAGCAATAACTCTATCTCCTTCTTTCACATAAACTTCTTCTCTGATATCACCAGCTCCAACCTCCATAGTTGCCTGAATATAGTAGTTGAACAAAAACAAACAATAAACAATAGCCAATATTGCATTGGAAGCAGTTGCAAACAGTAAGACAATAAATAGCACAATCTAGTGCTAACAGTTACCTGAGGGCTGAGAGTGTTGCTAATGCTCTTTAAGCAACTGCTGAAAGGAAAAATCAGAAGGAAGTGAGCAGAAGAACAGAAAGTTGAGATGAGTGAGAGAGATATCGAGGCGAGGGAGAAGTGGAGAGAGCAACGCGAGTTGCAGAGATGGCGAGGCTCCAAGGGAGATGAAAAGCAAGAGTGGCAATTTCGTAAATATGAAATAGCATAGGTAAGGACTGGGGGCAAAATGGTAAGTCAACTAAGTCTTAAAGTTTAAATCTCAATGAAAATTTTGATGTACTGCTCCTAAGATCGAAACCTGCAGCAATAAGATATTTTTTAAAAGCTCAGAGGGTTAGTAACTATTTTCAAACTTCGTGCAACAAGTTAGCCAGTTGAAACTTACAAACTCTCAGCTGCACTGAGACCATGCCCTATCATAGACCGCGCATGTAACAAATATATATAGATAAAAACATGTAACCGTAATGAGTGAATGAAAAATATAAAACATTATTCGAACTCGGTAGGCATCAGATATGAGAAACCATACCTTTGTTGAATTTATCTTCATCTTAGATGTGTTTTTAAAGACATTCTTTGCTGCATTTACCTCGGCTAGATCACCAACAACGTACAATGGAAGTTGCATGGGCATTTATATAGTTAACCTGGAAACAATTAGCATAACCACACTTCAACAATGTTTTTAAAGCATATGATTAAAAACTACTCAAAAGTGAAGGTACTTGATTGCGTTCCATTTTTCCCAAGATTCATAGAACACGAAAAAAAATTGCACTACCCAAGTGTTGTACTAAATGCTAAGGTACCACTTCTAGGGACACACCAGTATCTTTTAGGCTTCTTTGTATGCATAAAGGAACCCCGAGTCCGTCAGCTCGTGGATCAGTCATGTGATAAGCATCACAGTTGACTACCTCATCCAAGTATTCTGCAATTATCGGTGCACCTTGTTTCATAGCATGTTCCAAAACTCTCCATAACCTAAATCAGTTTCAATCAATTGTTCAGGCTCCTAGTCGGTCAATATTAATGGAAATCGTGAGGACATATAGACACAAACTGCTTCGTTTAATATGTGACGCAAACAACGTATTCATCTATTTGAATCGATGTATGACAAGAGCAGAAAATCCATATGCTAGAATATTTACAAAAATCAAACCACTTTAAGAAGAATAAACCTGGAAAAAACTCACCAAAACGCTAGAACCTTTTCCCATCACAAAGGCATCCTGATCACTGTCCCATGACCTCGATGTCGTTTGAGGCGCATCATTTATAGGGTAGTTACTTTATTAGTGAAAAAACATGGAGGAATGGCAATTTAAAATTGTAATATACATAGTATATGACTGATATACCACCATTACATATGTTAAATTTATAGCTATACCTAAGTTTTTTAACCTGTTTAAATAGCTTTTCTATACTCAGGTATATATGCCAAATTTGTATATACCACGCCCTTTCTTCTACAATTACTCATACAATCTGTTTATGCCCATTATAGATATATCCATATATAAAAACTTAAAGCTACACTTTGTATTACTATATTTCCTAACCCAATTTCGACAACTAATAAATGTAGGTTTGCATATCTCTCTGTACAAGATGTATATCAGTACCCTACCATTTGTGATTTAAAAAGGGTTAATCACAAGTGCACCACATTAATTCCAGAATATCAGATAACTTTCAAAGCACAACATTCAAACCTTAGCTCTCTCGGTTTTGGAATCTGTAGTAACTTCAATAATTTAAGCGTCTATCCTATAATATAATTAGGAAAATCATAGAAGAGTTACTTTATTGGTGGGGTAAGGCCATAAGATTGTGACACAGTTACATTGCAATGCCAAGCCACAAACATAATTGCTGGAATGTACTTAACACTTTCCAAAATTAAACACATGTAGCAAGATTTAATCAAAATTGATCTTCTTGACTTAGCAGGTATTGACTTCAGTATTTAACTTCAAAAAATAATAATTATAAACTCAACCCAAATCAATCAAAGAAAGTCACCAGAGGAAGTAATCGCAGCTAATTTCATGAAGCACGCTATAGCAAGCAGAAGTTGGCACATGGATTATCATAACTGAAGATGGCAATGTAAATAATATAGAACACTTATGGCCCATTTGGCTGAACATCATGGAAATGGAAAGGAGAATGAATCTATATATCCTGATAGTATTCAATTAGCCAAAATTCCAGCCTTTATCTCATACCTTCTTTTTTCCATCAAAAAATTGGTTTCATTCCCTCACATTGGTCATAGGATTCATGAGAGATTCATCTAAAAATAGTGCACTAAACATAAAATCTACCAGCTCTTTTTTCAAACTATACCATCCCAGACTTCCAGGTTCCTTTCCTTTTCAGTTTTCATAATTTGCAACTGAACATATAATTGGTGAATATTTCCACCATCCAGGCTATTAGAGCTCATGCTTACCTACATTGAACCATGTAATTGTGAAAAAAAATTTCGAAGCTCGGATTGAAAGAACTTAAACATATGGTATTTAGAAACCAAAATTGATGGGTGATATAGGTGAAAAACAACAATAGAACATATATCTAATCACAAAAATACTTTATAATCAATAAAAGGGGGACTGAATCGGTAAGGAGGGACCGGATAGACGAACCTAAAGTCAGGACTAGGAGCGACGAGTGGTGATCGGAGGATGATGATGAGTGACCAGAAGCGTGGAGGGCAACGTTGTCGACCAGCGAGATCCAAATCTAGAGGAAGTGACTGGCGACAACGAGATCCAGATCTGAGAGTAGAGGTTGCGAGAGAGGGCGATTTTCAGATATGAGATCGGGAGTGGAGGCATTCGAGAGAGGGCGAGAGAAGAATACCTGAAATCGGGACGAGGAGCGATGAAGGGTGACCGGAGGATGACGATGAGCGACCAAGGGCGATAAGGGGTGACCGGAAGATGACGACGAGTGAGCAAGAGCGACGCCGTCGGCCGGCGATATCCAAATCTATAGGCGGCGACTGACGACGGTGATATCCAGCTCTGAGATCGGGAGTGGAGGCTGAGAGAGGCGAGATCTAGGTTTTAGATCTGAATGGCCGAAATGTGTGGTTATTGGATTTGGGGTGAGCGAGAGAGTAATACGTAAACCGAATCAATGGCCACGGCAATCCTTGCCGATGCTACAAAGGGTGGCAAAATCGACCCAGTAGCTACGGTAACTCTGGCCGAAGCTACTATCGGTGGCAAAAGGTACCAATTGCCACGGTAATCCCCCTGCCGAAGCTAGATAGCGTGGCAAATTTCATTATTTTTTGTAGTGTTCTCTGATGGTGAACCGAGAAGATTTTGTGATCACTCTCCTAGCTTCGTCTCTTTCTTCGGGTAGGATGCCATTCCCTAGATAATCCGCGAGTGATGTTCTCCAATCTCTTTTCAATCCCTTGGACCTGGTAGACTTCTTGGACAAGCCTTCGACTGTTCATCCTTTCAAGGATCACTTCTTTCCCTACTTCCTCAGGCATGACTGCTCCTAAACGAGCCAACACGTCCGCTTGCTGATTATCACTTCTGGGAACAACCGTTAGGCAAAAACTTAAGAAAGCTTTTGACAAAGCTCGTGCCTTTCTCTGATAGTCAGGCATTAAATCGGTTCTGGCCTCATATTCTTCTGTTATCTGTCGCGTCACTACTTCTGAATCGGTGTAGACTGACACTTGTCTGGCGCCTTTGACCAAAGCTACTTCCAGTCCCACGAGCAGGGCCTCGTACTCAGCTTCATTGTTCGTAGCTTAGAAGTCCAGTTTATAAGCGTAATTGTATTGTTGTTCGTCAGGTGCAGTGAGAGTAACCCCAGCCCCGCACCCATCTTTATTGGCTGCACCATCCACTCTGAGCGTCCACTCGCTCTTTTCTGTTTGAGCATTTAGTTCAAAACTTGTTTCGCCAATAAAATCGGCCAAAACCTGGGCCAGAGCTGCCTTCCGCGGAGTATATTCTATTCTAAATTTCGTCAACTTTACTGCCCATTTCATCATCCTTCCTGACAAGCACGGGGAGTGAAGGATTTGGCGCATCGGTAGGTCGGTCATTACTCTGATAATGTGGTCCAGGAAGTATGGCCTCAATCTTCTCGCTGTGAATACCAGACATAGAATCATTTTTTCCACTGGTTCATACCGCGTCTCAGCATCCTGTAGCACACGACTGACGTAAAACACTGGGTATTTTTCTTCTCGCGTCAAGACTGCACTGATGGTAACGCTCTTTACTGACAAGTATAGATGCAAAATCTCTTGCTTCTCGGGTTGGTGTAGAGTGGGGAGTGTTGATAGGAAAATTTTCAAACTCTCAAACGCTTCCTGTAACTCGGGTGTCCACTGTATTGGTCCCTTTTTCTTGAGCAAAGCAAAGAAGGGTAAAGACCTATCCGCTAGGCAAGAGCAAAAGCGGCTTAGGTAGTTTACCGCTCCATTTAAAGACTGCTATTCTTTGATCGTTCGCGGTGGTTGAAGATTTTGGATTGCCGCTACTTTTTCAAGATTCACATCAATTCCTCGATGGCTAACCATGAAGCCGAGGAATTTTCCAGAATCAACCCCAAAGACACACTTCTCCGCGTTCAAGTTCAAACCTCCCCTTCGTAGGGAATCAAAAGTTTCTTGTAGATCTGCCGCGTGATCCTCTGCTTTCTCGCTCTTGACTACGATATCATCCACATAAATTGACACATTCCTGCCAATCTGTTCACGAAAGATCCGGTCAACGGTTCTTTGAAACGTAGCCCCAGCATTCCTGAGTCCAAAAGGCATGACGCGGTAGCAAAATATCCCCTGATTGGTGATGAAGGTAGTTGTCTTGTCTTGAGGGTCCAAACTTATCTGATTGTATCCAGAGTAAGCATCTAGAAAACTGAGGACCTTATTACCCGCGGTCCCATCGACAAGTTCGTCTATGGACGGCAACGGGTAACTATCTTTGGGGCAGGATTTGTTAACATCGGTGAAATCGACGCACATCCTCCATTTCCCATTAGACTTTTTCACCAAAACTACGTTCGAGAGCCAATATGAGTCTTCCACCTCCTCTATGAACCCTGCTTCTAAAAGTTTGTCAGTTTCTTCTTTTTCCGCGGCAGCTTTCTTATGAGCCATCTTTCTCTTCTTTTGTATGGGTTTTGTTCCTGGACGAATTCTTATGGTATGCAAAGCAGTTGTGGATGGGACTCCCAGCAAATCTCGCGGAGTCCATGCAAAAACGTCTCTTGACCTCGCTATGATCTCCATGACCCGATCTCTTTCTGCTGGTTCTAGTGCTTGTCCCAAATAGACTTTCTCCTCTGGGTTTGGGAAATGTGTGTAGGCAACTCTTTCATCTGCGGTGGGTGCTTTAGCTTCTGTTGGTCTTACTTCTAGTTCAGCCTCTGAGAGTTCTGACAGGTCGTTATCCCCTACTACGGATCCACATTTTTCACTAATACACATTACTTCTCTTCTTTTCTTGATAGAAGTTAAATAGCAGCTCTTGCTTTCTGGATGCTGGCCGCGAACCTCTCCGATTCCTCCCCCTGGTAAAGGAAATTTCCCAACAAAGTGATAGATTGACACTATCATTTGGAATTTATAGAGCGAGACGCGTCCCAGTAAAGCATTGTATACAGTAGGAATCTTTACTACTGTGAATACAATGTTCTCCATGCGCCTTTTTGGGGCCGTACCCAAGACTACTGTAAGCTCGATCGTACCGGCCACTTGAACCTCTCCTCCCGAGAATGTGATCAAAGTTCCTGAATATGGTTTCAATGATGCCGCAGATATCCCCATTTGAGAGAAAGCCTCCCATGACAAGATATCGACTGATGAACCGGTGTCGATAAATACTCTTTTGATCGTCTTGGCGGCTATTTGAGCATGGTTGACTAAAGGATCTGAGTGCGGCATCCTTACTTCCTCAGCGTCTTTCGGGGAAAAGGATATGTCTTCATGCTGTGAAAGAGAAATTCTTCTGCTTGACGCGGATGGAGGCTGTCTTCCTTCTCTTTCGTAATTTCTCTTTTCTTGTCTACTGGATCCGGCCATAGAAAATCCTCCTGCAAGGGTATTGATGAAACCCTCAGGTTCTGGTATACGGCCTGCTTCCGGTTTCCTGGCCTCTCCCTGATTGACGGACCTCTGGACTGCCGACGTATAGTTTTGCCTACCTCCGCGTCCTCTTCTTCCCCTTCCCCTTCCTCGGTTATGAAAAAGGGGATCTCTACGTTGATCTTGTTGCCTTAAATAACGGTCCTGCCTTTCACGAGAGTCGTCGAGCCTGTGGTTCCGGCCTTCCCAATCCGGCCTCCAGCTAGGTTGATCTTCCCTTCTTGGTGGAAATCTTATCTCTTGATTTCCATAGTGGTTCTCCCTCGGATGATAAGAACGTGGATGATCTTCTCTCCGACGAGACCCCTGTCCTTTCTCTGAATTCATGTGTACTTCGTCGCGGTGGGGACGGAGATCTGCAGCTTCTGAATGATGTCTGGGTGGCTTGGCTTTCTCCTTCCTGAATTTTCCGGCAAGCTTCCCAAAGAGACCTTGACTTCCTATGTTTGCTTTTGAACTGGACGCGGCTGCTTCTTCTGCCTCGATCTGCCTAGACACCCGTTCCCTCAAATCGTCGTAGCTAGTTGGTTTCTTCCGAAACAGGTAAGTCTTGAAGTCTCCCTCTGTCAAATTCCCCATGAGTATGATGATCGCGGATTCATTATTAAAGTTGGGGATTTGCACTACCATACTGGTAAAACGGGTGAAGAAATGCCCCAAAGATTCTCCAGCTCTCCGCCTAATGGAGTTTAGGTCGAGCATGGTCTTCTTTCTCGATCGTGCGCTTCCAAAATGGGATGTGAAGACGTGGGATAACGGGATAAAACTGGTTATGGAGCCTTTTGGAAGGTTTGTGAACCAGGTGAGTGCGATCTTTGTCAAAGTTGAGGGGAAAGTTCTACATAGCATAGCACCGTTGTACTCGTTTATTCCCATCGCAGTTATAAAATGGCAGAGATGATCTTCAGGATCAGTCGTCCCATCATATTTCATAAGGTTCACGTCCCTCCACCGTTTTGGCACCGTCGCGGAACAAATCTCCCTGGTAAACACTGATGGGAAAACTGCTGGCGTGCTTTCGATTCTTTTCTCCGCTGAGTCGGACCTCGTAGAGGTGGAAACGTCTGTGGATTTCTCTCCGCATCGGTGTTTGTTCTCACGCTGCCATTGATCATTCTGCCATGTCTGGCGCGGCATTTCCTGGTTCTGAAAACCGTAATTCCAGTTGCTGGGGTTGTCATACGCGGTGTTATATCTATCAAAATTTCCATGTTGCTCTTCCTGTCGATAATTTCCCTGTTGACGCGGATTCTGTCCCCAATGATCATAATAAAAGTACTGAGACTGTTCTTGCTGAAAGGGGTTAGGCTGTTCGCGACGTGTTTCATAGTACCAGAAGTTCTGTGGTACGAATTCTCCTCCTAGTCCATGCTGAGCGTAATGGTTCTGCGGAGGGGTGCTAAAGTGCTGGTCTCCCATTTCGCCATCTGGATTTGGTTGTGGCGTTAATGGGATATACATACTTGAGGCCTCCTGATCCTGGTGGATCCCTTGGCTCATATTCTACGTCGGATTGTCTTGGCTATCACTCATCTGTCCAGTGTCGCGTATCTGTCGTCAGTGAAAGACTTAATTTCTTATAAATTCGTTCTTCTAGATTTAGACGCGGACCCTAGCTTTCTTCAAAGTTCTGAGGGTCTTTGTCTGATTCCACCAAACATAAAGAACTTTTTAAAGGAACCCCTTAGCGTGAGGGGGTTCCCACAGACGGCGCCAGTGAAAACGCTCGATTTCTCAAGGCCTCCGTTTTTAGTGGGACCCGGGAATTTACCCCATGGGACCAGTGATATTCCCAACGGGCTTACCTGACCCGCGTCGAAATAATCGACGCAGCCCAACCTGTGCCGCGGGAATAATTTCTCCAAGAATATTGATATGACATTCCCTTATCGAGTTTTTCCTGGACAATTCGGGGATTAGTTTGTTTACCTGTCGTCGTTGATTATCTTGAGGAACAACAACAACAGACTTCTCAATTTAAGTGGAAAGTTTTTCTAAGGGAGAGAAAGGTTTATGTCCGCGGAGCAATCTAGTGGAAAGGCTTCGATCTTTCCGAAGAAGAGATTTTTAGTGACGCGTTCGACTTCTTCCTTCTATCCTCTCTATTCCGTTCCTCACTCTCAGACTCCCCACACTACGATCCACTCCTTTTCCTTCCTTAGCTTTCCTTTTGGCGCTCCCCGAAAAGTCCCTCTTTTAGTGAGATTTCTCGCTTTTATAGGTCCTGGGCGGTCTCTGAATGACATGCCACGTGGTATTCGCCACTCGACACGCGTTCTACTCGTGGGGGGTGGGCATGTCCGCCACGTGCCCCCCCCCCCCCCTCCATCCACGGATGACTTTACTTGAGTGTGCTTTGTAGTTCTCTGTTTGATGCATGTCCGCGGACGGCCATTATGATGTATTTTATCTCCTTTTGCCAGCTGGTTATGTTTTTACTTTATTTTTATACTTTTACAGATGTTTTCAATGATGGTTTAGTCAATAATAATTTATTCATGCAATCACAAATTAATTTATAGTATAAAAAGAGCATGCAAAATAATTAAAGTAAAATAATTTTAATTGTGCTAAAAAATAATAGGTTTTATAAAGACTTAAGATATAAGGTTGAGAATTAATACAAATATTTTCATGATAAGATTTTATTATTCAATAGATAATTAATTAATAATGAAATATCTTATCATTAGATATAATGAATTAAAATAATCAATCTTAATGACTAAAGATAAAATAATTTAAGTTACAGGATTTATAAAATATAACTCATGATAAAAATATAGATCTTGTAACCACTTAAGATGTGAGATGGACAGATATGATGACACATGTATAAAATAGATGATGTCATTGTCTAATATGAACTTAAATATTGCTGCTCCACAATATTGTTGCTCTTGGTTACTCGTTGAAAGGTGTGAGCACACCTGATATGTTTTTAATGGCGTGAAATAGATGATAGGTTTTTGGTTGGTAAGGATTTTGTGTGCAATTTTGTGAAAATTGTTCTTTTCATCTTGGGTAGAGCCCTGGTTTTCCTTTGAATATACAAAGTTACAAACTACTCCAACAAGAGGTTACAACTTGCAAGTTCTGACCCAACAAAAGTTACAACTTACAAGAAGACCCTATTCCAGTTCGCGGGACCAAAACGCTTCCTTTCACACTCGACACGCAGCCAGGCAGAGACAGCCGGACGCGAGTACGCGACCGAATCCAGTCCCTCCTCTCCTCGTCCGCCTCTCCACCGGCCGCCGGCCGCTGCCCGCCTTCGACTGTTCGGCACGACGACATCGACGCCGGCCACCTTCGACCCCGGTTGGCCGCCTTCGACTGTTCGACATCGCCGCCAAGCCGCCCACCATCTTCAATCAGGGATCAGGAATTATTAACCTCTTGAGTTTCGATTCAAAGGCACATTTCCACTCCCCTGTGTTAGTATATGCATTATGAATTAGATTTTTCAATTCAATTTGAAATATGTGAAAGTTAGAATGTTAGATTTTCAAATTGAAGTGCAATTTCAGGGATAGGTAGGGTTTGTGAATTTGAGAATAAATTCCGTGAACCTCTGATGTTTTAATAGAAGGTTCATTTTGTGGCTTGTGAATGGTTTATTATAGGAGAAAAATGGAGAAATTTGTAACACGAACTAAGAATCTATCGATTCCAATTTCAAAATTTGGGTCTTCCAGTAGTCCTTCTGTTGCTCAGTCTCCAAATGTTGGAATTGATATGGTTCAAGATGATGTTGTTAGAGATGATGTGTTGGAAAAACAGTGAGTTATTATTAGTGACTCGGCATTACAAAAACCAATTGCTGAATATGATCCTTTGATTAGAAATGCTATCATGAGAGACTACGTGATGAATGGTCGTTTGTAGTATTGAATTGGTTTATAGTAATGTATTTTTGTCCGTCTTTTTTCAACAACAACAACAACAACAACTACCCAGTATATCCCGCCGAAGCAGGGTCTGGGGGGGTCAGGATGTACGCACTCATTCCCCGAACAAGTCGAGAGAGTGTTTCCGAAAGACCCTGAATAATAGAAAACTAGAATTATGGGCGAGCAAGACTCAAAAAAAGGAAGCCCAAACATAGACGAAGCAAGGGAAAGGTAGAAAGACGCAAGGGCAAAAGGACAGAACATAACAACCCGAATGCACCGTCTTTTTTCATTACATCTAAATATTACATAAGCAAAATAGTTTATTGGCTTTTTAATTTTTCAGCACAGCAACCCTGACGAAATTCTCGGCTCCGCCACTGTATATCCCTGATGTGGATATAGATTTGTAAAAACAGATCCTCCATCACTTTCCTCGGAGATTTTCTAGGGATTCTTTAGATATCGCCATCAATCTGTACAAGCTAATAAGGGTTTCCTCTCCCCACCATAATCTGTCTAATTTTTTCGCTTTCTCTGGTTATTGATTATAATATTGTTTGCAATTTAAATAAATTCTCTATTTGTTGATTCCGATGTCTTTATGGTGCATTGGGGAAGCAGTTTCACCAAATCCCCATCTTTCTTTAGCTGCTTTAAGATCAGTGTCAACTCCCTTGCCCGTGATATTTTAATGCTGATTGAGAAAAAAAAAAAAGGTTTCATTTTGATTCATTTTCAAGTGTCTAAATAAATGTTGGGGTTTTTGGGGTAGTATAGATTTTTTTCTATTTTTCCCCCAATCTGTGGAGCTAACAACAACAACAACAACCCAGTTAATCCCGCTATAGAACGGGGTCTGGGGGGTCAGGATGTACGCACTCATACCCCGAACAGGCCGAGAGAGTGTTTCCGATAGACCCAAGACGATAGTGCAAACGGATCACATAGTAATAGGGCACATAGCAGGGCATAGACAGCAAGTAATAAGAAAGGGAAGGCGCAGGGGAAAAAGCATAAAGTAAACAAGGCACGAGGGCACAACTCCAATCAAAACCATAACAAAAGACACTAGACATCAGCAGCTCGAATGCTCCTTCTCCAGTGGTCTCTGTCCGAAGACATATCCTCCGAAAGGTTCAGCAACGAGAGATCATGTCTGATAACCTCTAACCAGCTCTTCTTAGGTCTACCTCTCCCCCTACGGATGTCACCCAAATTCAAGGTTTCGCACCTACGGACCGGAGCCGAAGCAGGTCTTCTACTCACGTGCCCAAACCAACGTAATCTGGACTCCCGCAATTTGTCCACAATGCTCGCAACTCTAACCTCTTTTCTGATGTCAGCATTTCGGATTCTGTCGAGTCTTGTGTGCCCAGTCATCCATCTCAGCATTCTCATCTCTGCAACTGACAGCTTTTGTTCTTGCGCTTTAGTGGTAGGCCAGCACTCAGAGCCATAAAGCAAAGTCGGTCTAACAACCACCTGTGGAGCTGCAGTAAGATTTATGAATGATGTGGTTGTACATTAGCATTGCAATTCATAAGTTGATAATCAGATTTGAACTCTCATTCTGTGGAGTGGAGGTGCATTAGATTTATGGTGATTGCAATGTAAACCATGATGCCAAATGTTTCTTCTTCTAAACTTTATTACCTGATGAATCCAATGATAAGAACAATATGCTTTGTGAATTTACACTCTAAGATGGTTCCTTAAAACTGGGTATGAATCAATTTTGGATGCCATAAGGAGGCAGGCTTAGTCTCATATACTTTACCTATGATCTATGTCTCATATTATGTCTCGTCCTTGCAGCTCATTTGCATATGAGCAATGGCGGTTTTAGCTTTTGTTAACTCTGTGGCAATCACTTGAAGTATTGTTAAGATGTTTGGATAATCTTGTTGTTTCAACCCTTGGGCTAATGGTTTGTTGTTTGGACCTCCTATTGCTTGCAGCCCTACAATTTGAGTGTCATCGACAATGTTGAAGATTCCAGATCACCAGGTTGCCGGACACCAGGCTGGCAACGGGAACCTTGGCCCGCTAGTTGATGGATCAGGTCATTTCTACAAGCCTCTCCAAGATGGTGATCGAGGCGATAGAGAGGTTGCCTTCTATGAATCATTCTACTCCAACAAGAAAGTTCCCCTCCCGATTCACAGATTCTTTCCCAAATTCTACGGAACTAAGGACCTAGAAGCTTCTAATGGGTCTGGGCTTCTTCGTCATCTTATCTTGGAAGACACCGTCTCAGGTTACACCAACCCATCGATCATGGACGTTAAGATGGGATCTAGAACCTGGTATCCTCAAGCATCAGATGATTACATCAAAAAGTGTCTTGAGAAGGATAGAAATAGCACCAGCTCTTCTTCAGGGTTCAGGATCTCGGGGCTGCAGGTCTACAATGGTGAGGGCTTGGGCTATTTCAAGCCAGATAGGAAGCATGTAAAACAGTTCACAGTAGCAGATGTCAGATTGGCTCTGAGGAAGTTTGTATCTGTAAACCAATCTACTGACCCTAAGAACGAACCTGATTGTGCACTTGCATCCATTGTCTACGGTGGCTCCTCTGGGGTTTTGTCGCAGTTATTGGAGCTGAAATCCTGGTTTGAGGACCAAACCTTGTACCACCTGAATTCGTGCTCAATTCTCCTGGCTTATGACAAGGAATCAGCCATGAAGAATGGAAATGCACGCGCTATGATCAAACTCATTGATTTTGCTCATGTTTATGATGCAGAGGGGATCATTGATCACAATTTTTTAGGTGGACTTTGCTCCTTCATCAAATTCATTTCGGAGACACTTACTGAGCCAGAGAGCCAAAACCATCTTCCCAACCATGACTTACCTAACGGCCAGTGAAGGCCAAGCAAAGCCACGTTTCAACAATCTTGAGCAATTGTGTCTCTTTCTCTGTGTTTTAATCTGTCATATTAAGTGTCAAAGGCACTTCTTCCTTCACCTTGCTTATGTCTATTGGCAACCATGGATGGTTCGCAGGTGATTAGTGTCAAGCTTGTGGTTTGAACGTGCTTATGTCTATTGGCAACCATGGCTTGTCATTTTCATCAAATGTAGCAGTTTAAGAAGGGTTTGGCCCTCAACACCTTGAGGCTTGGGAAGCTGAAATTATATTTCTCGTCTCTGTCAACTGAGTCTGTGTTGGTGTGAAATGTAGCTTACAACAACATACAAATAGTGACAGTAAATAAAGTAACTCCATCGACGTGACTAACATTGCATCTTCCAAAAACAGAAACACGACTAAATAAGAGCTTTTTAAAACTTGATAAACTCATAATCTTTAACAAACTAAAGGGGAGTACACGAGTACAGAGAACATAGCAATGCAAGTACACTCAGGGGGTAAAACCATGATGGATAACATAAACATTCTCTGTTTAGGGATGTACATACACAACTATTACTTGCCACAATAACATGAAAAACATTCCATTGTATACAGCTTTGAATATTCCTACTTAATGGGCCAACTTTCTAAGGTGTTGAAAAGTCTTCGTTTTGATCCACTGGCGATCAAATGGCAGGCATGCTTGGAGATCACAGAAAAAGGCATTGCCATCTCTAGTGAGTTAACGAATCCTATCCCACGTGTAGTTGGCATTTTTCTTTGAAATTATGAAACTTCATAGATAGGAGGAGCAGAGATCAACTAATGAGTATCACACACCAGGAACAATACAACACTCTACAGAAAGCAGTAAAGCCCTCAGAAAGATCGAGACGTGTATACAAAGATCCGCAACCTGTTACGTTTCTGCTAACACTTGTATACAAAGATCCGCAACCTGTTGCGTTTCTGCTAACACTCGTATACAAAGATCGAGACTCTATCTTTCTCAACCATTGGATCATGTACAATTGAATCGTCAAAGCTTACATAGAGCATCAAGATAATACAACAAAGTGAACCCGAACTAAAATTACATGTAATGGACCACAATTTACAACATGTATTTCCTGTATATGTCGGAGTAGAATGTCTGCTGTACCATTCTGGGAACAGGTTGCTGATAAGAACCGCAAATACAATACAAAATTGGGATCAACAGTTTTTTAACTGCCATTCGGAATCAGGTTGAAGAGACGAAATAAATTAGCAGTCATATATCGTCGGTCACTTGGAACTAGGAGGCTCTACCAGCCACTTGGCTCGAAAGCCAGTCCCTTGGCAATCTGAGCATTGCATTGATCCCTAAGAAAACAAGGTGTGCAATGAAATCAGAAATTTTAGGGTTGAAAATGCAGGGACACATATCATAAAGATGGCAGAAGAGATCATTTATCAATTGGCAATTTCATCTGGTTCTTGAAGAACCATTTCTTCAAGTTCTAGGTAAAAATATAGTTTCAAATATCCCTTCTTGACGAAAACCAACCAAATGAGCAATAATAAGAACACTGATTGTCGAGGAAGATGACAAATCAATACCTTCCCGGCACAGATGACACAACTGGTGTTCTTGGAAGGGACTTGACAGAGCATGTTATCACCTAGGATAAAGAAGCCAGTACCACCACACCATTTGCATTCATTGTTTCCTTTCGAATTGCAAGTCGAACATTCAACTGGCATTGGTTGCTGCATACAGCACGAGTCCGTGGGGAAAAATTAGAGATCACTACATATTATCAATAGCTCATTACTTCCGGTTACACTAAGAACACTGAAGATTGAATTGATCCTACTTTAGGAATTGGTGATTGGACATGACAGTACTTTTGGTAAATTAGCAATCCAAAACCAATCATCGTTTTTAAAAATTGCATCACAGAATCAATCAATCAAGAAAAGAAGGAAATCAAAGGAGCTCTCCGGGAAAGGATTATGAAACCTGAGAAATCAACCAGGCTTGTTCGATGCGCTTGGCAAAATTGGAGGAGCCATCCACCGCTGAAGCTCGGATCTTGCAAGCCCTAGAATCCATCCGCTTCCGAATCACAGCTCCAAATACGACGTCGTCTCGGGTCCTACATGGCGCCATCGAAACGCTGCCGCTTACCGGCTTAGCAGGAACGGTAGGCATCCGGCAACAACAGATCAGCACTTTCTCTGTTCGCAGGTGACAGCCGGGGACGAACTTGCATAAAGATGGTGTGGTGGACGTCATCAATGGTAAAACCTACACCAGCATAGCTTAAATCTCCAAACCAAAAACACAAACAACATAGCTTAAAACCTACACCAGCATATTCCAGTAAATAGCGAATCACTATTCGTCGATTTTGACAGAATCAGCCAAAGCTAGAGGAGGAAAGCCCTAACGAAAAGGAAAGCAGAAACAAGGCACTCACTATGCGACCAATATTAACCCTAATTCTACAATAAAATGAAAAGCCCTAATTCAATTTCCCGGTATGCACTGGTGCGTAGGCGTGTCGCCGTCAATCGTGCCTCGCGTTCAATAAAACATCAATTCGTAAATCGTAATAATCAGGATTTCGGATTTCCTCTCCTGTGGGGAATACAATAAGGTCAAGTCTAAACCTTACCAATCTTAAACCCTAAGTTCCTAAATCAAACGAAAAATTTAGGGATCCCCTATCGTTCGCAGTTCATTAAAGCTGAAATTGAGTGTTTTAATAACGAGAATCCCTGCAAGAAGGAAGAAAAACAAAGAGGAATACCATGAGAGGCGATAGGACGAAGACCGGTTGGTTGAGCTGATGATGGATGGAGGTTGTACAAGGAAAGGGGAGGCGGACGGGAGGAGGCGGAGCAGTGCCGAATGTACGCGCCTTCCTGCTGCTTTAATAAATAATTTTTTTTAAAAAAAATATAGAAATATACTTCCAGCTTTGGCCGTCAATTTTGGACGATTGACGATTGACGATTGGACGGTATAGATTGAGTTCAATTTTTCATTTACATATCGGTCAACGGTTGTGATTTTTTTTTATTAGCAAAAAAAATCGAGTCCAGAGAAGACTAAAGCTCGATAGGTTGACGAATCGACTGATGGACCGTCAACGGTTGTGATTTGGTTATTCGTATAAAATGGGTAAATTAACTGTTTTTTTTTTTTGGAAAGTTGTTACTATTAGATATATCGTAAATCTGGATTACGTTAGTGCACATTCGAACAACCCGGTGCTATGTCTGAATCGACATGGAAGTAGGACACAACATTCATATCGACTTACACCGCGTTCCTATCAACGTGGTGTCCTAAACCCTAATTTGCGGTTTATTTAATTTTCGCATTTTTTTAAATAAGGACATACATTTAAGCGAGCTAACAATGTCTAGAATAATCTGCGGATTTTTTTGTCTCTACGTGGATCTTGTTGGTCCATCTGTGTGCAGGGTAATCAAAGCCTTTTTCCATTTTAGAGAATTTCTTAAAGAGATAAATCAAACCTTCATAGTTCTAATCCCAAAGGTTGATAACTCATTCAACATCAGTCACTGTAGATCAATTACCCTATATAATACCATCTACTATAAAATTATTTCAAAAATCCTAGCAAATAAGTTGAAGCCAATTTTACCAAAAATCATAAGCTCATTTCAAGGAGCCTTTGTGAATGGAATATCCATTCAAAACAACACCCTTATAACACATGAATTTTTTTCACTTTAAGTACTTGGATGATTGGTTGTATGAGTTACTTGATTAATTATGGACCGTAGAGTAGAGGCACGAAATCAAATATGCGATAATCAATTCATCGTTGTTTGATGTTAACCCTTAAAAATTGACTAAGTCGATGTTTAAATTTTTTAAAGGATGATTTGCATAGATATACCAAAAAAAATCATCTTTGCAAAAATGTCCATGAGGGGTAAAATTTGCAAGGAGGCGGGCGGTGAGGGTTCGTTCAGCAAGAAGGGTAACCTGGAGCAACGGGTTTAGAAAACCGGTAAGATTTGCAAATAAGTGGGCCTTTTTGACATTTTTGCAAATTGGGCTGGGTGGGATCATTTTTGCAATGGGCCGGGAAGAGTGGTATATTGACTACCATTTTCTCTTAATTAATTTTGTTTCAATTTATTTTAGTTACTATAATTCACTTATTATAGTATAATTTTTTCAATCTAAACCTAGAAGCATATTTATTATATTTTTCTTAATTTTATTTTCAAATGAAACAAGAAAACGAATAAAGATTTTGAAAAAAATCAATATTTTATATAAATCAATTAGAAGATGAGTAAATCAATTATTTTTATTTTATCGTAGACAATGATATAGTTAATACTCATCGCGCAAATATAATCATAAAAGTTATAAGTTTATTTATGATAGAGATAAATTAATTATATTAAGAATATCAAAATTGAGCTATTATTATTTTTTCAAAAATCTATCTTTTAACTAAATAACTAAGGATCTTTGACCTAATCTATCAACTTAAAATCCCTATTTTCAGGGGATCCGAATTAGATCAAGTTGAAGAGGAGATTAATTCATGCTTCTATTTCATTTAACTTGCACACCAAAACGCTTTCCCTTCATTCCCTACAAACCCACCAAGATCAACCAGATACCTTTGCAGATGTCATCTTTAACAATCACAAAATGGATTCTTATAATTCCATTGTCTATCGAATTCTTCATAACCTAAGGGATTGTAATCAAACTAAACAAAAGGACGGAAAAACCAGTAACAAAGACAAACGAAAAATCTCTAGGTGGACTAACCCACCAAATGTCATCTACAAAGTAAATGTAAATGGCTCCATTAGAGCCCCTAATGATTGTCATGTTGGGGGAATCATTAGGGGTAGTTCGTGCCAGGTGATCGACATTTTTCACCAAAAATGAAGGATGGGATTTATTCTTCAAATAGAAGCGGATGCATTTTGCTTAGGAGTCCAGCAAGCCATTGACAGAGGAATAACGAAGGTTATCATTGAAGAAGATAATTTAAAAGCAGTAGAGGCAATAAACGACAGTCCCAAGGTTGACTGGGAGATCTGTAGAACCATTAGAAGACCAATCTGGTGAAAGGAAGATTTGGTTTTATTCAGTTCCGGCATTGCTATAGAGAAGCGAATATATCAGCTGATTACATTGCTAAGTCTAGAGATGATTGTAATATGTCAACTCTTCCTTTGCATGGGGATCTTTTAAACATCATCCTTAGGGATGATCAAGAATGAACCCGACTCTATAATGGCATTCTATTCGTTGTCTACCATATAAAAAAAAACACATACCACAAATATCTCCGATCACCCTCGACTATGTTTTCAGCGAAACTAGGGCCAAAGGCCGCCACCACATGTCTCCTCCAGCACCAAGGAAACCACCGTGAAAGCCCTACAACAGCAGATCACTGGAAAATACTCAGAAACGACGTCAGAAGTTCCTGCAGAAACGTGATCGACATGCCTACTTTCGAGCTTTTCCACCACCAGCACCGTGGTCCGACGTTATCGAATCTGACTGCATCGTAAACCTTGTAGCACCCTCTGTCGAACCCTTCTTCCCTTTCACTCATACCTACTTCGAGGCACTCGAACCATAACCCCGAAGGTTAATAGTGAGCAGTTTTTCTGCACAGTAGAAAAACATGGTTTATGTACGTTTTTCTTTATTTCCTTCGATTCAAGAGTTGTTAACTCACAAAAATCATTTCTTTTCAGATTCATACCATAGCAAGGGATCATAGACTCGAAAATTGGACGTTTTCAAGTCCCGTTTGGGTAAGATCCGATCCATTCATCGCAATTTGTCGAGTTTAAATTAAGTATGCGATGTTAATCTAACCTATACACTGTTTTGGAACAGTTTATAGCATGTATTGCTCCTGAGATTTTGTGGGTATGGAATTGGGTGGGCTTTTAAGAAAAAATAGTATAAGTGTTGTACTTTTTAAAAATTACGGGATCATTTTCATAATTTATGAAAAGTTAAGGAAATGCCCCTTAACTTTTAAAAAGTACAACACTTACCCTACCTTTTCTCAATAGCACACCCAATTCTCAAAAGCTCACTCAATTATGTACCCACAAAATCTATTACAAGACTTACCCTAGATTTCTCAAAAGCACACCCAATTCCCAATAGCCCACTCAATTCTGTACCCACAAAATCTTCAGAAGCAATACAGGCTGTAAACTATTCCAAAATAGTGTATAGGTTAGATTAACATCGCATACTTAATCGAAACTCGATAAATTGCGATGAATGAAGCGAATCTTACCCAAACGGGACTCGAAAACGTCCAAGTTTCGAGTCTATGATTTCTTACTATGATATGAATCTGAAAAGAAATGATTTGTGTGAGTTAACAACCCTTGGATCGAAGGAAAGAAAGAAAAACGTGCATAAACAACGCTTTTCTGCACAGTAGAAAAACTGCTCACCAGTCAACTTCAGGGCTATGGTGCGAGTGTCTCGAAGCAGTTATGAGTGAAAGCAAAAATGGATTCGACAGAAGGTGTTGCAAGGTTTACGGTACAGTTGGATTCGATGGCGTCGAACCACGGTACTGATAGTGGCGAATATTTTTCGGTGATCTACTTCTGTGGGATGGTGGTTTCCTGGGGTTGGAGGAGACCTGTGGTGGCGGCCTTTCACCAAAATCGTTGTCAAGGGTGATTGGAGATATTGACAGTTTGTGGTTTCCGGCTGATCTTGGGGGGTTTGTAGGGAATGAAGGGGAAAGTGTTATGGTGTGTGAGTTAAATGAAATAGAAGCCTGAAATATCCTCTTCAACTCTACCTAATTCGGATACCCTGGAAATAGGGATTTTAAGTTGATAGATTAGGTAATAGATCCATAGTTATCATTTAGTTAAAGATAGATTTTTGGGGGAAAAAAATCTCATCCGACTTCCTCCCGTGTGGCGTGTCCAGTTGCTGGGCTGGATGAATTTGTGGGCCGGCTGATGAACTAAGGAGATATACACACACAGAGATAAATACACATGTGTATATAGTGTATATATATAACTAGTTATCTACTAATTTACCCATAAATAATATATAAATATTATCTATGAAACTTTTTTATTTAAATAAATTAATTTTTCACATCTCACATTATAAAATATGAAATCACTATCTCGTAAATTTTGCCACATTAAAATAATAGGAATAATAAACACTTTCGATTTTTATTTAATTAAACTTTAAAATTAAATAAACGAAAATAAGAGGGTATTTCATAGTGTTTGATATGCTTTTTCTTGTGCGCAACTGAAAGCCTAGAAGGACAGCTAGAACATTGATCTTCCATACCAAAAGTGTTCGATTCCAGATTAAATCGATACGCCTCAATCCAAGATTGCTTTCATTAATTAGCATAAAATCTGTAAATTTTTAACCGTGATATTCATCGTATTACCAAATTAATACTAATTGATTTCTATAAAACCATACAACCCACCAGCAAAAGAAGATATCCATCATTTGCCTTTTAATTATAGACGCAACCTTAATTTCCTGTAGAACCATATATGTCTAAATTAATATTTGTGTTGGGTGGCATACCGCAATCCATGCCTAGCTCTCTATCTATCGTCGAGATGTTTTCAACTTTATTGATTCATTCGTTTTGATTACAGATGTTTAGTCATACTAGAGTCAACCAAAATATGATTTGTGGACTCATAAGTGCAATCACAAAAAACACACCCCATGCCCCATGGGGACATTAATGTGATATTTTTATAACTTCCTTTTGGATAGTAATCCATCTTTGGCAATTTTTGAAAGTAAATCTTTAATTTTTGGTTTTCAAATCCAGTTACATTGAAAATGTACATCTTTTGCACCATTAGGAACGATAGACGTCGCGGATTTGGTAGAGAATCAACCGGAGGGATCCGGACCCCAATATAGTAGGTTAGTCATTGCTGAAATAGGCAGTGTAATATTAATGATATGGCTTAAATCATACGCAGGGATGAGGCTAGCTGTTGTGACTAGCAGCATCACAGACTCCCTCAGCTCCTTCACTCAAGTCTTCAGAGTCGCCCGAGTGCCAGAGAGCTTGTCCGAGTGCCTTGCCCGAGTGTTGTATATTGTGTTATGTTATGTAGCGTATCACGTGACTCTCACGTGACTTGCTCCCTATTTATATTTCCGTTGTAACAGATTCTGATTACTTCTTCTTCTTCCTTCAATTCAAGAAAAATCGGTTGTGGTTTTCAATGGAGTTTCTCCTCCTCCTCTGAATCTCAAATTTCGATTCTCAATTTGTGAAATGGTATTAGAGCGATCATAGCTCTTCTGTCGATTTCTGGTATTCTTTGATTGTCGCTGTTCTAGACAATCATCTCTGAAATTCGATTCTTGATCGAAGAATGGATCCTCTGAACGAAGTGAATCCTCAAAACGAAGCGAATCCGCAAAATTCGAATGATGTCTTGTACCTGCATCATTCGGATCATCCAAGCTACAATCTATCCACACAATTGCTAAGCGAGACAAATTACAACCATTGGAGCCGAGCTGTGGAGGTTTCTCTGGTCGCTAAGAACAAGATGGGGCTTGTCGATGGAAGCTTTCCTATTCCAGATCTTGCATCACCACAGTATCCTCAGTGGAAGAGGTGCAACGGGATGGTGGTTGCTTGGATTCTCCATTCAGTGGAGAAAGACATCGCAGAATCATTGATCTACTTCAGGACTGCTCGTGAGATGTGGGAAGAACTGAAGCTAAGGTTTGGATCTCCAAATTGCACGCGTCTGTATCAGGTACAAAAGGAATTGTTCAATATATCACTGAATGGATCCTCAATTTCTTCTTATTTTACAAAATTCAAGAAATTGTGGGATGAGTATCTTGATCTCGTTGATATGCCTGTATGTTCCTCTTGTGGATCTGTTAACACTGTCTCCAAATTGCTTGCTAGCCAGCAAGTTATCCAATTCCTTGTGGGATTACCTGATTCCTATAATGGAATTCGTACTAACATCTTGTGTATGAAGCCTACTCCAACCATGGGAGAAGTCTATAGAATGCTTCTTGATGAAGAAAGCCAAAGAGGCTTGAACAATGCTGGTTCTATTAATGAAAGTGTTGCAACTTTCAATGCCTATCAAAGAAACAATCAAGGAAACCAGTACAGATCGAATGGTGGTCAGAAGCCAGATTCTTGGAGCAAAGGTCCAGTGACTAATCAAAATGGGAATGGCAATGGCAATGGCAACCAAAATGGGAATTAGAATGGAGCAAAGGGCAAAGGCAATTATTTCTGTGATCATTGCAAGGTTGCAGGTCATTCCATTAGTCGATGCTTCAAGATTCATGGATATCCTCCTAACTTCAAAGGAGATAAGGGCAAGAGATTTGCTGCAAATGTGAATATGGATGACAGTTGTGACACTACTGGTGCACCAGTACTTACCAAAGGTCAATATGATCAGATCTTGGCATTTCTAAGTAAGCAAAGTGCTGGTGAGGACACCAATATGGTGGCAGGTAACAAGTTTTGCTTTCATATTCATGGTGTTATTCATAACTGGATTATTGATAGTGGGGCAACACATCATATTTGCCCAGATTTATCTATGTTCAGTTCATATAAGGTGTTTACTATGCCTAGTTTTATTACTATACCTAATGGCCATCAATCTAAGGTTTGTCATATTGGTATTATTCAGTTGCAAAACAAATTTATTTTACATGATGTATTACATGTTCCAGAATTTGCTTATAATCTTTTATCTGTAAGAAAATTGGTTCATGATTTAAATGCTTTTATGATATTCACTCCCTCACATTGTTTGGTCCAGGACCCTTCAATGAACAAGCTACAGGTGCTTGGTGAAGTGTTTAAGGGTTTGTATCTCACCACTGAGAAATCCAGCAATGGAGATTGTGACTTACCTGTTTCTGTGTCCAGTGATCCTACTTAGGCGTGGCCACGGGTCGGACCCCGTCGACCCGCCGGGTCAAGGGTCAGGGTTGGCCGACCCGAACCCTAACCCGTAAATCTCACGGGTTGACGGGTTCGGGTCGACCCGTTGACCCGTTGACCCGGCGGGTTACATTATTTTAAAAAAAAAATCTTTTTTTTAAAAAAATGACTATTAAAATAAATAAATAAATAATATGTAAAGATTTTATCTTCACAACACATTTTATCACTTTGATATGAAGTGTTAAAAATGTAGGAAGATTATATCTCCATATTAATTCTTTCATCCACAATAATTTCATTGTGTGATGTAAGAGAAAAAAATATGAGAATATATTTCTCCAACTTCATTTCCAACTTAGTTTCCAACTTAGTTTCCATGCCTTCTCATTCTAACTCCATATTTTCGATGTGGGACAAAGCCATTGTCCCACATTGGAAATGAGGGGAATGAAGGAAGGCTTCCAAGTCTATAAAAGGAGAAGGATGGGGTGTATTTGTCTTACATTGCACATTGCATATTAGTTTATTTATTATTGTGAGTTATTTTAACAATAACTTACATAATTTACATAATATTATAAATTTATTTTATTAAAAATAAATTTTTCAAAAAAAAAATATTTTTAAAAAGCGGGTCGACCTGCCGTGTTGACTCGCCGGGTCACGGGTCACGGACTCCCCGACCCTAACCCTAACCCGCTACCTGTCCCCACCCGCCAACCCGTCAACCCGGACCCGGCGGGTCACGGGTTGACCCGTAACCCGTGGCCACGCCTAATCCTACTTGTAATAAGGCACTTAGTGCTAAAGCTGTTTCTCTTGAGTTGTGGCATTGTAGACTTGGCCATGTTCCTTTTGATCAACTGTTTCATTTTGATTTTTTGAAAGATCTTACTAGAAGTACAAAACATCATGTCTGTCATGTATGTCCTCGTGCCAGACAGCACAGGAATTCTTTTCCTGAAAGTTCTATCAAGTCTGTTATGTGTTTTGAATTGTTGCATGTGGATATATGGGGACCCTACAAGGTTCCTACCCATAATGGTTTCAAATATTTTCTGACTATTGTTGATGATTTCTCAAGGTCCACTTGGACACATCTTATTGCCTCTAAAAATGTTGTATTATCTGTTCTTATGACATTTGTGAAGTTTGTTGGTGTTCAGTTCCAAGCCAAAGTCAAAATCATAAGATCAGATAATGGCTTGGAATTTTGCAGTAAAGAAGCACGTGATTTTTATGCAGATCAAGGGATTGAACATCAAACATCCTGTGTATATACTCCTCAACAAAATGGTGTTGTTGAGAGGAAGCACAAACATCTTCTAGAAACTGCAAGGGCATTACTTTTTCAATCCAAACTTCCCATAAAGTATTGGGGAGAGTGTTTACTTACTGCTACTCATTTGATAAATCGATTTCCTTTGTCTTCTATACAATTTAGAACTCCTTATGATATTTTATTTCACAAAAGCCCTGACTACTCTATGCTAAGGGCCTTTGGTTGTCTTTGTTTTGTCAGTACCTTAAAGGTGGATAGATCCAAATTTGATCCAAGAAGTACACCTTGTGTTTTTGTTGGGTATCCACATGGACAAAAGGGTTACAAAGTTCTAGATCTCACATCCCATAAGATTTTTATATCTAGGGATGTTCAGTTCTATGAAAATCAGTTTCCTTTGCACAAGATCAGTTTTGACACAGGATTGCCTTTACCAAATGTCTCAACTGATCTACCTGATCATATTTTCTTCCCTAATGCTGAGATTGTTGCAGATCCTCCTCAAGCACAAAGTCCTGCATCACCACAGGTTCCACCAGTGGTTCCCCAGCCACCACCTGTTGTGCAAAATCATCAACTTAGAAGATCATTGAGGACTGCAAGACAACCATCACATCTACAGGACTACATATGCAACTTTGGCTCTCATTTTGAACAATTTCCTATGATTTCTGGATTTACTGATTCTTTTATGTGTTTATCTGTTTCTGTTACTGAAACTGACTCTCTTATTGAACCTAAGTCTTTTACAAAAGCATCTAAGGACCCCAAATGGATTGAGGCTATGAATAAAGAGATTGAAGCTCTTCAATCCACAAACACATGGGTCTTAGCTGATCTTCCTGCAGGAAAGCAACCCATAGGATGCAAGTGGGTTTACAAAATCAAACTAAAAGCTGATGGATCTATAGAGAGATACAAGGCACGTCTTGTGGCTAAGGGATACATACAACAATATGGGATTGACTATGATGAAACTTTCTCACCAGTAGTGAAGCTGTCCATTGTAAGAGTAATTCTCTCTATTGCTTTAAACAAAGGTTGGGATCTATTTCAATTAGATGTCAACAATGCATTTCTTCATGGAGATCTCCATGAAGAAGTGTATATGACCATGCCTCAAGGTGTTTCAAACCCTTCTAACAAAGTCTGTTTACTGAAAAAATCATTATATGGTTTGAAACAAGCTGCAAGGCAATGGTTTAGCAAACTCTATACTACATTGTTAGATTTTGGTTTTGTACAGTCCAAATATGATCCATCTTTATTTTTATCTCATACTAATGGTCATTTTACCATAGCTGCTGTCTATGTAGATGACATTATTCTTACAGGATCTGATATTGGTCAAATAGATGCTCTCAAAGGTCATCTCCACAGGTTATTCAAGATAAAGGATTTAGGGAAGCTAAATTACTTCCTTGACATTCAGGTTGTTCACAGTGAAAATTCACTTATTTTGAGCCAGAAGAAATTTTGCTCAGAGATCATCAAGGAAGCAAACTTGGATGACAGCAAGACATGTGTCACACATTTACCACTTAATTTTAAATTACATGCTTCTGATAAGTCCAATTTAATTTCTGATCCTACTACATATAGAAGTCTTGTTGGGAAATTGAGTTACTTAACCAATACTAGACCAGATATATCATTTTCAATACAGGTTCTAAGCCAGTTCCTACAAGCTCCTGACAACAGTCACTTAGCTGCTCTACATCACCTTATCAGATATGTGAAAGGCACACAACATTATGGGGTCAAGTTGACAAAGGGATCTACAATCAAGTTACAAGCCTTCTCAGACAGTGATTGGGCCTCTTGTCCCATTTCCAGAAAATCTGTTACATGCTATGTGGTGTTATATGGCAAAAATCCAATCTCCTGGAAGTCAAAGAAGCAGCCCACAGTCTCAAGAAGCTCCTCTGAAGCCGAGTATAGAGCCATGAGCCAGGCTGCAGCTGAGGTCACTTGGTTGGTCAATCTGTTACATGAATTGGGAGAGTCTGAATTGAGGCCTGTTACTCTTCATTGCGACAACAAATCGGCTCTCCAGATAGCTCGAAATCCAGTCTTCCACGAGAGGACAAAGCACATAGAGATAGACTGCCACTTCACTCGAGAAAAAGTCTTGGAAGGCCTCCTGCAACTGTCTTACTTACCCACTGAGAATCAATTGGCGGATGTTCTAACCAAAATTGTTCCAGCAGAGCATCACAGAGAGTTGCTTTCCAAACTGGGCATGGATGTCACCAACCTTCCTCCAGTTTGAGGGGGGATGTTGTGACTAGCAGCATCACAGACTCCCTCAGCTCCTTCACTCAAGTCTTCAGAGTCGCCCGAGTGCCAAAGAGCTTGTCCGAGTGCCTTGCCCGAGTGTTGTATATTGTGTTATGTTATGTAGCGTATCACGTGACTCTCACGTGACTTGCTCCCTATTTATATTTCCGTTGTAACAGATTCTGATTACTTCTTCTTCTTCCTTCAATTCAAGAAAAATCGGTTGTGGTTTTCAATGGAGTTTCTCCTCCTCCTCTGAATCTCAAATTTCGATTCTCAATTTGTGAAACTAGCCAAGTCGGCATACAATCTCCCTTCATCCCAAACTTAATTTACATAAATAAAACCGACTAACCTTCAATTGAAGTTGTTCATACAGTGATTCCTAGAATGCCTAGTTGTTAGACCAGAACGTGATATCAAGCCCGTTTGTAACGCTCCAACGCAGTCATTGCTCAAACAAAGGGCACACCTGCATATGCTTAGACAACTACCAAGACACGCCGGGTTTTTTCTTATACTCCCCCGAATACCAATCCCCTTTTAAGTACTTCGTGGTAATAGCCTGAACCCATACATTGATTTAGCCAAAAAATTTCATAGCAATTTCATCTATAATGAGTGTATCTTTCCTCTTTGTTCCAAAAGAAACGCCTATACAGTTTGTCTAACTCTACTAAAACCGAAGTCAGCAGCATAAACCATTGCATGAGGAAGATAGGTTGTGCACTTAGATTTGATTTAATCAAAACTTTCCTCTATTTCGCAGATAAACTCGATGCCTTCCACTTGGCCGGTTGTTTTTTGTTTTAATTACCACTCCGCGAAAGTGTCCTTGTTAACCCCGCCATTAACAATAGGACAACCCAATTACTTGTCAAGAACGATTAAATTAGCAATTTCCAAATTTGCAATCAAAGTTGTTATAATTGAGTTTGGTGTGTTAGTCGAAACTTTAAGATTTGATTTCTGATAATTTATTTTTTGGTCGGATAACCTACAATACTTGTTGAGAAAGGTGGAAATTGTCTAACAAGTCGAAGCACTTGCTTTAGCAAAAATCATGATGTCATCTGCAAATGCGAAAAAGGGGACCTTACACACCGTTTTGGCAATAGAAAACCCTATATCTTTGTTTTGAAGGGTCTCATGCTGAATAGATCTAGCCAGAACTTCATAAGAGAGTATGAAGTATGAACAATAATGGAGACAAAGGGTCGAATCCCCCTCTGGCTTGGAGTAAAATGTTAAAAAAAAATATGTTTTTTTTTTTAATTTTTGATAATTTACGGGTTTAAAAAGTTGAAAAGAATAATAAATAAATAAATAAATAAAAGTGGGCTTAGCTTAATTAGCATGGAGTGGAAATTTGAATCATGGATCTTAAGTTTAAATCCCTATAGCTTTATTTTATAGAATTGCTTTACCTCTTGACTTTTTAAACTCAAAATAACTATTTAAATCACATATTTAATGTATTTTCTACTATATTTTTTTATAAAAAAATTATATCTTATATATATTTACAAAAAAATCCCGACAACAAAGGGTGTGTTTGGATTCCATTGCATTATGTTTATAATGCAATTATAAGCATAATGCATTTTTATGTTGTTTGGTATGCACGCATTACAATGTATTTTATTTTAAATCCATCTTAACTTAAATACATTGAAAACCGTGCTAAACAAACACTACCTTTAAATTTTGCATTATAATCATAATACGATTGGAATCCAAACACACCCAAAGTCGAACCCCTTCTTGATTTTTTTCTGACTTCGGCTTTACGTTAGCTTCGGTCGAGGAAGAATTGTTTTATCGGGTCATCATTAACTAAGATAGAATAAGAGACAGTCGAAATACATTCAGAAATGGTCGAAATACATTCAGAAATGGGGAGACGAAGGTTGAGTGAAACCAAATTTTCGAGATTCAATTAGGTTTGGGTCAAATAGAAGTCGTATTTGGGTCGGATAATGGGAGTTTTGGATATGTGTAGTTTAGGCCTACATTACATTCCCGAATTGATTTTGGATATCGAATCCGGATTCCATTATACGGGTCTCGCTATATTTACGGTTTTACCCCTCTCCCACCACTGTTATCCGGAGCGGATAGCGCTAATGGTGTGCATTTCAGTGTCTTGAGGTTGAGGATAACGCGCTCTCTCTCCGTCCATCAATGGCGACGATGGCCACCACTCCATCCCCCTCCTCCTCTCTCTCCTTCTTCTCCTCCTCCGTATTCCTCCCAACCCCCACCAAGCCCTTCTCCTTCCTCCTCATAAAGCCCCGATCCCTCAAAACCCCACCAGCTCTCTCCGCCACCATTTCCGCCCAGCTCGCCGCCCTCCCGGTCCTCAATTTCGACGGAGAAAAGGTCGGCGAGACCTTCCTTAACCTCAAATCCGCCCCGCCGGACACGGCTCGCGCCGTCGTCCACCGCGCCCTCACCACCGACCTCCAGAACAAGCGCCGCGGCACCGCCTCAACCCTAACCCGCGCCGAGGTCTCCGGAGGAGGCCGGAAGCCCTATCCCCAAAAGAAGACCGGTGGAGCCCGCCGCGGGTCCCAGCGTACTCCTCTCCGGCCCGGCGGCGGTCTCATCTTCGGCCCCAAGCCCAGGGATTGGTCCGTTAAGATCAACAGGAAGGAGAAGAGGCTGGCGATTTCCACCGCCTTGTCCAGCGCCGCCGTTAATAGCTTCGTGGTGGAGGAGTTCGGGGAGAGGTTCGAGAAGCCGAAGACCAAGGAGTTCATTGCGGCGATGAAGAGGTGGGGATTGGATCCCAAGGAGAAGTCCATGTTCTTCTTCATGGAGTTGGAGGACAATGTGGTGAAATCGAGCAGGAATATTGGTACTTTGAAGATGCTAACCCCACGGAGCTTGAATCTCTTCGATGTTTTGGATTCAGATAAGCTCGTGTTCACGCAAGCGGCGGTGGATTACTTGAACCAAACCTATGGATTAGATTCTGCAGATGGGGATGAGTATGAGGAGGAAGAAGATGAAGAACAGGAAGGTTAGTGTCCTTTATCATCTTTGTTTCTGATTTATTCAGCTCAATTGATTGATTGTGAATTGCAAATGTCTGAACATCTGAATTGGGAAGCTTGATTTCAGATTGTGATTGAAACTGATAAGAGAAACTCAATTTATTTACAACCTTCATTGTAATTCAAACTTGGAATGATGCGATAATCATCCTGATCTGATTCTACATTTGCGAAATTGGGAGAGATAGTTGGTTATCTTATACATATTTTGCAATGCATCATATGGTGTGTCACCCAATTATGTTAAATTCATCTTCAAACAAGATTAAGATTACAAGGACTGCGGTAAACTCATTGATTTTCTCTGTTGATAAACTCGTTGATGTTCTTGTTAATAGATACACTTTCATTGATCTTTGTACAGAGACTGTAGCCGAAGAGGCTTCTTGATGGTGCAAGCAATAGCAAAAGAGCTGACAGGCTTATGAATCTCACGAACCCGAGTTCGGTAATCACTTCTGCAGATTTTGCCCTGAAAGGGATCTGAGAAATGCAGGAATGATATTTTGTAATGTGAATTCTTAGATTTGCAGTGCCCTCTCTCCGGTTGGGTGTCGAAAACCTGGGATTGTGGCACTTTGTTTGTACAAGTTTTCTCTATCCTGGAAGATGCCTTTAAATTCACTGTAGAAATCTGTCATTTTGGTTAAACATATGGTATGTTCTCTCAACATTTTTTTAACATTGGCCTGTTTTTGTGAGAGCTCACCGCATTGTTGTTGCATTCGGGTCCGATCCTGAATCTTTTTATTATTTACACAAGAACACAGCAATTGACAGGTTTCCTGTAAGTAAGATAAAGAGGTGCTGAACTGATATGTGCCATTAATACCATTTTCATGTACCATGAGACTGTTTTTACAGCTACATGAGAAGTTACAATTGCAAAAGCTAAATGCTAAAACGAATATGTATACAACGTTTGAAAAATATTGTAGATCATGTACAACATACTTCGCCATACACTAACAATCTCCGACGTTGGATGATCGTGTAAAGTAAGCCAACATTAGAGATCCCCCATGTTCTGCAACATGTGCTCTCCCCCAATCGAAGTAGCGTATATAAAGAAAGGAGGATGGTCGTAATATGGAGCTGCTCGTTGATGGGGCACGTCAAATTTGGTGTGTGGATAAGAAGACACTAACATTAGCCGTGAAAAACGACCCATGAGCGGTTACTTCTCAAGCGTACAGGCGAATGTTAGAGAGAATCACGGTTGGAGAATGCAGCCATCATGAAGAAGATGTTCTTTGTAAAGGGAGAACTGATGCCTCTTGGGTGCCCTTGACGAAGAGGGCAAGTTCAGCTGGAGCCACCACCAGTTGCAACCATTTCTGCAGATCTTCTCCTTCTACCTTCTCTTTCTCTGAGACGAATGCAACAGTAGGAATTGTGAAAAAAGAAACAAGAAAAAACATTCGATGGCATATACTCTGATGCGCAAAATGATTATACAAACCATAAATAAGGTTGTAATGAAACAATTTACCCTCTAAATGGGCACCAAGCCCCTCCAAAACTGTAGGATTTGCACGTATGACGGATAATGCCACTTCGAGTGCAGATTGTAGAAGAATTTTGACCTCTCTTTGAACAAGATCCACTAGGTGACCCTGTCGCGTAAATTTCAAATGAGCACTTCTCATGACAGCAAACGTTAAAGCTTAAAGGAAAAGGATACCAATTCAAGTTCATAGGAAGACCTGATCTCTTCCCCAGGGAGCAGAGCCAGAATCATCAATCCCACCACCGGAGAGAGTGGCAAGTGACAGAGGGCCAATGTTTTCACTTAAACCATACTCAGCTATAGCTTTGTATGCCATATCAGTTGCTCTACGTATATCATCGAGAGCACCTGTCGAAACACGGCCTGCATAGACTACCTCTTCTGCTGCACGACCACCAAGAAGGGTAACCAATCTTCCACGCAACTCGTCCACAAAAAGTAAATATCTGTCCTCATTGGTAGGCGGAGAGTAAGTAAAACCCAGTGCTCCTCCAGACCTCGGCAATATGCTCAACTTCTGATTACATAATTATCAAAAGAAACAAGAAAAGCACAGACACATTCAAATTCCCCTCTCTTTGTTCATCCAACATCCCATATGACATCTAAGCAATGCGAAGTGAAGTGAACATGCATAGAATTTTGATGAGGATGAAAAACTTGAAAATATAAAGATCTGCCTAGAAAAACTATTACAGCACGTTATTTAGTAGACGATACTCAAGTTCCATGGTATATTCCAGGTATCAGAAGGAAAAAAAGTCTCGAGTGTAACTTAATATCTTTAGCCTTTTTCCCTATAATAGTTTTATAATTAAACAAAAATAGATAGTTTAAAACTATAATAGTTTTAAACAAAATCGATTTATTGAGATTTATGATAATTAAAAAAAAGTGATTTTAGCTTTAAAAAATAGATAGTTGGTTAAATGAAATTAATGGTTTTAAGTGGGGCCAAATTAATAAATGAATTAATTTAATTGGTCAACTATACTACTTTTAAGGAGAAGTTGCCATGTGGCGAAGGTGACTACTCCTTTAGTATATACTGTAGTATATTGATTGATTTGTTCCTACTCAGCGTTCATAAGCTTAGTAAACCGATAGTCCATAAAATAGAAAAATGTTTTCTGCAGCGAGGAGGTACTGGTGGTTTGGCTCAAAGGTTCTAATTATCTTTCACCTGTTTCAACCATACTTTACACATAAAGAAAAGAATTACTCCCTTGAAACAGCATTTATAAACTACAACAAGATGCCCCAAAACCCAAATACAAAGCCATTCAAGTTGTCAAAAAATTGCTTAAGAAAGAGAAGTTCAGTGGGATATTCACCTTAACTTGTGGCTGCCCTGGAAGAAGATTAGCAACTGCAGTTCCAACAACTGCATGCCCTGCTTCATGACGTGCAACAACAGCCTTCTCTGTTCCTTTTAATTTGGCAGTTTTTTTCTCAATTCCCTGTTAGGACAAAAAGGTCACGTTCACAGTAACAAAAAACTAAGCAGTTAACTGGTCAACCAAGTAAATTTGATGCTCCCTTATCAAAAGAATTCACATTATTATTATTCTATCCATCTAAGAATGCAAACTGTTCTTCGCTTCAACACGAAAAACATCCTCCATCCCCAAAACAAAAATCCTTAAATTATCAAAAACAGCAGGCACCTAGCTGTGAGATCATGAGAAGAGCTGAATTGATGATGTAAGGTGATAGCAGTTGCAAGAAGTGATCATTGTTTGTGGACTTTATGTGTAAGAGGTGGTATATTATGCTATTAATAGAAGAAGCTATATTTCCTATCACTTCTCTCATTGGTACCTAAGAAAAAGTATGCAAATTACCTAGAACTATATAGTCTCAAAGATAGCAACCAACTGCGCAAAATAAGTTAATATCGAAATCATGAACACGAACATCTCAGAAAAGCAACAACTAGGCAACACTTCGAATTTGAGAATAAAGGCACTGCTGCACTGGGAAGTTCAAACTCAAGGGTGTTCTTCTATCAGCAGAAAATATGTCACATATAAATAGGCAGACCTGACAAATTTTCCAACCAATTGCTCAGGTTTGAACTTTCTAAAGCAAAAATAATGTCAATTTTCCCACCCATATCCCATATCAGGATATCAATACCAAACAAGGGCTTATGGTGTTTGGTCTAATGAAGAGTTATGGGCAAGGAAAGGAACATACTGCTATTGATCTCTCCACAGCATGAATGAAGTCGACTCTCTCAACAACCAATTTGCTCTCTCTACCAGCCAATAAAGCAGCTTCATTAACCAAGTTGGCGAGATCTGCCCTGCAAAATAAATAACCTCAAATGCCTTAATTAATGAAAGAAAAGGGAGAGAACCTTAATTTTATTGAGTATACTAGAGAATGTGCAAAGTGACTACCCAGTGAAACCTGTAGTCATGTTAGCAATATCACTAAGACTAACATCATCTCCCAAAGGAAGTTCTTTCCTAGAAATATGCACGTTCAAAATAGCTTCCCTTCCCATCCTGTCTGGAGTTTCTACCTGAGAGCCAAATCATAAACAACATCGGGGTGAAACCAGCTTATATAAAATTGGCTTATTGCACAAAAGCATATAGACACAGATATCAAAACAAACCATGACGACCCGATCAAATCTTCCAGGACGGCGAAGTGCAGGGTCCAAAACATCTGCACGATTAGTAGCTCCAAGAACAATCACAGCAGAGTTACTATCAAATCCATCCATTTCCTGCAATCCAATTCAGGCATGCATTAATATAGGAAGAATGAAAAACAATAAATTTAGAAAGAAGCAGTAATTTGATAGGAGTATTTACAGTAAGCAATTGGTTCAATGTTTGCTCCCGCTCATCATTGCTGACAATCCGAAACTTCCCATCACGGCTTTTTGCAACGGCATCTATCTGCCACATGAAGAAACATTGTCCAGAAAATTAACAGCGATCCACAAAAGGATGTTAAAAGTATAATCCAAAAATAAAACAAACAAAATTCCTACAATCCAATACTTCCTATACCTCGTCAATGAATATGATTGATGGTGCTTCCTTCTTTGCTCTCGCAAAAAGATCTCTTACACGGGATGCTCCCATACCAACATAGAGCTCTACAAATTCACTAGCAGAGCAACTAATGAAGGGCACATCAGCTTCACCTGCAACAGCCTTTGCTAGAAGAGTTTTGCCTGTTCCAGGAAGACCAACCTGTAAAATAATCAAATATTTGACTTCTGTTAAGTCAATAGTCAATGACACTGACATAGCTAGGTAATTAAAAACCACTAAATGGATCTGCTAATAATCATATAAAGCAGGAGGATAGACAAATTAAAACAAGTAGGATCTCTTGAGAAGGGAATAAAAAGAGCCTCTTAAATTATGGAAAATCGTGTCCAAATTATTAAAAAACAGTTCATTCTCATTTGAGGTTATGACTCACCAGTAAAACTCCTCGAGGAGGACGTGCTCCAAGCCTTGTGTACCTATCTGGGTTCCTCAAATATTCCTGGAAAGTGGAGACATAAAAATACATATATCATAGTCCAAACTCCAAATTTAAGATATACGAGTGTATATGATCTAATGAAGATACCACAATTTCTTCCAACTCCTCTTTAGCTTCATCAACACCAGCAACATCAGCAAATGTCACTGTTTCCCCTTGTTCAGAAACTTTGGACCCACTAGAGCTTCCTGATTTTCGGTTTCGAAGCTGGCCAGCTGTACGCTGTAACCACAATCCCAAATAAGAATCAAAGAAGACATCATTTCCGAAGGAGTAAGGGGCACACGGCACCACACCTGTGAAAAACTAACAGGAAACCGGTGGAGAAGCGCAGCAAGGACAGCGACATAAAACAAGGCTATCTGCAAAGCAACCAATTGAAGATAAATTCATAAAAGCTTATGAAAAAAATGATTCGAAAATATATTACAGATCAGGAAAACTAACAGCTAATTATTGATGACATGATATAGAAGGCACGCAGTTAAATATAATTTATTTCATTTCAAAGTGTGAGAAATAATTAATTTTATGCACTCTGATTCAATCACTGGTTAATTTCCAAACTCTGCTTAATGTACCCGTGCATCTTGATATCCACTCAATATGTGCTGTCTAATGCAGAATGTGAATCCAATGCAGTGTTACCAACATCGTAGACCACTCCATTTTTATAAAATCCATTGCTCATATCCATGTTGTATATAGCATGGTCTGACATCGAGGAGGGAAAAACAATAACCCACAAGTTTCTCTACCACTGAAGTTTTAATCATGTTCTTGGCATCCTGGAATTTTAATAGATATTATACCTCAAAAGGCGAGCAACGCCTTACCATATCTACAGCTAACCCAGTATAATCCATCTTAGAGCTCCCAGTCCACATATAATGCAACCGCAAAGACACTTTTGCATCTCCAAGATCCTCTTAGCCAGAGGCTATAAAATTCACTACATTCTCCTACTTTACAAGCACAAGGGCTGTACAATAATCATCAATATTCAAAGTTATATGATGACAAATCTATGAGTTTTCCATTTCCATGATACCATCAACATGATGCGCATGCCCCACCATTTTTATTGTGTTTGAATAGCAAAATCATTCTCATACACAGGTTCAAAGGAACAAAATCAATACCAGATTTAAGGACACTCGAAATTTTGTGATTTTGAAATCTTACCAAAAGGCCCAAGGTGGCAAAGCACTAAAACAAACAAGGCCAACTCAAACTCGTACCTAAGTGGATGCAAATCTCTCTAAATTATCAGCAGCTTATCAAATGAATTGCAGATTATATAACTCAAAAGCGGGGAAAAAATTCTAAAATAATATTCCCTTTCCACGCAAATTCACATTGCACAGCCAATGAACAAAGTTTTAAATGATTGTACCACCGGATACATACCAATGCAGAATTGAGAAAACCACCAGATCGCTTATCCGGAGACCCAAATTCGACGTGATTATCGAGCATTTTCTCATATGGAGTCTTTATATCAGTAGGCCTTGTTGTTGTATACACTACTCTCTTTGTTGGTGCCACACTCTTCAACAATGTCTCAGAATCTTGAAACTTATTCACACCTCCCAATTCACTATCCCCACCGCTTCCCCCCTCGTTCTTCAACCTAAACATTATATGAACACCATCAACCTCCACCTTCTGAACCTGATTATCGCTAATCTTATTCAAGAATTCGCTATACGGAACGCTCACAACTGTCGTCTGTGCTCGGGGCTCCGACCCCGGCAGTGGAATCCCAGGCCGAAGCAGCCTCATCACAAACATTACAATCCCCAATTGCAAAAGCAGAACACCAATTTCTTGCGCTCGAATCACCGGTTGCCACCGCCATTTTCCCCCTCCAAACCAGTTCTTTCCCTGCTTCTGCTTCCGCGGCGTCGGAGAAGGCTTCGAATTCGGTGGATTCCGGTTCGCCTGTTTCGAGTCTCCCGATTTCGCCTCCGTCTTATCCGACGAGCTCTTTTTCGAATCCGTGTCTTGCTCGCACGAGCTGTTCGCTCGAACACGGCTCTCCCTCCACCATTGGTTCCTCAAATACACCCCTCTCCATACATCAAAACTCCCTAAATTCCTCGAATTTCTACACAAAGGATATATCGACGAGTTCTTGACGATGAAATTATGTCTGTGATTCGGAACCCTAGCCCGCCCGCGGAAGTAGCTCAATCCATTTGAGAAATCCGGCCTACAACACGGAATTGAGTACAATTTAGCGTGAATTACTGGCCGTGGAGCTTCAATCACCGGCGGCATCTCTTTAAACCCTAAATGAAAGCTGAAACGATGTCAAATCTCAATCATACAAGCTAAGATTTGCTTTCTTTGTTTGTAGAAACAGATTGGGGAAGAGAGAAAGGAAGAACAAGAGAGCGTGAGACTTTTTGTGGACCGTCCGATTCGATATTTCGGGAGCTTCCGTTAATTCAGAGCCGTCCAAATTTGTGTACGCATTGATAGATTTTCGCTCTCTCTCCGGTGAGTTTTTTTTTCATTTCTTTTTTTTTTAAATCTAATTTCTTATCTCGTTTTTAGTTTTTTTTTTTCAAATTTTGTGTGTCTGTGTTATCCATTTGTTTGTCGTCTTCGATCGTACTCCCATAAGCTGGTTTTGGAAATCTGAGGCGGAGAGGAAGTGGCAGATTACACACGTGTGGCTATTCACGCTCAACCTCTCATATTGGGACACGTGTAATCATCGGCTGCCTGGATCCAATGAGCGGCCAATAAGATGTAAATAAGTCCTAGGCCGGCCCAGTTTGTGAGGCCCATTGGGCTTTGTAGCGATTGCTCAAGTTTTTGCCGCCATTAGATTCTTGAAATGGAACTTCACTTTCAAATTATTTATTGATCAACCTATGATATTCCTAATTCCTATATACTATCCGTACTACTAAATCAGCAAAAACAGATTCCTTAAGTGGTAGTGTTAAGCTATAATACGAATGATTCGCAGACTCGGTATTAGATTCTCGAAGAAGAACAAGTTCTCATTAGTCCTAATCGTCTTTCCTCGTCGGATTTAGCGTTTGATAAGGTAAGAAGCATTGATGGAAAGGGAAGTAGAATACGAATCTTCGTCACAGTGAAGATCGAGGCAGGAATCAAGATAGATATAAAACCATAACTTAAGCATGAGATAGATATTAAGGGTGGGGTTCGTAACGAAATTACCGAGTATGATCATACATCGGAATAAAGCAGCCATGGGAAGAGGATGCTTTTGAATGCAAGTGGAAAGAAAGAAAGAGTGCAAGCCTCTTTTGCAAAGGAGGAAAGGGAAGTGGGCGGATCTTCATCACTTTGTTGCCTTTTAACTCCTATTTGATGGGACTAAACATACACCATTGCAAATGCCCTTTAACCTCTTGTAATCAACTTTGTTGTGGTTCTTCTAATTGTGCCAGACTGTTAAGATGTGATGTCCATCTCACATCGGTTAATCAAAGAGTCTAGATCTGGTATAGCAGTTATTAAGCTCAGTGAGTTACTCCTTCTATTGTCAGGTTTCATCATAAGATAATTGAGAAGAGTGTAACGACCCTTGAATGAATCTTTGATTTGGTGTGGAGATATCCACATGAACAACGAGCACGTTGAGAAGACTTCTCTTTGGAAAGAGGATCTTCATTGAGAAGTTGAAAAAGAGATTCCGAATATGAAAGCTTGCAAAAGAAGAAAAGAAAAGAAAAGAAAGAAAGAAAGAAACTAGAGATTTGAAGCATTAGATGCTTTTGTGTAGTGGGATATGGTATGGGGTCGACCATGATCCCGGGATTTATGTAGGTCGGATTCATGTTCAACTTACACCTTAAACGTTACTAAGATAGAACAAGTAAGAGATCGATTTCGTTTGTTAAGTATCTTTGTTAGTTACTTTGGCGAATCTGAACGGAGATCGGAACTCAATAACACACTATTAAGTTAGGTCCAAACAACCATATTCCTTCTTGGTCTTCTATATGAGTGTTGGGTGAAATGAATAGCAAGGAAGATAATTCAATTCCATAGGAAGAAAGCAACCAATGATGTATGATGGAATACAGAGTTTTGAAGTGCTTTGTGACTCAGCCATCTCTACCAACCATGAAGCTGCCAATGAAATGCATTGTCCTCTTCTTATCAGCTCAATGTGTTATGGTAGACAAATTGATTTCCAAGTTGTACTTGGAATTGTTTTTCTTATTTCACATGGATGTTTGTGTTTTGAAATAGACCAAACCATATGACATCAATAGTTTTACTTTTGGATGACATACCCAACTCCTTATTAACAGTTCCGTTAAGCTACTGATAAAAATAAGATCTAAACACAACTTTGAGACTTGATTGGATGGATTCCATAGGGCATTTTTTTAAGGCTTAGTAGGAGTCATTGGAATCCAAAAACACCATATGCAAGAATCTCTATGAGCCTCACTACTCACTAGTAAGGTCTTTCAAGGCCTAAAATTATGTTAACACATAGTAATGACCAAACCTTTTTCTCCCTCCTTCCAACAACTCCAATATAGAATTTATTTAGACTAATTCCAAGATCTAGATAGTAAACATATACTATATTTATTGACAAGGAGGGGGCACCAAGCATTGAAGGACCAATTCAACACAGAGACACTAGTCTAGAGAAACACCAAAAGACCCTAAAGAATCATACCAAGAAAGCAAGGAACACAAAACAAGATGCTCCCAATTACATCAACCACTAAAAGCCCTCTTCTTTTTTTTTGGCTGTCCATTTGAAAACTACATAACATCACAATCAACTTTCATCAGTAACATATAATTCATGAGGGGGCACTGCTTGTTATTGTTAGGGGAGGTTGAATCTGCAAGACCCATGTTACTCAATTGTGGCCCTGCACCTCCATCCCATATGGGCTCACCGCGAAAGGCGACAAGAACACACTCTCCCCACCAAGCATGGAATTGAAGGCCATGGATGGTGCATTGGCCCTTTGCTGGGCCCACTCGAATGAGGCTTGATTCGGCTGGTATTGGCGGTGTTGGTGGTCCGGTGAATCCAACCTCTTGCTATCTGTTGAAGGACCGCTGCAGGCTTGAGTGTCTAAGGCCACTGTTGTGATGTCATGGATGCTTGCTCGCCTTTTGTCCTTTCGGTCTGAGAGCTGCCTTATGAAGTACTTCTGAGCGTGGCTTGCGACTTGAGTCGGTGTCCTAGTCACTACGAAGTTCCTTGAGATGTTCCTCCAATCGCCTTTTCCGTACTTCCTCAGGCCCATCAAGAATAGCCTGCGAAAGTCAGGAATACATTATTAAAGTCCGACTCAGACCAATGACTGAATTATAAATTAAAAACATGACGAAGACCTACTTGTGCTCTTCCTCGGTCCAGGGGACCCCTTTCTTCCTCTCCTGATCGGAAGAGCGAGAGGCGGGGCCCCTCTTCCCGCCGGGGCAATAAGAGGCCTTGTAGCCATCAAAGCCATTGCTGCAGTGGTGGTTGATCCACTCCAATGTGAAAGGAGAGGTGGTGTAATCGCGAATCGGAAAGAGCCCAGCTTCGATCTTACAGACATCGTCTTCAAGCTCCTTGTACTGCCTGATCACATCGCCCTCCGTCTTCCCGGGGATCAAATTGGCCACCCGCTGCCACCGGTCCGGCGTGTCCTTGTCGAAGAGAGCAAGAGCGTCCTCGAACAACTTGTTCTCGGCGTGAGTCCATTCGCTCCTCTTGCTCTCATCGATCAGCCAGCTTGCCTTTGATAGATAAGCTGGGGAGAGCACTTCCATGCTCATATGGGTTTTTTTCAGCACCTCTAGATTGACTTTGGATCTCAATTTCAATTTGAAGGTGTTTTTTGGAGTGCCTAAATCAGCATGAAAGCATAGAGCATGAGCATTTGATAGGAATAGGAATACTCTTTTATGGTGGCATAGGCCTACCCCTCCTATAGAGGAATCTGGAAAAAGACCCACCAACCCAACAAAAAAATCTCAGAGAAAAATCAATCAAAATCAGCTCAAGAGCTGAAATTGAAGCCAAATAGACAACCAATTGAGGGGGGATTAAAGTATGAAGCCACTGGTAGCTTAAAGATTGAACCTTTTTGTCAAAAAAAGAAAGAATTTCTCAAGAACAGAAAACCTGAAATCAATTCCAGATGAAGATCTGGAAAGGGTAAAAAGAGAGTGGCGAAATCTGAAACAAGCAAAGGGTAGAAATGAATATATGGAGGCTGAAATTAAGGCAATTCGAGGGAGATCTGGGGAGAGGGGAGGGAGAAAGGGGAAGGTGGGGAGGGTGTGGAGGATTATGATTGGGTGGAATGGTGTTTGTGGATACTGCTAATTATATGGAAGAAGAAGAAAAGTTCATTGCAGTACTTTATAGTATAATAATTCATTCCATTTCCAGTCACTCTCAGTGCTGTACTCTTTTTTTCTTTTTTTTTTTAAATGATCAGCAATTAATTGAAATTGAAAGTTGGAGGCAAATTTATTATTCCTATATACATGAAAAATAAGAAGAATGATTTTTTTTTTGGAAAAAAATATTATGTGCCATTGTTCATTGACATTGTGAAAATATGAAAATCCCTTGTCAAAGGGCCCACCACTGTCGATCTACCATCAATTTCACAATTTTATTTGCAAATGCTAGGGTTATTTGGGGATGAGTCTACAAGAATTCACCCATCCTAAGGTTTTGGAAGAAAAAAATAGAAAAATTAAAATAAGTTTTGATTTTTTTTTATAATATTTATTTTTTTTAAAATGAGTAATAAAATATAATTTTTTTTAACTTATTATTGATATTTAGACCATATGGTTATGATTCAAATACTTTTGTCTTTGTTGTCAACAGAATTTGTTTTAATTAATTTATTCAATTAAATTATCATTTAAATAACAAATTTAGTTTTTTTTTCAATATTGTATTTGAAAATTCTTTTTATCGAAAAAGTTATCGAACTGCCCAACCTAAAATTATTTATGGCTCCGCACTTCTTGTATGATTGCTATTCGAGTCGAGGAATACTAGTCAGGAGCAGTCTTGGGCCTGCCCGCTAACACAACTTGCTTACTCATATTTTAGATTTAAGAGTGTGTGCTATCTTTCGTCTCTCCTTTCTACTTTTTTCGTTTGTCGTTGTGGAGTCTTAATCGACCACCTTTGATTGACTTGTCATGGGTCAGTGGGTCACTAAGAAACACCTTTGATTGATTGTAGGGGATTGGTAGTGTGAGTTGTTTAAATTTAATCAGTTTAACGTACAAAATCGTAGAATTATGAGAAATTATAAGTACTATTATTAGGGATTGGATAAGCTTGCTGCCTAATTTTAAGAAAGAAGTTGGGTGCACTATATATAACCAACTCTGTCCATGATGGGCAATGGAGGCTCATGCATTCCGTGAGTCAGTATGACAGTTTCTCTTTCTCTCTCTAATAGGGGATGATACCACCCGAACTTAAACCTGATCGAAACCGGAAAATCTAGTATCATATACAATTCAAACTGGAATTCGAGACCAACCTATTTTGACTTTATACTCGTATGGACATGATCACATGAACATAGACAAACCTGACCTGGCCCATACTCGATCCATTCTTACCCAACCCGAATAAGACCCAACTCATTCTTATAGTTATTTTAATTTTCTTATTTTACTCAAATAATATTAATTACATATATACATATAATGAGACCTAATATATCTTTAAAAAAAAAATAAAGTTTGATAGTCAATAGTTAAGATAATTGTGAAATGCTAAAAAAACGTTACTTACATATTTACATATAATTAGACCAAATATAACTAAATAAATAAAGTTTAATACTTAATAATTAAGATAAATAAAAAAATAATTATTATTTTATAATAAAACTAAATGTGACTGACTTGACCAAACCCGAAATCCATTCGAAAAAACATATCGTTTACTATCTATTCCCTCCGTTCCAAAAAAAAATGTCGTTTACTATCTATTCCCTCAATTCCAAAAAAAAAATGTCGTTTATTATTAACACACTTTTTTAGAAGTATAAAATATCCATTTTTTTTATTAAAAAAATTTAACAATTTTGTATCTATTAATAGTAACTATGACAATGGAAAAAAAATTATAAAAAATAAACATTTTAGTTTTTATCATTTTTTAAAAAAATGTATATGTTTTACAGAAGCGAAGGAGTATCATGATTGATTTCTAGAGGGGTTTTAAAAATCGAGAGATCGGTAAAAAAAAAATGTTGACTAGATAAGTTTGATAGCAACAAAATAATAAACAACAAATAAGGGGAATTTTTTTTTTAAAATATTCACTCAAAAATAAATAATTAAAAAAAATTCACACTTTTAAACCATTTATGAAAATATTCATTTTTGTCAGATTGGGTAGAAAAACGTTGTTTCGTACCGCATTTTATTAATGAAATAGGAATTTTGAAATTGGAAAAAGAGAGCGGAATAATTAATGAAAGAAATGCGGTTTGAAACCGCGTTTCTTTCATTAATTGTATTCCAGATAAATAATATTCATATATTCAATATTATTATCATTTTTTTAGGTAGAAACGCGGTTTACTTTTTTTTTTTAAGTTTTTGCAGGTTGATCCGGGAGAGGAAGAGAGGTGGTTGGAACAAGGCTGCCGAGCGCGGATCTGTCGGAGGCAAAGACGGTGACGTCGGAGGCAAGGGTGACCATTAAGGCGGCGAGAGAGAAGGGGAGTGGCGTGCCCAGCAACCTCGACTTCGATTCGAGCCCCAATCTCGACTCTGATTCGAGCCTCAATCTCGACTCCGATTCCGTTACAATCGAAGGTGCTGATTCGAACAATTGGGGGAGAAAGAAGGAGGATGGAGATGTCTTCGACACTGGTTGCCAATTGGGGGAGGAAGGAGGAGGCGGGAGGCGCGGATTCGGACAATTGGAGAGGAAGAAGCGGGGTGACGGTTGGGGGAGAAAGAAGGAGACGGGGGTGATGGTTGTGGGTGCTAGAGGAGGAGGAGCGAGACGATGGCGCCGGCATCGGAGGCAGACGGAGCCGGCGTAGACAAAGGCGTCGGCACAGACCATGAAGGAGGAGAGCGGCGACAGTGCAACCATCTGTGAGCAAGGACTCCGTCTCTCCTCCGTGTGCATCTGTCCAAGGTTCAACCTGGGGAAAAAAAACAAGCAGAGAGACGTTTACAGTTGTACCAAACCGTGTTTCTACCCCAAAAATAATAATAATATTGAAGTAAATAATTATTATTCATCCGGGTAAAATTAATTAAAGAAATGCGGTTTCAAACCGCGTTTCTTTCATTAATTTTTTTCCACTTTTTTTTTCCAATTTCAAATTTACTATTTCATTAATAAAACACGGTAAGAAACCGCGTTTTTCTGATTGATCTGACAAAAATGAATATTTTCGTAAATAGTTTGAAAATGTGAATATTTTTTTAATTATTTATTTTTAACTGAATATTTAGAAAAAAAAAATTCAAATACTGGGACAAATGATTTGAACTCTAGAACCACCCTGAATCACCTGTAATATCAGGTGTAAAACTCGGTCTTATACTTAATTATTTTAGATAAAAATTCATATTAAAAAATTTTTAAAAAAATTATATTTATATTCTCTACACTTATATTAATATATTATCATGTTTATAAAATTTTATTATGAAAAATCATTATTAAAAATGATGGATAATTAAAAGATGGATTATTTTAGAAAATATATTTTTCTAAAACATATATTTTCAAAATAAAAGTTTATAAACATGTTAATATAAGTATATAGAGTATAAATATAATTTTTTTTAATTTGAATTTATACACAAAATAATTAAGTGTAACTATTGTTGCAATATTACTTATTCACACGTACAATTAATATGGCCATATGTATGCATTTTATGAATGTAGCGATTGCAATATGCAAATAGCCATCCTTGAACATTTGTACAAATCGATCTAAAAAGAAGATAGAATAATGGAAGGAATATTATTACTGTCCACACAAATAAATTAGCTGTATACTTATCAGATTTATGAGCTATTGAAGAAATTATATAATAATGACATGGCTACTCCATGAGTTTCATTAATTCCATCTCTACAGTTAGATCTGAATAACTTTAAAGCGGATTGCAAAGACGAAAACCTATATCCTGATATCCATATATCATCATGCTTCACACATACATTATACATAAGTCTTAACCAAACAAATCATTCACACGAGAGTATCTTTGACATCTACAATACTATTAATCATATATATAATAATTATGGCCATTAATGATATATCTTCAACTCGGCAACACGAGAATTCATGAGATCCCTACATAATGCAGTCCAACTTAAGATGGGTATAAGAAAACAAATGGTTTTAGTCAAGGGTGGAGGGGAGGGTGCATGAGGTGGCCGGCTCAAGCCCCGGCTTAGAGGAAAACGTTAAAAAAATGTATTTTTTTTTTAATTTTTGATAATTTTAGGATTAAAAAAAAGTTAAAAAGAGTTATAAATAAGTGTGCTCAGCTTAATTGGTTGCACTTCGAAGCGTTTAGGCCCTATTTGGTATAAGTGTAGTAATCGGAATGGGAATGAGAATGAGAATTGGAATTAAAATTCGAAATAAGTCATTTCTCAAGCAGGTTGTTTGGTATAATGTCGGAATGAGAAATTCAACCTAAAGATATACAAAATCAATCTACCAAAATTTATAAACAAAACAAATTATATATCTCAAATTAAATCAAAGTTAGCATAAAATTACACAAATTCAACAAATCCCATTCCAAAAATTCATCAAATCAAGCAGATTTGGGGATTTTCCAAAAATTCATCAAATTTGGAGAAAAGATTTGAGGATTTTGAACCCTAATGTGGTCGGGGTAGGTTGAGGTGGGGGATGGGGGATGGTGGTGGGACGACAACAACAAGGTGGAAGCAGATGGTGGTGGGACGACAGCAGCAAGACGGAAGTAGATGGTGGTGGGACGGCAGCAGCAAGGTGGAAGCAGATGGTGGTGGGATGACAGCAGCAAGGCGGAAGTAGATGGTGGTGGGACGGCAGCAGTGAGGCGGAAGCAGATTTGGAGAGGAGGCCAACAACGCAGGGGAGAGGACAGCAACGACAGCGGCGTGAAGGAATTGTGTCCTTTAATTTAATGTGCAATGACTAATTATGGAATAGGACAATTGATAGAGATATTCAATCCGATTATTTTAGGAGTCGTAATGCTTTGCTAGAAGCCAACTACGATTAATGGGCTTAAATGGGTTAAACCCATGGCTATTATAAACGGATCCTATGCGGTCACACACTTAGAGTTGACGGACTTGATCAAAAGATAGATGATTTTATTATTAGTGTATATTAGATATATATTAATAATAATGGGATAAGATTTATTTGTGAAATAAATAATTAATCAAGTAAGGTATAAATATAAGCTTATAAAGATGGGCTGATTATGACTTGACCTAATTAACACATTCCAAAAGAGTAAAAAGGAGCTTTGCCGTACGTTTGGTCTGTGTAGGCTGAATTCCACCATCATCAATCAAGAGCAATTTGATTGTTCGCCTTTCGATCTTCGTCCTAGCAGTCGAAGGCAAAGGAGATCTAGACCGGGCTCTTGTGGACCAAGTAGAGGAGCAACACGTGGGGCTCTAGTTCTCTTCCGAATCCTCACCGTTTAGATCCGGTTCACGCATCAAGAGGTATCTCCTATGAACAATGATTTGATCTATCGATTTTATGCATGAAGATCCTTGAATTAGATGATAGAAAATAGTTTCTAAAACTTCCGCTGCGTATCTAATTTCCATCAGTGGCATCAGAGCATCTTGCATAATTTGATATGATCAATTGATTTTCTTTTTAATGTTGATTCAGTTTAGCAATAATTTTGATATATGGAATCCTTTGTATGATTAAAATTTTGATTTTAATTAATTGGATATGTATAAAATTTAGTACAGCAAATTGTTTTCATGATCGGAATGAGATTTCGATTGGTTTTTTGCACACGTTCGATCGGAATATGATTTCGATAACCACTATCCACCAACCTTGTTCTAATTAATTAGTAATCAACCATACATATGCTAATTTGATTAAATATCTACACGACTACACCTGTATAGACGTATAGTGGATCGACCATACATATGCTAATTAATTAGTAATCAACCTTGTTCTAATTAAGGGTATAGACGTATGTATGATGGATCACGGATGATCGATCGGCTCGGTTTTATTTACTACGGAGTATTTATTTAGTTTTGGAATATGATTCCGACTGAAAAACCGTTAGCCTTATTATTTTCTCGATCTTTAATCAATTGGCATAATTTATACAAGACAATATGATTTCTTTTATAAATAATGAAATAGATGATTTCATGTTGAAATTAATTTTGAATTTAAGAAATTCAGAATTTTATAATTTTGATCTCTAAAATTGATATGAATCTGATTCATGTTTTAATTTATCAAAAATTTATCATCTTAAAAGTTTGTAATTGTTACAAAATTTAAGGGGAGTTGATGGAGGTGGATTAGGGTTATGGAAGATATTTATGATTTTAGTGTAAAATCTTAAATTACCTTAATTAGATATGGTAGATATCTTATCCCTAATAAAAAATTTCTATCCAATTATACAAGGTAATAGTTACCATAAATTTAATTCCATATATATTATTGCTAGTTTTTGAATTAAAATATCAAGAATGTTCATGGATTTATTATGCTTGTTTTATATTATGATATATTGCTTGCATACATAAGGTGACTAGTATGGCCCAATAAATACGATCTGCGTATCGTTATGTTTTTTTGTACACGATCTGCGTATCGTTATGTATTTTTGTAATTTATTTTCATTAATTAGATTATTAGAAAATATTGTAATTAATACAAGAAGACAAGAAGACATAAGAAGTTCAAGGATGGAGATCCATGAAGGGCGCGAGGGTGGAGACCCATGAAGATTAGATCTTTATTTTATGCATCGTAGGGGTCATACTAGGATCACAATTTCATTGCATTTTGAATGCCTTATTTTAAGTTTTATGTTGTTTTTATTTATGATATTTTTTCACTTATAAATAAAGACAAATAAAAGACTTAAGTTCCTAAGGTAAATTGGGGCAATGCCTTTTCATATCATAACCCATTAAGTTCTGGATTTTTGGTTGGATGGGCTTCACAAAAGTGAGGGTGTCTTTCCATAATCTTGGACTAATGAGGGTGAATCTATACAAGGGGTTCATAAGCTTTGATATGGTTGTACCCAATGAGAGACCAAAAGGCAAAGTTTTGGATCTTGAGGCATAGGATGATTTTACATTGGATGTGGATCATCAACCAAGAATTATAAGGAGTTATAATTAGTAATTGTTACTTACCTTGAGCATACAAGACTCAAGGCAGTGCAAAAGTACGTTGGGTCTTGTGTGTAATGGGATCTTGGAATCATTTTATTCACCAGGAACAATAACAATTTGAATAAAATGCGCATTTACTTATTTTAAAGATGTTTAATCTTAAGTAATTTGCATTTCGAAAATAAACTGATTTGTATGTCATTTCCTTTTATATAGGCATTATGTCTAATGATAACTTGAATTTCACCCCGCGCTCAATAGTTGAGAAAAACAAATTGAATGGAACGAACTTTCTTGATTGGGAAAGGAATCTGAGAATTGTTCTCAGGTCTGAAGGGCGTGAGGACGTCCTAACAAACCCTATCCCTACTATTACCGATGCCTCATCGGATGAGGAGATAGTTAGAGAAATGGAATTAAGGAGTGATTCTTTACCTGTCACTTGTTTGATGCTAGCAAGCATGGAACCTGACCTTCAAAAGAGGTTTGAATACCAGAATGCCTACTCTATCATCACCAACCTGAAAATGTTGTTTCAGGCACAGGTAAGGATTGAACGATATGAAACTCACAAGGCTATACTGGATAGCAAGCTTGTGAAGGGAAAGCCAGTAGGTCCTCATGTGATCAACATGATCGGTCTTTTTAGCCGTATGGAGACACTGGGCACCCCATATGACCAAGAGTTGGCCACAGATATCGTCTTGCACTCCTTACATGATGGCTTTGCATCATTCAGGATGAACTACCATATGCATGGTATTAAGAAAAACCTGAACGAGCTCCATGGTATGCTCAAAGCTGCTGAGCAGAATACTCCCACTGACAACAAGAAGGAAGTTCTTAACGTCAACAGAGGGAAAGGGTTCAAGAAGGTAGCCAAGAACAAGAACAATACCCAAGGGAAGGGCAAGGAAGTTGCAAAACCTAAGGGTGGTGAGAAGCCAAGGGTGGCTGCAGACCATGATTGTTTCCACTGTAAGGCTAAGGGACACTGGAAAAGAAATTGTCCCAAGTACCTGGAAGATAAGAAGAATGGGACTTTGAGTTCCAACACTTCAGGTATTTATGTTATTGAATTACTGTCAACCAATGTCCTCACATTAGATAATGGTCCTACTTGGGTATTGGATACCGCATGTGGTGCTCACATTATTTCAAATGTGCAGGGACAAAGAAATAGGAGACAAGTGAAGAAAGGGGAGATAAAGCTACACGTTGGAAATGGAGCAAGCGTTGCTGCACTTGTCGTAGGAGATTTTAGTTTGTCTCTTCCTTCTGGTTTAATCTTAGAACTAAATAATTGTTATTTTGTTCCTAGCATTACAAAGAACCTTGTTTCGGCGGCAGTAATTTATTCTGAAGGTTTTAATTTTGGCACTACAGATGAAGGTATAATTATTCACAAGAATGATATCTTCTATGCTCATGCTCAAGATATTAATGGAATATTTGTATTCGATCTTACAACAAAATCATATAACATAAATACAAAAAGGCAAAAATCAAGTAAGTTGAGTGAAGCCTACCTATGTCACTGTCGTTTGGGTCACATCAGTTTAGATCGCATGAAGAAACTCCATAAAGATGGACTTCTAAAAGACGTGGATTGTGAATCCATTGATACATGTGAGTCATGTTTGATGGGAAAGATGACAAGGTCACCTTTCAAAGGAACAAATGAAAGGGCTAATGAGCTATTGGGCATTATACATGCTGATGTATGTGGGCCAATGAGTACAGAAGCTAGAGGTGGTTATAAATACTTCATCACATTTACTGATGACATGAGTAGATATGGATATATTTACCTTATGTCACATAAATCGGAATCCTTTGAAAAGTTCAAGGAATTTCAAAATGAGGTAGAGACTCAAACTGGCAAGAAAATAAAAGCACTTCGATCAGATCGTGGTGGTGAGTACTTGAGCCATGAATTTGATCATCATTTGAAAAATTGTGGGATAGTAACACAATTGTCTACTCCAGGAACACCACAGCTTAACGGTGTATCTGAAAGGAGAAACAGGACCCTGTTAGACAAGGTCCGATCTATGATGAGTTTTGCTGACCTTCCGGTATCCTTCTGGGGATATGCCCTCACAACTGCCGTACTTACACTGAACAGGACTCCGTCAAGAGCTGTAGACAAAACTCCATATGAGATATGGACTGGAAAGGTTCCAAAATTGTCTTTTATGAAGATATGGGGATGTGAAGCTTATGTAAAACGTTTACAAACGGATAAGCTTGCCCCTAAATCAGATAAATGCTATTTTATAGGGTATCCAAAATGTAGTTTTGGATATTACTTCTATAATCCCGCTGAACAAAAGGTGTTTGTTGCAAGGGATAGTGTCTTTTTGGAAAGAGAGTTCATTTCCAATAAGTCAAGTAGGAGAAATATTCATCTTGAACCAGTTCATGATGAAGAGCAACAAACTCAACAACGAGATGACATAGATGATGTCGAGGACGAGTTGATGGTTTTGGAAGGCCAAGGGCCCCAAATCATCCAAGAACCGGAACAAGAGGATCCACAAATAGTTTTGGAAACTGTTCCAGCTCCAGTTGTTGAACCAGTTGAACCCACTCGTAGATCAGATAGGCCAAGGGTACAACCAAGACGTTATGATGACTTCATCTTGAATGTAAACCTTGATGTTCTTCTGCTAGAACATGATGAGCCTAACACCTATAAGCTAGCAAGCAACGACGGGTCCAGACTCCAAGAAATGGCTTGAGGCCATGAGATCCGAAATGGATTCGATGTTTGAAAATCAAGTATGGGACTTGATAGATTTGCTAGATGGGGTAAAACCCATAGGGAGCAAATGGGTTTTCAAACTTAAGACAGATAAGGATGGAAAGGTATCTGTATACAAGGCAAGATTAGTTGCCAAAGGCTTTAAACAGATTCATGGTATAGACTATGATGAGACCTTTTCACCAGTTGTCATGATAAGATCCATTAGGATAATCCTTGCTATTGCCGCCTATTATGATTATGAGATTTGGCAAATGGATGTCAAAACCGCCTTCTTGAATGGATTATTGGAAGAGGATGTGTACATGACACAACCCGAGGGTTTTGAAGATCCAAGTGATGCTAGGAAGGTATGCAAGCTTAAGAGGTCTATATATATGGACTTAAGCAAGCATCCAGGAGTTGGAACTTTTGGTTTGATGAAAAGATCAAAGAGTTTGATTTCGTCAAATGCGAAGAGGACCCTTGTGTATACAAGAAGTTTAGTGGGAGTAAAGTGGTCTTCCTAGTTTTGTATGTGGATGACATACTACTTATTGGGAATGACATTCCGATGCTAGAGTCCGTTAAGGAATGACTGAAGAAATGTTTCTCAATGAAAGACTTTGGGGAGGCAGTGTACATACTTGGAGTAAAGATCTATAGAGATAGATCTGAGAGATTGCTTAGATTGAATCAAGGAACTTATATATAGATAAGATTCTTAACATATTCAATATGCAAGATTCCAAGAAAGGGTTTTACCTATGTCATGGTGTGTACACGGCCTGATGTTGCATTTGCTATGAGCAGGTGTAGCAAATACCAATTGATTCCATGAGAGGCACACTAGTGTGCAACTAAGAACATCCTGAAGTTCTTGAGAAGAACCAATGATGATTTCTTAAGGGTGATGACAAGTTGATCGTATATTTTATGAGGATGTTTCACCTTATTTGACATTAAGATGTGTAAGGTGCATACATATGACAATATTGCAAATCCATTGACGAAGCTTATGCCTAGCCCAAGCATGATGGTCACACTAGGGCTAAGGGTCTCAAACACATTGGAGAATGGCTTTGAGATTGCTTTCTATTACATTTTATGTTTAGAGTGTTAGACACTAAGTTTATGTTCGACTGGATGATTTTATGATATATGATATTTCATTTTTATTTATATATCGTGTTGAACGATAATAAATAAAATGTCCAAATAATTCGTAGTTCGCAAATGGGCTTATCTTAAGTGTTCTGGTAAATGAAACCCCATTAAGTGAAATGCAGTTATGAATTATCACAAGTCCGTAGTCTGAAATCATCAAATTGGACATAGGTGATTTTATTAAATGACTATATTGTAAGTTGACTGATAGCGCCAGGTTTCATGGGCTATAGGGACATGGAGATGTCTAGTCAATAACATATATATGTATGGATGATACATATAGGACAGACCCACCTTAAGACTCTACAAAAGGGATTGCGGAGTTTTAAGTTAAACCATGATTAGTAGATTCCTCATACATGAGTATGTTATGGTCCCTCTTGATGATTGGTATTTCTTTGACACGACTAAACGCTTTCCGTAACAGGGAGTTATAAAGGTCGTAGTTGGGATTGCCAAAAGTTGAGTGGGAGCCATAGTCGTACAAGACTGTAGATGTCCTCCTTCTTCATGCATACTGTGATGCATTGAAAAGGAATGGTGTCTAAGCCACTTGAAGAGCAAGAAATGAAAATGCATGGCCATGCTCGGATGGATTATTTGTAATCATCCGTTTAATTGACAGTTCGAACTCGGAGTTCAAGGAATATATTTGATAATAGATATGAATGTCACCATATCATCAAATATGACATTAAGAGACACGGGTATCTTAAATTGCACACTTGTTTAAGGACAAGTGGGAGATTGAAGGAATTGTGTCCTTTAATTTAATGTGCAATGACTAATTATGGAATAGGACAATTGATAGAGATATTCAATCCGATTATTTTAGGAGTCGTAATGCTTTGCTAGAAGCCAACTACGATTAATGGGCTTAAACGGGTTAAACCCATGGCTATTATAAACGGGTCCTATGCGGTCACACACTTAGAGTTGACGGACTTGATCAAAAGATAGATGATTTTATTATTAGTGTATATTAGATATATATTAATAATAATGGGATAAGATTTATTTGTGAAATAAATAATTAATCAAGTAATGTATAAATATAAGCTTATAAAGATGGGCTGATTATGACTTGACCTAATTAACACATTCCAAAAGAGTAAAAAGGAGCTTTGCCGTACGTTTGGTCTGTGTAGGCTGAATTCCACCATCATCAATCAAGAGCAATTTGATTGTTCGCCTTTCGATCTTCGTCCTAGCAGTCGAAGGCAAAGGAGATCTAGACCGGGCTCTTGTGGACCAAGTAGAGGAGCAACACGTGGGGCTCTAGTTCTCTTCCGAATCCTCACCGTTTAGATCCGGTTCACGCATCAAGAGGTATCTCCTATGAACAATGATTTGATCTATCGATTTTATGCATGAAGATCCTTGAATTAGATGATAGAAAATAGTTTCTAAAACTTCCGCTGCGTATCTAATTTCCATCACGGCGGCCGTCATAAATGGAGGAGCGGCGGCGGTCGTCGAAGGTAGGGGAGATCTGGAGAGGGCGATGGTGGTGAGGAGATCTAGAGAGGACGATGGGCCAATGGCAACGATGTCGGCGGCCGTCGAAGGTGGAGGAGACCTGGAGAGCCCGATGCGAGGGATAGGTGGAGGAGTAGCGGCGCCGTTGAAGGTGGAGGAGCAGTGGCGGCTGTCGAAGGTGGTGGTAGAGGCCAAGACGGGAAACAGTGGTGTTGAATTTGAGATGGTGGAAAGTGGGAATGGATTATCCCTCTCATTTTTCCGGGAAATGAAAAGGGGTAGAAATTAGGGATGAAAGAATTATCGGTAATCAATTTAATTCTCAATTTTGTCCTACCAAACACTAAAACCCTAATCATCCATTCCGATTGTCGATTTTTCATTTCCTGTAATCGATACCAAACAGGCCCTTAAAGTTATTTGTGTGAAGTGATGATGATTATTTCAAACTCTTGAAAGGATATGCAATAGTTTCATAACATCCATATTTCAAGGCTTTAAAAAAAGTTAAATGTATGTGTTGCTAATCGTTTAACACATCTAGCCGTTGTTCTAAAAATCTCGCCTAGACGTCGCCGAGGGGCTAGGTGACGCCCTTCCACCTAGAGCCAGGCGGGCGCCTAGGCACGTCTAGACATCGCCTAAGTGCCTAGGCGCTATGCGGCCTCTTACTGCCTATGATCCACCTTACGCTTTTTAAAACACTGCACCTAACTCATTTATTCTCTAGCTAATATGAATCCTTCTTAATTATGATTTAAAAGCATCTCCAATATATGGTGTTTTTGGACGAACCACATTGTCCACATCTCACATGTAGCTCATCTTACAAAACACTTTTTATATATTAAATAATAAAAAATTGTACAAGCAGACCTTATTGTGTAATTTATAAGCAATTTGAAGCGTCAAATTAAGAAGATTAAAATTAACTTATAGTGAAATTATTTGTCTGTACTAAGTGATTATTTGTATATGTGTGTGTGCGCGTGCAAATAATTACACTTGTTTGTGCATAAGAATAACTGCTTTGTAATGTATGAATAATCACACAATACTTAAGAATAATTTCACTGTATATAAGTTTCTTTAATCCAACACTCTAAATTTACTCACAAATGACACGGACAATAAACTTACTTACACATGGATCGAAATCTAATATAATCATCCCTCATAATATAAACTTTGAACAAATCTATAATGTAGGAGTTGAAATTTATAAGAATTTCTAATAATTAAAATTATTTATCTATAATAATATGATTATTCGTATATACACAATAAATTATACTAGACCACTTCTTTGTTATATATCCAACAGTATGTCATGTCCCGACTCGGATTAAGTGATGGACATGTGAGATTGAAAGGTTAGGGAAGAGATTAAGGGAGGAAATATGAAGGTTTAAGGAAGAAGGAGTTTAGGGTTGAAGAAAGAGTAAGGGGAGAGAGAGTAAGGGTAAAGAGTAATTTGTCTGATTATTGATTGGATGCCCTCTCTAATACAAGATATGAGGTATTTATACTAATCCCCTTTAACCTCTATACATGACATAACCCACTCCTTATAAAGTTTTGTCATCAAAGCTTGGGAAATAGGAAAAAAAAATTTAACGTCTAAATGTATAAAAAGAGAGAGAGAAAGAGTTTAGAGAGAAAAGGGTAATTTGATTATTCATTGGATGCCCTCTCTAATACAAGATATGGGGTATTTATACTAATCATCTTTAACCTCTATACATGACATAACTCACTCCTTATAAAGCTTTGTCCTCAAAGCTTGGAAAATAGGAAAAAATTCTTAACGTCTTCTAAATGTAAAAAAAAAAAGAAGAAGAACTACGCAGAACAAATGCAAATGCATTTAGTACATGAAAGTGGCGTCATTCCACTATTATAGATGGTATAAATTGGAGCTAACGACCATTACTTTCCCTATGTGAGGTCCAACATGAGTGACAGCTCCACAACCCATTTGCTAGCCAAGAGAGTAGCCCTGAAGTATATAATTGCAATCTAGATTTCCACATGAGTAGGACAGGATGAGCCACTTAATCAAACCAATGTGTGATGTTGTGACCCATGGCTGCAAATGATCTCCCCCAATTAGGCCCTAAGATCAGTCCCTAAAATACCACCACACTTTGGACATCGTATGTAGGTGGCGATTGCAGCTTGTTCAGGTATGCCGGGATCAAACACAAAAATCCAATATCCCATGCTACCCAACTGCCCTTTTGCCGATTGAGCTATTGAATCAGGTGCATCAATACTAGGATGACAGCAAACTAGTTGTGCATAAAGAACACCAATGTTGGTTTTCCCTCTACTGTATACCCATTGGACATCAATCTGGGCAGCATCAACTTTTCCTCTATCAAATGGCATGGAAGTCGGACAACACTCGGTGAATTTGACATTGAGCAAAACAACACCATCCCTTAAGTTGTAATCCAATTGCTCAGACGAGGCCATGCCAATTGCTCTACCTTCACCCCCTGATAGTCTATGACAACAAAACTACCCCCAGGGTCGAAAACAGTCCTACCAACTAGATCAGACATTTTTACGAACAGCTTGGGTGCACTCAGAACTTCCAACCATTCAACTGATTTCACCTCAAACTCACTAATCATTGCTTCAGTTACAACAACATGAATCCCATGATGTGAATCATAGTTTCCCACAATTTCCGTTGAATTCAACACAATATCAGTCATGCTATTTGTCCTCCCACTAGCTAATCCGATTTCTATCAACTCAATCAACAAATCAACTAATTCGGCCAACTCTCTGGATGCAACTACAACAACTACATCTTGTAAAGGAGGAGAGTTTACCTTTGAAAATTCACCAAGGTTTTGAAGAACTTTTGGTTTCCCGACGAGTTGTTGATTGAATTCTATTTTGGAGCTGCCATTTTCGATCAACTTCGCACTATATTCCTGGGTTGAATCAATCTCTTGACTCACCTTGTCAATCAAATTTGCGGACTCTCTGAATTGTAACAACTTTGCTTCATCATTTAGATTTGAGTTGATTTCTTTACTAAAGTTTGGGATCTGCTCCTCCCGTACAACCTCCGTTTCCTCATCGCCGACTAATTTGGTTCCTGAATCACCCAGAATACTATCATCTTTGTCCGGCTTGGAAGATTTAATTTCTTGCTCTGCAGGACCTTCGTCAATCTGTGGAGATGGGGTGACTTCTTGAATTCCCTCCGCAACTGGATCGCAGGGGCAACTGATTGGAGGCATGCCCATCTTTCTTCGGAGTTCATTGATTGTCCTGTAGAAGCGGTCATCCCTTTCTTGGTCTGCGAGTTGGCGTTCGACCCGCTGTCGTTCATCCGCAATTCGTCGCTCATCCCATTCTTGTTGTCGTCCGCCATAATTTTCCTCCGCAACTGGATCTGAAGGATAATTGACCACTGGCATACCACAATGCCTTCTGATATCATTGATATTCTTCCAAAAGCTACGATTACAGTCATCGACAACCATGGTTGATCACCCACCGCCGAAATCGGAAATTTTCCGAAAAAAATTCGTGATATAGGTCGGAGGATTCACTGCTCTGGATACCAATTTGTCATGCCCTCTCTAATACAAGATATGGGGTATTTATACTAATCCCATTTAACCTCTATACATGACACAGTATTTGTTGAAATCTCGTAAATAATGAGTAAAGAGACACTTTAATACTATGTAGCATTGAAAATGTGATGTTTATAAAAACAGAATTGAAACTCATCCCATGAGCAACCCCAACAGATTCTCCATATTGGATTTTTGAGAATATTAAGGTTAATTTTGGTCCAACAGCTTCCCCATTACATTCTCCGAAATAGAGAATGTGGAGAAAAAATGGGAATCATTCCCTAAATTTGGAGAAACTCTATATATTTTTCGGTAACTCCATAATGGATAATCTGTTGGAATTCAGTCCAAAAAAGTTCAAAAAATATTATTTATAACTAGTATGATCCCCGCGCCATGACGCGATTATTTATAAGTAAAATCTTACTAATATATTAAATTAATATTATAACATAATTGTAAAAGTTCAGATAATTAAATATTTTGAATTAAACTCATGGGTTGACAAAACGATTAAAATAGTACATATATATATATATATAGATTACCAATATTAATTTTATGTTTTCTTATTATTAATTTTTTGTTTTGAATTAATCCCATTGTTTTTTTAGAAAAAAACTACTAAAATTAAAATTTAGGCTAAGATAAATGTTTTGAATTAAGCCTAATAGTTAGTAAAACTAAATCAAAAAGATAATTAAAGGAAAAAGAAGAAAAAAATTATAAATAAAGAAAATCAAAGAAAAATGGCAAAAAAAATGATTAGTCGAGACTCCTAAAATTACTCTAAGTTTGACACGTCATCCTAAACTCTTCTAAATTAAGAGTTTATATAAATTATCTATTTTGGAGAATTTTTTTAGAGAAACAGTTAGGCACGCTCTTAAAAATTAAAATTACTCAGCTAATGTAGTGAAGTGTGTAACGACAAGAAACGAAGGAGAATGTAAAAGGAACAACGAACCAAGACCACTTCACTTTGCGGTATCATGCTGGCGGGTCCCACCGCAGTATGGCTTGAGACTTGTGAGAGCCCTGATTGGTCAGCCCCCGACATAATTGCGTCTGCCATGCCCCATTCGACACGTGGAATCAAATTATTGGACCCATCCATTTATGTCTATTTACTTCTATTACTTTTATTCGGATTATTTGATATTAAAAAATACTCCGTATATACTACCTCCCTATCCAAATATTTGTAGTTTTACTTTTGACACGTCGTGTAAGAACGGTAAAAACTATATAAAATATCAATGATTTTATTAATTTTAAAAAATAATTTCATACTTAAAACAATTATCTATGAAATTATTAAAAAAATTATTTACAAAATTAATATTTTATAGAGTTATTCGCTCCTTAAAAAGCGTGTCAAAAAACAAAACTACAAGTTTTGTGATACAGAGGGAATATAAAATACTCACATATAATTAAACATTAACATTAACTACCACTCTACTACTATATATGTTATTTTATTTTTAAAAAAATTAATAAATTTTGTAAAAACACCTGTGTAATAAATTAATTTCCATGTTTAGTTGGCTACTAATAAAATAGATACTCCCTCTGTTCATTAAAATTTGATTATTTTACCATTCATCCACTCTTTTTGGGTGTTAAAAACTATATAAAATATTAAAATTTTTAATATTTTTAAAAATAATTTTATACTTATTATTATTACTATTAAGTATAAATTTATAAAAACAAATGTAAAAAAGTTAATATTTTACTCCGTATATAGTTTTTATCATTCTAAAAAACGTGTATGAATAGTAAACAACAAGTTTTAATTTACAAAAGGAGTAAAATATAATATATCCATGTTTAACAAACATGTATAAAATCTTATAAAAAATATATCAATATCTAATGAAATTTGGCAAAATATTGTCTTAATCATATATTTTTATATTAATCTTCTAAAAATATAACGATATCTAACTAAATTGGGTAAAATCTTATCTTAAACATATATTTCTGTATTGCTTAGGTGGAACTGAATAAAAAAAATAGTAAAATCTTATCTTGAGTATATATATTTCTATATTGTATTAATTAATGGGGAAAAATATAATTGGTTAAAAATACTATAAGGATAAGCCAACAAATGTCACAATAATATTATGGTTAAAAAATATATATATATATTTGTTTATTTATTTAATTACTTTAATGTTATAATATTAATGCTAGCTCGTTGAACTCGAAGTATGATTTAATTATTGAAAACTTAAATTAACAATATTTTTAGAAAATATGTTTATGTTGAATGCATTTTAGCCAATGATATTGACATGTTTAACTTTTATTGTAAAAAATCATGTTTAAAAAAATATAAAACACTAAAGGATTGATTAAAAGTAGACCTGTCAAAACACAACCCGACCCGGTGACCCGACCTGAACGACCCGAAAAAATTCCGACCCGAACCCGGAAATTTTCACCCGAATTTTTTTTCGACCCGAACACAAAAACCCCAAAATTTTCCGGGTAATCTAGGTTTCGACTCGGTGACCCGATTGACCCGGTAATTTTAACCTGATTTACCCAATTGACTCGGTGACCCGATTATAATTATATATAATTAAATTTTTTTATATATAATTAAAATTTATCACAAAATTATCAAATCTTGATTTTTTTAATTTAAAAAAGAAAAAATTGACAAAGCCGAAATTGACCCGAAACCCGGTCAAACTCGGGTTCGAGTCAACCCGAAAATACTCGAAACCCGTTTTACCCGAAACCCGAAGTGACCCGACCCGTATGACCCGTTTGACAGGTCTAATTAAAAGTGATTTGCATATTAAGGCTGATAATCGAGTCGAATGAGTCAGGTAGTGATTGTTCATATTCAACTCGTTTAAAAATGATATGAGCTCTATGGATAGTAGGAAACGGAGACTCCATAAACGTTTGGAAAGATCACTGGGTTTCCAATCAAAATCTCACAAGCTTTCAAGAACATCTGGATCCCGACCTTAAAGTTAATCAGTTGTTCACACCTAACAAGGATTGGAATGTTCCCCTCCTCCATGAGATTTTCCCCAATAACATTGTCCAACAAATTATCAGAATTCGAATTCCTAACTGGAACACTCCTGATAAACTAATTTGGAAATTTGCCTCGGACGGGCAATTTACTACTAGATCGGTCAGACAAATGGTTAATAGTACCAACAACTCTACCGAGGATTACAAGTTGATATGGAAACTAAACCTTCCCTCGAGAATAAAAAATCTCCTTTGGAAGATAACAACTGATAGTCTTGCTACAAAGGAGAGATTAAATAGGTATTTCAATAGAGTTCCGAATTGTTGCTGTTTCTGTAATGATAGTAACGAAGACAACAACCACCTTTTTATCCTTTGTCCATTCACTAGAACTACTATTTCTGCCTATGAACAAATGCTAAGCAAAACCACACCACTTATACCCAATTCTTGTACCAAAATGAGCGAAATTTTGACACTTGCTAATAACAAGAAATCTATCAAAGAACTCTGCTTTATTTGACAAAAAATTTAGGAAGCTGGGAATGAAATGATCTTTAGAAATAAAAAGTCGGACACCCCTTGCCAGATGGCCATAAGAATTATAACGGATCTCAGTGAATGGCATGGTGCAGCCAAAACTAAAAATGTACCCTCAGCACCAACTGTAAAGAGAAGACGCAATTCTAAATGGAACAAACCGCCTAGGGCTATCTACAAAATCAACGTAGATGGTTCTTTGAAACCCACTAACGATTGTCAAGTGGGGGGGATTATTAGGGACCATAATAGTTCTGTGATTGATATCTTTGAATCTGAAACGGAAGCAAGCCCTGCCATCCAAACAGAAGCTGCTGCGTTTTGTGCAGGTGTAAACTTTGCTCTAGCTAAAGGTCTACGACGAGTCATAGTGGAAGGAGATTGCTTGGAAGTCACCAAGTTAATCAATGATAGCAAGTACGTTAGATGGGAAATTCTCCAAGAAGTGGAACTAATCAGGAAACTTAGCTCAAGCTTTGACAGCATCGAATTCAGACACTGCTACAGGGAAGCAAACAAGGCAGCTGATTTTATAGCTAAGTCTAGGAATATTTGTACGTTTTCAAACCTCCCTACCTGTAGGGATCTTTGTAACATCATCCGTATGGATGATCATGGTGGCATCTTGCTTTTGTAAGATCCACCTAATTTTTGCCTACTGTAAAAAAAATGATATAAGCTCGACCTAACCCTAAAATTGAACTCGAAGTTCAAAATGTGTTCATATGTCGTCTCGTGATGAACTCAAACCGATCTTTATTCGACCCTAGAGTAACTCTACCCACTCATAACATAATAACTAAGGGAAAATTTTGTAAATCCTACAATATTCGAGATCGAGTTGAACCAAGCTCAATTAGAATGCGCGAGTTTAAAAATGTGTTCACACTCGACTTATTTATCAAATGAAAAAGCTTGAATTAAGTTTTTTTTAGCCGATCCCGATCCAAGCTTGAGCTATTTGACTCATCTAACAATCCTAATTTTTATAATAAAAATTTATAAACATGTCAATGTAAGTGTATAAAATATAAAATATAATTTTATAAGAGTTCATAACAATTTCACATTATATAAATAACTAAATACTAAAAGTTTATAAGAAATCGATGAGCTGACAAAGCTGTCAAGTGCTAGCTCATACAGTATCAAATTGCCGTTTGAATTGAAAAAACAATCGATTAAACCTTATGATGACTAATCAAGGAGAATATAATCACAAATAAAATATATTTTTTTTGGTGTAAACACAAATAAAATAAAATTGTAGTACCGTTTGGTTCAAATCCTTTTTGTCACTAAAAATCTAAATGCTTACTCTTTTCGCCCAAAATAAATAAATTCCAATCCTTTTTTTTTTTTTTTTTTGAACCGGAAATAATTTGGCTTTAGGCGAACCCTAAGAGCCAAGAGCATCCATACGGATGAGGGAGCATAGCAAAGAATCGTCAGGACTAATGTGGCTATGCATGGCAAAGTTCAGATGCGTTAGGCAGTCCGCAACTTGGTTTGCCTCGCGATAGACATGACGAATCTCAACGGAAGAGAAGAAACCTAGCGAGACTAGACTGTCCGAGACAATCATTTCGGAGTCTCCTGAAGGTTTCCCCAGACCTTTTAAGCTGTTGATAACAGTTAGGTTGTCTCCTTCAATTTCCAAGTCGGTTATTTGTAGTTCTAATGCAACCATGATACCTTGCCAAGCCCCAAAGCTTTCAGCTCCTGCTACAGAAGGGATGGGGCATGGACCACAACCGAAGAAGATCGGGGTTCCCATATGGTTTCTGATTATGAAGCCGTACGAGCCAGAACCAGACGACGCAAGGGCCCCATCGAAATTGAGTTTGTACTTGCCATTCAAGGGGGGTTTCCATTTTATTCTCTTTTTTGTTTTTGATATTGTTGGGGTATTGATTGCGTGATTTGGTTGGTGTTATGTTCATCAGTATTTTTTGTGGATTTCCATACTGAAATTCCAATCCTTTCTCTTTCATTCATAATTGCCCCATGGAAAAATATCAACATTTTGAGAGTTATTTATACACTTTGAATTTCCACTAGCAGAAGTGTTAAGTACTGTGTTTTATACTACATCCGATCCAAAATATATGACGTTTGACTTTTCAACACGTACTTTAAAGAGTTAAAAACTACTGTATATAATATATTAAATTTTCTATTTTTTTTAATTTAATATTTACTGTATTACTAACAAATAAAAGGGTAAACTACAAAAAACCACCCCTTAAAAAGGACATATTGCTCAAAACCACCCATTAAAATCAATATTGTAAAAAACCACCCTTTATATAGCTTTTGTTTACCAAAGACCACCCTATCTCTAATTTCGTTAAGTTTTAGAGGGAAAAATTGATAAATTACCAAAATACCCTTATCATATACATATGCGATATTAAAGGGGGTTTCGCATAGAAGTTGTGGAGAGATTTAATTAGACATGGATTGAAGGGGGCCTAGTATTGTACCGTAAGAGTTATTGAATAATTGCAATTAGTGTGTGGACTGTATATATGTACAGAATGATAGGCGGAGAGTGAGTGGTGACAAGAAAATGATATGTATAGGGTTAATTTTGGTTTTTCAAAAATATTTAACGAAACCTTAACGACACATAGAGGTGGGGTGGTCTTTAGTAAACAAAAGCTATATAAACTATAAAGGGTGGTTTTCTGTAATATTGATTTTAATGGGTGGTTTTGAGCAATATACCCTATTTAAGGGGTGGTTTTCTGCAATATGCTTTAAAAATTTGATATTTTATATAGTTTTTAGATTCTTAAAATACATGCTGAAAAGCCAAACGACGTATATTTTGGATCGGATGGAGTACTTGCTAGCAAAAAAAAAAGCAACAACTGAATTACGTACTCTTTTCCTAGTGACAATGACTAAGACATTTCAGAGGGAAGTCTCATGTTCAAGTCTCACTCCGCGCAAGTAAAACCGAGCCTCTAAAAAAACCCTTCAAATGGTACGGTTGAGCAATATACACTAATCCGTAGAGCCAAACCAAAGTTAGGTTTCTAGAGTTTGGGACCACAAAGTAGTAGAGCCAGTCACTATAAAAAGTTTACCCGTACCTTAGTTTTGTCCAGTTGAGGTGGCCCAATGGTGTGGAGCAAGGGAGAGTTAGGAGGTCCCGGGTTCGATCCATGCCTCCGCCCTTTTCCTTATGTGAAAATCCATGGTTTGCCTTGAATTGCTCTTTACTAATGGGTCGAGCCGGTTAGCCCAAACCGATTTACCTAGTGTGTGACTCTTGCCGGTTGGGTTTGCCACTAAATGGTGGGTTTTCTTGTCATTAAAAAAAAGCAGAAACAACTGTTTTTTATACATACTCCGTATGTTTTTTAATTATAAGGGTTGTCTTTTCTAGTCCAAGAAATTTTAAGAGATGGAGATTATTTTAGGGGTGAAGATGATGGAGATATATTTATGGGGTGGAAAGGATGAGAATTATTTTGTCTAAATACCCCCGTAGGTGTTTGGCTAATGGAAGATTATTTGTTAAGGTTATAATGTGAAATACCTTTTTTACCCCCAACCTGATTTTGTTGATTAGCCAAACAAGACTTTATTCACGGCCCAATCGGCTAATACAAGAGAGAGACAGTGTGAGGTCGAGATAGCGACAAAAGGTAGTTCGAGAAAGACCCAAACTCCAAATATAAACACTTACCGGAGGATGCGACTTTAGATTGGCGAGGGCTGACGAAGGAGTGTTGGACGACGACTCGATGAGGGCTTCAGATTGGCGATGACTGACAGAGGAGTCCAATTGGTTATTTGTTCACTCTCCCCCTCATTCCGCCTGCCTCTTTCGATTTCCTCGATCCCTCTTTGTTCATCATCCATTTCAGATCCGAGCCCGACCTTCGAATTCTCTCCCATGACTTCCATTGCTCTCGCCCCCCACTCCTCTTATATGGTCCCCTTCTCTGAGTCCTCCCTCTCCTAGGAAATTGAGCCTTCTTCTTCTCCCCTGGCAAGCGCCCGTGCAACCCTCTCAGGCCAAATTCAGAGCTCCTTGCCTCAGGGGGCATTTGTAGATAGAAGGGGGATAGAAATCTCGTCCACCCCTTCCACCTCGCCTTCCTTGGGTGACAAAATGAGAGCATCCCCACCCCCTCCACCCTCATATCCGACACCACCGGCCCCCCACCTCTTCCATCCCGAGTCAAACGCTGATTGGCCTTCCACTCCCACGTACCCCCTCCACCCCTTAAAAAATGGAAGGAAATGTTAGGAATTAGAATATATGGGGTTATTTGGCAATTAAGTCAATTATAGGATTGAAGGTATAATATAGTAAAGAGGAAAGATGCATAAAAGGGTTTTGAACTACTGTACGGGATATCCATGAAATATTACAGCAAGACTTTCTTCCCTATATATCTTCTTCTTCTCTCTCAATATCTCTCTATATGAACTCTTCATCTCCTTTTCCTTTCCTTCTCCAAATCACCATTGAAAGCCAAGCTTTCACCCACCGACCTTCGGATCATGACAGAAAACAGGGACTAAATACATACTCCGTGCATCACATAACACCGAACGAAACGGTGTTAAAAAATAAAAAGAAAACAATTTGCAAAATGACGAAGAATCCACGTTGAATAAATGTATCAAAAGTTGTTGATTTCTAGCATTTTGAATATTATATATTAATATTAGTGTACCCCGTTCCGTGCAAGGAGGGGGAATGAGGTGGTTCGAGCCTCGGCTCGAAGGAAAACGTAAAAATAAAATTAAAATATTCAGGTAAAATAAGTTTATTTTCTAATTAAATTAAAGTAGGTAGATTAATCGGTTAAGTTAATAAAACGATCAGTTGGTAAAAGAGGACAATAATACAAGTCTTAATCAAGTTTTTACTTGTAATTCTCTTTCTCATAATTAAATAGAGTATTGTAAACTGTTCGTTTGCTTTCCTACGTACCACAGTAGTAGTATGTGACCAACTACTCCACCATCATTTCTCAGTTTCTTAAGTACAAGATTACAAATAAAACAATCTAAGTACACTAATAAACTAACAATATTTCAAAGTGTCATATTTGCTATTTCCACCATTTTTTTAAAAAAAATCTGCATTCTAAACCCGTGACTATTGTCTTCTCTAACTATGAGGGATAAATATATTAAATCTATATCTATATAAATTTATATCTATATAAAATTTTAAAACAAAATAGCTTTCGCTTATATGTCATATCCATCTTAATCCTCTCATTTTTATCCAAGAGAAAATTTGCGCCGAATGCGCAAATTTTTTATCATATTGAGAGAGTGTCCCCCAAGTGTGGCAAATTAGGATTTTGTCCACATAAAATTTTCTGAACAAAATTACCCCTCTAATCTCATATCTAATCTCATATCTCCATCGTCGCTTCAGCACCAAAAGTAAAAAACCCCCAATCGTGCTCAATCTTCATCGATCTCTCGCCATGATCGGCTTCGCAGAAGATATCTCCCTCTTCGATGTTTCAGATCTCGCTCTCTTCGTCGACCCCTCCCTCGCTCTCTGCTCTGAGCGACCGCCCCTTCGCCGGATCTGACGGATGCCACTGCCTTGGCCGAGCAGATCGAGGACGGAGATCTGAGATCTCAACCTCCGAGCGACCATCCATGGTGCCTCCTCCTCCGATTCGCGCTCTGAGCCAACGATTTGCAACTGGCGGCCCAGATCCGCTCCCTCCGTTCTCGCTCCGGCTCCGGATCATTTCAGAAGCTTTCAATTCGATGGCGACAGGCAAGATGCGGAGGCGGTGGAGATTCGGCGAAAGCGGAGGTGGAGGATGCGGAGGTGGACTCTGGTTGCTTCGCTCCTCGATCTCCCTATTGCTTCCTATAGAGACATATACATGTGCATTTCATATGCATTTGCATTTGCTGATCTAAGCAGCTGCATTTACATTTCATTTCTAACCAATTCCTGCATTTAGTTTCTTGTCTTTTAGCAAATAAGAGAGCTGGCATTGTGCTGTATCACGTGGTGAACACATGTGCCTAGACTATATAATGCTTGTTGCATCAATTCTGAATTTCCGTAGGGTTTTATGAATGAAATGAGGTCCTACTGCCGGCCTCCTTTTTCTCCAATCCCAAAATGGATTTTGTTCTAAGAAGTTTCTCACATCATGCTCTATTTTGATTCTTCCTTCTTCTAATTTGCTCCTTTCTTCGTCTGTCATTGATTGCACACCTGAGAGTGTGTTGTTTTAGCTTACAGCAGCTAAACTTTTCATGGTATCAGAGCTTGCAGGTTGGTATACTGCATCGTGAGTTGCTTTACAGCTATATTTCCTGAAGGAAGAGTCTACCAGATCATTGTTCAAGATGGCTGCAGTGAATTAGACCGAGTTTGAATTTCAACAAGACTACATGTAATTGCCCCTATACATATGAATAGTTTCTAATTATTAACGAATAGTGACTCTGAACTTGCCGAATAGTCGATAAAATCATGAGTTTAAATTTCAAGAAACTTATATCTAATTGTACCATGTATATATGAACAATTCCTGATTATCAACGAACAATTACTCTGAAATTGCCGAATATTCGATAAATTCATGAATCAATTAATAAATCATAAATCTAAATGTATAAATGAATCTAAATATTAATGAATCAAACCCATCCAAAGTGTTTAAATTTGCTGAATACAAACCTGAAATCCAAATATCAATTAATCAATGGATAGTGCCTCTTGAATTCAAAGTTGAGGAAATCAATTCCTCAAAGGTGAAATCAATTACTCACTGTAATTCAATCTGATCGGAATTCAAAGATGAGGAAATCAATTACATAACGAATGGGAAATCAATTACACAACGAATAGTACTCAGCCTCGATTAGAACAATTTGATCGGAATTCAAAGGTGACAAAATCAATTACTCATCGTAAATTTGATAAACAACTAATATTGCCTCTTGATCGGAATTCAAAGGCCGCCGCCACCGGAATCACCTTCGGATGAATCAGAGGCCGCCGGAATTCAAAGGCAGCCGGAATCCCCATCGGATGAATCGCCTTTAGATCGCCGTCGTCCAAGTCGAACTTGCCTCCTTCAATTCCTTTGGTCATCCTCCGCCTACGGTTTCCGGATGTTGTTATCGTCGTCGCCGGACCGTCGATCGCTGCCTGCGGCCACCAGCAACCGCAATTTCCGGCCTCTTCCAAGCCCTATCGCTCTTCATTCGTTCGCCCTTCTCTTTCTCTCGATCTCCTCTACGATAGCAATTATAGGGTAGGGTTATGCTTTAGTTACACGCGCTTGTTTTTAAAGTGGGATTGTATTTTTTAATTTTCAATTATCAATTAATCCAAATAATAAAAAAATCTCAACCTTTCATTTTCACTCAATCAACGCCTCAGATTTGTTAACATTTAACACCGTAAGACTTGTTAACATTTGAACCACATTCTCTCTCTCTCTCTCTCTCTCTCTCTCTCTCTCTCTCTCTCTCTCTCTCTCTCTCTCTCTCTCTCTCTCTCTCTCTCTCTCTCTCTCTCTCTCTCTCTCTCTCTCTATATATATATATATATATATATATATATATATATATATATGTATGTATGTATGTATATATAATGGATCATATGTACTCAGCCCTTAACGTGTATCATGTACACAAATCTGGGCCATTGAATTAAGAAGATCAACGGATGAGATTAAAAGTAACTTCTGATTATTAGATGGTATTGAGAGATTATTCGGTAGAATGAAATAATGCAGTGGTATTGGGCGATTATTCAGTAGAATAAAATTTACATTTTTTTACAGATGAATAATTACGTGAAAACAGATGAATAATCACGAACAAATAGATGAATAATTTCTGAGTACATGATACACGTTAAGGGTTGAGTACACCGGAACCAACCCCTGTGTATATATATATATGTATATATATGTATGTATATATATGTGTATCATATATATATATATATATATATATATATATATATATATATATATATATATATATATATATATATAGAGAGAGAGAGAGAGAGAGAGAGAGAGAGAGAGTATGGACATAGGTACTCAAGGCTTATTGTGTTCACATAGCTTATTGTGTATCATGTGAACACATCTAGGCCGTTGATTAAGGTAGAATTGAGGGCTGAGATTATTCAAAAAAAATTAATTAATTGTGATTTTGTTTTTTGACAAATTAAAAGACTCTCATCAATTGAGCGCGTGAGGCAATACTCATAACCCTAACCCTGTCATTAACATAAATTGGCAGTAGAGAGCCTAGGAGATCTGGAGGCGAGAGGGAGATCCGGGGCAGAGGCGAACGCGAAGCGGAGGCGAGAGGGCGATTTGAAGGTGGAAAGACGGAGGGACGATGGTGAAGTGGACGGCGACGTGCGTCCCAAAACAGCCTCATCGGGTGGCTCGTGAGTCCATCAGAGAAGGAGAAGGAGAGGCGATCGGGACTCCAACGACGGCGGCGGCGGCGAGTCTCTTTCCTGCATTCGAAGGCGGATCCATGAGGTGCGGCGAAGGCTGATGGAAAAGGCGGACCACGAAGGCGGAGCCGTGAGGTGCGGATCGGGGCAAATCGATGGCGATTTCGGCGACGATTTTCAACGGTGATGGTGTGCTGGTCGGACGCCCCCTTCTCTTCTACTCCTCCCTTCTCGATTCACAATGAAAGGGGTGGTTCGTTCGCGGATCTGGGCAGCCAAGCCATCGCCGTTCATTGAACCAATTGAAACAAAATTTTCAACAAGTCAAAAACCTAGTTTTGTGAATTCAATGCTGCTACTCGATTCATTACAAGGTGAGTTTGTGGTATGCCTTTGATTATTTGATTACAAGGTGAGTTTGTGGTCTGCCTTTGATTCTTTGATTACAAGGGGAGTTCGTGATCCCCAAGCCTTTGCTTTGGTTGTAAATGACTAAATGCTGATGTCGGTAGAAAGTTTGTTCCAGTTTATAAATTAATTAGGGTCTCTCTAAGTTCAGGGCTCCCTCTCTTGATTCTTCGATTTGACATTGGATTTATAATAACTTTTTTTGATTCTTCGATCTGACATTGGAATTGAAATATCTCCCTAAACTCATCATCCAAATAAATTCTTTCATATTTATTAATCAATTCTCGCTCGTCCCAAATGCATCGATACCATCAAATAATCATGTTATACCATCGAATAATACAGCGATACTATCGAATAATTATTAGTTATTTGTTAAAATGAGTAACAGAAACCTCGAATAATCAAGCTATACCATCGAATAATCAAGTGATACGATCGAATAATCAAGCGATACCATCGAATAGCCGATTAGAAAAATCCATCGATACCATCGCATAATTCGTCTATACCATTGCATAATCCGTTGATACGATCGAATTATCCAGTGATACCATCGATTTATGGTGCTAGCCGATTAGAAAAATCCATCGATACCATCGCATAATCTGTCGATACGATCGAATAATCCAACGATACTGTCGAATAATTAACAGGAAAATAAAAATGGGCTTGTACACGCGCCCCAATGCAACAGGTGAGAAAGAAAACTGGTGGGACCCACAGATTTTTAATTAAAGAAAAAAGGTTAAATTGCCTATTAATCCCAGCCACTCATTTCAATCAATCAACGCCCAGGATGTGTTCTCATGATACACAATAAGCAATGAGCGCGCACACGCACACGCACACAATATTTTTTTAAACTGAACACAGTTGAATTTATAGTTGTGTGAAAAAATATATGAAAAATATGTAATTGAACAATCATATACTATAAATTAAACTGAACACAATATTTTTTTTTATAGTATATGATAGAATTTTTAGAGTTATGTGTGAAAAAATCTATAATTTTTTAAATATTAATATGTGAAAAATAAACAACAAACCGATTCAACTTGACTAAATAGGGTTTAATACATGAATCAGACTGCCAACAAAAAAAATACTTATATATATATATATATCCTCCAGAGGTTTTTTAAAAATTCATATAACACTAGAGTTTTTTTAAACACTCATATGTGCCACGCTATCCATTTTAAATATCAACTTGATATTTTGGCCAAAAAGAAAAATCATTGAAGATTTTTTACCTAATTTGTCCTTCATAAATACATTTAGTTTTTATTTAATAGTATTTCCAATCTATATGGGCTGTATACCCCAAGAATATAAGTTAAGAGTCTTATTTAAGAATTGATTCCTACTAAGAAAAAAGGGTTAATCTTAGGAATTTTTTTTAAAAAAAAGTAATATAATTTAAATTAGGAAAATATTTTTAAATTAAATCTTCTAATGCAATGACCCAAGAAATGTATTGGAAAAATCGTTTAATTTTTTTTTATTAATACATATCTTATTCTATTAGATTAATAAGAAAAACGGGTTGTCTAAAATATGCCCTAAGGGTATATAATAAGAATCCTGTTTTGAAAAATACTAGTATGATCCCCGCGCCATGACGCGATTTTTTTATAAATAATATTTAGATATAGATAAATCTTAGACATTATATTTAATTCAATATTTTTAATTAAACCAATTGATTAGTAAATGTGTTAAAAATAATAGAAAAAATGCACTTGGGTTAAAGAGATAAAGAGAAAATTAAATAATAAATAGTGAAAGATAAAAGTTTTGAATTAATCCCATTGGTTAAAAAAATGTAACATCAAATAATATTGGATAATTAATATTAGAATATTTTTCAAAAAAATAATATTAGAAAATATAGTTACCATAATAAAATGATATTATGTAAATAATATTTCCACAAATAACTTTGAACATGGAGAGGACATGTGACATAAATTAATATAGTATATAGATATAGATAGTTAGTAAATGAATTTGAGTTAAGCCCGATAAGTATATTAGATTGAATTTAATGTTTTGAATTAAGCCCAATAGTTAGTAGGATTAAAGAAAAAAAAGATAATTAAAAGAAAAAGAAGAAAATAAGAGAATTAAAAAAAAAAGATGATTAAAGAGAAAAAAGAAAATTATAATTGGTCAAAATCCCTAAAATCTCTCTAATATTGACACCTCAACATAAACTCTTCTAAATTATGAATTTATATAGATATAGATATAGATAAGTAGGATTAAAGAAAAAAAGATAATTAAAAGAAAAAGAAGAAAAAAGGAGAATTAAAAAAAAGATGATTAAAGAGAAAAAAGAAAATAATAATTGGTCAAAATCCCTAAAATCTCTCTAATATTGACACCTCAACATAAACTCTTCTAAATTATGAATTTATATAGATATAGATATAGATAAGTAGGATTAAAGAAAAAAAAGATAATTAAAAGAAAAAGAAGAAAAAAGGAGAATTAAAAAAAAAGATGATTAAAGAGAAAAAAGAAAATAATAATTGGTCAAAATCTCTAAAATCTCTCTAATATTGATAACTCAATGTAAACTCTTTTAAATTAAGAGTTTATATAGATATATATAGTTAGTAGGATTAAAGAAAAAAAAAAGATAATTACAAGAAAAAGAAGAAAAAAAGAGAATTAAAAAAAAGATGATTAAAGAGAAAAAAAGAAAATTATAATTGGTCAAAATCCCTAAAATCTCTCTAATATTAACATATCAGCATAAACTCTTATAAATTAAGAGTTTATATAGATATAGATTTCTCTAATTAAAATATTTTACCCGTATTTTAAATTAGATTCTTATAGTTCACTTTTTGAGATAGGTAATCATTATCGATTTTTTATCCTATATTCTTAGGACATATGATAGAAAACCCTTAAAAAAGAGTAATCATAATTTTCCTTTTATAGTAAGTTTTGCATACCGGGTTAGCCAGCTAATCTTTCCAAGTCTGGTCGAGTGTATGTCAGAGTTTCGTCTGCATTTGCATCAATTAACTATATTATTATTGTATTCTATAAATAATTAGTAATTAATATAATACAATATTTAGGAAGAGTTTGTGGTCCACCACCTTGGTGAATATAGTATACAAACTTTATCAGTATACTTAAATGTTTCCACTTAACAACTCAATAATATGCACATAAAACAATGCATATATACCAACCACTGAACCACTCAAACTTAGAAAAATGTACCACCTAAAAGCACAACTATGAAATGTCTACACAAATGAAGCCTGCCTAGATCCATCAATTGAATCCCGATACGAGCTTTTCGAGTTTCAGGTTGTGAATACATATGAATCGTCAGCACAACTATGAGATGTCTACATAAATGAAGCCTGCCTAGATCAATCAATTGAATTTCGGTACGAGCTTTTCAAGATTTAGGTTTTGAATACATATGAATCATCTTTGTTGACAATATATCAAATGTCGGTTTAGCGATTGAAGCAAAAGATCAAAGGAATTGAGGAGGCAATTAGTGATCCTACTATCCAAGATTTGAGGGAGGCCTGAATAGAAACGGGAAATTGATCTGGTTTAACGGTTGAACCTTTGCCGTTGTCGAAAAAAAAACACATTTTTGGGGGTTAATAGATTCTTATTAGGATAATTTTATCAACTTCATTAAGTTCAACTTTATGGGATCTTAAGTTCTTAACCCTATTCAGTAGTCACATATGCCCGTTACTATTGTAAACATACAGATATTGCCATCATTCCATACCCAAGAAATTTGAGGCCTATTCTTACTATATATAATCAATCCAGCCATATAAAAAAACATACATGTTTTCATAAGTTTAATGTGATGTCATTTGTCACATTGAATGGAATAAAATGCTTAGTCGGGCGAATGCGAAGAGATGAATACGTCACAAAGAAACATCATAACCAGGGACAGCATACAAACTGAGCTTACTTACAAAGGATAGGCATTCGGGAAAGAAGCGAGCATGTGCACAGCGAGGCTAAAAAGGATAGGCCCGAACAATTCCGAGTTGGTTCAACCGAAAAGGACTTGAGAGTATACCCAAAGATCCTCTGTTCAAATCCTGCTCTGAGTAGCCACTAGATCCCAAAGATTCCCGGTTCAAATCCGCTCTGGATAGCCACTGGAAGGTCTACCCAGTTTTTAACTTCAGGCCCATGCGATTAGTCGGATACTAGTACCAGAATACCCATGCGAGTGCACAGACATTTGGGTTTTCGCAAACAGAGAGCCAGAGAGGGATAAGAGGAACAGACCAAGACGGTGTGTACCAGTCATCAATCCGGAAAAATACAATAAGTATTACTACGATTGAGTTCAAATAGGCATTCAACTAAAGCTGACCATACAACTAAACAAGCCTACAAACTCTCTTGTCCAGTGTCCACTACCATTACAGATATGGTAGTCATTAGCATATTATGTCATACATCATTTCTAAATGTCTGGTAATCGATAATGGAAAACACAGCGCTTCAGAAGAAGCTTTCTAGGAGACACATGTTTTAAGCTGATGGTGAGCCAGGTCCGGTAGGCTTCGAGGGAGATCTCGATCTTGATGGTGCACTGCGGGTCGAGTAGCTCCTCGAAGAGCAACTGTCATGGGAGCCTGCACGACCCTTGCCTGAACCCGAAGGACTATAGTCCCTCCTTGACTTTGGCGACGCGCTTGGAGAGTAGCTCCTCCTAGGAGTCCTAGGGCTCCTTGGTTTAGGGGTATTGCCTCGAGAAGGGCTCCTCCTAGGGGAGTAGCTGCGTGAGTAACTCCTCCTTGAGCTCCTTCGGGGTATTGGTGAGTAACTGCGCGAGTAGCTCCTCCGGTAGCTTCTTCTTGGCCGAGGAGAATAACTACGAGAGTAGCTCCTTCTGTAGCTTCTTCTTGGCTGTGGAGAATAGCTACGAGAGTAGCTCCTGCTCCTTCCCCTTGGTGAATAGCTTCTTGAAACTGAATGGTACCTTCGTCTTCTGTCGTATCGATCTGAAGGTGAATCATAGCGTGAGCGTCTGCGCACAGGTGACCTGCTGTAAGGAGAGCGAGACCTCGAATAAGACCGATCCCGCCTATAATATGGCGAGTAAGATCTTTCCCTGTCAGATGAATAACGGGACGAGCGTCTGACATAGGGGGAGTAACTACGCGAATGGTGCCTCCCTGGCAAAATAAAAGAAGAAAAAGATAAGAGCCATATAGAGGTCAACATCATACAAACTCAAATATAAGCATAATCACAAGTGTTTAGCGACATCTCACCTCGTGCCTTTCTCAGGCCAAGATATCGTCCTGGAGTCGGGGTCCGACCTCTGGACCTTTTAGCCTGAAATGATAAAACACAAATAGTGAGATTGATGTTATTTGAGACCCATCCCAATGTTTATTCATATCAATTTCCAACATGACATGTAATACCACAAATGGCCAATGAATTAGCTCAAACTAATATCAGTGTAAATACAAACAGCAAAGGGAGAATGCAGGGCATACAACCCTCTAAAGGTCTGATATTTGCTCGATGTGATTTGATTTTGTAATGTTGTAGGTTGGAGAAGAGCTGCTCACACCTACCCTGCTGTCACAGAAACTTCAAGCGAAAAGAAGCAAACAGCTTTCAATCTCAACAAGCAAAGGAGAAACAGCTAATCATTCATCATTCATTTGTAATAGTTGAAATGAAAGCAAAATCCTCAATTCTGTATGTATATATACAGGTTCTAAATGCCAATCAATTCCATGGAAGGGAAGAGAAGAACTCTACCTTCTCAACCATGATTACGCGACCCTCTAAAACCGAACGGTCCAGGTACTTGACACAGCGCTCAGCTTCCTTCAAACACGACATTGTGACAAAGCCAAATCCCCTAGACTCCTTGGTCCAAGGATCAGTGACAAGGTGAACATCCAGCACCTAGAGTGTAAAGGTTAGGATTACACAGATAACAGGTGGTTAAGGCAACTCACAGAAGCAAATCAACCACAAGCAGAAGCCATGAGCAAGATATTGTGGAACATACCTTCCCCTCAGTCGAGAAATGCTTCTCAAGGTCTCTTCTTGTGACACGAGCTGAGAGGCCAGTCACATACAAGTTGTTTCCAGGATTTTCTGCACTGCTTTCGCGGCTCCTGCCAACACCGGATATGTTAAGATGAGTTATAAAACCCAAGAATGTAAAGCTGAGGGGAGTTTGGGGATTAAAGTACAACCTGGAGCGACTTCTTGACACTGATCTTGATCTTGATCTCGGAGAGACCGAACGGTGGTAATGATCATTTGGGGATGGTGAAAGGGAGTACCTCGATCTTCGTGAGTAAGCCATCTGCTACAGTAACCATCGAATCAATTAACAAACCAATAAGAAGCTGAAAGATGAAAATATTCAAATTCACCCCCTAGAGCTGTGAAGGATCAAACCACTTTCCTAACAACGCTATAAGACTCATGGAAACTAAAACAATTAAATAAACTCGATTCCTACGAAAAGAACTAAAAGAACTCATCATCCACAATTTGCAAAGATGCATGCATTGATATTGATCCATATGCATCAAACCAAGTCCCTACCAACATCGCAAGTCACAACTCAAACAGATAAGATGAAACTATTTTAATAACTGAACCCTACGAAAAACACCATACAACTCTTCCTCGCTATGATTGATGTATGCATTAAACTTTATAATTGAAACAATATATCATGTGTTACACCATAGAAATTGAAGCATATTATGCTACACTATTTGATCTGTAAGAAAACTGTCGCAAGCGCACTTCATTTATCTTACATACCGAATTCCAATATATATATATATATATATATATATATATATATATATATATATATATATAAAGCCTTTTTTTCATTACACCAAGTTCAAATAAATTTCAAGAAAAAACCGATTCATCCACCAGCGACACGCATACAAATTCGCGACTCTAATCTCGAATTCAAAACGCTTAATGAACGACTCAATTCGATGAGAAACAGCAACAAAATTAAACACGAGATCGGAATCAATCGAGTAAACCTGGATATCAAAGGAGAAACAAAAACAAAATGGAAAACAAAAATTGAAGGAAATCAACGTAACAAGTAAAGAAGATTTACCGTGATTGGGAGGGATTTCGACCAAACGCTCTGGTTGGGGATGGGGTTGTGATTTGGGAACAAATATGCCTGCTTCCTTTTTCCCTCGAAAAAGAGAGGATGTCTAGAACAATCCGAGCCACGGAGGGAGACGTGTATAAATTAGGAATCTAGGAGAAGCTTCTGGAGAGGATTAAAAGACGCCGTGCGCCCGTGAAACACTGCTTTCTATTCGGGTTACATCTAATTTGGGCCATTGGCGGAACCTGGGCTAATGCGTATTGGGCCTTTACATCCTTTAGATATGGGCTAAGCCCAAATTGAATTATACGAAGAGTGAAATTTTGATGGTGGTTGCTACAACAAGCTTACATTTATGGGATGATGAGATTCAATGGATGTTATTTTGTTGGCATGTGCTTGTAGCTACTTGCAATCCGTAAAATTGATCTTTCAGAGTATATTTATACAAAACTTAGCCATAACCTCCCAATAAAAAAGGATTTCTAACTGTGCATAAAGAGTGGCAACACAAACTACTATTGCAACAAAACGGCTATATATGTCACAACTCACTCAGTTTCTTCATAGGAATTAAAATGGGATGAGTCCAATAAAAAGATATGATAAATAATTCATTATGATGACCACAACGAGGTAACTATGAGGTTTTATTTTTTTGTGAAATTTTATGTGGTAACTATTAGACCATGTTTATTAGTGAGCCTTTGGGCTAACCAATAATACACCTCATCAAAAAATAAAAAATAAAAAGTCAAACTTTACTTACCTAGAGGTGAGCCCGGTTAATTATACACTTGCAGATGAGCCTCGCCTTTTTTTGTCAGAAGTAGGCCACTGCCCATGGTTTTTTTTTTTGTCCATATTTGAATTCCAATAAGTTTGAACCATTGGGGAGGAGAATGCATACACTGCCATGTGGCTGCCTCACATCGCGCCACGTGTCAGGCGTGTAATTTTTTTTAAAAAAACTAGTTTTCTGGTTTATTTGAAATTAAAAAAAAAATTATTTTCAAATATAATTTATTTTTATCTACCATAGACACACATTTTGTATACATTTGTTTTAAAAAAATTTACACATTTAAATACCCATATACTCACTTCTTTTACCCATTAAAATATACATTTCTTACCCCATTTTTCGTCAAGTAGTGATTCGATTGCTCTAGTAACTTGTAACTTTCATTTCGTATTATCGTTCTATATATGTAACGTTGAATTATTCTCATTTTATAGTATTATTATTATGAAAAGCTGGGTTGAGACTCATAAACTGATGTGACAGTTAAAAAGTAAGCAGTGAGCCCGAGACAAGGCTCACTGATAAATATGTTCTTAGGCTTTGTAAGACCATTTGCATTCATAAACCCAACATTGGACTTATAACTTACTTTTTCTCTGCCACATCACTTTAAGCAGTAAGGATCAACTGTGCCAAAACCACTGTCTTCATCCTATCCCTCCTCACAAAAAAACCCACCCTTAATCAATTTTTTTTTAAAAAATTATAATCATTTTTTTTAATTATGGGGATGGGGCGAGGGAATTTTAGGGGGTTGTCCCTTATGGGACAGCAGATCCCGCCCGCACTTTAAGAACCCTATTCCATTTTTTTTTTTTCGTTCTCATTTGTGAGCCCTAACCCTGGCTCTTAACTTGTTTTTTTATCATTTATATTTTTATTTAATAAATTAATCTATTATTTATTTATTTAATAATAACATATGAATTAAAAATTTTATTTTTAATATTTCAAAAAGAATTTATGAAAATACCGAGATTTTGATAAATTAACTTACATCGTCAGTTCTATTGGTGTGCATATCATTTGCGCTGAACAACCACAAATCTGACCATCCTGGCTCCGCTGTTAGCCTGTTACGTTACGGTACAGGGACGACAAATTTAAATGCCTTTCAAAAGTTGCCCAAAAATCTGTGGAGGGAAATCGAAAATTTGAGGTAAAAAAACCCGGGAAATGCAGTCCAAACGCGCCCTTATAATTCAGCCGTGTCCGCGTATCGTGTCGGGCCTCCGAAACGTGATCCAAAACCGCCAATTCACTCTCACTCTCACCTCCAATTCCCGCCCTTTTCTCCCCCAAACCCTAACCCTAGCGGCCCTCAATCTCCAGAGTAGAGAAGATGTTGGAGTTGAGGTTGATTCAGGGGAGTCTTCTGAAGAAGGTGCTTGACTCGATCAAGGATCTGGTCAACGATGCCAACTTCGACTGCTCCTCCACGGGGTTCTCCCTCCAGGCGATGGATTCCAGCCACGTCGCCCTGGTGGCTCTCCTCCTCCGGGCGGAGGGGTTCGAGCACTACCGCTGCGATCGCAACATCTCCATGGGGATGAATCTCGGTAACATGTCCAAGATGTTGAAGTGTGCCGGAAATGATGATATTATCACCATTAAGGCCGACGATGGCAGCGACACCGTCACCTTCATGTTTGAGAGTCCCAGTGAGTTCAATTTCTGCTCATCTTTTCACATCTCGTATTTTATCGCCTTTCCGAAGCTATTTAGGGTTTACTTGTCACATTTTAGATCAATTTCTGTAGCGGCGTTTAGCCTGCTGCTTGCAAATTGAGTTATGAGATGTCGATTTAATATTATCCCAGTAGTCTGGCACAACATGACAGACGATATCAGCTTCGATAATTAGATCTAGTCTAGTTTTACACTCCGGCTACTATAGTAATGCAGTTCTAAGCTTCAAGATCTGAAACAAGCATGGGTTTATGTTTCTTAGTTTTGTCAGTGGTTGATTCAGGCAATATCCGTTTCAACCGAACAACACAATTTTGCAGTCATGGTTTGATATATCCTGTATTTTTTGGCTAGTCAGAGTTTGATAGTTGTGGAATCTGTCATGCTTTTATGCAAATGAAATTCATGTTTGTGAAAGATTTGGGAATGTTGAGTTATTTTTTTGGTTGTATTGAGCTTAAGCAGTCTAATTGGCTTGGTAATTTTCAATCATGTTCAGTTTCACCCAAGGTTTGAGGTTTTATGTTCTCCCTTGTGTAAACTTTCTAGTCAGAGGTTAAAGAAGCATAAATCTTGCATCTAATTTGATGGTGGCGTTTTTTATTTTTTGCCTCTGCAGCACAAGATAAGATCTCAGACTTTGAGATGAAGCTGATGGACATAGACAGTGAACACCTTGGCATACCGGAAGCAGAGTATCACGCTATTGTGAGGATGCCTTCGGCTGAGTTTGGTAGGATTTGCAGAGATCTTAGCAGCATTGGTGACACTGGTAAAAATCTGAAAGCATATGTTCTTGTTGCTTTAAATCCCCTTTCGTTTGGTGGGCTTTATGCAAATCATATAAGTTGGTGCTGTTGGGTTTTGCAGTTGTGATCTCTGTCACTAAAGAGGGAGTTAAGTTCTCCACCCGCGGTGACATTGGAACTGCAAACATTGTCTGCAGGCAAAACACAACAGTTGACAAGGTATATAGTTTTCTATTTCTTCGTCTTTCAGAGTTATATAATAAATCATTTACCATTCCTACTTATGCTTGCATTCCAATGTTTGAATTACAGCCTGAGGACGCAACTATCATAGAGATGAATGAGCCAGTGTCGCTAACCTTTGCGTTGAGATACTTGAATTCCTTTACCAAAGCATCACCTCTATCAAGCACCGTAACGCTGAGCCTGTCTTCTGAGCTTCCTGTTGTGGTTGAGTACAAGATTGCAGAGATGGGTTATATCAGGTTCTACTTGGCTCCTAAGATAGAGGAAGAGGAGGATGAGTCGAAGCCTTAGGATCTGAGTAGATCCTTTAACCACAAGATGACCTCTTCTTTGGATTCATATCACTGTGCTTTTTAGTAGGAAGTTGTATGTTTACAGCTTAAAAGACTGTTATCACCTTCTTTTTCGTTTGTGTAGAATGTAGCATTTTTAACTCTTTTGTTACATCCTTTGTTATTGTTTATTAGAATTGAGTCAATTGATCTTCATTGTGTTCTCTCAAGATGCTTTGCTTGCTTCTGAATCAGATGTATGCATTTTCTAATATAATCAGAGAAGCACTGTAAAGTGATTTGATTTGGGATTTCGATTAAACAGTTGCGCAGGGTTGTAGTTTGTAATCCTATGACAGTTATGCAAAACCACATTTTGTGTCGATTAGAGTTGCTCTTGGCAAGTATTACTGTATTTCGTATATGTCAAAGCTAATTAAAATAACTCAATGCGGAGTATTTGAAATGGCTTAAAAAATCATAAATTGGTCTAAAAACAATGACATTGAATTTGATCAAATGATCTAAAAACGATGACATTGTTTTTCTTCGGAAGGTTTTTTAATAAAGGAATTTACGGCTGCATTACGAACGACACACTTCGCCTCCTCCCTCCCCGTGTCCACTAGCGCTCTTGTCCAGAGCGAAGAGAAGGCGAAAAAGCGCCGCCGAAGCATACAGGCGGAGTATTCACGGGAGATACGACTTTGCGCTATAGTTAGCTCAGCGCCAATCAAGAATCCCCACGGAAATCCAAGAAGTCCTGTTATACGCTCATCATATTTGCGAAGATGCCGTTTCCGCCCTTGTCTCATATCTGATATCATATTTATACGAGATTAAATCAATGAGATCGCCCTTAACAGGTCAGGGGAAGCTTCTCCCAGATCAAGGCGATCTAACGTTCTCACCATCCCCATATTGTATGAGACAAATGTATGCATTTCGACCCTGTTTTTTCAGGGTAAGAAGGGGTAGAGAAAATGCCTCGAGCCAATGTTATAGATAACCCCCCTTTCATTTCATTCCAGAAAAAGCCTGATGAAATAGAAGAAGTGAATATGATAGATTATCCTCTTTAATCTCTCGTCTCATAAAGGCTATTGCAAACCTATTTTCTATCAAAGATTTTTGGGAACGACCTTTAACAAAGGGGTACTTGTACCCAAAAAGGTTGGCCTGTTCGTTGTGCATACACCTTTGTGAGACCATTTTTGCTCAGAGAAATCGTATGGATAATGACTCTTTAACCAATTTTTCCATTGATTCCTTCCAGCGAGCCCTTTCATTCTCATTCTGAATTCAAAAATTCAGAATGAAAAGACGTTTACTATCTGTTCTTGATTCAACACACTTCCACTGCAGTGTCCTTGAGTGCACTTAAAAAACGTGGAGTGTGAATCAAACCCATGTTTGAATTGAAATTGAGATACTGATGCAAGTTGATTTTTTTCTGATCACATCACTTGGAGTCGGACTCATTCTTTCCATAGCCATTTTTGGTGCTAAACAAGTCCGAACTAATTGAATACTTGTGTCAGAAATTCCCTGAATAGGCTTGCCATTTCCAAAAGAGATTATTGGTTTTCTTGCTCCCGCTTCCTCATCTGCGCTCGTCAAGCCAACTTTGCTCTTGCAAACGACATATCCTTTATTATATATAAATAAATCAACAAATAAATAATAATATTAATAATAATTGATAATTGATTTTAGTGTTCTTTAAATTAAAAAATAAAAAGAAGAAGGTTAAATTATCGAATCAGTCGGGTCCGGATTAGGGTCGACCCGTTCGGATAAAAAAAGAATTCCGAGTCGTTTCCCCCCAAATTCCATAAACCCCAAATGTAAGAAAACCCTAAATCAGTTCTTCTCCTACCTCCCTCTGTCCGTCCACCGTTTCCATTCAGTCGCCGACCCACTCCCCCTTCGGCGGTTGTGACGCCTCTCTCTCTATTTTCTGTCGCCGGTAAGTCTCTGTGATCTCACGCCTCTTTCTGTTTCGCTCGCTCCCTCTCTTAATTTGTACTGTCAGTATATGTTATCAGTTGATGTATTTGGTTAGTTTTTGCTTACTCTTGATGTGAATGCCCTCTGGAACATGAACCCAACAAAAGTTTAAAGTAATCAAAGCTTGTTACTGTCGGCCGGCGATGAGGCGAATGGGGATAATAGTTAGTGAGATGACTTTTGTATGCCAACAGATTTGAATTGAACACATTTGATTTGGTCTTTTAACTTTTTATTTCCCTCAATATAACATACCTTTATTCAAGAATACTCAGCTAATTCATGGAATCATGCATTCAAGCAAGGAGCTCTTTTGATAGCTTTTACCACTCCTTTAATAGAATTTGATGATTTGGTTGTGAGCTTAATTATCACGTTGTTTGATGTAATTTTGGTTACTAAGACTGGTCTATTGTAATCAAATTTCTATTGAACTAGGGGATTAATCAGGTCAAATTTGGGGTTTTTGTTTTGGCGTGTACATCCAGTAAAGGGCCTGTATCTTAATTAGCAAACCCTTGTCCCATCTTCTGATCTTCTCTCTGCCGCCACCAACACCAACTCAAGGCTCAAGCCAGAGCGAGACCCTTGTCATTCTAGTATTTTTCATTTGTTCTCTATAACTCGTTCTTCTCCTTCTCCTTAGGTCACTGTTCTTCACTTGTTCTTTGTTTTCTTCTCCTTTCTGAATGATTTTGGTTCGATGTTCTCAGAACGGGAAACTATAGGGCTTACCACCAATCATGCTTCATTGTGTAGGTTGTTCACTTGCAACATCTTGAAGTTAAGGTTCGGAATCTTCGGATCACACCTCGGAGAGCTGAGACCGAAAGAAGACCCACCTGATTAAGTTCCCACCACTGCTATTAGTCCTGTGCTTTGGAAGGAGGATAGATGGCTGCAAAAGCTGGGGCATCCCCCTCCACATACTCACCTTCAACCCGGAAGACTAAACAACAAAGACCGAATCTCAGTGACCCGAGCTGGGTTCGGCCTGATAACCGTGGTTTTCACCAGTGTAGACCAGCTTGTATGTCTCTCCCATCCCTCTCTATCTTTTTTTTTAATGTTACCGTTGATAAATAACATTGTCAAATTGTTTTGGCCCACGTTTGGGGTTTTGGTTATGATTCTGTTAGGATCTTTGAACATTGCAATGTTTCATTTTGAATTTTGGTTCTGAAGTTTAGATTTGTAAGATCCAACATCATTGTGTAGGATGTTTGAAAATTACAAAACAAGTTGATTTTGGGGTGTTAATTGGTCTCTCTGAGCACTGAATCTTAAGAAGTACCATGTCACAATAAGCATCTCATTTGGCCCAAATTTTAAGCCATGGGCACCTTCTATCATCTTTCTGAACGTGGCACTATGATTAAGTATTTGATCTTGTAAAGGAAAGATTAGTGCCATTGAATAATGTTTTTCAATTGTGTTTCTCAGTTTTAAGGACTGGTGCAGTCAGTTCTGCTGCAGGATCTGCCTATGCCGAGTTTGGCAATACAAAAGTAATTGTGTCTGTGTGAGTCTGTCTCTTCCTCTAAGATCTTGTCTGCAAATTATGCTATGTTGTCTTTTGGTTATCATCATATGATTTCCATTAAGTTATTTCATTTTCCCTTAATAGATTTGGTCCCAGGGAAAGTAAGAAAGCAATGTACAGTGATTTTGGAAGGCTTAATTGTAATGTCAGCTATACAACTTTTGCAACATCAATTCGTGGACAGGTATAATTGATTAGCCTCATTGTACCAATTCTTCTACTTTCACAATTGTTCGTTATTATTTTTATACATCCATGACTTTTTTATTAAGGGTTCGGATCACAAAGAGCATTCGTCGATGCTTCATCAAGCGTTAGAAGGTGCTATAATTCTAGATTCTTTTCCCAAGACTACTGTGGATGTTTTTGTAATGGTTTTGGAATCTGGTGGCAGTAAGTTGCTTTACTCCCTATGCCCTGCATATTACTTGGCTTAAAGTTTTCATTTTACCTCTTTGAAGAAAAGAAAAATGTTGTTGTGCATTTGTTTGTTATAAACATCCAATCCTGCAAATCCTCTTCTTAAAAAAAATGGTTTCTTCTGTTTTTTTTTTTTTTTTATAACACGAGGACAATATCAATCTCATTGATGTTTTTTCAATGTTGCAGGTGATCTACCTGTCATTATATCATGTGCTAGTCTTGCTTTGGCTGATGCTGGGATCATGATGTATGATCTTGTGGCTTCTGTTTCTATGGTATGTAATGTCACTTGCTATGGTCTTAAAACATTCTTATTGTTGCAGCTCTAGGCCTTTCTGTGCATGAATGAAGTCTTTTGTTGTATCCTTGTCTTCTCCTACCTTTCTTTGTAGAGAATTGAAGCTACAGAGCCTTAGTTTTAATCCAAAAATTTCTTTATAAAGGAAACCGTGTACACTGCAAAATCCTCGACTCTCAATGTTGAACTAGTGAATATGACAATGGATTTAGCGCCTCTTGAATCTTGATCAACAAGCTTGATGTTTTATTCTACTAGCTATATGACTGGATTTCCGTGTTCTCTCCTTGCAATTTTTCCGTTTTGTCGGTGTTTGCATTTCAATGATGTCTTTGAATCTTTTGGGAGATATTTCTCGTCAAACAATATTGGATATTTGGATGTAATAGTTGACTACTTCAACGTGGATTATTTTGCAACCCTGCATTTGCATTGCCTCACTGATTATCTTGCCTCAAAGTAATAGTTGACACTTGACAGATGAAATCAGCTGTTAGTTTTTTTTTTTTTTTTAAATTAAGTAGCCTTGGATCCAATTTTCACTTTAACTTGGTTGGATCATCTTCCTATCTCGACTGTTGGAAGAAATAAGAAAGGCTTGCTGTTTGTGTTCTCGTATTCTGACCCTTGTGTTTCTGGACTTTCTACTCGTAGTTAGTCAATTAGCTGTTAAGCTTGACCTGACACTTACGGCTCCCAAATTTGTTAATTTCTCACCTGATTGGCTGATTGAAATTTAATAGCAGTAGCTGCAGTACTGCTCTGCGGAAAACAAAAGAAATGTTATAGAATTACCTCAGTCATTTCCACACCTTTCCTTTAGACTTGTGAAACACTATATTAGTCTGGGGAAATGTTATTCTATAACTTTGTTCAGTTTTATTAGTGTGGAGATGTTATTCTATAACTTTGTTCAGTTTTTTTTTTCCCCTATTAAGTTGCTTATTCTTGTTGGGTTCATATCTGGAAATGGAGGATGAAGAGTGAGAGAGCTGAATTTTCATTTCCCTATGGATGTTTCTTTCCTGTGATAGTGTCTGCTTTTTGATGAACTTGACTATATACACGCTTATCATGCAACGAGATGAAAAAGAACACGAGAGCCAGTTATCTTATTATTAAGAATACAAATACCAATTGCATTATATGGCGGTTCTAAATTTTTTTTTTTTTTTTGGGGTTCTTTGCAGTCATCTATTGGACCAAATCTTATTATTGATCCTGTATCTGAAGAGGAAAATCATCAAGATGGGAGCCTTATATTCACTTGCATGACGTCCCGTAACGATGTTACTCAATTGATTGTTACCGGGGAATGGTCAACACCGAAGATGAACGAGGTATGCCAATTATCTAGCCTTGTTGTGAACTCTTGACACGGATTTGAAATCGAATTTTGCTGAATCCTCGTAGAGCCAAAGCTGGCCTAAATCTTGAGCATTTGCTTATTCTTGCAAAAGCTCCCAAAGGAAATACCTTTTCCATTTCACATTCGCCATTTTGTGCACGCAGGCAATGGAGCTATGCTTTGACGCCTGCAACAAGCTTGGAAGCATCATGAGGTCGTGCTTAAAGGAATCCGCTTCTGATGAGTAGCTGAGGATACCTTTGTGACAAACCAGTTTTGGCCCTCATCTGAAGTTGGTGGCATCATCCTCTTCTGTTTTTCAATATATTTATTTTTAATTGTAGTTTCCATCTTCGTTTCTTGAGTCTCTCCGCTGCAATATATTGCCCGAATTTGCCTAAGAAATTTCTAGTTCTAGTGCAAGCAATGTGCCGATCTTATGGGTTCGAATTTGAAGCTTCACTCGCATGCTCAATTCGCACAATCACTATAGCCAGAGTGCATATACATCAGTGCTCTCACTCTCCCAAGTGGACTACTCTATTCTTGCTGCATCAGTGCACAATCACGCTGAAGTACGTGGTGTGAGCTTCAAACCACCCCAATCGTTCAGTGATGATGAACATGTCGATGTAAGTGTATTAGAGTTTAAATATGTTTTTATTTTTTTTCATTGAATTTATACCAACGGAGTGATCAGTGACCACCTCCTACAAGTGGTCTAGCACAATGTAGTACACACGGTATGCAATGTGAAATGGGAACCCTCTCTTTTGGGGGCAAACATCGTTTCAGAAAAAAACCCCCTTCAAGCCTCCTTGTTCACTCCTAATCCAGTAATCCTAGATCGAAAACTCGTCCCTGCAAATTCAGCCCAACCCGTCTCCATTTCGCTTCATCTGTATGTGGATTTGACTAATCTCTATTCCCTTTTCGCAGCCTCTCTTGATTTGGGTGTCTTGTTCCTCTCCATCAACTGTCGGAATCGAAAAAGGTAGGGGACTAGGGGTGTTATTCGAGCCGAACGAGTCAAGCTTGGCATGTTCAAACTTGTTTATTTGTTAAACGAGCCGAGCTGTTTAATTGAACTTTCTATTTTGTTCAAGTGAAAGGAATGATTGTATTTGGGTTCGGTTTCCGTTTCTTTGTTTGCCCAATCGGAACCCTAAAATTCCGACCTCTGTGATCTTGATTGTATAGATCCATATATCATCCATATATATATATGACATATAGGAGGAGACCTTTTTTAAAGGCCAAGTATGTAATACTCCCTCCGTTCGGTTTTAAATGCCGCCTAAGGTAATAGCACACTAATTAAGGAATACAAACATTGTGCTCTGTAATGTTCAGACTCTGTACGGATTCTGACACTTTTTAATTAACTCCTTAATTTACCGTATTTAATTAATTGAATGAGAAATGCAAACCAAAACTAATTAATGCCCAGTACACACATTAGTACATTAGTCTGTACACCTTGTAATGTAATGATGACAAGTCCAGAAATTAGTGGGAAAAGGGGGTGAAAATGCATGTGAGTAATCAAGTATTGTACTAACGACAAATAATTTGATAATGTGAAAAACCTTCAAAACGACATTTAAAACAAAACGGAGGGAGTACTGAATAACACGGCAAACCCATAAATTCAAATTTCATGACATAGGACAAGCCTAATTAGGGTTAGGGACTAATTTGTGTTGGTTTCATGCCACACACGGCAAACCCATAAATCCATCCGTTCAACTATATTTACCATTTTCGGGCTAAAAAGATACAATGTCCGACAATAAATTGTTATTTTAGCTGTACTAATTTGTGTTGGTTTCGTAATGGATCCTATGTCGATAAGGTTTTAAATTGAGAAAGATTCCCTATCAAAAAAATAATCTAAACGATCCTAATAATATAATTGAAAGAATAGGTAAAGTAAATAAAATTCGAAAGAAAAACCGTTAATTTATTATTTAATCACATTTTACTCATTTTTGTTTTCAATAAACTTTTCTAACTATTTTAATTTATTGAAAATGAAACCTATATATAATGGCTATAATAGAGTTATAGTACTCCATATTATATATTTTTATTAACAATTATATATTAAAAAAAAATTAAACCGCTACTTTATATATAATAATACGTATAAGCTAAGATTATATTGTCGATATATATGTTAATCAAGAGCTTTAACTTTTCTAATTCTCATAAAAATGGAGCAACCAATCCTACACTGTTTCATCGTCCTCGTCTTCACACTAATTGCCACTCCCTGTTTTCAAGCCATGAAAGGGAATGAGAGTGATTACGAAGCCCTGTTAGCCATCAAAGCTCAGATTTCCGACGATCCAGACTCAGTGTTGAGCTCCTGGAGCAACCACTCCCTCCCTTTCTGTCAATGGAGAGGCGTGACTTGCGGCCGAAAGCACAACAACCGTGTCGTCGGTTTACATCTTTCTTCGAGCAAGTTGGTCGGTACACTGTCCCCATTCGTAGGCAACTTGAGCTTCCTCAACTCCCTCTTCTTGGACAACAACTCCTTCCGAGGCGAAATTCCCCATCAAATCTCTTGGCTTCCCAGGCTGCAGAAACTGTTCTTGAGGTTCAACTCCTTTCAAGGGGAACTCCCCGCCAGCTTGTCAAATTGCTCGCGACTCGCATACTTGGATCTTCGCAGTAACAAGCTGTCGGGAAGAATCCCTCCTCAGGTCGCCCTCCTCCGGAAGCTCATTTACTTGGCTCTTTCCTTCAACAGCTTCAGTGGTAGCCTTGAAGCCATTGGGATTGGGAATATGACTCCTTCATTGGTGCTCTTGCTCTTACATCAAAACTACTTGCAAGGGAGGATTCCGAATGATATCGGAAGACTCGAAAACCTTACTTATCTTGCTCTCGGGGACAACAATATATCCGGTAACATCCCAACATCCTTTTACAATCTTTCTTACATGGGATCCATTTATTTTACTAACACTGGAATTGATGGATACCTTCCCCAAGATCTTAGCCTACATTTTCCTCGACTTGGCGGTCTTGCCATCTCCAACACCTCCTTGACCGGCCAAGTTCCGGCTTCATTATCCAATCTCTCTATCCTCGAAACCCTCGACATTTCATTCAATAGCTTCACCGGTCCGTTTTCTCTCAATGGAAATAACATGCCCTACCTCCAAAACATAAATCTTGGGTATGCATTTGCCATGGGAGGTGAACGCCGGAGTCTGAAATTCTTGGACACCTTAACCAACTGTACCAATTTACTGAGCCTGTGGCTGGGAGGGGGTTCCTTTACAGGATTTTTCCCTCCTTCCATACTTAACCTTTCCATTAGTCTTCAAATCATAGATCTTAAGAGTAACTACATATCGGGACAGATCCCTTCCGGGTTGAGTAAGTTTGTGAATCTGTATAGATTTGTTGTAGGTGATAACAATTTCACAGGCCCAATCCCAGCTGATATTGGAAACATGGAAAGTTTGGAACTTCTTGTTCTCTCCGATAACAACTTCTCAAAAGAAATCCCATCCTCTTTCGGAAACCTGACTCTCCTGAGTGGCCTGTACCTCCAACACAACAACCTTCAAGGATCGATACCTAATAGTCTTGGGAGGTGCTTGTTTTTGCAGTACATAGATTTTACTGATAACAAGCTGAGTGGGGTTATACCTATTGAACTATTCAATGCTGCAAATTTACTTAACCTATCGATTGGCGAGAACAGTTTGCAAGGATCTCTGCCTACTCTGATTAGCAGGCTAAAGAATTTGGTATGGCTCGATGTATCACGGAATAAGCTTTCAGGTGATATACCGATTGCTCTTGGTGGATGTACAGATCTTGTTGTGTTAAACATGAGTGGAAACTCCTTTGTAGGATCAATACCCGAGTCTTTGAGTCCTTTAGTGAGCATTGAGGCACTTGACCTTTCTTACAATAATTTGTCCGGACAAATTCCAAGCTATTTTTCCAATTGGTCATACTTGTCCAGTCTGAACTTGTCCTTTAATAACTTCGAGGGTGAAGTTCCACTTGGTGGAGTTCTCAGCAACACGAGTGTTGTGTCCGTTGGTGGCAACAGTAAGCTTTGTGGAGGAGTGCCTGAGCTACATCTACCAAGTTGCCCTCGGCAAAGGGAGTCAAAGAGGATACGATTGTCCTTAAGAGTGATCGTGATCATCTCCGTAACTGTTATCCTGGTTGTTGTATTGGCAGTTGCATTATGCTTTTATTTGATTTGTAGTTCAAAGAAAAAAACGGCTACATCCTTTGGTTCAGAGAAGAAGCCTTTTTTAGAAGTATCTTACCAGATGTTGTCAAGCGCAACAGATGGATTCTCTCCTTCAAATCTGATCGGTGTTGGTGGCTTCGGATCTGTCTATAAAGGAATCCTTCGCCAAGATGAGAACGAAATGATGGTTGCAGTCAAAGTGTTGAACCTTCAAAATAAAGGAGCTGGCAAAAGTTTCATCGCAGAGTGTAACGCTTTGAGAGACATTCGTCATAGAAACCTTTGTAAAATCATCACGGTGTGCTCAAGCATTGATGCACACCGTAATGATTTCAAAGCTTTGGTTTACGAGTTCATGCCAAGGGGTAGTCTCGAGAGTTGGCTACACTCAAACCTTGTCACCAATGAGCATATTGGTGACAACCTATCGTGCGGCTTAAGCATCTTTCAAAGAGTAAGCATCGTTGTTGATGTGGCTTCCGCACTTGAATATCTCCATGTCGGATGTGCTAGCCCAATCATTCACTGCGATCTGAAGCCAAGCAACATCTTGCTTGATGATGAAATGACAGCTCATGTTGGTGACTTTGGACTAGCAAAGTTTCTTTTAGAGGCCTCAACCTCCAACTCTACGAACCAGTCTAGTTCAACTCAAGTGAGAGGAACGGTTGGATATGCAGCACCAGGTGATCGATTTTATGAATATTAACATTGCTTTAACTATGTTTTATTTCTTAATATAGTATAATGACCCCTTAAATATTGCACATGTTATGTAGAATATGGTCTAGGGAGCAAGGTCTCCCCTGAAGGTGACGTTTACAGCTTCGGGATCATTGTGTTAGAGATGATGACATCCAAGAAGCCCACAGATCCAATGTTCAACGACGATCTCAACCTTCATGGCTATTCAAAATCAGCCCTTCCTGATCGGTTAATGGAAATTATAGACCAAAGAATGCTTGATGACGACAATGTGATGTTGCATCCGAGATCCGGTGGTGATATTAGGAAAATCGAGTGCATCAAGTCACTAATCATGGTTGGGGTCCGATGCTCTATGGAGCTACCACAAGAGCGGATGAACATAAGTGATGCACTCAATGAGTTGAAATCAGCAAGGCAGAACATCATTTCAGTTGCACCCAGAAACTAAATTTCAGTGTTAATTGAACTCAGCTTTTTAGGTAGATTTTCACAAAATAGTTCTCATGCACACATGCACCCAAAATAATTGAGCTTATAGTAAATCTCGCACTGGAAATTAAAATTATACAATATCTCTAGTTGTCGATCGATCCCCTCAGGAACTTAATTGACGATGCTGGTGTCGAGCTCCAAGGCCTTGGCGAGAACATCGACGGAGATGGGCGCGCGGGTTGGACCCGAACACCGTGTTTGCGACGGTGGTCAATCCGGAGAACGCGAAGGCGTTGGTCTTGCCGACGCCGTCACGAAGCCCAGGGTTCCCTGCAGGAGTGTCAGGATTTAGGTAGCATTGTGTGGGGCCACCAGGCCGTAGGGGGTGAAGTCCAGGCGGGCCAGGGAGAAGCCGAGGGTGTTGAGCCCTCCGGGGTTGGATGGGATCGATCACCGGCGCCACTGCAGTGACGAGGTTGGTGTTGGTGTTTCCAGCTTGGTTCAGTCCTCTAAAGAGGAAATCGTACGCTGTAACTTCCATTGGGTTTTTGATTAATAGTCCATTCACAAACCCTACATATATAGTACATACAATAATAAAAATATATTAATTAAATCATTCCCAAAAATACATTAGGATGGACTATCAGTACTTACGAGCATCAATGGGTTCTTTAGTAGAGACACAGAAGCCCTGATCAGTCCGAGACTGGGCGGGAGCGGAGGATTCCAGAGAAGGGGCGGGAGCCTCCGTCGGAGAAGAAGACGGGCTCAATGCCAGCGGTGACGGGGTTGGCAAGGTCGCCGGAGCAGGCAGAGGAATGGCGGCGGGAGGAGGAGAAGCAGAACAAGAGTGAATATACTCTGCACTCTTTGATGAGTTGATTCCTGGAATTTGGGGTAGCTTGAACAGGAAGCTTCTCCCTCCTGGGCACAGTTATGCAAGGGAGTAGACGCTTCAAGAACCTACTTAGAATGGATCCTTTGTGTGTAATATATATATATATATATATAAATTACACAATTATGGCCGAACCAATTATGGCCGAAATTTGCAAGCGTTAAGTTGGAAGGAATTGGATCCTTTTGGTTAATATGTCCAATAATATTTACCTAATAAATTAATTACAAACTAGTACAATTCCCGCACCATGGCGCGGTTTTTTAAAACTAAAATATTAATAATATATATATATTATAAAATACTAATAAAAGTTAAGATAAAAAAAACTTTACCATAAATGTTTCTTATAATTCTGAAATAATTTTTTTTATATCTGGTCTAAAGTATAATACATAAATGTAGATATTTTAAATCACCCTATAATAATAGGCGAAATCGGGTATATACCCATGGAAACTTTATTAATTGGGTATATACCCATCAAAATTTCAAAATTGTTTATATACCCATCAAATCATTTAAATTTTGTTTGATTGTCCATAATATATTTGATCTAATATTATTGAGTGAAAATTAGATTAAAATTTGATTATATAATAAACTTAAATAATTAGAAAATTCATCACTTTGCAATTATTGGATAGAAAATATAATTAAAATTTTAATATAAAAGTTAAACTTCAACGTAATTATGATTATATTTTTATCCAATGATTTTATTTTGAATATCAAGTTTCATGTTTAAGTTCAAAATAATTAGATATAAAAATGACCATAAACCATAGTAAAGAAATAAAATACATATTTTAATGTAAAATCACATCAAATTAAAAAAAATTACTTAGTTTGAAAGAAATTAAAATTAATGTCTCATTTTAATAATTATTTGAAAGTTAACTAATTTTGACATTTAAATAATTAAGTTTTAATAATTTTTACATTTAATAGTATAAATTAAATATATGATGGACAATTAAACAAAATATAAATAATTTAATGGGTATATAAATAATTTTGAAGTTTTGATGGGTATATACCCAATTAATAAAGTTTCCAGGGGTATGTACCCGATTTGGCCATAATAATAATATCAATATCATTGTAACTTTTTTAGAAATTTTGAAATCTGAATCATGCATTTAAATGTGATGTGTCACAACTAATAATTATATTCAATGTTTTGAATTAAGCTCAATAGTGTAACGGCCCAGAATTATGATTTCCGGGTTACGTTTCAAAGATGGTATCAGAGCCAGGTTGTGCAATTCGGGTACACAAGGGTCGAGTGTATGTTTTGAAAATCGCCCAAAAATTTCAAGGACTTTTGAAAAGGATTTAAAGGGGCAAAATGAACTTAAGATGTCTAACTCAAATCGGACTAAGTAGCGAACTTGGCTTGTTATAAAAGAGAAAGACCGACCAAACGGTGACACGAATGGGTAGTAAAGGCGATAGACCACCCCTATTGGGTGTAGTTGGGAACGGTAGGCGAAATATCAGCTTGTTCTTTACAGATGGGTTGGGAGGATCAAATGAGATCATTATGAGTGTTATTAACTGATTCTGTGCTGAGTGCTTGCTATGCTAGATATTTGATTGGTATGCCTAACAATTAATTGTGTATTGACTGATCTGTGAAAATGGGATAGTGGGAGTACCCTTGTTTCTGTGTGGTCAAACCCAGCTCGTGTGGAACAACCTCTCCACTATGTTTGCTAACCCATTGACGGGTCTATCCAGCTTTTTCTTGGATGCTTGTGTCTTCCACGGGGAATTGGGTTGGTAAACACATTGTGTCGGGAATTATGGTTGGGTGTTAAGTTGTCTGAGTGAGTGTTGGAAGTTCTTGATGTCACTTGAGTTAGAAGTAAGGTATTTATGAGGCTGTCTTTCTTGATTTTTATGATGATTAACCAGTGTTTTCCTACCACAAGAGTCGTACCAAAGTTCCACGGGAAAGAGGAGTGATGAGTCGGTTGGGAAAAGTCAATGGTTGCCCTTAGAGATCTCTGTCCGGTTGTAATTGTGACTCTCTCTGAACTGCATAACATGATTTTGTACTCTTTGGCATGTACCCTGTGAATGCCCATTGGTAAAAAGCTACTCATGTTGTTGCATCTATGATTGGTTACCTTGCTTAGGTCTTGTGTTATGTCTTGGCTTCTACCATGATTATATGTTGGCATAGCATGTATACTTGGCCTATTGATCGTAGGATTGAATGGATGTGTGAGCTACATGAAATGAATCTGCATGATTTTACTCTACTAGGTTCATGATAGTGTGATCGTTAAATTTTGATACCCTGATGAAGCAAGTTTCTTATTTGATACGTGCTACAACTTGATGTCACCATGCCTTATATGGTACGTAAATTCCAGTACATGTATTGTGATGATCCTTAATGTAAATTCGTGATTGTATAACATTCCGTATCCATGCTAGTCACATTGTTTAGGTCTCGTGTTGCATCTCGCTTTCTGTCATGATTATGTTTGGTTTCGCGTGTCTAATTGACCTGTTGTAATGATCGTACTACTGGTTGGTTAAAAACATGAATGGCATGACATGGGTCTATATGAATGTTGCTTTCCGTGAATTAGGTCCATGATAGTGTGGTAAGCTCCTCTTTGTACGAATGCCCCGTAAGATGATTTCCTCGGCATTTTAGTTAGTGCTACCCTTGGCCTTGCTTGATTAAATTAGTATTCCATCTGTGACCATGCTATCGAAGTAATATCTTGATATATGCGTGTCTCGTTTAGTATTATTAAATTGGAACGCTTGCCCCATGCTTCTATATCGTCGGATATGAGTGAATGGTTCCTTGCCTACCGTCGTAGTTATCAATTAAATGTTAATATGTATAACATGTTATGTTGATCCATTAGTATCATGTAGGATCCTCGATTGTGACTTGTGCGAACTCGTATCTTGCCTACGTTGTTGCTGATTCCCTCTCGAGCTAGGTCCCTGATAGTGTGATCCTTCCCTCTTCCTATCATCTTGAAATGTCTTACTCATGCAAATTGGATTGAAGTTGAATTCGATGTTCGATTTCTTTCAGTGATGGTTTATCATAGCATGCCCGCGTGTTATCACTCGATAGTGTTTCCCTATTACTCTAGGATATCCTCTTGTGCTTGCATAAGTGTATGACTTGACACCTCGCGTGATCACACACCACACTATGTCATGGTTTCGCATACGCATGATGCATGAATGTTAGGACGGATTTAGTTGAGTTACCTCGATTGTGTTCATGTTTGATATGTACTAGTAGTGTCTTGTAGGGCTTATGATTTCTAGAATGACTCGCTAAATGATCACGTGTTGTACTTGTTCTATGGTGTGATGACTATTGTACCATACATGTGCTATATGACGGTTCGTTCTTAGAATAATTATAAAATATTGCCCATGATGCCCTTCTTGTTACTTTTGATGATGCCTCATGTTTCGTGAATATTATATTGAATTCCTCTTAATGACTCTTGACTATGCTTGTATCACATCATGTATCGCTAGTATCATGTAGTACCCATGTTTCCTAAATGTATTCCGTCATATGATTACATGCCATGCCTGACCTATTATATGATCATTGTGCCAGGAGATAGTTACTATGTTGCTCCTATATGTTCTCGTAGGATGCATACACCAAACTCATGCATTGTTCATATATGTGATAATTGTGATGCTCATTAAATCTTGCATATCTTGCTTAAGTTGCTAGGCCTATTTGCCTTCATGAATAATGGACTACAATCTTGTCTCACATGCATCCGTGTAGCACTCGAACATGTCTTTTAGTAATGAATACGTATGTCGTACTCCTTGAGATAGGTACATGTTAGTGTGGGTTAATATGATTGCTATGCCTCATGATGAATTTGTGTCTTTTGTCACAATTGCAACCTAATAGACCTTCATAAGGGCGTCGTTGCTATTCACGGGTCGGAGTCTTATCCTTAGTCTTGTCATCTTTAGTATGGGTCTGTGTGTGTCTCTGAGATGAGCATTAGGTTGTCCGTCCCTGTCACTCCCCTATCTCTACTAACTTAGACTCCTCTGCGATATTTGGTGAGCGACTGCTTGAAGAGAAGGGAAGTTGCATAACGATAGAGCTACGTGGCGGAAGCGTGGGCCCATAACCCACAAGCCTCATGATCGACGGTGTTGGTGGGACAAGTATGTTTTGAGGATTGCGACAATCGAGTACGATATGACTTGCAAGCGGGAGTGTCATCCGTTTGAATTGCTAACTTTTCTGGATATGTTGATAACCATGTTGCAATGCTTTGATAGTGACGTTTATGTGTTGATGTGCTGACTTGATGATGACTATTGCCTGATTGTCTGTCGTCTATGACGATATGATGTGATCCCTCATGGATCTAATGTACCATGATGTTGTGACGTGTGACTACTCTAAGTTGCTAAGCATGATTTGAATTCCTTTGCCTGTAAAATGTGAACTATATATGTTAAGAAGCATGAATTGTATCGGATAAGGTTATAATGCAACATGTTAGCTTGATTTCATTATGTTCGTATATGATGTTTGCATTGACTATAGAGCATGATGGTAAACTGAGACTTGTTCAATCCATGATGTTATGTTTATAAATGCTAGTGGATATGATGTAGACCTTATGTTTGATGATTTTCATGACTGCTTATTTCTCAAACCTGTGAGTGAGGTCATTGGTAGCGTGGTTGACGATTGGTAAAAGACTTCTAGGTGGTTAGGATGATTGATAGTATTACGAGGTAAGACGCGAGAGAGGGTTCCATGTGGTTAGCAGGGTATGATGCTTGTGATGTCTTGAGTAGGATATGAAGTGTGGGGAATGACTTTTTGAGAGCATTGATGATATAGTATGAGAGGGTTCTCGGGTGTAAAGTTAGAGATAGGAGTTTGATTCTTAGAGGTGGATGGTGTGTGAGAGTGCTTGATGGGATGAGGGGTGAGATTGGAGTATCGAAATGAATTGGGATTTCTTCAGGGGATTTTGTCGGAGTTAGTGTTGTTGAGTCTAGAAGAGGATTAATCTTGACTTGAGAGTGGAGATGGGTGAGTGGGGATTATGTTTTATTTTGACTGGTATGATGTGAGGAATTTTCTTGATTTTGTGATTTATTTATATCTGTTGGCATGATGTTAGATAACGACCATGATGAACCTGATATGGAATTACATGTTGATATGCAATATTAAAATCTAGTTGGTAGTGACAAATGTTATCATGATATATTGCTGCTCTGCTATGTTGTTTTAGGAGCATGTTAGGATGTGTTGTGATCTGATATACGAGATAATAAGGTGTTATTATGTGAAGGTGTGATGTTATGTCATGGGGTGAAAGCATGATGTTATATTATGTGGTAGTAAACATGATGTTGTATTATATGTTTAACAAGCACGCTTATGGATATGTTGCATCAAGAATATGACTTTCAAAATGAATATGACTTATATATATGAGATAATGTTGTCTGATTACTAAATGATCGCTACATGGCGTTGTGATGAGTTAAGATGATGTCTGGTGAGTATGCAGACATTCGATGATTGATATGCTGCTTGACCTCCCTTTTCGCTGAATCTTAATGGCATGATTTTGTTGTGTTGACAATGAGTTTTGGTTCGTTGACTCTATGATGGGGTGATACTTTTATGACTTCCGATGTGATGTCGAGACGTTATTATGATTTTGTTGTGCGGTTGAGATGCATATTATGACCCATAGTAGGATGTAGAGATTTTGATGTGACCTTGTGGCACTGTGTTGGCATGCATAGGTTTGAGACTTGTCGTATGATGTACTAGTTGAAGATTTGTTGGTTATGTGGTTATGCATTTCTTATAGCTTGTGGTTCTTGCGTGAATTGAGATTGATAGATTGATTTTATTTTGGAAACTAGGAAGAGAATATGGGATTAGCCCTTAGAGGTGGATGATTCCACCTCCGAGATTATGATTTCGATTGACTGTTATGCGGGAAACTGATTTGGTTTTGGAGAATTTTGACAAAATTTTGCTTGAAAGGATTTGACTTGTTCTGGTGTAAAGTTGCTTGGTTAAACGTCATATTTGAAGGTTTTGAACGATTTTGAAAAAATGACCAACTTTGATTGTAAAAGAATGAACGATATCGAGAATTTTGAGGCTAATCTTTATTGTCAATTGCGGAGTCTCTTTAGAAACTTTTCAAGCCCGGACAACTCTATGATACTTCACGAAGTGGATACAAGCATTCTATGAGGGCGCTTGTAGGGTACTTGCTAAGACCTAGTGATGACATTGTAGAACTTTTAGAGTTGTGGTACTTCCGAGAAGTCGAAGCAAGGATGTGATAGGGGCGCTTATCGCATACTTGTCAAGGCCAATTGGAGATGTCACGACTGTGACTAGAATGTTGTGAGAATCCCGGAAGACGCAACCGAGATGATTACAAGGTTCTTAGACATGGTCCTAGGACTCATCAATTTCAAACTTCATCCCCTACTTTATTTTGGTTTAGTCTCGGGGACGAGACTTGTTTTTAGAGGTGGATGATGTAAAGACCGAAAAATTTAAATCTATTATTTTATTTAAATAATTATTATGTTTGATTCGATACGGAAAGTTTCGAAAATATCTGTCCTCGAGCAATTTATTTTATTCAAAATCATTCGAAGTAAATTCCGGCATAATTCTAAATTGGATTTTCGGAGGGATTTTATTCCGCTTTTATGTCTCGAGGTTGGGAAAAATTTCTTATTAAAAGTTTATTAATTTATTTAGTTCCAGGATTTCGATTTAAAATTTATACGAGTCGGGTTAAAGTCGAGTGAACGGGTTTCAGGGTCATATCTTTCGGGTATTTTGAGAGTCAAATTTGGGACCCATTTGTTCCCCCCCTCTTCCTTCTATCTGACTTCAAGGCTGCAGATTTGCAGCATCTCCCTTGTCCTCTTCCCTCCTCTTTGCTTTTGATCCCACGCCTCTGCAACTGTGAACCCCTCAGACCAATTTCAGTCATCCTCTCTCTCCCTCTCCTTAGTTCTGCAACCCACAAGAGGAGCCCCTCTCTTTCTTTCCCATTTCTCTTCTCTACAGGAACCAGAGAACCCACCCAAATCGTTTCTCCTCCTCTGACTGGTACCGCAGCCACCAAGTCACCACCACTGCATCTCCTCCCATCTTCTCCATCTCGTTCCAGACCACCAACCTCCGCCCCGGTCGTCGTCTAGTGCCCAGCTTTTCCCGTCGTCCGTCGTCGTCGCTAAGATCTAGGGGCACCCCTGTCCCGAGCATCCCGCCGAAGCTTCTTCCATCCGAACACCTCCATTGCTTCTCCCTCTGAGCAGCAGCAGCAGTAGCCAATCTCCGACGACATAACCTCGACGTCCGAGCCCCGGAGGATTCCCTGGAGCCGACGCCGCCGCGCCTCCCTCTTCCTCCCCCTGTTTGCCGTTCAGAAGGTCTGGTAGGTTTTATTCCCGTTTACAATTCGAATCTCCTTCAAGCGCAACTTTGAACCCCCCTATCTCCTTCCTAGGCTCGAGCAACGTTTCTTCCCCGTCGATTGCAGTCGGATCCGCCATTGCCGCCGGAGCAGCATCTCGGAGACGCGACTGTAAGATTTCTTTTCCCTTCCTAATTCTTGTGTCGCTTTCTTCCTTGGGGTCGGGTTGTGGTCGGAATCCTATTCCGACCACCTGGGGGCAGGTTCCGAGCCGAGCAGGGCTACCGAAGGCCTGAGGTTCCTTCCCTCCTCGCCTCCGCGTCCTCCGCCAGAAAGCTCTGAGGTTGAAGACGCTATCCCCTTCTCTCTCTTTGTTGGGCCTAATTTCTGGGCCGGATCCGAACTTGGGAAACGGGTTATACCCTTTTGCTAACCGGGTTTCAGTTGGGGGAGCATGGGATCCGGTTTTGGGCTCATGGTTGGGCTCGGATCTTCTTTTAAGAGAGCTGGGCTTGCTGGGTTGAGTCTTGTTATCATATTGTTTTGTTAAATGCTTTAAGGATATTTGTATTATGTCTATATTCTGTAGTTATATTATGTTAATATATATCGTTATAAAAATTTTGTATTGTATTTATGATGTTATGAGAATATTCTGGAAGTTATTAGTTATTTTAAAATGTTTTAAAAGTGATAGTATTTAGAATAAGTATTTTGCGATGATTTAATAATGTGATTTTGGGATATTTGAAAAGATTTATTTATAAATATAGTAGGTGTTTATTTTAGTCACATAATGTAATAAATTATTTAAGAGGGTTTCAAGTTCCAGAATTATCTCCTAAATGATTTATTGTTTGAAAACAAAATGCCAGAATTATTTCTATAGTATGATTTGAGAAATTGTTTTAAAAATGTGTTGACTTAACTTGAGATTTAAGAGTTGGAAAACTTTGGGAACTGAGTTTTAGAATATTATTTAATATTCAATATTAAAGAAGGGATTTGACGGGACTTGAACTATTTGATCTTGAGCTTGAAGTTATGTTAAAAGTGTCATTTCAAATGTCGGGATTTTGTCTTGGCTTGATGATGTTGGTTTTGATAAGGAAATTGGAAGAATGATTTTGGTTGATGTTGATCATATCGGAAAGGTTTTGGAAAATAGTTTCATTATCGGCTGGTTTTGAGTATGTTGAGAACTTAGATTTCGTGCGTATAAATGTTGGTCCGGTGGCTTATGGAAATGGTTTGATAATAGGTGTGTATTGCTTTGGACTTACATTTGGGCCCTTGCTTGTGTTATATTGCTGTTCTGCATCTTCAGGTAAGTTCCCTAGGGGGCTTACTCAGGTTGGACATTCATGCCTGTTGTTGCATTTTATGTTAGGTGTTGCATATGCATAAAAGCATGCCATGTAGTATCATGTTTAGGTTGCACTAATTGATTGAGCATCTGTTTACTTTATGCGTTTGAAACAGAACGACCGTTATCTGTGATAGTCCTAGAGTCTTTTCTAGGGTCATAGGGTAGCCCAGCCTCATCGGGTACCCTGAGTCAATCGAGTCATGAACTTCCTTATATTATGATATGTCTGCGGGCTTTATTGTGGAGCGGGTTAGGCATGCGTGCCGCCCTATTATGAATGAATGCATTCACGAGCTGGCCAGTCTCCACCTATCGGAAGGGGTGGAGGTAGGAGAGGGATATGCCACTTGGCATTGTCTTGGGCCCTTTACAGTATTTCTGCACATTATTATGAATTAGGAGCATGCTAGTGTGTTTGACTTTCGTATTGCATTAGAGCATCTTTATTAGGTATAGCACATACTATGTGGCCTCAGCGAGGACTGCCGGTCCCGCATGAGTGGCTCGATCTGACTCCTTTCCCCGTTCTTCTTTTAAAGGTATTTCCGCAGATCTTGTTTGCTCCATGCTTATGTGACGGGAAACCCTTGGGTGAATCAAAGAACCTGACTAATAATCTAACTTGGCAAATGGTAATCACTTGTTTATGATTTGGTTTTGACCCGATTCTGTTGTGTCATTGTATCTTAACTTTGCTTCCGCTTTATTTCATTTGAATTGGATTTCACGACATAGTCTTAGGACAGGTTAAGGGTACCCAACGGCCCTTCGAGGTTTTTAGGGTTGAAATCCCTTTTTCCACTAATCTTAAATGAGTTTGAAACCTCGACCCGTACCTGGATTGCAAGATCCGAACAAGGGGTTTTATCCCTTGAAACGTAACCCGGAAATCATAATTCTGGGCCGTTACAAATAGTTAGTACATAAATGTGAGTTAAGCCTAATGGTTATATTAGATTGAATTCAATGTTTTGAATTAAGCCCAATTGTTAGTAAATATGCTAAGAATAAAAGAGAATGGAGGATTAAAAAAAATTAATGGAAAAAAAGAGAAAAGGTTAAATAAAAAAATCAAGGAAAAAAACATAATTGGTCAATATTCCTAAAACTTCTCTAAGATTGACACGTAAGCAAAGTCTTTTAAATTAAGGTTATAATTGTTAGTAAATATGTTAAGAATAAAAGAGAATGGAGGATTAAAAAAAATCAATGGAAAAAAAAAGAGAAAAGGAGAAATAAAAAAATCAAGGAAAAAAACATAATTGGTCAATATTTCTAAATTTCTCTAAGATTGACACGTAAGTAAAGTCTTCTAAATTAAGGTTATATATAGATTGGAAGGGCTAAGATTGTGTCCGTAAATTAATTACAAATTAAATGATTTAATGGTAGTCTTTAATTAAAATTAATGGCCAAGATTGAAGCATATCTAGATTGAAGCATATCTATCCCATGACCAGCTAGATTGTGATAACGGCATATCTTCGTCCATGTAACAAACTCCCCGTTATTTACTACTTCATCCACTATAAAAATGGAACTAAATGCCAATATATATAACCTTCTCCTTCAATAACGAATAAAGAATTATTTATAATCAGATTGATTGAGTTCTTTCCATGTTTCCATCTTTCATTACTTCATCCTTTCCATATCCTTCTCCCTTGTTCTCAGTTACTCATCAAATGGCACTCAGTTTATATCTTTAAGTTCGATCATTGACAAGGTTCAAAGAAAGGGTGGTCGTAGATCAGGTGAGCCGCAAGGCGAAGGGTGGGCCATTGACGATTCCAAACCACAATGCTAGCAGATGGTGGGCCTCCGCTTTTCTTTTCATTAATGAAACCTGCCAGTTATTATGGAAAAAAATCATAAGGACAAAAGATTAGGATTTTTCAAATTGTTCAAAAGAAAAAAAAAGACGTGGATGGCATTATGACTGGGGTGTCAGTTAGAAAGGTTCTTACAATGTTCGTTCAATCAAGCAGCATTCTTTTTTTTATTACCTTAAGGAGAGGCTGGGGCTACCCCAGGTGAGCCAAGAGGCGAAGGGTGCATAGGAAAGGCTAGTAAGTAAGGGATGAAGATGTAAGTTATGGCATCTTTTTCGTTTAGGAGGTATAGTTAAAAAGCCTTTCGTCACTTCATTCTGGTGTCTCGGATTCGATCAGTGTTTTAATAAAAAGAAAATGCATTGGGCCTTTCGTTTAGGCCAGAACGGAAACGAGTAGGATATCCGCTCTCTAGCTTAGCTGGTTATACCGGTAATTCATGACGATGAATCAATTCTCATGATGATAGACGATAGGTAGCAAGAATTCTCGTATTTCTTATAATACACGTTCCGTTATACGTTATTACTTTTAAGGGGAACCTAGCTCGGACTCATGTCAAAAGACCGAACTTCTTTCTTAAGTTCAGCAAAGCAAAGAAAAACGACAAATAAGAATTTGAATGAGATTTCAATTTGTTTTAGTCATTTTTGCCGAAATCTTCATATATTTTGTTCTGTTCTGCCACACGTCAATAATCTCCTTGTAGCTGAGAAAAAACCGAATCAAAATACCGGCCTCCCGTTGGCTTTTACTTTTAAACCTTCTCTTTCCTTAGTGCCCTGATCTTAAACCCACTCCCAAAGGAAGTCAACCTCCAACCTCTCCTCAAGCTACCCCCGAAGCATTCTTATATGGATATAGCTAGGTTATGTAATCTCTTAAGCCATAGTCTGTACTAGATTAAGACTCATAATGAAACCTTTATCCAAAAGAAGGACAACTGATATGCGATATTCAGTTTGTAAAGCGGATAAGCGGCATTCCCTATAAAAAAGTCTAGGAAGTACAGGATCTCTCCCTTTATCGACCTTCATTTCATTATGTGCGAAGGAATTTCCCTTTTGAGTAATAGGAGGTAGGCTAGTCCCTTCTCTCCCTTTCTCGTTGGGGCTATAATCTTTCTTCTGTAACCTATATCAGCTAAGAAAAAAACGTTAGAATACCGTAGTACAGAGTCAGAGCTGTTCTAGCAATGGAAACTTAAGAATAGAAAGCAGAAGAAAAGCAAGCAACTTCAACGAAAACCTTTCCAATTTCTAACTCATGGGATGAGATCCTTATGAATAGAACTTGAGAGTCTTCTACAGGTTATGGATAGGAACCCCACCCAAACTGCCACTGGAACAGGAGGGGCATGGATAGGGACTGCAAGAACTCTAACGGCCAACAGGAACTGCCCTTAGGACAGCAACTGTAGCTGTAGCAGGCTTAAAGGGAGAGGGTGGTCTACGATCGGCCTTTGCCTTTTTCGGGTATTCCATTTTTGAGGCCTAACGATTTCTTCAGCATTCCTTTAGCAAGGCTAGCGCTATAGGGCTGTGAACGTGAACCATTTTCAGTCGTAAGGCAGGCTACTGACTAAGGCATTTCATCAGCAAAGGAACTAGTTGCGAGAAAAAAGGAATTCGAGCAAAGACATATTTCACACTAGCTTTTTACCTAGAATTCAAAGATGGATTGGCCTTGCCTACTTCAATGCCAATGACTGGATGACTGTCTTGGCTTTCTGTCTCGACTCTCTTCCTTCCTGCTGTCTTGGTGAAGACTGTGGTAGTGGTATCGGTTCTTTGCTTGGTTGATTAAAGATTTCTTTCCTCCCGAGAGTCGCTTTAGTCTGAATCCGCCTTTAGGGAGTGAAGTGAACCTGAACCGGGGGTGAAAGAATCGGTTTAGAACGTATCCGCTCTTTGAGGGTTGCTTTGGCCGCTGCTAGAGTAACCGCTCGTCCTTTCTTCCGTCATGCTTTGAATAGCTATCCGAGGTTAACTACCGCTGCCGAATTCACAAGGGTATTCGCTAAGCAAAAGACTGACGAACAGACAGTAATGCAATGGCTAAGTCCTTAACCCAGAAAGTGAAGTTGATAACATTTACAGCGGGCATTCCCTATCTCTTTCATATTGCACTGATCGAAGAGGAATTCGATTTAAGACAGTCAATTTCCCATCATTTGCGCTTTTTCATAATTGGATTCGCTGTCCTGCCAAACCAGTGAACCGTAAAAGTCTAGAGAAAGGAGCTTCTACCTCTCTTGCTTGGGCGCCAGCCTATCCTTCTCATAAGACCGACCAATAATTTCATGTTTTTGCATTCGTTGTTCTTGAGGACGTAAACCCTAGCTTTTCCTAAGTCACCCTATAGGCAAGGAAGGGAACCAAGCAAGGAAGCCAGAAAGGGGGGCGAAGGCGGATAGCTAGCCCGGGAAGAATCTCTTTCTTGTTTCAAACTTCCTTCCTTTTATCTATTCTAGTGGTATAAGGACAAGTTAGCTTCAGATAGCTAGATGTAGCCACTGGACTTTCTGGATCCCTGAGTCATGTAGCTCCGAATAGTGCTTCTAGACGAAGAGCGAGCAAGAGCTCCAACCGCATTGCCTCTGTCTGCTCTTAGCGGCATGGCTAGCTCCGTAGAATCTCTTGTATGAAGAGAGTAGGAGTGAAAGGCAGTCGAATCCCTTCCTTGACCCCTTTGGAAATTCCCAACACTTCTCACCTTCGTCTAACAGCCTATTGGACCTAGCAAAGAAAGCTGGAAAGAAAGGGCCGCATTATACCCTCCCAGGGGCAGGGAGCTCTCTTTACTTACGATACGAAATTTCGCAAGAAAATAAGTAGAATATCGGCAAGGTCAACCCTTGATCCTGCTGACTCCGGATGAGTGAGACTAGCGCCCGCCTTTGAGACTGAGATGAGTGCCAAAGAGTTCTAATTAGCTGCTTAGGCTAAAGCCCCTATACCAGCGAACTACGTACTTTCCGCTCTGCGGCCCAGGTATGTAACTCGCTCTAGACGAACGTGGGCTTACTTTCAAAGAGTGGTTAGGACTTAGCCTTCGACTGTTGCCAACTCGGGGGTTGAAACCTCGAACTTCTGTTCTGAGTGAGAAGCGAGAACCGTTCTAGGGAAATAGGGATTCTGCACGCACCTCTCCTAACTGGACAAAAGTAGGGCAGTGCGCCGAAGGACTTCAAGACGAAAACTAACCCGAGATTGGAAAGCAAGAAAGGGTAGAACTTGGCCAGCAGGAGCGTATAAAACGGAATCTATATTCTAAGTGAAATCCTAGAGATTGAAGATGGAAGCTTGCTCGTGCGGCACTCTTATAGGAAGTTCAGGAGAAAATCTTATAGGTCAATGAAATCTTCATTCTTATCTTTCTTGTCTAAAGTCAGTGACAACGAAAATTCCCGGGAAAACGCGAACTTGTCCGACCCATCTACGAGCGGAAATGGACTTGCAGCCCACGAAAATGAAAGTGGAGATGGAAGGCTAGAGGGCGAAGATAGGAAGGCACTTCTACTCAAGCACGGGGATTCGTTTAGTGGGAAGAAGAAGGAAAGGCAATCGAGTACTACCTTCTGACGGAGCAGGAGCTTGAATGGGACTCTTTCTTAGGGCTTGAAAGCTTCAGTGTTCTAGTTACACCAGTTTACTTCACTTCGAGTTGCTCTGTCCCGTATCCCTCTGAATAGGCATTCGAGAGACCTGGAATGTCGCGCAAGGGCCTTGTTGACGCAGCGCCCGCTGTCGGTGAGCCAATCCCCTTTCTCGCTTCGGGAGCGCTGCCCGTGTGCGAGTCGGTCAAATCCCTGTTCAATGTAAAAAAAGAATAAACAGATGAAAGAGACTTACCTTATAAAGGGCATAGTTACCCCTTACCTAAGCAGAAGAGGAAATTGAATTCGAAATTTGACATTCATTATAACGATAGCAAATGAGAGAAACTAGTTATCCTAGACTAGATAGGACGAAGGTTAAGACTTTGCTTTGGCGAAATTGGCTAAAGAAAGACGTTGAGAAAGGGCAGATGGATAGAACCTTTCAACGAGATAGTGCTTTTTCAACTCTATCAAAATGGAATCTATTCCAAACATATATGCCATGGTTCTTTACTTCGACAGGGTACAAATATCTAAATTTTCTATTTTTAGATGCTTTTTCAGACCTATTGCCGATGCTAAGTAGCAGTCACAAATTTGTATCCATTTTTCATTATATTATGCACAGATCAGCATGGCGAATTCTTAAGCTAAAATGGCGAGCTCTTAAGCTAAAATTGTGGGGATTGTGGACACCGATAAGTGAGATTTCAAGTGATATTTCGTGGAAGTGTTTCCATAGGCTTCTTCGGGTCGAAGAAATGATTCATCGAAATAATGAGTCACCATTGATATCGACACATCTGAGCTCGCCAAATATTCGGGAGTTCCTCTATTCAAGCCTTTTACTTCTTCTTCTTGCTGGATGTCTCGTTCAGGTACTTCTTTTCTCTGTTTCCCTAGACTCTAGTGAGTTACAGACAGAGTTCGAGAGGATAAAATCTTTGACGATTCCATCATACACGATTGAGGTGTACAAACTTGTGGATGGGTATCCTAAACCTGAACCGAATTCTTTCTGGTTAAAGAATCTCTTTCTAGTTGCTCGGGAACAATTAGAAGATTTTCTAGCGGAAATACTGGGTTTTGCGCTATTTGGTGGTGGTCCCGCTTATGGGGTCAAATTTCTACAGAAGATATTTTTCAATCTCATAGATCTCATAAGTATCATACCAAATCCCATCAATCGAATCACTTTTTCGAGAAATACGAGATATCTAAGTCATACAAGTAAAGAGATCTATTCATGGATAAGAAAAGGGCAAAGGTTTCAGACTCATGATGAAATAGAATCCTGGATCGAGACCTGTGATTGGTTTTTGGCTGAAGAGAGAGTTTACTCGTTTCATTTCTCCACCCTAAGGCCAGAAAAAGGGATTGATCAAATTCTATGGAGTCTGACTCATATTGATCGTTTAGTAAAGAGTGACTATGGTTATCAAATGTTTGAACAAGCGGGAGCAATTTACTTACGATACTTAGTTGACATTCATCAAAAGGATCTAATGAATTATGAGTTCAATACATCCTGTTTAGCAGAAAGACGGATATTCCTTGCTCATTATCAGACAATCACTTATTCACAAACCTCGTGTGGGGCCAATAGTTTTCATTTCCCATCTCATGGAAACCCGAAACCCTTTTCGTTCCGCCTAGCGCTATCCCCCTCTAGGGGTATTTTAGTGATAGGTCCTATAGGAACTGGACGATCCTATTTGGTCAAATCCCTAGCGACAAACTCCTATCTTCCTTTTATTACGGTATTTCTGAACAAGCTGGGTTTGAAAATAGTTATTGATGATCTCGATCCTGAGGACTATATGGAAGCGCTTGATGATGTGGATATTGATGGGATTGATAATTATAGCGATCCTGCTAAGGAATATATGGATGCGCTTAGAGATGCGGATGATATTGATGATCGTGACTATTCGAACTTGGACTCGGACCCGGAGCTGAGGGAGGAGTATACGGTGGATGATGAGATACTTAGGTATATCATCGAGTTGGAAATCAACCTAGCTTCTATCAACTTGCAATTCGAATTGGCAAGAACAATGTCTCCTTGCATAGTATGGATTCCAAACATTCATGATCTGTATGTGGATGAGTCGGAGTCCCTCGGTTTATTATTGAACTATCTCCCCGGGGATTGTGAAAGACGGTCCACTAGAGAGATTCTTGTTATTGCTTCGACTCATATTCCCCCAAAAGTGGATCCCGCTCTAATAGCT